>CAJOBZ010000030.1:1805000-2537500 GCA_905332375.1 Pieris macdunnoughi | reverse complement strand
TTCGATCCCCGGCTGTTCTATGTGCGAATTTAACATTCACTCGAACAGCGAAGCAAATTATGATTAAACCGGCTGACCTTAGACCCAAAAAGTCAGGCTTGTGTCAGGCACATAAGGCTGATCACCTACTTGCCTCTTCGATTGGCAAATGATTATGAAACATATATGGAAATCTGAGGCCCAGACCTAAAAAGGTTGTAGCTTTATTGATTTATTTGATTTTTTTTGTTACATAATAATGCTATATGTTTATAAGAAAACACTTGTTAGGCACCGCTGGCGACAGTTACACAACGTACCTACATATTGTATTCACTGCTAACGATTTCCTATCAATTTCAGATGCACAGTAGTCCTCTACAATGTACGCAAGAACAGGCAGGCTCACGTTTTAAACGCCTCACGTAAGAGTGTCACGTGTGTTGCCTTTTCACCCGATGGACGATACCTGGCGACGGGAGAATGCGGCCATGCACCAGCAGTCCGAGTTTGGGACCTACAGGTTACAAGCTATTTTATAAAGAACAGAAACAAATTACTCAAGTTTGGAATAATAATACCGAAAGAATATCAATAGCATTGGCTCACTAGGGATTTTTTTTATTACTCACGTACAAAAATACTTTTGCTTATATTATCACGCCTTTTTCCGAAGGGCCTATCACTTGTTATGGTCCTAACATACCTCGCTCGCTTCACCCACTTTTATGTCGTTCACTATGCATGCTCCTCACATCATACAAATACAAATCATAGCTCATCTAATGTATAAAATTCTCGTGTCACAATGTTCGTTCTCATACTCCTCCGAAACGGCTCGACCGATTCTTATGAAATTTATGCATATTCAGTAAGTCATAGAATCGGATACTATATATCTTTCAAACCCCTAAGTGATAAGGGGTGTCCACCCCAAATATTTATTTTTAGACAATTTTTTTTGTTTTTATTTTTTACGTTCAACCCCATTTTGTTAGTATAGTAGATAGTTATTTTAATTGAACTAAAAAAATGTTTCCTAGAAATAATATACCTGGCAAAACGTTTGCCGGGTCAGCTAGTTATAATATACAATTATCATCTTTTAAGGTAAATTAATAATAACATTTACTTTACTATTCTCATTGTTCGACTTCATAAGGTCTTCTGTTGCGCCTGTCTTGAATATCTTAGTCCAATGAAAAAATGAAATTTACAGTAAGTTTATAATAAATGTCTGAGATGTGTGACAGTTTAAATAACAAAAAAAAACGATTCAGAAGGCATATCTTTGTGTGATAAACTCTTAATAAAATTCTGCTGAACTTACGAAATATTACCTAAATAACTACGTAAAAATTTTTGTAATATCAGATAAATTGTTGGCTTAAAATTAAAATAATAAAGACTTTACGAACGTTATTTGAAGTTACAAATAGTTCTTTAGTTGTCAGTTTTCTTCTAACATAGACGTAGTACTTTTACACATTCTGCTCCATCTCTCAAATCAAAACTAATCTTAATGTTAAGCGGTCAGTTCTCATTGTGTGCTGTCTTTTATTGGATAAGAATATATGAATAGCACATATACTTTGATTTGTTTAAAACAATTGTAATATTACAGGATCCCATGGCGTCGGGTGCGGTACAAATAGCTGAATTTCCGGGTCACACGCATGGAGTCAACTGTGTTGTAAGTAATATTGTCCTAATAAATTCATAATGCATGTATGGAATTCTTAATATAATTATTACGATTGTAATAGTAGTCCGTATATGTAATAGGTCTATGCTACTTAAATATATTTACGAATGCGTTAAGGCGTATGATGGAAACGATTTTTGTGTGTTTTGTAATAAAAATACTTAAAGGATATAATTGTCGTCGTTTTTGAAAACCCGTTTGTGTTGTGTACATTGAGGTGTTTAAGCGGTTGCTTTTTAATTGCGATGACAAACATGACTTGGTTTTAAAATATTATGTTTAAGAAGTACAACTGATATATACATATTTAATTAATGTGAAAGAAATAAAAAATACGATAAAAGCACACATGTAAGAAAAACAATCACTTAAAAAAATGGGCCCAACTCAGTTTTAAGTTGCTGTCACCAGCAATTTCAGTGGACCTATACTATCTTGGATTGACAGCTGAACAAAACAAAAATGTAAACAATTGAAATCAAAAAACAAACATTTAAAAACCAAGGAAACACAATCTAAAACAAACATAAAATATGAGACAATGCAACTAAATTCCCAACCCAGCCGACTGAAATGCAAACGATAACTTTTACATTTTATCTTGAAAGACGTCTGGAGGTGGCAGATTGTGCCAGCATTTAGTTGCATTGTTGCGATATATTTTCATAAAATATATACAAATGTATTGTAACGTTTTTACTTAAAATCTATTTTTTAAAGAACTTTCCTTTATTTTGATCAAGTTATTGTATAAATTAATCTCAATTTCCTTGTTTATTTTCAGGCATTCTCAACGTCTTCCAAGTACCTGGTATCAGTTGGTTCGCAGCATGACATGATAGTGAATGTTTGGGATTGGAGAGCGAACCTCAAATTAGCTAGCAATAAGGTAATGTCTTTACTTAGTGATTAAAATGTTCAATTGTATCATTGTGGTAATCATTACACCTAAAAATTAAGCTTTTTTTATTATCATTTTATAAAGTGCTACTCAGATGATTTTTAAAATTTTTTCTTACTTTCGATCCCCGGCTGTGCGCCAATGAACTTTCTGTCTATGTGCGCATTAACGTTTGCTCGAACGGTGAAGGAAAACATCGTAAGGAAATCGATTTGCCTTAGACCCAAGCAGGCGCCTTCTTGTCGGTCGTTTAGTCCACGGGTAGCAGGGCTGATGCAGGGGAGGGCCCGCAAGAGGTTAGCGAACATAGTGGATACCTGTCTATTAGACATATCATGAAGCAGATATAGTAATCTGAGGCCCAAGCCTATAAAGGTTGTAGCGGCACTGTTTTTTTACTTACATTCGATAATCCACCGACCTAATAAAAAAAGAAAAACCATTGTTATTTTAGTAAATATAAATATGTTATGCCAGGTATCCACTATGTTCGAACCTTACTTGTAACCTGGTAACATTATGCCGTCACGCTCCACTTGACGTATCAAATGTAAGATTATATGGTGTTTGTGTTTATCCGTAACATATATGCAAAACAAAATTTCATTTATTAACACTTTTTAATAATACTTTTTACAGGTGTCATCACGCGTGAAGGCGGTCAGTTTCTCAGAACAAGGGAATTATTTCGTGACAGTTGGCTTCAGACATGTCAAATTTTGGTTCCTCGAGTACTCAAGGAGTGCTAAGGTAACAAAATTAAGTTATTATCATCAGATCATATCGAAATTTCGCTCATGGGTTTAGGTATGTTATTACTATGAAGACCTGCAGTGGTACATTGTACCCAATAGCACTATTGAAAGAACTATTTAATATTGAAATTGCATATAACATAAAAAAATATATATTTTACAATTTATATGTAATCAAATAAAATATATCAAAATTCCAGTTCAAAGAACCAGTTCCTCTCATGGGTCGGTCTGCCATACTCGGAGAACAGAAGGACAATGAGTTTTGTGACGTGGTTTGTGGGAGGGGAGAAGCGGCAGATAGCACATATGCCATTACGAGAAGCGGTCTACTATGTGAATTTAATAGCCGGAGACTGCTTGACAAATGGGTGGAATTGAGGGTAGGTACAAAAATATATTAAAAGCAAAGTGAAATGAAGTAATTTGGGATAAATGTGTATTAATAATTATATAATAATAATTTAATAGATTTTGTGTTACCTTAAAAATGTTATCGTTAAAATATTGATTTTTTTTTCAGACAACGAGTGCAAACTGTATGGCGATAGGAGCGAATTATATATTTGTTGGATGTGCGGAAGGCATTGTGAGGTGTTTTGCCCCGGATTCCCTAAAATACGTCACAACTTTACCCCGGACACATTACTTAGGGGTAGATGTATCACAGGGTGTTAATATTAAGTATGTATAAATTTGTGTTTACATGGTTTTTTTACCAAATAAAAAATATTGTTAATATGAAACGTTTTGACATCTTATCTCTTGCAAATACGATATTTAATGTTGAAGTGATTCCGTTTTATAAGGGAGCCTCCCTTTTCTATATAGTGTATATGTGATATAATGTATGATATATGTGTGAATGTACGTTGATGTTTGTAATAAAAGGCATTTTATTTTTATTCTATTCTCAAAAAAACAATACAATTGTGTTGAGACTAAGTTCAACATTTTGTACAAAAGTAGTTTAAGAAATAAAACTTCTCGTGTCAAAATAAGGAACTGAATTTTGGTCGCATTCTTACATATTCTAACAATATAGTTTTAAAAGTGTTGACCAGAAATAGAAGAAACCAGAAATAAATGACCGTACTCTATAATCAAGAAAACTACTCAAACTTTTTGTGTTGTTTTAATAACCAAATGAAACGATTCCAGCTATGAATAGATAAAAAATAAAGTTTTTAACATTTGGTCTCTCAACTTGCTTTTGTTTATTTATTATTTTGTAACTTTCAGCCATATGTTCAGTCAGCCAGCAAACGCAAAGTATCCCGACGCAGTAGCGTTGACATATGATGAGAGGAACCACAAACTAACATGTGTGTACAACGACCACAGTTTATATGTATGGGATGTACGGGATATTAAAAGGGTATGTATTCAATTACCGATCCATAATTTAAAAAAAATATAGAAAGAAGAAATTTAATATTTGTGGGGCCTGAATTGTTACTTTACACATAGTACATATATTATTTTAAGCTGAATTGCTTGTATAGTGATTTCGATGTTTTGGTCCTTCGAGACGGATTGTTCTTAAGCTAACTTTCAGTGTCTGATGAATCTAATATAAGTCATACATACCTAATTTTTTTTATATACTTAGGTCGGCAAATCCCACTCAGCACTATACCACTCGGCATGCATTTGGGGTGTAGACATGGTGGGGATGGGAGGTCCCTTACCTCCAGGGACATTCCTGACGTGTTCCAGCGATGACACAGTGAGACTATGGCATTTGAAACCGGAACCACCGAATATTTATAGTAATGTAAGTTTTCAGAAATGTTTAATTTTGTAAAAGGAAAATGTAAACGTTTTCATTTAAAATTTACTATAAAGGAAGGTAGAAACAAATTATTCACGTGACATTTTGAATAATTTTTTAATGTTAAGCGCTTTACGCTTACTGAACACTCGGTTTTGGCTTTTAGATGAAATTTGTTCCGAAGTTTGGTCCTACAATTAATTATAATATATTTTTATTTAATTCTTAATTGCATTGCAATAAAACGATAATTATTAAATAATAAGAAGGGCAACGAGCGGCCTCATCGCAGTTAAGCGGTCAGTTCCAAGCAATATATTATCTAGACACAAATCTTGTTTCGTTTTCAATATGTTAATTTAACAAATTAATATTTTATATTTTTACAGGAATTAAACAAAGTATTATATATAGACCCAGAATTGAAGTTCCTCAAGGATGTAGATCTCACGGCCACCAGCGATCGAGATAAATCAAAGACCTATGATGATAAGATTGGAGTCAGGTAATAGTCACAATTTCAAATATCACTTCGAGCAATTATTTTTAATTTATTATTTGTGTTGTTTATAGAGAGAAAAATTTCACAGAATGTTTATTAGCATAGCATGTTCCATATTTTGGTATTTAGCTACTAAAAAGGTAGGCTAAGTAAAAAAAAAAATCGAATCTTTCAAATTATCTGTGTATGTAAATAATGTAAATTAAAATTGAAGTAGTATTAATTACATAAAATAAAACTAAGTTATGCTTTGACTGTACTTGGAGTTCCGTTCTCAGAGACAAAAGTCCAGTAACAAAAAATAAGGTTGACTTAACTGTAACACTAATCTTGCTCTAAAATGATGATGTATGTTATTACAATTTTTTTTAGATGCGTACGAGTATCCCCTTGCGGGCGTCACATAGCAGCAGGAGACAGGGCTGGCAACATTTGGATCCATAATGTGAATGGAAATGGAACGCCGGCGCATACATTAGAGGCGCATGACGCTGAAGTCCTGTGTCTGGAGTACTCCGAACGACCAAGATTGCTGGCTTCGGCCTCGCGGGATCGGCTTATACATGTTTTCTTAGTTGATAAGGTCAGATTTTTTTAAACTGGATAAATGTTTTATCATTTATATTTGAAACCAATTTGTAATGTAATTTCGTATAATGACGTTACTATACTCTGATTTTTAATTCCGTAGAATTCTGAAATTTCACTTCTAAAAAAGTTCTCCACCGAAAAAGGGACAAATTTGACTTATTTGAGGGCAATAAAAAAAAATGCTACGTATTTTTTTTTTTAACCTACAAAAAGGTAAATCTAAATATTTACTCATTCGTGTGGAGCACCGCTCTTAATAAAATGGATACATTAACTAACAATAAGATGTATATATAGCTGTTCAGACTCGTATTGATATTGAAAAATGTACCCGGCCAAAAAGGCCCAAAAGGTTTGCCATCACTGACATGTCAAAAAGTGATAGCTGTCAGAATTCTATGGAATTAATCCTTTCCCATTAGGGATAAATTAATATCATCATCATCAATATCTTATTTGAACCACATTCTGGTAAAATGTTAGATTTGTAATCCAGAGATCACTCCCGACACTACTCACACTTACCCCATTATATCCGTGTATGAGGTTATATATTATTGTATAAATTAATATTTATTAAGATTATATACGCATTTTTACAGGGCTACCAAATCCTCCAAACCTTAGACGAACACTCCTCTTCAATAACAGCAGTACGCTTTCTTAGTTCTGGCGGTGGCCTGCAGATGGCGTCTTGTGGCGCGGATAAGACCATCCTGTTTAGACAATTGAGTACGGTAGGTACAAAAAATATACAATAAATATATATATAACCAATCTGAATCTATAGTGAACCACAATTAAAGTAACAAGAACAAGAAAGTTTTTAATAGATTCAATATATAATATTTCAATTGAACAAATCATTTTTCATTAATTCTCTTAAAATAATCAATCGGTTTAAAGAAATTCTGCTTAAATACTGCGAAAATTTGTTCAATCCTGTAAACGATTCTAAAAATGTCCGCATATTGTTTGTTTTTGATTTATAAATTAACATATTTAACTATTATTTTTATGCCAAGCTGGTATAAAATAAATATATCTGTAAGTGTCAATAATGTTCATTACAGATGCCGGATGGCAGTTACCAATTCGCTCGTGGTCAAAACGTATCAGGCCGCACTACTTTGTACGACATGGAAGTGGACGCTGGAGGAAGGCATATACTCACTGCTTGTCAGGTAAATATAATATTAATATTATTTTATTAAATTTTGCCCCACGTGGCTAATTGTTTTTTTTTTAATTTGCTTGGGCACAGGCTGTATTTTGATCCAATAGAGAAATTTGAACCCTACTAATAACGATGTCTGCTTTTTTGTTGTATTTATCTCTATATATATATATATATATATAAAAAGGAATTGCTGTCTGTTTGTCTCGCTAAAACTCGAGAATGGCTAAACCGATTCGGTTAATTTTGATCTTGAAATATTTGATGGAAGTAGGGACAGTAATCATGAAACTTAAATAAAATTTCAAAGAAAAATGTCTTGCTAGAAATCGACAACTGAGAATTTTCCTGAATATAAAAAAATCTTTCCTTGTGGATAATAATGTCTAATTGTTATGCTTGACAAATAAGATTCGTGGTAAAACGATAATATCTCTTTATATTGCAGGTACAAATGTAACGCGCAGCAATATAAAGGATGCATATTATTTGTATATTTTATGACGTTTTAGTAAATACATATTATTATTAAATTCCAGGATCGTAATGTCAGAGTATACAGCGCGTCTCACGGACGTCATACGAAAACATTCAGAGGCACAACCGCGGAAGACGGCACATTGATCAAGGTAAAATATATATTATTTATGGACTCTATTTATATGATTGACAAGAACAGGCAATAGATTCACCTTGAGAGAAGCCCGTGGCTTTGCAACCAAGGGTGCGATTCACGACAAAGCAATTGTTTCGTGTTGGTAATCACAGATGGCGACTAAGGCCGCTAACTCACCGGGACGCCATGTCGACGTCGCTACCTACGTATCCAAACAATTTGTATTGTAATGTATGGCTGTTAACTCACTCGGCGAAGGTTCCAGAAAGAAAAAAAAGAAAAGAAGAACGTGTCAGAAAGGTTTTTGAGGCTTTGGTCCTGGCTGCGCTTCCCAATTGGCGACGTTGCCAAACCGTCGCCGAGTGAGTTAACTGCCATACATTACAGTATTTTTTTTTGGATACGTAGCTAGCGACGTCGCCATAGTATCCCGGTAGCGGCGTCCTCGTCTTAAAAATTATAATGATATTACGAAGAAATATTTTGGCACCACACATTGGGATTTTTGAAAATTTAAACAACTTGTCCTCATCTCTCGTCATACTGTATTTATTTAGTGAATTTTTTTGTTGCCAGGTGGCATTGGACAGTAGCGGTATCTATCTTGCAACGTCTAGTACGGATAAAATACTCAGTGTGTACGATTACTACTCAGGCGAATGTATGGCTACTATGTATGGACACTCGGAGATTGTTACGGGTCTTAGGTGAGCTATTGGTTTTGATACTTAACTTTTTTAAACTGTCATCCTTGTAAGATTTTTATTTAGGATCACTTTTATATATTTCTCGTAGCTTTTTTAAATATTAATAAAAATATATATTTATTTTATTAATGTTGCTTACACAAAAAAAAAAAAACAATATTTTACCAATTCTGCTTTATTCTCATACTACATATTAACATTTGCTTTGACGCAATGCAACTCAAACTCACGGGTTGCAGGCGTCATTATTAAATTATTTTACTTATTATTTCAACAGCAAATTCACCCCTAGTAATTAATGGCAAGCAATATCAATTTAATTTAATTTTTTTTTTTTATATATATATATATATCATTTTAATGATATTTTCAGATTTACCCCCGACTGCCAGCACTTAATATCGGCGAGTGGGGACGGATGTATATTCGTATGGCGAGTTCCACATGACATGGTTGTCACTATGCGGGCGAGGTTGGCGCAACAGGCAATTCGACAGGGCAGGTTAGTTTAAGGAGAATATAATATTAGATGTAAAGCTGGTAGGATATGTTTAAACTAATAAGAGAGATGTTTGATCATTTGACGCAAAAGTGAGGAAAAAAAATAATAAAAAAGCTGGTACAACTTTTCTTGGGTTTATTGAATATCCTCAGAGTTAAATTCAGAGTCGAGGCGGTCCATATTCTAATTCGTATCTCAAGTCACTATCTTGTCTAGAGCGCTGTCAAATATATTAAAATTCATACAAAGAAAACGGCTATTTAAACTAGATTAAGAGTTATATGATGTCCTTGAATACGGGCCAGTGATTTTTAATTTCATTGCGAGAATTGTCAAACTTATTGTCAGCACTATCTGTTGCAATCTCGGAGTATTATTTAAATTATACATAATATAATTTCGTCATGGAAATGCACAAAATTAGGAAAAGAAGAAAGTCTAAAACGCTTGCAATAATAAGTGTTAGAATGTTCTATAGCATTGTCACATGACATTACATTCTGAGGGAAGCATTTCTTTATAGTTATTAAACTAAAACACGTTATTTTCAGAAAAGCGCCATCTAACGGTATGTCAGGTTTGGAAAGCGAAACCGACTCCCACTTGGGTTCACCGCCCAGGGAACTGACCGCTGACGATAAATTTGCTGCACCCGTTGTACCCGACTATACGTAAGTTTTATTTTTAAGATTTTTTGAAGTGAAACTTCTTTATCGGGGTTGGAAAACATCGGTAACATTTTTGCGTTACGCGTCACATTTTTCCGTTACGCGCCATGTTGCTTTTTGAAGTCAAACTTCTTTATCGGCGTTAAAATATGACATATAGTATGTTTTTGACTTTGAAGTTTGACAACGGATTACATTTTCGACTTGAAATTTTCTAATCGCAATTTGCAGCAATTAATTTGTAAATTGTATGCTCGGCAGTGTATCAAAATTTACTGTGTTTAAAGAAATAGTTTCTAATAAGGTCATAAAGAAGTTTCACTTCTTATGTGTGTACACCTAGTACACGCACACATTTTTTTTTGCTTCTAAACGATTTTTATTCTTGATTAATATGTTCTTATTTTGATTCAGTTACCGCATTTAAAGTAACATTTTTGGTAGCTATTATTTTATTTAATATCGCGTTTTTTTATTAGGTTAAGAATAGGTCGCTTACCTTCATGGGCCAAGAAAAGCCTAGGAAATGAGCTAACAGCACCGGAAACGCCCCCAGAGCCACCTGCGAGAGGAAAATGGGCTACTCGAATACTACCCGCTAATGGTAAGTCTGAAATTACCTTTAGAGTTCAATTTTGTTTACTGTGCTTTTTATATCAAATAAACTGTCCATGGTAAGCATAGCCAATACTAGCTAATAAGTTTAAGCGAAAGTTAAGATAACGATAATTTAAAACATTTCGTTTTTTAACAGAATTATAGAAAATTGTAATTTTTTGCCGCTCATTTGGATGTTTCTTTTTCAGAAAAACGAGGTGATTCCGACGGTTCTAAGGATAGTTCGCTAGATAGCGGTACGGACACACGGTATATTGAGAAAAGAAGGGAACAGGGGGTAAAACAGGTATTTATACGTATACGTACATACTTTAAAATATCGACTTGAATAAAAATCTAAATACTATACCAAATATATTTTAAATCCAATAGTGAGATTGTCAAGTCGTTAGCCGAATTCTTTCTTCTACTTCGCCGAGTCTCGACTGTGTGTCTCGAGCTTCGGGTCGCTTTAATGACGCTCGGTCACAGCGATAATTGATTTAAGATAATTTTTTTAAACAGTTACTATTTTATACAGAAAAAATATATGTTTTCCCAAATTTGCTATTTGATCGTGTAATACTGCCTGAATAAAACGAACATCTAATAACGGGATTTAAAAAAAATATATTATGACAGATGACTAGTTCTGCCATATATGTAATGAAAGGAGTGCGTTTCATTTTACGCATTGCTCTCTTTCCCTTCATTATCTTTAAAAAGTACTAATATTCTTACAACCTTAAAAATTATATTTTTATTCAAGTTTCGATTTCGTAAAATGTAACTTTTTATGTAGAAATTGTGTACATTTTTTTGTTTATATGTTAATTGTTTTTTCGATGTTTTTATTTCCAGTGAGCACATATACTTTTCAAATTTAATACAACTTTGATAATTTGTAGATAGTTCTAATTTAAATATCTAACAAAAAATTAACTAGGGACAAGGTACTACCAATATCGATAAGTTAAAAGTGCAGTTTGACTTTAGTGCTAAATATTCCTTGAAATATTATCAGATTCTGATATTAAAAGGATATATTCCTTGTAATATTTAAAAAAATATTGATATTGGATGTTAGTAATTAGTTTAACATGTCTAATCACTCACATGGTGTGGTGATGGTTATTTTTATCAAGATTTACAATCATCTTTAATTGTGAGTTCCTGTGTGTCAAAGTCAAATTGACAAGTGACAATAGACTGTCAGCTGATTTAACGGTAACAGTATCAATAAATGCTTAAAATGAATCAAACAGATCTTAGTTAGCTGTTTTCTATAAGATATGAATGAAAACTGAAAGTATACACAGATTAGTATTATTACCGAAAATAAACGATGGAGGTTAATAATATTGTTTTTGAAGATGTTTGTAAATCTATGATCATTTTTAATTTTATGTCGACTTAAATTTGGTGCATGGTTTTCTTACCTTTCGTTTACCTTACTTTTTATTTTGTATCTTTTGTTTTAAAGTCCTATTAATACTACATCAAAAAAATATTGTACTACGAAAAGCAGTAAAATTTGAGTCGATAAAATTGATCGATCAGTCGACCGACAAGTCATTAATTCCTACGGTAATGGTTGCAATAGAGGCCGAAATCGCTCAACTTGTCGCAACTTCCCCGTGTTGAAGCTTTGTTCAGGAATTTTGACCGTAACATGAGAGCTACTTACGATATTTTGACGATATCTCCAAAAGCAGAGAAGGTTATTTTTTGTTCTTTTGCATTTGTTTTTGTCGCACGTGTGTCACGCTTTGACAAGTGTTGTTTTATTTTTTGATTAGCGTTTTCTTTTTTGATTAGCAACCAGTATAAATATCATCGGGGGGGTTCAATTGCTTATATCTAATCATTGTTTTCTTATTTGTCATTTCAACTTTTTAATTTGTTATTGTAGTTTAAAAAGTGTTTAGCGATTATTGCTTTTTGTGTAGGTAAAACATTTATAAGTTTGTTTATACGCAAGCAATTAGGTACAAGTCATAAATATTTTTATTTAAAGAGTTAATATACTTGTGATTTCATATTTAGATTTGTTTTGAATGTAAAATGGTGATGCTAACTGGAATGTTGCATGAATAACTCATCATTGCTTGCTTTAACATTTTGTGCTTTTTATATGCTTGAAAGTCATTATCATATATTTTCATAATAAAGTGATTTTTATATGTATTTAATTTCAGTATGCAATTTTATATTTAATTGCTAGTTTCTACTAGTTGCGTGGAAATGGGTAACCTATGTACTAAATTTCTCTTATGAGTTATAAGATATTAAAAAAATATATTGGAAACTCACATATACAAGTATAATATCGTAAATAACTTTGTTTAAATATGCACGTAGTAATTCGTACAAGTGTTTATTTTGCTCCAACACAGCTTTTTCGTTAAGTTGATTTATTTTGTATGTTTGTTAGGTAACGATTAATTTAACTAAAACAAGAACACAAGAGTCTCGAGTGCGACACCACACTGACGACTCGTCGCTCGGCAGTCTTAAGTTTGAGGTTTATATTTTTTTTCTTTACATTTTTGTTCTTATATATTTGGGAAATCTGGGAAAACTCATTTTTCCATTACTGACGTGCAATTAATGCTGAAACATTATAGGATCAAGAATCAACAGAACACGATGGTGATGTTGAGGATATTTCTGATGGAGAGAGGACATCTTCATCAGAGAGAGGAAATAGACCCACCTACTACCCGGGGAACAATGATACTGAGACTCCTAGGTAAATATAGCATCGGGAGCGTTCAAGTATTACGTCACGCAATTTTTGGAGATTATTGACCCCCCCCTCCCCATGTAACGCGCCGTAACGTTATTCTGTACCCAAAATAATATAATGTGAATGAAAGTTGATCACCTGACTCAATTATACACGTAGAGAAATTATGTATAATCATAAAAATAAGTATTTTTCTCATTTCTACAGTGAATTTATGGTGACCGCAATGGATGAAACCGAGCTAAGGCATTCAATGCGTCGCTCAAAGCGTTGGACAGGGGAAACACCAAGACTGGACTTGCCTCCTGCTGCTTCTCTGAGTGGATCGCCACACGACTCTGATGATGATGAGGTTCGTATTTGCTTCATAGAGGGCGGCATAGAAAGTATAAGCTTGTTAGGTTAGTTAGTAGCAAGATTCTCTTTACTCAATTAACAAGAGAACTATGGAATATATGTGAAGGCTATAGAAAACTATCCTATCCTAAAAAGATATATCTAAATGGCCTTGGCAATTTATTCATATTAAATAAATGAAAACCTTATTCTATTGTTGCATTATTTTACAGAGCCTGGTCCCCACACTAGAACTAGTGCACTAGAACACTGTGTTGTGGGTGACCAGACTCTTCCGAGGTACAAAAACTTAGTATATAAAAGTATGCTTAAAAAAACCAAATAAAAAATAATTATTTTTTTTTATAAATTTGCGTGTACGTGATATATTTGGCTGTGCTTGCACGTGTGTGCGTGAACGATCGTATCAAAAGGGCTCTCGTCTCATTATTTATACGTTAATATATATTTTATTAATATACACTCCATATAAATTCAAAGGCGAGACAAAAATATTTAATGATTTTTCGTGTGTCTCTATTATTATATATTGCAGGTGTCAACGCCATCTGGTGATAATGCGGATCGTAATCCACTTTCCGGTTCTTGTGAGTCCATAGACACGGCCGGGAGAAGAGAGAAGTATATTAAATCTGCGTTTGACAGTTTGAGTGGAGTGGACATGGATAATGGCAACGCTGGTGAGTGGTTATAAAGATATCATGGTCATGTTATTGTATTAAATTTAAAATTTGTTCTATGGTAAAAGTGGAATTCTGATTTATAATTTTGCTAGTTGTTAGAGTGTGAACGTGGCATCCGATTTTACCTTATTGTTATGTTTAAAACATTGTACGTCATTATAGTTAGACAGTTATCTTTTTGATATGAAACATTTTAAAGTATGTTTTTTTTGGGAATAAATTAAGTTTTGCTACCCGTAATGAGAATTATCCTAGATTGCATTTCCGCCACTCTGATTCTCTTTCCGTACAAACTCTAATTATTATCGAGATTTAGAGAATCTAAACTTCTATTTCTCCTACTTTAAACAATATTGCAAAACGCGTAAGAGTTAAAATACTCACTTATTTTTGTTATGATAACTTTGATAATTAACAAAAATATATTTTCAGCGAACACGGGTCACAATTCATTATCAGCGAAACACTTATCCCGCGGACCGACACTTAGACCGGACCCTGAAGCCATCAGAAATAGAGAAGAATTGCAGAGAAGGATACAAGAGACTAGAAGGCAGTTGGATAGTGTAAGTAATGTACCTGTCTATAGCAAAAAAAAAATGTACTATGTACAATCATATGCTTAACTCATAGGACATAGTAAAGGCTTGAGCTTTATGTTATTAAATTGTAAAGGAAGGATGGTAATGCTCTTCCGCGACCTAAAGAGGATCCTCCAAGACCACTCAAAGCACCGACTGGCAGACCCAAATGCAAAATGGTTTTGTTCGAGAAGTTCTACAGACTGCGGAATAACTTTGTTAGCGCGCATCAGAATATGACGTTATCGCAGTGATTTGTAGCCGAGGATTGTTGGTTCTATAAAACAATAATTTATTTCCATTTTAATGCTAGCTAGTATTTAGATGCCGTAATATCAGTTCAGAAATTAACGTAACCGAACGCCCAAATTATTATTCATAATTTGACATAATTAGACTCTTCTATGATAGAACCAGCGTAGTCCTTAGTCGGTAATTAGTAATAATTAAAAAAATATGTTTATTAATAATATTTTTAGCTGGCGTACCGGTCAAATCTGAAGTCGAGTCAGTCGACAACAGATCTATCGTATATTCCTGAAAAAGACGGCTCCAATAGGAATAGATTATCTATTGGATCACCCAGTAACTCTAGGAATTACGGTAAGATATTTTAAGCCAGTATTCTCTAAGCTGATAACAAATTGTATGCTGTGAAAAACAAGTTTTTAAAAAGTTGCAACACTGGTATTACATTAAATAGAAAAACGAGTTTTTCATAAATAATTTTGAAAGACAAATATATGTTCAATAAAATATTCAGATGTCTTTCACCATATATTTGTCTTTAAATTGCTAATAACACTAAATTGCCATATAAATCACGATGTCATACTAACATACATCATTGTTTTTAATGCTGACCAGGATTCCAAATACCTACTTTCCCGGAGGAAAACTTTGATAGTCTTTCTAGCAATTTCTTTGATAGCCTTAACTATCAAAATCTTGATTATCGAAACAAAAACCCTTACGCCATTCCTGCGAATTTAAACCATAAAATAATACCTGAATATTATCAAAATCCTCCGGTTATCCCACCTAGAGTAAGAGCGGACAAACACAATCAACAAATAAGTAATTCACATTACAAAGAAAATACACAAAATCAAGCTTTTACAGTAGATGTGAAGATAACAAACTCTAAAGTATTTAATAGATTATTTTCAACAAAAGAAGATCCGCCAAAAATACCTCCGAGAAATTTCCACTTAAACCTTACCGATAAACCTCAACCAAAAACTCCGAAGCCAAATGCACGAAGCATTTTTAAAAACTATAAATCATGCCCAGTTTCACCCGTTTCTGAAGAATGTAAGTGGGCTGATAAAGTGCCCCCCGCTCAAAATAATGATAAGCTGAAATTTAATGCTGCAGAGGCTAAAAAACGTTATTCTCTTAGTTTCTTCGTTGGGGCTGATAAAATGAAGGCAGGAAAAAGCATTGTTAATACAATAAAAAGTGACACGGAGAAAATGATAGCAGAAATTACAAAGAAATATGGAGATTTAGACGCATTTGAACCGAATGCACAAGATGACCTAGATTTACAACCCACTAAAGAGGAAAAGGATGATGGTAATTTCTCATCCGATTCCTTAGAAGACTGTAGCTTAAGCCAAGATGTCAGTTGCAAAAATAAGTTGTATTCTAAGAAAATTTGCAAGAAGCACAACAAACAAAACGCGAGGAACATACCGAGGAGGGCGGTATCAAATTACGAAATATATGGGACTTACGAAAAGCCTAAAGTTCCAACTAAACCATGTATTGAACACAAAAGTTCAACGTTACCTAGAAACATGCCATCAAATTTGGATGATATTATGGACGAGGACGTCACTAAGATATTTGCTATGCACAGATGTCAAAGTGTACTCACTAAAAGGTGTATAACCAGATCAAATGAGTCCGTTTTAAGTGATAATTCTAACTGTTCTAGCGTTTCTAATGAAATCTTTTTAAAATACGGTAATGAAGTTGCGTTTCAACAAGGGAGGCTTACTGATAGTCGTTATAATTTAAACTCCCAAAATTGTTCTTTTGAAAATATTCATGAGCCCGATGGGAAATATTTAGAGGCGCATAGACACAGTAGTGCCAGTTTCTTTTTAAACCAAAAGAAGTATATGAAAAATAGTTGCAGCCAAGAATCAATTCTGTCTGATGAGTTTCTTGACAATGATCACATGACGTCTCGTACTAATTGTAATTCTTTAGAGAGCGTTTTATCCGATGACTCTGAATGTACGAAAAGTGCGCCACTGGAAATGCTTTTTGAAGGTAAGAAAACGCGTAGCAAATTCCCTAATAGCCAAAGCTGTTATGAATTTGACAATAGTTCCAAGAGTTATGGATCTAGTCCTAATAAGGTGCCCTGTTTAACTGGGTATATGTATAATAATTATTTCGAAACTCCGGGAGTGGAGTACCACGAACCTACTCCTATAGTTGTGCAAAGGCCGCCCATTCATAAGGTGTATGGATTTGAGGTACCAACTTCTGAATTTTCTGGACACAAGACTGTGACAAGATCAAAAAGTTTATACGACTCTGCATCAAAACATCCACCCCGGCCTCCTAGGAATATTGCATACTATTTTGATGGTAGCGATATTAGACAGTATTCTGAGGAAAAAAAAGGAATCGATGATATACCTAGATTAAAAAATACTGATTATATGGCAAGTACAAGCAAGTCATTGCAACCCAAATTCGCTGAAAAACAAAAATATAAGAACGAAATGGAAGGATGTGAACCAAACACAATGGTAAAATCTAAGAGTTGTAGTTTTGAAGTTGTTTTAGAACCTGCATCCAAGCCAAATCCACTTAAAAATCTCATGGAGAAACGAAATTCGCACGTTCAAAAGAACTTGGAAAAGTTTGAAGATCAAATACGAAAAAATACTCAAAGCAAAGGAAATAAAAATCAACAGAATAAGGAGAAAGTCAATATATCCAAATATAATAAAACCACAAAAAGTCTTGAAAGAGATTCTAGTCAAAAAAATAATAATAACAATAATAAAATTACTATGGAGTTCGTACCACATAAACCGCCAAAACCATTAAAACGAACTTCTTCTACTAAGCTTAATAACAGACTTAAAGGTAACTTAGAAAAGTCTGGTTTAAGTTCATCTATATCCTCGCAATACAAGGCAAAGCTTGATGGTTTACAGAATAAAAATTATATAACAAATAAAAAAATGGAAGACAAAAATTCAAATACATTAGAACCAGAAGGCACTGAAAAAACCTTTGATATATTCGTTAAAGAAAAAGAAATAAATGATAATAAATGTGAAATGCAGATGGACAGCTTAGAAGTATATGCAATGCAGAAGTTAGAAAAGAAAAAGCAAATGAGCCTGGATTCTTTAGACGTTAGTGATGATAATCATGATTTTGCTAAAGATTCGCTAGACTACTACGCAGAACAAGATAATAGATTCTTCAATAAATCTCGAAAAGAATCCAATCTTAACATAAATAAGAAAGGCTATAATGAAACATCTTCCTCTAAAATCAATCAAAATGACTCGAAAGAAAACATCGCACCTGAAAGCGAGGAAGTCAAAAAATATAAGTATATTGAACGCAAATTGGAAATTATAAATAAATTAGTTGAAATGGAAGAAAGAAAAATACTACAAGAAAAGATTTTGAAGGAATTCCGTATGAAACCTTTAGAAACTAATATTAACGACGGTAAAGGTGTTGTGAAAGTTTTGTCGCAGAAGTTCGAAAAATTAGCAACGAAACAGACTACTGTACCTAATTTTGCGTCCCTCACTCTAGACGAAGTTGAAGATCGGGAAAATCTAGAAGGGAAAGAAATCAAACGCAATTTAAGCCTTCCGGACATACTTGATACAGAACAAATTGGCTTGACAGTAATTGGTTGTGGCGAAACATCTAACGATAGCCCTAATATCGAGTCCGAACAATTAAATAATACAATACAAAGCGAACCAAAACCGCTTAAAACATTGCCCCAAAGAGTGTATAACGAAATGGTATTCCCAAAAACAGACGTACATTTAGATAGTGAAAACTACGAATCGTCTACAACTAGTTCAAGTTGTACGAATTCACCGAAACGTATGACCTTTTATGGGTTTAATCGTCCGAAAACTCCCTTTCGAAAAATGATTCGGCAACCAGCACCCAGGTTATATATGGACAATCAGGCTCGAATGCGCCCCCCCTTTTCGGGGAATGCCGTAAGGGGTTTAGCTAAAAAGTGTCCAATAGTACCCGTGCTGCCTTCGAAATTCTCACCAGGTGCGAATCGCATGAATAGATGTCGTGTCGGTTCTTATAATTTGCGCTTTGTTTAGCGAATCCTAGTCCCTCAGGGTTGTTACACATTCCATTGGGCACTTGTTTATTGAATTAATCAAACTTTTATAGATAATGAGCTAGTGGTATGCTGGCTATTTATAAATTTAATATAATATATATTCTATAAATCTAAAGCAACTTTTAATTTGCAAGGTTCGCAGTGCCTTTTCAAATGTGTAGCGCCCAAATGTTGTGATATTTCTTGTTAATGATCTACATAGCCAAGATACAATGTTAGTCACATTGTTGACAAAATATTTTTTATACAAATTCTCATAACAAGATATCTTGGGTATGCTAGAAATGGTGAAATTATAGGTTTTACTATTTCACATTTATTGCTTCTTGTGTTGTTTTCAGATCCCAGCATGTTTTTATTGCACGATTGTATTTTATGTGTTTTTATTTTGGATAAGCATGGTCAAAAATTTAAAAGTTTTAGAGTTTTTAATCTTGGTTTGCTTTGAGGTATTGGACGATTATCATGAACTAATAGATTCGTTTAACTCATAAAAATCGTTCATACCATGTGCGTTAAGCATGATATAATATGATACAGCGCGCACACATCTTACGCCGGAAGCGAGCGAGACAGGTATGCGTCGTGCTATCTCACTCTCGGACCTCGCGGCCAAGCCAGTGCCGGCTCCCAGGACGCCGCAAGGTGGGTTTTATGGGAGTGCCAAGGAGGACGCTTGGGGTGATAGGTTTAACCAGCAGACATGGGAAGGATTTATTCATATAATAAACTTTACAGTAAATATATACTGAGATTTTTGTACGTAAATGTAAATAAGGTGTAAAATGGGGTCTAGTAGAGTAACTTTGTGATAATAATCATAAAAAACACAAGAAAAAATAATAATACCCGCACTTTCCGAATTTGCATTAAAATAATGACTACACTGAGGGCATGAATAATTTTACTATGAAAATGCATGCAATTATGTCTTCATCCTTGCATCTGCTTGCATAACCTTTAATAAAAATGTATTACTTTAACGCTTTTTGTATTTGTAGTTAGAAATCTTTTTATTATATTATTCCAGTCAAGTGATAATACTTGTTTTATATAATATATTCATTTAGGTGATTTTCCTTGACATTTGTTAGTCAAGGCTTTTTGTCTAAATGAACTAAAAAAACTATCTTTACGGAAATATATTATACCCATAATATACGAGTATGTATTGTGTATATATTTGGCGGTTTCACTAATATCGTTTTTATATAGGTCCTTCAAAACCTGTGCCATCAAATGTAAACACCAGCAAATCGCCCAGCGGCTTCGTCCGCCCTGCACCTCGATACACAAAATCTAATATGACTAGGAGTAGCAGCGTTGGGGTATTGAACCAGGTAAAATTAATTTGTTAAACTAAATTTTAGGGTATAAAACCATCCAAAACTCTAAAAAACGTAAGTAATATTCTATCGCGGCCTTAAAAAACGATCCGTAGAAGTCTTCCCTCCGTAGAAGAAATCCTTAAATTTATAATTTGACAAAAATTATGAAGTAACAATAGAGAAAACTTAAAAGTTTTCTTTAGTTTGTTTCAAAGTTTGTTTGAAGAGAAAGAAATGTTATAGTAATGATGAATGTAAAATATAATACGTGGAGATGTCTCCGTCTCTTACCGTGTTACCACATGCTAGGACTTCCTTGGTCTAGAGAAATAATTTTCAGGTTAGAACCGACAGCCTTTAAAAGTAATTAATAAAACAAGCCGATGAAGGCTACCCGAGACTTACAGGACTTCCAAAGTATTTTACTTTGATATTTTATAGATTTATTGTTTTTCAGAGTGACTCGGAATCGGACCCTCAGCCGACTCGACAACCCAGAGTCGGTGGTCTTATGAGACCAACGATCAGTTCTATGAACAAACAAGCACCTACAACCGCTAGGAGGCGTGGACTATCTAATGCGTATAGTACAGGTATTAATAAATACTTTTAGCTGGTATACCCACAAGTAGTAAATAGTGGAACTTAGAAGTAGACATGAAAATACGCACTTGAAAGTACCTAATTTAATTATAAAATGAAGGGCACACTAAATAATTTTTAAATAGTGCTTTATTAAAACCTATATTTAGTGTATTAGTTAATATTAACAAATGATAAACAACTCGGCCTGTATTACATAAACTAAAGAAATACTATCCTTATTCTAATGTCAATTGTTTGACGCGGAATTGATAAGGAAAAAATATTCAAAAGCTATTTCAGGTGTTTATTATTATTGAATGAACTCGAAAATAAGAAAACAAAGTTTATTGATTACATTCAAATATTCACTCAATGCTTAATAATATAACAATAAACACAAATATATCAGAACCAAGCACAATAACGCTTTAACATACACGCGTATACGCACAATTTCAGCGAACGTCGCTCGCTCAGAATCAAGTTCTGAGGCTGAAGAACGGACTGAAGCAAGACCAAGGGCCGCCTCAGTGGACAGGGCGTCTAGGAGACTGGGGGCCGGTGAGTTGCTATATTTTACTGATAACGAATTATATATTCATAAATACTAAACTTTATTACAGTTTTATTATTTTTAATTAAATTTCTCTCAAATTGTCTTTATGTTGTGATGAAATGCGACAAATCACTGCTACAGGACATATTTAGTGTTTATGTGGGTAGGACTTCAGAAGCACATTTTTTTTTGTTTCTACCCTCTGACTATTAATTTTTTTATTTTATATAAAAATTAATTAAATTTCAGGTCGCAGTGGTAGCGAGCGTGATTTATCAGCGAAGGCTCGAGAGGTGACGAATCGGCTCACCTCTAACTCACGACAGAGGCCCAAGCAAGAGACTACTGAAAATAATGGTAAGTTGTTTTCTGGATGGGTTCTCACAATCCAGCGTCAACAATTTTCATCTGGTGCCAGTGTGATAATTTACTTTCATTAGAATATTCCAGTTTATTAGATCACTGTATGGACCATGTCATACGTTCCGTCATTTTTGACTATTTAATTTAATTTTATTAAAATTATTTAAATAAAATATTGTTCTCTCTTGACATTGCTGGAAACGTTACATAAAAGGTAATGAAAACAACACAAAAAACCCTTAATAGTTTTCATGACAATAATGGTCATTTGTCACTGGTTTCTCTTCTATTTGGTATTTCTGGTCATAACTTCAAAGATAAAAGCGCGCGCGCATGAGTATAAATAGAGAATTTATTTAAATCATTTTACATATATTGTATATAAGAATTTATTTCTAACTTTTCTGTATCTGTATTTGATGCATTGAATTCCAGTGTCATCATCTCAGCTATGTTCGGCTCTCACGGAACAGCTAACTAAGACGGCGAGTAAAGTCGTTCAGTTATATCGCACACTGCAGAGGGAACCAAACGCCGCAGCTGATATCAGTGGTAAGTGAATATTGACAGTAATATTGATAGTGAGACAACATCTTGCTATAATCAAATCTGTGCTACGTGGTGTAAAACGTGGAAGGTCACCAAAGACATCGCCTTCGCCGTCTTCTGGGCATCTACTGGCTCTAAAAGATCTCTTAACGAGCAACTTTGGGAGCGGTGCCGGGTAACCCCGATTAGCCAGCAGATCAAGCGACGTAAATGGAAATGGATAGGCCATACTACGAAGGGATCCCAATCATATTCCCAAGCAAGCGCTTGATTGGAACCCGCAAGGAAAGTGGAAGCGTGGCCGTCTCAGGAAAACCTGGTGCCGTACAGTTGCAGATGAGGCAAAGAGAGCCAGAATGACTTGGAGCTCGGTGAAATACGAGACTCAAGACTCAAGACCGAACGCAATGGAGACTCATTGTGGACGTTCTCTGACTCAGCTAGGGGTTATAGGACGTCAAGTCTTACTATAGGGTTCAGAAGACATTAAACCCAAATATTTTATTTACAGGACTCGAAGCTGCAATCCTCGAGACACAGAAAGTCCTGCGCGGCGCTGTTCAAGGGGAACCGGACAATAACCGACAAAGGATTGACAATCTTCTTTCAAAAGGTGAGGTTTTTTTGTGAATACGGACTGTTAAACTCATAAACCAGACTCTCTTCTTTTTTTTACATAACTCCCAAGAGCTTTGGAGATATATAAACGTTTAGTGGCGACTTACTTGAGTGTCTATTTCACTTTGTCATAAGATCCTTAACCTTTACATAAATGTATATGTCGCAGCCAACTAGCTTAATTAGCCGTGCAATTAACAGCCTAGTCTCTTTACTAAACAGCGCCGTTCAACTAGCGGCCTAAATGATATTCAGCCATTTGATCAAACAGCTAAACAAATGACTTAAACGTTTCTTGCCTTTGATTAATTTCAATTTAGTAACACTTTCTGCCACCTACACCAAACTGTCAATAAAGCTTCGGTAAACAACAAATTTGATGATGTTTTTCCAAAGTTTAATAAAATATAGGATGGAATAGTGTAGTGACACTAAGAGTAAGTGTAAGAACACTAATAAGTTAGATATTAAATAAAGAATTTCTTGTGTCAGATATTTCAGCTTTTTTATTTCTCTCACATGATCGTACGAATGGCCTAAGCATTGGCCAGTTTATTAAATGTTACAAACGCTATGGCTGAATATCTTTCAGGCCGTTAGTTAAACGGCGCTGGTTAGTTAAAAGGCTAGGCTGTTGATTAAATGGCTAATTAAGCTAGTTGGCTGCGACATATCTATAATAATGTCCTTCGTAAAAATTATAATTTCTAATTAAATCTTTAGAAGGCGCTGCAACTGGCAACCCAGCAATGACTCTCATAGAGCAATACTCGGATATCTTGCTCAACATGATGCAGAGTAAAATGGTGAACCAGTTCTCACAGAGTCCACAAAGTCTACCCCCCACCCCAAGAGAACCGGGTGGGGAAAGCTAGTGATTAGTGAAGTGAAGAATATTTAGTGAAAAATGGAATTGATAAGTGTAAAGTGGAATTGTAAAGGAAATAAAAATGGAATTAATAAGAAAATATAAAATGGAAAAAATATTTACTTAAGTTCCATTTTGAATTAAGATGTTCTTATTTATGGAATAAAATTTATGTTTATGGTAATCGTGTTTAACGGAATTGTAACGGGATTTTCTTTTCTTATATGATAAGATTTAATTTGGTAAATTATTATTTGAATATATTGGAAAATAATTAAGTATGTGAAGGGAATAGTTTGGAAGATTGGATACAAAAATTAAGAAATATGAATATAATTTTATTGTTTCTTAAAACACAATTTATATTTTTTTGTATAATTGGTGGTTTTAAATATATTTTTATCGTGGTTGAACCACTTTAAACGGATGTCGTAATGGAATTGAACGCGGTAGAACACTTATATCAATTATATTTTATTTAAAATTGCTGACAATATTATGAAGACATTGTATTTATTATGGCTAGTATTAAATTGTTTTACAAAGATCTGCGATTCAAAAAAATAAGTGCTGCCACCTGTTTAAGAATTGACAAAGGAAAATTTCAGAGAAAACCTATTGGACCATTAGGCATCACAAAGTCTAGAATCTTCGTTAGAAATAAAATGATTGAAAAAAAAATGGGTTTAAAATATTACCCTAAAACGCATTTAAAACATTCCAATTTTGGAGGCAAGGCCGCCATCTTAGACATGTCAAATTGGCACTCGGGTTGTCAATGTCAAATTGACGCGGGATTAATGAGCGTGCATATAGTGTTATAGTTTGTATTATAATTACTGATAGAAAATATTCCGTTTTGAAATCGTGTCAGTTATGTAAAAGCATAAAACATTTATAATATGTGCATGACTTTTGTAAATAAAGTGTATAATACATGTGTTTAATTTTTAAAGTATTACCTACGCTAATAATAGGGTGTGAATTTTAATAATTCATGCGATAATTGACTACACTGCGATTTTTCCTTTTATACTTCACGATGACAAGTTATCATTTCTAATTGAAAACTGTTTTAATGCTTGCTATGCGCAAAAATCCGTTGCGGTGTCCATTGTTAATACAATATTCTCGCGTCGTCTAATATAGACCTTACTGACTATAGACAAACGCACATTTACGCAGCAAGGTATGTAAATCATTAACTTTATAATGAAAAAATCGCAGTCGTTAGTCAAAATCTGATTAGGTAACATTGTATTTTAAGAAATATTAATTGTAATTGTTTAAATTACACGGTTCTATCGAATTATATTTAAACGCATAATAAAATTGAGAAGTTATCAATTCGACGAGTAATATTTTCTGATATACAACTATTATAAATATGGAGTAAAATTTAAAGCAAAAAAATGACATTTATAATAATAATATGTTTTGAAATTACAATGTTACCTACAGAATTTTAGCGAAAACCAAAATAACGTTAAAATATTACGTCCTGTAAGTCAATGTAGTATTTAAGCTAATCGTCACAATTATATAATACATAATTTTAATACCAATTTCCTGTAAGATACTTCTGTTTAAAATTTTAATCTGTGAAATTAATTTTGAGACATACAGCATACTTCATAGAGTATATTTATTTTTTCATTTCTTTTGACATCACTATTTTTTTGTTCTCGCAAATCATGTATTTATTTTAAAACACCTATGAGAGAGAGAAGTCAATAATAATTTCACATATTTCAAATAGCAGATGTAAGCATTTTTGTTTTAGTTTAGAAAAACATGAATATTAATAAAGTTTTTTTAACTAAAATGGAAAATTTGAAGTACTAGGCTTTGTCTTATTTAACTTAAATTTTGTAATGTATGTAAAATCTTACTGTTTATTTCTATTACGCCTTTCTTTATTATTCAAAGAATCGACGATCATGTGTCTTTTTATTCTATGTACCTATTTTATTTTTTAATATTTCATTCATTACAAAATTAAAGAAAACACTTTTGAAACTTGGTTATTCGGTATTTATATGTCAGATAATGAGTAACCTCAGATTGTCATTGAGTGGCCAGATAATCGAGTTTCCACTGTCATTTTATATTTTATCTGTAGTGTAGTTGTCACAGAATGACAGTGTCTTTCGACAATTGCCAAAATTAATAAAATTGTACTTGTTTTTGTCTACGCAAGTAAAAATAAAACTTTTAGCGTATATAAACTTTATAGTTTTATTACTAAGCTTGTATTAGAAAACGATACATTTTGGTCAGCAAAGAACCGTAAAAGATTGTCTGTTTGTGATGACGGTCGACGGGTTATTCTTAAAGTTTCTCGTAAGAATGTAGATAACTTTTTTATTTAATGTTCAAAATTGTATTGCCATGAACGAAAAAGACTAATGTGTAATGTTTATATTAATGTAGGAGTGATAATACAATATAATTTCAAATATTTGTTAATTTTTATTTCAAAACAATTATTTAAATACCATTTCTTGGCTAAAATAATGCTCAGAAAGTGAAGTTTGGTTCGTTCCCTTTTTGGTTACGTTCATTTGCCCGTAGTAGGAGAGTAGTAGATATATAATCTGAGATTCGAACCTTTTAAACTAAGGGCCGAATTATAAAAAAAATGTTCTTACAACCCGATCTTCGATTATATTTTGCAACGACTAAATACATTATTTCGGCTCATCGTGTTGTTCAACAACGTTGTTGTTATAAGATGCATCTTTGACAAGACCAGCGCGCACCAACATATCCACTATAGGTCTTCGACTTTTGCGATCCGACAGTGGTTGGGATCTTACGTCTGAAATAGAAAATAATCTTTATCGTATACGTTTTATATATAAAACTATTAAACTGTTTATATATTATTAAATAATTCAAATCCTGGCGTATATTAGCAAATAACACTTAGCTCTTATGGCAAATGCAAACATAGTGACAATATTTGTGATGTGTGTTAGGAAAAAAACTCTTTACAAACAGTATTATTAAATACTAACCAATTGACTGCAACTCCTTAGTAGTAGTTTGCGGTCCTAATTCATACAGTACTTGGAAATCTGCGTGGTTCCCAAAGCGATACCCGAATCCAATGCGGTGATCGTTACCTAGAAATGTATTCATTTCATTAAATAAGCTAGATAAGAAAACAAACAATGATCCCAGTTGGATAGTCATTTAATTTAAAAATATTTGGATTTATAAAATTAACAAAAAAAGAAACTCGCATCCCCCAATTTAGTTTATTTACATTGAAATATTTTAATAAATTTGATAGCTTTTCTCGTAAGTTGACAAAAAATACTTTAAACAGTATACGAATCTCTATTTTTTAATAGACAAATAAATTAATGGATAGTTTTTTCTAATAAAACCTTTGCGTATAGGTGGTGCGAAACCGTATATAGTAGTAAACAGCATAGCTACATCTTCCGGTACCACGAGAAACCTCCCTTGCGTATCAGGACCTAAAAAGAAAGTTACATATTTTAATAATCAATCAGAATTATTCGTTGTATTTTTTTAAACTATGCAGGCATGCTACTATTTACTTACTAAGTTTGTTAATAAAGATATGCATGTAAAGACAGCACACACTATTTTTTTCTTGTCCCTTCTTTTTAGTTTATGTTTAATAAAACAAATATCTTTATTTCTAGATTGAATATTGTATGCAGTATATATTTTTTCATTTTAATTAGCTTATCAGTAGCAAATAAATGAAAAAATATATCCTGCAGCTACTTTATTATACAATATCTAAACAATAACATTATACACAGAAGCCAGAAACGGAATACTCTTTCGAACATAAACACAAAACACATTTAACAATATTATTATTACTTACTTATACAAAAAAATATATATATATATATATATACATATAAAATAAATTGTAAGATGCATCAGATCATTACAATATAAAAGAGAAATAACAAAGCCATTCTATCTGATAAAGGATATCAGAGTTTTTTATATTGTTTTTATGCATTTCTAAGTTATGACTGACATACGTAAATAGTTTGTATTAGACCGAGGAATTTCAAATAGACAAAAAGTCAGGACAGTCAATTAAACCGTTGCAAGTAGCGTGCCACAAAGCGTTTTGCCACGAACTTTAAACTTGAAAAGTCTTAATATAATAAAGCAATAATTAATAAGAAATAAAGCTAAAAAATTTACATAATATAAAAACGTAAATAAAATCCAATATGTTAGAACGGCTAGTTCATAAGTATAATGTCAGCATGCATTCAGTATATACATAAAGTTGGCAAAGATTTACGTCAGAATATTGGTCATAAGGTTACTTAATAGTGTAGTATTTAGCGGAGTGAGAACTTTTTGCTTCAGTAACTAGGCCAAGGATAATTTCCGTTTTTAACTTGCTTGTTAATGACGCCATCAACCCAATGTGTAGAGAAATACGGAAGAACAAGAATTGTTTATAAATATTATAGAATATTTTCTTATTCATTTTAATATATACGCCGCAAGAATTTATTGTTTCTGTAATCATTAGCTCTATTCATGTACAGCTTATAAATTTTAATTTGATTAATAAATTTTACATTAATTTTTTTTTAATTTTAGTTATTTGAAATAAAATTATTTTTGAAGTAAAATTATGTACACGTCTGTATATATCTATATTAAATTTGCATATCACAAATTATAAACTCAAATGCTAAAAATGTTTTACGTTAATTCTCTTATGTACCGGACCCTAAGGTCAGCCAGAAATGGGCTCACCCTATCAGTACACTTATGACTTACCTACGGTATTCTTACAGGTTCGGAGTATAATGTACTGAATATCATGGAGAATATCTGATTCTGGGTCTCGTAACTAGAATCTAAGTTGGAGGTCACAACTTACTACTGTTAGAAGTACCGCGCAACTTAGCGAGGCGTCGTAGAAGGATTATATGGAGGTGGACCTATATGGTTTGGCTGAGTTGACAAATCCACTCTTGTGAACTCCGCCAGAGTACAAATAAGTCCAGGATTTCGATTTCTATTATTAGTTATATATACGGTCGATAAGAACTTCGTATATTTATGTAGAAATTGTCCATCTGTATGAATTATTTGATTTTTCTATGACATTAGTAATAAATGTAAAGACAAAGAAATTATCGGGAAATAAATACACTTCCTGTGTACTACTTCCAAATTGTTCGTCCTAGTACTCGATACAGTAGAAATTTATCAATGTATCAATAAAAATAAATAGAATAGTGATATACAGGTACTTATATATATATAAAGCTTACTTAAGGGCCTGATAGACCAAATTATCCAAAGCTGGCGTTAATTGCAAAAATCGTGACCGCAACGAGGAAATGCCACCAACATTAATGGTACTTTTCCAAAGGGGCTAAACATCATTAATTTACACAATTTAATTAACATTACAGCATTATTTCATTAAATATGGGTGTTTATGACTAAAACATAAAGTACAAATTTACAGAATAATCATATTACGAATGGAACTGAAAAATGTAATAAAATCCGTGTCAGGCCTTATTTTATAATCGGTGCAGGCTCCGAGTGAATGTCCAGCCTTGGCACAGATTACAACTGTGCGATTGTCACTTATTTTCACACATGGACATAAACAATTGAACATTAAACAAAAATAATAACCCACTGGCATTTTGGATCTTCTTATCATATTCATTAATTTACACGACATTTTTATTAACCTTCACAACACGAGCAAAGATTAAGCCCACGTAGGAAGAAATTTCTTGATAAACATCTGGGGTTTGAATCCACGACCTCAATATTAGGACTCGCACGCTTAACTACTACGCCAATACTTTTATCATATAATAAACGAAATAATGTTCAATTGTTTCTAGTTAAATGGTATTAATGTATTGGCTTATGAGATTAAGAATCGTAAAATTTTTTTTCTTCTAAAATTCTTACTGTTTTGTAAAAAATAGTTTTAGGACATTTACCTACAATGTTTTATTATTAAAATGATGAAATTTAATTTATTTTAGCTTTAAATGATGCATACAATTCGATAAATTAATTAATTAGGTATGTGAACATGAAAAATTATTTATACTTCTATTTGTATCTTAAGTGCCTACGGCTTTTATACGCGACGACGCGCTTACGCATATTTTAGTTAAAGACGATAGAGATCGAGATAGTATTTATTGGGTAAATAATTTAAAAATCAACTAAAAAACAAATCACTATGAACAAAAAATAAGTATCAACATAACGTAAAGTAGAATAAAAAAACGACATAATATACTTACATTTAAAAAGAAAAATCACACAAGCAACTAATAAAACGCGCGCCATTTTTTGACAATCCTCAATTATGATTTTCAAACGCAGCTGTAGTCTATTCTTAAATGATCAATTATTATGGTGAGAAAACAGTAGGTCCTATTGTTAAGTTTATTAGGTATCTACTATATGCAAACTATTATATTGTCGGTTTGTTCACTACTTCTATTAATCAAATTAATGCACCCGGCATATAACTCGGCAAAGTTTGAGCACATTGCCACATTTGGCGAGAGATTGTCCCGCCTCTCTTCTGGGAATCGAGCCTCGCCTAAGATGTCCAAGGGAATTTTTGTCAGCCCTCCATTCTACCACTGCACAGGGAGGATGGGGGGGGGGGGGGGGGGGGGGGGGGGGGGGGGGGGGGGGGGGGGGGGGGGGGGGGGGGGGGGGGGGGGGGGGGGGGGGGGGGGGGGGGGGGGGGGGGGGGGGGGGGGGGGGGGGGGGGGGGGGGGGGGGGGGGGGGGGGGGGGGGGGGGGGGGGGGGGGGGGGGGGGGGGGGGGGGGGGGGGGGGGGGGGGGGGGGGGGGGGGGGGGGGGGGGGGGGGGGGGGGGGGGGGGGGGGGGGGGGGGGGGGGGGGGGGGGGGGGGGGGGGGGGGGGGGGGGGGGGGGGGGGGGGGGGGGGGGGGGGGGGGGGGGGGGGGGGGGGGGGGGGGGGGGGGGGGGGGGGGGGGGGGGGGGGGGGGGGGGGGGGGGGGGGGGGGGGGGGGGGGGGGGGGGGGGGGGGGGGGGGGGGGGGGGGGGGGGGGGGGGGGGGGGGGGGGGGGGGGGGGGGGGGGGGGGGGGGGGGGGGGGGGGGGGGGGGGGGGGGGGGGGGGGGGGGGGGGGGGGGGGGGGGGGGGGGGGGGGGGGGGGGGGGGGGGGGGGGGGGGGGGGGGGGGGGGGGGGGGGGGGGGGGGGGGGGGGGGGGGGGGGGGGGGGGGGGGGGGGGGCGGGGGGGGGGGGGGGGGGGGGGGGGGGGGGGGGGGGGGGGGGGGGGGGGGGGGGGGGGGGGGGGGGGGGGGGGGGGGGGGGGGGGGGGGGGGGGGGGGGGGGGGGGGGGGGGGGGGGGGGGGGGGGGGGGGGGGGGGGGGGGGGGGGGGGGGGGGGGGGGGGGGGGGGGGGGGGGGGGGGGGGGGGGGGGGGGGGGGGGGGGGGGGGGGGGGGGGGGGGGGGGGGGGGGGGGGGGGGGGGGGGGGGGGGGGGGGGGGGGGGGGGGGGGGGGGGGGGGGGGGGGGGGGGGGGGGGGGGGGGGGGGGGGGGGGGGGGGGGGGGGGGGGGGGGGGGGGGGGGGGGGGGGGGGGGGGGGGGGGGGGGGGGGGGGGGGGGGGGGGGGGGGGGGGGGGGGGGGGGGGGGGGGGGGGGGGGGGGGGGGGGGGGGGGGGGGGGGGGGGGGGGGGGGGGGGGGGGGGGGGGGGGGGGGGGGGGGGGGGGGGGGGGGGGGGGGGGGGGGGGGGGGGGGGGGGGGGGGGGGGGGGGGGGGGGGGGGGGGGGGGGGGGGGGGGGGCGCGGGGGGGGGGGGGGGGGGGGGGGGGGGGGGGGGGGGGGGGGGGGGGGGGGGGGGGGGGGGGGGGGGGGGGGGGGGGGGGGGGGGGGGGGGGGGGGGGGGGGGGGGGGGGGGGGGGGGGGGGGGGGGGGGGGGGGGGGGGGGGGGGGGGGGGGGGGGGGGGGGGGGGGGGGGGGGGGGGGGGGGGGGGGGGGGGGGGGGGGGGGGGGGGGGGGGGGGGGGGGGGGGGGGGGGGGGGGGGGGGGGGGGGGGGGGGGGGGGGGGGGGGGGGGGGGGGGGGGGGGGGGGGGGGGGGGGGGGGGGGGGGGGGGGGGGGGGGGGGGGGGGGGGGGGGGGGGGGGGGGGGGGGGGGGGGGGGGGGGGGGGGGGGGGGGGGGGGGGGGGGGGGGGGGGGGGGGGGGGGGGGGGGGGGGGGGGGGGGGGGGGGGGGGGGGGGGGGGGGGGGGGGGGGGGGGGGGGGGGGGGGGGGGGGGGGGGGGGGGGGGGGGGGGGGGGGGGGGGGGGGGGGGGGGGGGGGGGGGGGGGGGGGGGGGGGGGGGGGGGGGGGGGGGGGGGGGGGGGGGGGGGGGGGGGGGGGGGGGGGGGGGGGGGGGGGGGGGGGGGGGGGGGGGGGGGGGGGGGGGGGGGGGGGGGGGGGGGGGGGGGGGGGGGGGGGGGGGGGGGGGGGGGGGGGGGGGGGGGGGGGGGGGGGGGGGGGGGGGGGGGGGGGGGGGGGGGGGGGGGGGGGGGGGGGGGGGGGGGGGGGGGGGGGGGGGGGGGGGGGGGGGGGGGGGGGGGGGGGGGGGGGGGGGGGGGGGGGGGGGGGGGGGGGGGGGGGGGGGGGGGGGGGGGGGGGGGGGGGGGGGGGGGGGGGGGGGGGGGGGGGGGGGGGGGGGGGGGGGGGGGGGGGGGGGGGGGGGGGGGGGGGGGGGGGGGGGGGGGGGGGGGGGGGGGGGGGGGGGGGGGGGGGGGGGGGGGGGGGGGGGGGGGGGGGGGGGGGGGGGGGGGGGGGGGGGGGGGGGGGGGGGGGGGGGGGGGGGGGGGGGGGGGGGGGGGGGGGGGGGGGGGGGGGGGGGGGGGGGGGGGGGGGGGGGGGGGGGGGGGGGGGGGGGGGGGGGGGGGGGGGGGGGGGGGGGGGGGGGGGGGGGGGGGGGGGGGGGGGGGGGGGGGGGGGGGGGGGGGGGGGGGGGGGGGGGGGGGGGGGGGGGGGGGGGGGGGGGGGGGGGGGGGGGGGGGGGGGGGGGGGGGGGGGGGGGGGGGGGGGGGGGGGGGGGGGGGGGGGGGGGGGGGGGGGGGGGGGGGGGGGGGGGGGGGGGGGGGGGGGGGGGGGGGGGGGGGGGGGGGGGGGGGGGGGGGGGGGGGGGGGGGGGGGGGGGGGGGGGGGGGGGGGGGGGGGGGGGGGGGGGGGGGGGGGGGGGGGGGGGGGGGGGGGGGGGGGGGGGGGGGGGGGGGGGGGGGGGGGGGGGGGGGGGGGGGGGGGGGGGGGGGGGGGGGGGGGGGGGGGGGGGGGGGGGGGGGGGGGGGGGGGGGGGGGGGGGGGGGGGGGGGGGGGGGGGGGGGGGGGGGGGGGGGGGGGGGGGGGGGGGGGGGGGGGGGGGGGGGGGGGGGGGGGGGGGGGGGGGGGGGGGGGGGGGGGGGGGGGGGGGGGGGGGGGGGGGGGGGGGGGGGGGGGGGGGGGGGGGGGGGGGGGGGGGGGGGGGGGGGGGGGGGGGGGGGGGGGGGGGGGGGGGGGGGGGGGGGGGGGGGGGGGGGGGGGGGGGGGGGGGGGGGGGGGGGGGGGGGGGGGGGGGGGGGGGGGGGGGGGGGGGGGGGGGGGGGGGGGGGGGGGGGGGGGGGGGGGGGGGGGGGGGGGGGGGGGGGGGGGGGGGGGGGGGGGGGGGGGGGGGGGGGGGGGGGGGGGGGGGGGGGGGGGGGGGGGGGGGGGGGGGGGGGGGGGGGGGGGGGGGGGGGGGGGGGGGGGGGGGGGGGGGGGGGGGGGGGGGGGGGGGGGGGGGGGGGGGGGGGGGGGGGGGGGGGGGGGGGGGGGGGGGGGGGGGGGGGGGGGGGGGGGGGGGGGGGGGGGGGGGGGGGGGGGGGGGGGGGGGGGGGGGGGGGGGGGGGGGGGGGGGGGGGGGGGGGGGGGGGGGGGGGGGGGGGGGGGGGGGGGGGGGGGGGGGGGGGGGGGGGGGGGGGGGGGGGGGGGGGGGGGGGGGGGGGGGGGGGGGGGGGGGGGGGGGGGGGGGGGGGGGGGGGGGGGGGGGGGGGGGGGGGGGGGGGGGGGGGGGGGGGGGGGGGGGGGGGGGGGGGGGGGGGGGGGGGGGGGGGGGGGGGGGGGGGGGGGGGGGGGGGGGGGGGGGGGGGGGGGGGGGGGGGGGGGGGGGGGGGGGGGGGGGGGGGGGGGGGGGGGGGGGGGGGGGGGGGGGGGGGGGGGGGGGGGGGGGGGGGGGGGGGGGGGGGGGGGGGGGGGGGGGGGGGGGGGGGGGGGGGGGGGGGGGGGGGGGGGGGGGGGGGGGGGGGGGGTTGGGGGGGGGGGGGGTGGGGGTGGGGGGGGGGGGGGGGGGGGGGGGTTGGGGGGGGGGTTTGGGGGGGGGGGGGTTGGGGGGGGGGGGGGGGGGGGGGGGGGGGGGGGGGGGGGGGGGGGGGGGGGGGGGGGGGGGGGGGGGGGGGGGGGGGGGGGGGGGGGGGGGGGGGGGGGGGTGGGGGGGGGGGGGGGAAAGGGGGGGGGGGCGGGGGGGGGGGTGGAGGGTGGGGGTGGGTGGGGGGGGGGGGGGGGGGTGGGGGGGGGGGGGGGGGGGGGGGGGGGGGGGGGGGGGGGGGGGGGGGGGGGGGGGAGGGGGGGGGGGGGGGGGGGTGGGGGTGGGGGGGGGGGGGGGGGTGGTTTTTTGGGTGGGTGGGGTGGGGGGGGGGGGGGGGGGGGGGGGGTTTTTTTTTGGGGTTTGTTTGGGGGGGGGGGTTTTTTTTTTGGGGGGGGGGGATTTTGGGGGGGGGGGGGGGGGGGGGGGTGGGCGCCGCCGGGGGGTGGGTGTGCGGGGGGTGGGGGGGGGGGGGGGTTCGGGGGGGGGGGTGGTACCCCCCTGGGGTAGATTCTCGCTGATGACTCGCTGATCCCCACCGCAAGGAAGAAGCTCGACCTTTTGGGCTACGTCCAACTCGATTTTGGATGACCAAGGGAAGTCACCGCCGACCATTCCTCTGTGTGATTCTCCGATGTTCGGAAATCATATTCTGGCAACGTGCTGTCCGCAAAGCACCTTCCTTGGACATTCATAAGTCGAGCGGGCCTGATGGCATCTCCCCAATTGCGTATCTGTGCTCATGAGTTGGCTCTGGTCCTAACGCACCTTTTCCGGTACCTGTACTCGCTCGGCACTGTCTCGAAGTGCTGGAAGACCGCTTCAATACATCCGATCCCTAAAAAAGGCAATCGCTCTGATCCGTCCAACGATCGTCCAATAGCTATAACCTCCTAGTTCTCCAAAATAATGGACACCGTTGATAACGACCAGCTCCTGAGGTTTCTAGAGGGCCACCAGCTGATTAGCCATTATGACCTTCTTGTATACCTTACACATAGATGGGCAGAGGCAATTGAGTCCAATAGGGAGACGCTAGCTAAGACAGTACCTACTTCACTCCAGGACATCGCTTGCAACTTTATAAATCGCAAATTCGGCCCCACATGGAGTACTGTTCTCACCTCTGGGTGGGAGTCTCCAGTACCACTCTGCATCCTCTGCCGCATTTACCATGGAGAGTGTTCAGAGGACTTATTCGGATTAATACCTGTAACTAAGTTTCATCATGGGACGTGGAGGCAGAATACGATTATATACCACCCATATATATATACATACATATTCCCACCTCGACGTCTGTCGTTCCACAACTGAAGAACTAGTTTTTGCCGCGCGCCACCACTATGTGAGATCAGCTGCCCATTAAAGTATTTCCGAACCAATTTAACTTAGGGTCCTTCAAGAAAAGAGCGTTCCGATTCTTAAAAGCCTGGGAACGCACTTGCGAGCTCTGTAGCATTGATTGTCCATGCGGCGGTATCACTTAACATTAGGTGAGCCTCTTGCCCATTAGTTCCCTGTTCCGTAAAAAGAATCATTGCAAATTGCAAAATCTTTCTACACCTGTGGTAAAAAATATAAAGCAAGAAAACACTGGAAATATATGTAGTTTTAATACTATTGTCCTCAAGAAACCTTTTAAGACAAACAATAATGCATATTTTGTATTCATTTGACTGCCATTTTTAATACTATTAAGACGTTGGGTAATTTATTATTGAAAAGTCTATTAAATATATTTATTACTATAAATTTGTGAATTGGTATTCACAAATCAAAGGTGCGCATGTTTTTTTAATTAATAATAATAATAATCATTTATTGCAAGAATATGTAATTTAAATTATTTTGATTACTAATTGTTTTTTTTTAAGTTTGTTTTGATTATTATTTGTATGATCTCTACATGTATGTCATGTTTGCCTTTAAGTGCTTATCACATTAAATATTGTATTTTGTGGTTATTTTACTAATGTATCAGTGTGCCGAGCGTTGGCAAGCTTTTATCCATAAAATAAATTAAATATGAATATGGTACAAAAATGTGTAAGGTGGTACAATCGTATGTAAGTTCGCACATTCTGCCACACACAATGGCGCGCAAATTTGTCTTTAAAGGTTTACATTTTATATTATTAGTCATATGAATTGGTCCATTCTTATATTATTTGTATTGTACATATCATATCATACGTTATTAAATTTATATCAACTACAGCACATTCATTCAAGAACACAACAACCTTAATAATATTTTTCCTAGATGTCGAATTATTGCCTCGTAAAAGTACTAACGAGAAGCAGTTAAAAAATTTACCTGTCATTGACTAATTAAAAATGGATAAAATAAAATTAGTAAAGTGCACATAAATAAACTTGAATCGTTAGTTAATTATAGGAACAAGGCAATACACCTGTCTACCAACACGAAGACAATCAGCTGTTCCGTGTGATTTTACTATAGACGGACAAATGTTTTCCATATGAATTTGTTTCATAAAAGAAAGTTCTATGCCTCGTACTTTATTCCCTATTTTGTATTGTATAGTCTACCACATAAGGACGTTAATTCTATAATGTAGCAGAGTGACATGCGTTATTTTTAATATGAATACTTTCTTACTGAATGGGAACATGTATTCTACGACTGATTTAGTTTAAAGAAAATGAAACTGTATTGGTTTAAGATAAAGTCGCTTTTCTTTAGGCAAATGTTTTTATTTACCTCCACCGGATTTAAAATTTCGAAAGGGATTCACATTAGAATAATGTCACAACTTATAATTTACCGCATACAAAAGTCGACTTAGTTTTACGTTATTATGGTTCATATTTGTGTAACGAATGGTAAATTTAAATTGTCGTAATAGTGAAAGTTGTTCTATAGTCAGTTTGGCGGCAAAACTCGACAGTGACAGATACATTTAGCTTTTTTTAAATTATGTTTGAATGAGTGTAATTTTGTATTATAAAATGGTGATTAAAGTGTTAATTTCCTTGTTTTTACTTTCTTTTGGTGAGTATTTAAAATTTTGTATGTCTTTTACGTATCATCCTACAAGATTTTATTGAAATCATAAACATGTTCCACATGTATTTTTCGTTTTCCAATGACATTTGTTTAAAATTAAGTTATTTTTCGCTAACATTAGTTTAATTTGAATTTATCTAAGACAAATTTAAAAGGAACCTTTACTGGCTTAAGTGAATCCAGCTGCTATTAAAAATGTATGTAAAATTTACTAAAATATATTGTATATATTTTATAAATAGATATTTCTAGTCACGCGTGAAACTCTCATACTCCATGGAGTACGCTGTAGTTTACAAACTAGTTCAATTAAATAAACATAAAATAAACAAAAATTTACATACTCGTAATCATTACCATTTGTGCCAGCCTTTTTTTTTTAATTCTTATTTGTGTTCTCTTATTTATACGAGTAATACTTTTTCACATATATTCAAGTTATCTACTTAATATAGAAAATACGGTCTGTTATCTGAATTCTCTCAAAACAAAAATGCTTGAATTCTACTTGCCTAATTTAAAAACCGTTAGGAGGATTACGAGAGATCAAAATACATACTTAACACACTATGAATTACATATACATACACAACACTTTTTAGGAACTATTAGCATTGTTATGTCAAGTTATGCAACAGTTGGCGCGGTCAAAGTCATGCTGTGATCTTTACATATTTTTCACAATATTTTTTGTAATAAGTATCTTGTAAGGTATTTTGTATTTTAGAATTATCTATAATTTTACTGTATATTAAATATTCAAATAATATCGATTTGTAAAGCCTAAAAAGCGCCTCAACTCTGGTTCTTGGCTTCGGATTTTTGGTTCTGGTTTTTCTAATGATGAAGTAAAGTGCCCGACACACTAGTTTCCACACGATACGTAAGAGCTAGAGTTTAATGCTCAATAGTAAGAAAAGCCCACTGGTGCAAAGCCGTGATTCGAACGCACGACCCTGCTGTGATTTGTATATTGATTATTAATTAACAACTTTCTTTATTATATAATAGAACCAATTGAGATGTGTTTTGTTTTCACTAAATCATATTCATGGAGGGGGAAAGAGTTTAAATTAGCTTCTATGTGAATAAAGACGACAACAAAACCTGTATAAATCTTTGAATTAATATAATTTCGTAGTTTTTAAGAGGTTGGTATCTACATTGTAACAGTAACTACATAGCTTTTTTATTATTCTAGTGAGTTACGCCTTTTGTACTTTCACACAATTACTTATATTTAAGCCTTATAATTGCCTGGAAAAGGTTATTAGCGATACGACCTCCCAATTAAGATGTCGTTATTAATTAAACAAAGCGATACTAAAACTTTTCGTGAGAAATATTAATCATCTAAAAGTTCCATTAAGAGGCACCATCAGTGGACTTCTGAGAAAAACTTAAATGGTTAGTAATTTAATAGTTTTAATTTAACCACTAAGCTAAATTGGAAGCTAACATTCTTTTATCTTAAACCATGGTATCTACCTTGTTTCCATTTAAAAACCTATAAGAGTCTGTCAAATGTCATATTATCTTTCGTTTCCTGTTAATTATACAACCATATTTATATGCGGAAACCTAATGATATGTAACTTTTTCTCGACGTTACGGATTTCCTAGATTTAATGTCAGTTTTTATATTTAATTATTATAATCGACTTCTGAATGTTACCTTGGATTTAGATTGTCGAATAATTAAGTTCAACCATGTTAATGGTAGGGGAGCCCAAGAGGGGATTTCGGGATTTACTAAAGCGCGGCAGATTACTATATAGGGGGATACCTTGTACCCGGTTAAGTACCTCCACAAAATATGAGGCCCATATATAAGGCCGCGCGTGAAGGAGACAGGATCAGATTAGTAAAAAAAAATTGACCATCAGAAATTCCCGAGCGCGTCAGATTAAGGTAGGGTGAGTTAATTACATCCTAAAAAGTGTATATTCCACTAATCTGACAATTTGAGAGTGACGGAAAAAGAGGGGAGGGCAACAAAGTTGTAAAAAAACGTCATCTCGACATTCTCGAGCGTAGCTAATTTTTCTTTTATTTTGAAGGAAATAATTCCAGAATAATGAAAAATATATAATCTGACGATTTCCGCAAGCCGAAATAACAAAAATTCGTCGATAAAGTTAAATGCGTGCAGCTGCGTGATGCCTACATTTCCTTAAACCGATCGGAATCTACTAAACGGCGTTCAAAATATTTCCCTCAAAATTACATTTCCTGTGAATTTGAACCGATTCGGACCGATAGATTTTGAGAAATTTTGAAAAATCTTAAAAAAATAAGAAATATTTTTGAAGTTGTACTTCTTTAGGCGCGTTATGAAAAATTGATGAGAGTGAAATTTTACGATTGCGCGCGCACCTATGACACAAAATTGGCAGTGTGATATAGCGTGCGCGAGCGAGATGGGAATAAGACAAACTACAAGTAAAAAGAAATAGAATATGCGTGAAGCTAACTTCACGCATATTCTAGCTTAGCAGCTTAACAAGAATTTTGAATGACCATGACAATTGACATCTGACAATGACATTTACCTTTTAAACAAATATAGGAGTTTTAATTATTGTTTAAAATTAATAATTATATACCTAGTTATTTTCATTATACAAAATATTTGTGAAATAATATAAAATATTTGTGAAAAAACTGTGCTAACCTTCCTGAGTGCTTCAATACAATTGAGGTTAACTATCCGTATGTATTATCGAGTATTATTGTTGATTAAAACTGAAACATGAACCATTATTCATTGCTTTTGTTTATTGCGTTTGTTACAGCAACTTTTTAGAAATATTCTACGACCCTATATATCAATAATTGAGAACAAAGATTTAAGCACGAATACTAATAAGGAGAAAATGAAGGCTTGGAGCGATATAACAGAGAAGTAAACATTTTAATAAGTACCTGCATCTCAAAAAAATGACCACATTATTTAATCAAAACATCAGATTTAATCTAGCAAATATAAGGACAAGAGACAAAAAACAATTGATGAATCAGTGGAAGTGCACTAAATTGAATACAAAAAAAGAGTTGTCATCTTATCGCCGTGAAACATCAAAAACTGGAGGTGGAACAAAGCCACCATCACCTTCTCTAGACACAATGGTTTGAAGTAGATTTCAATGAATTTGATTGTGATGGTGTCGAGGTAGGAATGTTAATTATAAAGATGATGTATGGTGATGTTCAAGGTTCAACCTTTCAAGCATAGGCATATGCTTACAACATTACTTTATTCCCCTACAGGGTAGTTAGAGATATTGTAATACCTCAAAACATCCATGTTGCACTTGTAGTACCGAAACTCTGTCCTGCCAGAAGTGAGCCCATTCCCACTTATAATGGACAGTGGGTATAATACACCTTAATACCTGAGTGCGAACCACTCACCATGATACTTAAATTAATAGATGTTATTTATATATTTCAGGTTATTACAAATAAAATCATTTTGGAAACAATTGATATCCCAAAAGCAAATAAAGCCAACAATGACAAGGTAATAAATCAGTTTTGACATAACTTGAATACTAAAAAAGCCAAACAAAGGTGTGCACAACAGTGACAACATAACTTAACAATTTCATTATTTTGTAGGATTAAAGAAAGGTTAAAGAAAATCATGTCGAACTGAACAACAAGAATCCCCAAACAACTCCAAAGAAACCTACAAGGAAGACACCAGTATTATATTTAAATTATCTCTATCTCTAAATAGAATAAAAGAAAGTTGTTATCCAGGTCTGTAGCATGTGCTACAAATTATATTATTAACACATTTATATAATTATATTAATATAAATGTGTTAAAAAATTTATAATATGAATTATAAAAATTTTTAAGTTTTGCATGGACAGAGCTTAAATTAATATTCTCTTATTTGTTGCAGAAAGCAAGTAGTTTTGGAGAAGCCTCGTAGATGCACAACCAAGTAATGATTAATTTAAAATTACAAACCGAAATTCTGATGAAGACATTAGAGTCACTTAAAAATAAATAGTATAATGAAATAAAAATGTTTTAAAGATAAATAGTGTTTTATTTGTTTAATGTAAGAGAATAATAATAAATATTTATTTAATTAATTTTTCAAATGTAAACTGAACTTTATTGACTTTAATGACTCCTTTTCCAGTCTTTGATTATTTAATTGTAATTAATTATTTGCATGCAATCAAAAACTATTTTTAATAATGCCAAAGAAGTATAACTTCTTACGCGCGTACATAAGTACACGCACCCTTTTTTTTTGTTTCTTTAATCGATCAACTTCAAAAACTAATCCGCCTTTGAGCTTGAAAAACCACGTCGATCGCCACCAAGCTGGTCAAAAGCGGTTGATTCGTTCGAGAGATATCGTACATGAAAGAAACCCGAAAAAGTGTTTTTTCGGGATTACTCCGAAATTTGTGGTTCGATCAATTAAAATTGCAAAATTACTTATGAGAATGATAAAACTGCGTCGAATGCCGCCAACCGCGTGAAAATTGCTTGATCCATTCAAAAGTTATTGCGGTTTGAAAATTCCAAAAATAGTGTTCTATGAAACTTCTATCAGACTTTCGAGCTGGGAGAGCTCAAATGCATAGAAATGTTATTTCTTTGAACTCAGCGAGCTCAAAATATCAATTTTAAGCGCCCAGGAATGGAATTAGCGGGAAGTTGCAGGGATGGCCCTTTAGGTGAACCGTTTTTCTATTTTTTTTTGTCAGATCAGGCGAATCCCTCTAGATAATCGTCAGATTATGAGACAGTACGTTTAGAACATAAAGATGAACCACATATATCTTAATCTGACGCGCTTGAGTATTTCAAAATTGCGATTTTTTTTTGCAAATTAAGAAAATGGCTGTGGGTTTGCGTCCCATCGAAATCGTCAGATTAGTGAATGAGAGATTTTTTTTGGTGCACTTAACACTCCCTTAGAAAATCTGACGCGCTCGATAAATTTTTTTTTTTAATTTTCAACCCTTAAATACAACCACCCGCATCATGCAAACGATCAGATTAACATACGTACATTATTAAAAATACGTAGGGCATAGATGCTATCAATATCTGACGCGCTCGAGGATGTCCATGCAACAGTTTTTTTTTACATATTTAACTATCTATAGCCGCTTCCCCCACCGATGAAAAGGAATTTATCATATAACATTTTTTTCTTCTTTTTATCTAAGCTTTGTATCCCAATAGGTCTCTACGACGCTCGAGTAAATCCCCATTTAGCATCGTGGGCTCCCCTACCATAAACTCTGATAACGCAGCTTATGCTACACAAGGGCCTTATAGCCTAGCGGTCATATTAAGTGTCTGCTAGATATGGGGAATCGGGTTCGATTCCCGGTTCGAGTGCAAGTTTTAAGTAACTTTAAATTTGTTCTTGGCTTTGGGAGGGTTGTGCGGTACCGGCCGAGTGCTTCAACCGATTATGCTACCTAATAAAATAGACTGTGAGGTTTAAGATATATGTAACAGTATATCCTAGGCCGAGGATGGTAATTATAAGTGGTAATTCAACATCCCTATTATGCTTGGAAGTGAGGAGGCCTAGAGTGCAATGGTCTCCTTCTGTGAGCATGTAATGCTACAGAACGAAGCTACTGAACGATTGAGGGAGAGTCTGGGGTTGACAGTATACTAGAACCGTAGGTTGTGATTGAGCTCTATGTTGGATATAAGCCCGGGTCCCTTGGGTAGAATGGCTGGCGAACACCGAGGCGTTGTCAGGTCTGGACCAAATCCAGGAGGTACTAGAGAAGGGACACAAGGTGAATGTCATGAAAGTGGATGAAGCGAGAGTAGTCAGGACCGTAGCAAGAGATCCGTGCTCTCTTCCTATAATCCTATCCTTTCGGGAAAAACGCGTGAATAAGTAAAAAATAATAATTTTCATTATAAGTAACCAGAGTTTTATGTTTTATATATACATGAATTAAATTTGGTAATATACATTAGAGACAAATATGGCGTATAATCAAGCGGCCTTGACTTCGATCATCGATAAAAGAATAATTATGCTTGTACCAAATTCATCGTATGATCCGATTTCCGGCAAAACCATTACTGCAAATACTTAGTTCTGGTCCAGTATTCCCTAGTCCACTACACTTATTAATATACTGTGTTATTGAAAGGTTTTTTAAAGCTCTATATACTTTTTTTTCAGGAAGTTGCTCCATCATCATACCCGAGGAGCTGCCATCATTACTCTCCGTTGCCTACTCGAATATACCTCCCATTAAAAAAGGTTTGTAGATTACTAAGTCTATGACATAATTTTTAAGTCTCGAACAATTCACTAATCCCGTGATCAATGTTATGATAATAACTATAGTTTTATTAATTCAAAAAAATGGGTCTCGGCTTTAGCATCTGTTTTATGATCATTTGTCAATCTAATAGGCAAGTAGGTGACCAGCCTCCTGTGCTTGACAGACGCCGTCGCCTTTTGGGATTTTCGACGACATATTATGTCTTCCTTCACCGTTAGAGAGTAGTAAATGCGGATAATAATTATAAACCAAATTTATTTCTTTGCAAGACCCTACTAAAATTATTATATCTAACGTAGAAAATATTGATCTATTAACCCGTATTCAAAATTAATATTAATTTATTCGCCCTTTCAATTTCAGGAACAGATTCCCGTGTCGGGTTTGGCTTCGCGTTCGGGAACCATGCCGATTTTCAAGTTATGTTCGAGTTGGGACCGCAGACAAACACGTTACCTTTGAGTAAGTGAAAATTACTTTAAATTTGATTGAAAATATAAGCTCTCGATTCGGGGTATATCCATAACCGCAACGTTATCAAGTCTAGATCCATATTTCATTTTAATAAAAAATTAATACGGTGGCGCTGGCGCAGTAATTGGTAAGATTTGCTTAGTAAAAGGAAAAGTTCAGAGCGCCTGAACGCCGTATAAGTTATAAAAATAAATATATGTATATAAATAAGTATGTGCATCTATTTTGTATGAATTTATTTTTTGGATATCCAATATAATAAAAATGTTAATATATATATATATATTATGTTAAAATATATATTTTTAAGAAAATTATTTTCCAATAACTTGCCAGAGGTTAAATCAAGTCTTTAATGTTTTTTTCAGATGGCCAAGGTTTTCCTACAAATGCTAAGCGTCAAGCTGCATATCCCGTCGAAAAAGTCAATAAGAATAGAGAAAAGGTACGTAACCATATGTAGTTCTCATCTTTCATATGTGGAGGAACAGTTCCTTCAACCTGAAGGTAGAATTCTCGCCCACTCTACCACCACGGTATTACTACTGACTGGCCATTGACTTACTCGCTGTTAGCCTTAAGGGTCTTAACAGCTAAGCTCTAAGTTTTGGCGAGCGTAGATCGGCCGCAATGGGCGTTTTGCCGCGACTAGCGCATGGGCATCTCCTGCGAGACTCGGTCCTCAACTTGGGCTGTCTCGGGGTGGTTAATCGCGTGAAGGGAAGGACGGAACGGTTACCTCTTTTTTGAGGCGGAATTTTTCCCGAAAATGAGTGAGAGCAAGGAGAACTGCGTCGCTCTTCTCGGGATTTACCTATCCACCCCCGGGATAGCTAAGGTCGATATATCTTTAGAAGTCGGCATAACTTTGTTAGCGCATTTCAGAGTAAGACGCCATCGTAGTGATTGTAGAAATAGAATGTAGGTGTCGCTACACATACAAAACTTATTGAACATGTTTGAAAAGTTTTCAAACGAAGACGCTTGCGGCTTGGGTCTTTCAAAGGATTTTTTACTTACAAAACTCTACAAAGACCAAGCAAGTCAATCAATCAAGTCAACTCTCGTAGTGAAAATAATTCGTTTTAACTATATAAAATGTTTAAATTTGATGTTATAACACTAACAAAGTATTTATATTTTATAAAAATAACAAGCATTTCAATTAATATTTGGCCAGTTAGCTGGCTCTAATACATATATTTAAATTTATTATATTATCAATCGTACCCGAACTTACACATTAGAACTGATACATTCTATTTGTGCATACAACAAATAACATAAGAGCACCTAGTGTTGGCCTAGTGGATCCACCGTGTGACTCTCATCCCAGGTCGTAGAACCCCGGCTGTGCCAATTGACTTTGTCTATAATATGCTCTTTTAACAGTAACTTGTACGGTGAAAGAAAATTTCGTGAGGAAACTGGTAACCCAGAAAGTCGACAGTGTGTGTCTTGCCTTTTATAAAAAACAAATGGTCACGAAAAATGTACAGAAATCTGAGCCTCAGGAACCTTAAGGTTGCAGCGTCACTGGTGTTCTTAAACTACAAATATAAAATGTTTTTTTTTTTTTTAAATTAAATTACAAAAATATTTTAAATACTTTAATAATACTCTAAATTTAAAATACATATATCTAGTATATTTTTGATTACTTTAGTTTTCGTCCAATACATATTTTGAACAAAACAATACGTATACCGAAATTCAGATATAAAATCGATTAAAATAATTAAATTTATTTCAGTTCTTACAAACTGAGGCTGGTAAATATCTTCAAAATTGGGCGCAGAAGATGAAAAATCCAAAACCTGTTAAGAAACCAGTAAAAACAGAAACACCCAACTTAGAGGAATCCATGGTGGAATTGGTGAAAAACGATAAAGGCCAGTACGAAATACACCAGCCACATCCGGAAAATATGTCAAAAACAGCAATGAACAGTTTGAAAAAACTGTACGGAGAGAAAGAAAATTTCACAGAACAAACGGAGGCGAAGAATGAAAAGAGAAGTAAAGAAGAAGTTCGGAAAATAACGGAAGATCTGTCGAATGTTGATTTAGAATAAATGTGTGGTGGAAATTTGTCTCTTTAATTATTCCTAAGCATTAAACAGATTTACGTAAACAAACTTATAATTACTGTTCAGAAACCCTATATTAGCTTTGTTTGGAAGTTGGATTAGTTAAATAATGTCTATGTATAGAAATAGTGAAAAAAAAGCAATTTCAGTGTCTTCACTGTGAAATAGTAATAACGTTGCTTTGCCTCTACAATTTTGTGTCTTTACAATTTAATATTAATATTACTTTTTGCTTAGTTATACAATACATTTCATAAATATTACAAATATTACTAAGGTCCGTCAGATTAGTAATATTTGTCCTCCCTCCGTACTGGTTTAATAAGAAAACTTCGTGAGGAAACTGGTAACCTAAAAAGTCGACAGCGTGTGTCTTGCCTTTTTTAAAAACAAATGGTCACGAAAAATGTACAGAATTTTTTTTTACGATAGGAAGGCCTGAAGTGCACCCAACAATTTTTTATTTTAACGATAACATATTTTTTATTTTAACAAAAACCAAAGCAACGTAATTAAAAAGATATCGACAACAAAAAGGAAACTAAGTAATTCACACGTAATGTATACAGATATTGGTCATCTTTGTGAGAGGCTGGCACCTATAGACGACCTGTGGTAACAAGTCACAAAATTATTTTCATCGTTGAGTCCTTTTCATGAAAGAAGTCCCGCGGAAATTTTTGGAACTAAATTTGACAGGTCGGCCATGTTGTCGTTCGTCGATGTTATCAAGTTCGTTTGTTGTGGTAGATTTTTGTGAGTTTTTAACTAGCTTAGTGCATTTTAAAGATTGTTTACAATGCCAAAAGTTGTATAAAGTTCGGCTCGAGAAATTATATTGAAGGTGAAAGACTTCTGTGAAGCGGAACAAAAGAATCAAGGTGTTTTAATACCACTAAACAATGTTCAGAAGAGAGTAGCAGCCATAACAGGTACTTTTTGAAAAAAATTGTCACCCCGGGGAAGAGTCGCCCGCATCCGAAATAGTATCATTATAAAAAATAACAATTATATCTACGGCTGGTGATACTGAAACATAATCTGATTTTGTTTCCATCCACTCTTCAGACAGTGATGTTCCTATGGCCGCTTATCACAATTATTCAATAAAACTCTGAATAAAAAAAAATTATGCTTTTCTTTACCCTATTTTCTCATCTTTTCCCTGTAAGTAGGTAGAACACCGCTAATATAAGTAAATAAAAATATACTTTTTACATAACAGAAATATTGTTTCATCGAAGAATGCAGAAAATAGTATTTGATAAATTACGTATGCTAAATGTAAAATAGGTAAATTTTTTACTCATAAATGGCCACATTACGTCACGCGATTACAGCGCCGCGTCTGAGGGACTTCTTTCATGAAAACGACTCTAACTATGATTTTTTTTATCGAACGGGGGCCAACGGGCTCACTTGAAGTTAAATGATACCGCCGCCCATAGATATTCACACTGTCAGAAGACTAGCAATTGCGTTGCCTTTAAGAAATGGTACGCTCTTTTCTTGAAGGATACTTATACATTTTTTTGGTTTCAAGCAAACCTGTATTTGTATTGGTGTTAGAAGCTCATCGCTGACTTGTCGAAGAGTTACAAGTTTATTTAAAGCGTTACAATCTCTACTACCTGAATCTCTGTGATTTTCGGGAAGGCAAAGTATGATAACGTACTTACCTTAATTATCAATAATCCAGATAAGAATACGAGTGCTCATACCCTTTTGGGAGTATTGGGTTTGGGTTTGGGCCTGCATCTAACATTTTTAAAACCAGAAATCTCTATGTAACGTTAATCTTGTCGAAATATCTGAAAATGCGAGATCTTATTGAAAAATACCCATGGTATTCTTTTCCTTCGTCTTCAAACTTTTCACGGCTTTGTCCGCGTGGTATACGTTGGCCAGGATTTTTATTGTTTTAGGAAACCATTAATATATATGAGTTAACTTACTTTCTTGCCCAAGTCACAACTGTAAAAAATTTCATTAAACTAGTTCAGTTTTTAAGTGAGATAGACACATACAGAACTCGTCTTCATAATATTACCTCGAGTAGTTCCTACAAAGCCGGGTACAAGAGGCTCCGGGGTCGATGTCGCATTCTACCGGGACCTCAACGGCATGTTACACTCAAAAACCTCCGGTGCAGTACACACTACATAGGAGGTAGATGGGCATATTATTATATTCTTTATACAATTAAAAGGCTTTAATTGTATTTTTAAAATTTATATATAATTTCTAAAACAACGTGTATGCATAAAATTATACAAGAAACTATGACATCACAAATTTCACACACATACGAGTATGTGTGTATGTTAATAAAATAAAAATTGTAATAACTAAAAAAGTAATAATAACTAAAACTACATAGAAACTTAAACCTTATTAAGAGCATGATAAATAAAGATACGGTAACTTGGAAGATTGTTGTAAAATAAGTTAATATTTTCATCAATGTTCGTAATCAAGTTGTAAGAGCGAGATAGCCTATTCATTGGAACATTAAAAGTAGCAGATAAGCGAGCCTTAGGTACGTATAGAAGACTTTTAGTACTAGTAACTCTAGGGTTACAAAAAAATAACAGAAAGTAATCTTTCTAGCTTGAAAGTAACTTCTGATCATTAAGTAATAATAATTTAATGACGAAATTATTCTAAGACAAAAATCATTCTTCATCATCTTATTACCTACTTAAGAGGTGATGGCAACATACCGGTTCACTGACGATTCTGAGGTAACAATTAATTCTAATGTTTCCTATTTTCTCGGTTAAAAATATAATTTATTCAATAAGAATTACATCACAAGATTACATCTAACTTTAATAGTGAAAGTTATAATCCTATGTCAGTTTTATAGTAAAACTTACGGGTGATGGACTTTTGAACATTCAGTTACATCAAGTAATCATGGAGAAAATCTCATTTTTCTTTTTGCTTCTGGTATCATGTGGTGAGTTGTATTTTATTTATTAAAGATATCGTATAAAAATACGCACGGATTACGGCAAGAGAATGCTGACATTTGACTAGCAACTATTAAACAGCCTGCGTCAATCAAAAGGGCCAACACAGTTACTTTTAAGAGACGTTTGGCGTGCTTTACAATCTATATATATCTATATTTATATAGGGTGGCATTTATTGTAAAATATTTTGTTTCCTACAAACAATAATTGTTTTAATACAATTATTTCACAATCGTTGTTTGTGATTCTTCCTAGAAAGATTTTAGAGCGACTCATGGCCATGTGTAATACCTTTTCAGAATCCCTATTAAATGTGCCAAAACTTGTAGTACAGGGTCACTTTTCCGTGGAGTAATTTTTTTTCACAGTGGGGTCCGAAGTAAACAAAAAGTTATGATTAGAAAAAAAAATATATCGTATAACTTAATATTATCTTCAATACACTCAATAAACAACTATAAATAGTATGTCTAACGCAAGAACTCATCAGTACCAATCAAGTGGATATTATGGAAAAGATACAGGATGAAGATATTTTCGAATTTTAATAAGAATTAGTAAAAAAAAGTCTATTTTTATGAAAATAATGTTAAAGAGTTATGATTTATTTTGTTTGTAAAAAACAAAATAAATCATAACTCTGCAGGGGTTGACCTTAGGGGCCTTCTCCACAAGCGAGAGAATCGCGACGATAAAATCGTCCTGCCACACATTTCTATACAATATCATAGAACGTGTCTCCACACGGCGATCTTAACGCGGCGATGCGACGGGTGGTTGAGTGCGAGGCGAAACGTCATTACATCGCTGGAGCCTGTCGCTACTGGTGGCGCGCAGTCGGCACTCGCCACGGAACGTGGCGCTCTCGCAGAGAGGCGCGACGTGGTGACCATACATCAATAAAAACAATACATCCATAGTAAATAATTATTTTATTGACTGATTTAGACACTACTTATTTCGGTCTCGTCTTGCACCACTGAACTCTATATGAACACTGAACAAAATAAGAGCACAACGTGTCGTCAAAGAAACGCGGCGATTCCGTTACGAGTCGTTGCGGAACGCTGTGATTCCGTTAGAAGGACGATACGTGGCAGAATAATGCTCTGGAGATTACCCGACGATAAAACGCGGACTCGTCGCGATTCTCTCGTTGGGGACGGCCCCTAGAGACCTCCCGTAGAACAATTTTTTGCCGCTGATGACCTCATCTTCCCCTATTGCGTTTAATCCACGACTTTTTGGCCTACCTGTATATATTAATTGGGAGTCTTGCTAACTGAGTGGACCGATTCTAATTATTATCTTGAAATATTTGTGAAAGATCAGGGAAGGTTTAAGGTTTGGTGGGAAACGTAAATAAAACTACAGAAACATACTAAAAACGTCATTTGAATTTTCCAATAAAAACTGTTCTTAGTTGGGAAATTTGACGTCTTTTTAGAAATAAAATGTGTCACTGTCACTTGGTTTATTTATTTGTAGATGTTTCAGAAATATTTCATAGTATTAGTGTAGTATGTGTATGAGGTCCGATTTTTGGTCTGTTTTAAAAGTTTTGTCACAAATATAGGTTGGTGAAACAAAGTTCACGGGGTCATCTAGTATTATAATAGATTCGTGTGTCACTTATTGTGATGTGTATTCCTGTAATATTTAGTGTTTAATTTTTTTTAACAGAAATAAAGAACAGATACATCAATTTAGTACAAATCTTTTGAACCACAGAAGTTACCTTCTTTAAATATTTTAATTTCCTTAAAATAAAAAATGAATCAATCAATGAAATGTAAATTAGAAGTGTTAGTTAAACACATGCTGACTTGTGACAAGAGTATAGGTAAGTTTTAACGCACTGACAAAGTTAAAAATATGAATTAGTTGGTCCAAATTTGTTTATTTATAATGTAGAAGTGACCTATTTAGATCGTTTTTATATAGAATCTGTAAATATCTAAATAAAAGTTGGACAATAGCTAGAAAATCTTGTATTAGGGCAAATGGGTCTTGTCGTTTCGCTGTGGCGTCAAGGAGAGACCTGATATTATGTAACGATCGACGCTGTAATGAATGCTTTAAAACTTTGGCAAACTATTCAAGAGATCCCTATATTTATATTAAATATATTTTATTTATTTAAATAAAAAGAAAATTAATTTCAATTTAATATTTTATTTTTATTTTATATAAATAATACGCATCACTATAGATGTACATGTGTAGAAATTAATTAAGAGCGAAGTAAGATGAGCTGTATAAGCCTCTTTCTGGAAGCATACGGGTTTGCTCAGCCTAACTATCAAAATCAAAAAATCAATTTTAGACAATAATTGAGGGAAGTAGCTTACAATCACATCCAAAATTAGTATGATTAAATGATTGAAGATACTACTTTCACTGATATCAAAGAGTGTGTTCAGTTTGGGTTTATTATCATTTAAACAAAGTTATTTGTTTTTAGGAAGCGCTTCCATTATTGTACCTCAGGAGATATCAACTTTAATAGACTTTATATTAAAATTTTTACCACCCTTCAAAAAAGGTATTTATGATTCTTTTGTTTAACGTTAATTAGGTTTTTGCTATACTTATTCAACAAATGAGAGTTTTAAGGCAGTTTTTACCGTGCACCCACTGAAGTACATATTTTCGAACAAAGTCGACTTATGGTACCATAAGTTACTTTTTTTTTCAAGAAAAGAGTGTAACAATACTTAAAAGGCCAACAACGGACTCGCGAGTCCTCTGGCATTGGGCGACGGTATTAATTAACATTAGATGAGGCTCCAGCACGTTTACCGTTATTTAAAAAAAATATTCTAAACGGCTTCATAAAATTTTGCGCGGCATTTTCGTTATATATTTAAATGTATTAAAAAATCTTTCTACTGTTAGTATGTAAATATAATGTACTGAAATCTAGGCAGTAGAAGAATCCCAATTATTACCGGATTGATGTATAGATTATATTAATGATGATACATTTGTTAATTACTGTAGACTTCTATAGAACTTCTAAGGGTCCGTTATATTTAATATCGAGTTTCATTGCAGCAACAGAAGAATCGCGTATTGGTTTCGGCTTTGCATATGGCAACCACGCGGATTTTCAAACAGTTGTACAGTTTGGTCCTGATAAGGAGAAACAGGATGGTAAATTATCTATAAATACAGTATAGTTAAAGATTCTTAAACTGAGAAAAAAATATTCATTGTAATCACAGACTCTGTATAAAGCTCCTGAACGCTTTTGTGTGGTATGGGACACATTTCTACGTCTATTTCATTGACATTTTTTTATATATATTTGGGTTATTTTACTATCTATTAAAACATTGACAGAAACAATGTTTTTTCCTGTACTAGCATACCCATAGCATGCATCTATAGTAGTCATATATGGTAAATATATTTTATACATAACCTGTTTACCGACAGTACTGCTGGTAAACTAGGTACTATGGAGTGATTTTAATTTTTAGAAGATACACATGTTGTTATAACCTGTCTAAGCAGTAACATTCAATAATTATAAGGGACGTCCTCGACTTTGAATTTTCAGATTTTTCAACAACGAAGAGACGAGCGACCAAAGAGGTAAAAAAAAGAAAATCACTTAAACTTGCATCCAGGGAAACATCTATAAAGCGTTAAATTGAGAATATCAAGTATCTGTTTTGTATGTAAATATATACTTTGTTCATAAATATTTTATTACACTTATTTTTTTTTGTTTATATTTATACTAGGATTGAATTTCTCTCTGAATTGAAAACTTTCCTTAATGAATGTCCCCCTAGTACAAAGACAAGAATACACAAAACCATTATGTAGGTGGTACCACAAGACTCCACCTTTACCGAAAATTAACTTTAAAAAATCAAACCGGGCGTGGCGTTACCCGCCAAATTACGCACGGTGTAACTAACTTAAACTCAATATAGTCTGTATTATATTGGCATAAGGTTTGACATTGGATACGAGGCATTTGGACATGTCGAAAATAATTCGTACCGGTTGCGAGCAATTGTTGGTAATTAGGTACGTTTTGTTTCTCCGTGGTATTTCTTTTTTGATGATCGAGTACTTTCTGGGACAGATATTTTGATGTGTAAGGAAGTATGAATTACGGAAAAGGTAATTTATTATATTACTCGATTTCAACATTTATTAGAGGGTAATGTTTTCTTAACATTGTGTTGGAGAAAGGTATGACTTCTTTATACTATGTCTAAGATCTAGATCTATTATAATATTTTGCTTATTTCGACTAAAAGAAAAAAAATCGAATAACTATTTTTTTTAATAATTATATTTAACAGTCATATACTATGAAAAATTTAAATATTATTTATATTTTCAAAAATTTTAAGAGAGTGCTTTAACATTAAACAATATTTTTGAAAAAAGCAATACCTCTAGTAGGTTAATTTCATAATTATTTATTCCCTATTCTATTCATAGAAAATACCACCTCCAAACTATCACCATCCGCGTCTCAGTTATGACGTGTTTAAGCGAGGCGAAATATTTGAGATGGTTTTTCGTTTATGGCAAGAAAATATTTTTTTGCGTGGGCAATGGGCATGTTAAATGCATTTTTTGTCAGTATACTGTTGTACGCGGGGCAGGAATGTCGTCCGCGGTGGCCACATTAAGTATTATTATGATAATGATGGTTCATTTTAAAGATGACAATTAAAATGTTTGGGATAGGATCTGATAGGCCATCTTGTTAATTCTGCTAACAATGTATCGGTTTTCATTCAGAAAGTTCAGGGACACTATTGATTGGGTTTTACCAAACCAAACCTTACATTCTTATTAGTCTAACTTTTACTTATGTATAAACCAAAAATGGTGTTGTAAGTACCTATAGGAGTCTTTATAAAAAAAATGTGCTATTAATGTGCAACTAAGTAAAAAATTAAATCTGTAATATTAAAATGACCGCTAAAAACTGAATTAATATCATTAACGCTTTCTCTTCTAGCTTCTTCTTTCTTATCTTCTTCTTCTTTCTCAACTTCTTCTTTCTTCTCTTATTATTATTTCTTCTCTGCTTTATCTTCTTCTTTATTAACCTGTTTGTTCCTGAGAACCGGCATATCGAAGCTTTGACTTTGAAACCTACGTTTTTGACTGGAGTCAGATTTCGCACTAAGACTCGACTCTGAATTCTACCCGTTAGACCCAGAACGCCATGATCAAAACAGATCTTCAATGTCTATGAAAAGCAACAATGAAACAAAAAGTAATGTGTCTGACCTGTAGCTAACTGAATTATTTTTAAAAATCGAATAAAATAAACTCGGTAATTTATTATTGTATTTAATCTTATAGTACGGGAGGTAGCAACGTTTTCGAGAAAGAATTCCAGGTCAGCTGATTTTGTGATATGTCTTCCTTCTTGCACTTCCGGTTAGAGTCTGGGCAGTCTGGCTGGCGGAAGCGGTTGCGTTCATTAGTGCGCATCCTATCTGTCCAGGTAATAATCCTGGATTTTAAAAGCATTTTAAGAAGCGTAATTTTTGATTTTTCCTTTTTAAATACGTCTACCTGACATACTTTTTTTATTGTCAGACATTTTTCACGTTGCTAACTATGTGCCAGACGCGATTTTAAGTTGTATTTTTATAAAAATTTCAAAGCATTTTAGAATGTTTGTAATTTTAATATTATGTTATTTAAATATAAGAAAAACTGAAAATGAATTTGCCAGACATTAATTCGATTGTTAAGTCTTGAATTAAAATGATAAAGTATTGCAGTATGATGAAGCATTGCATTTTAAGAAGCGTAATTTTTGATTTTTCCTTTTTAAATACGTCTACCTGACATACTTTTTTTATTGCCAGACATTTTTCACGTTGCTAACTATGTGCCAGACGCGATTTTAAGTTTTATTTTTATAAAAATTTCAAAGCATTTTAGAATGTCTGTAATTTTAATATTATGTTATTTAAATATAAGAAAAACTGAAAATGAATTTGCCAGAATTAATTCGATTGTTAAGTCTTGAATTAAAATGATAAAGTATTGCAGTATGATGAAGATTGCATTTTAAGAAGCGTAATTTTTGATTTTTCCTTTTTAAATACGTCTACCTGACATACTTTTTTTATTGCCAGACATTTTTCACGTTGCTAACTATGTGCCAGACGCGATTTTAAGTTTTATTTTTATAAAAATTTCAAAGCATTTTAGAATGTCTGTAATTTTAATATTATGTTATTTAAATATAAGAAAAACTGAAAATGAATTTGCCAGACATTAATCGACAAATAACCACGGTTTCATGAGCTAGTTCATGTTCCCGGCTTCACCTGGATTTGCGGTAAAAGCGTGGCCTACGTTACTTTATTACTACTTAACCAAACATTTTTTTTATCCAACTAAACATCTCAACAAATTAAATATTTAAAAAAATATCTTTAGCGATTTCAATAAATTGCAAACTTCTACAATGAGTAGGTACCATAAAATCATACACTTACTGGTCGAAGATGCTCCCTTTAGGTTGAAGGAACAGTTTCCGTCCACCAAATATCTGCTCATTTTGTAAAGATACAATAAAACAGCCAAAAGTAACCACGAGAATAACGAACACAAAAATCCCACAACTTCTTTATATTAGTGTTAATAATTACAAATTAATTATCATTAAAGCAATCCTAATTATACGCCTTCATCGTAAATTCATTACAGACGCATTATTTGTACAAATTATTACATCATTAAGATTTCTTCAAATGTACCGAAAAATAAGAGTTAATTTATTCCAAAAAAAGAATCCTTTGCTTGGCGAAACCACTTTCAAAATCCACCTTTTCTTAAATATGTAGCTTACAGCTAGTGTTAGTTGGTCTGTGTTTTTAATTACTTTTTAATATTCTGTGCCTGACAAGATGTCATGTTTTCGCTCCTGGATGTCGTCATTGAGCTCATACAATGACAATATTGGTGCACAACCGGAGCTTGAATGCATTTACGCACCATAAATCAATAATTTAATATTTTACCCTTATCACTCTACTTAGTAAATAAAGAAACGTTTTATTATTAATTGAATATGAAAAATAAATCAATGGCGCTACAACTTATTTAGGTCTGGGCCTCAGATTTATGTATCTGTTTCAAATTCGTTTGTTAATCTAATAGGCAAATAGGTGATCAGCCTCCTGTGCCTGACACACGCCGTCGACTTTTTGGGTCTAAGGCTTACCTGTTTCCTCACGATGTTCTCCTTCACTGTTTGAGCGAATGTTAAATGCGCACATTGAAAGAAAGTCCATTGGTGCATAGCGGACGGGATCGAACCTACAACCTCAGGGATAAGAGTCGCACGCTTAAGCCACTAGGCCAACATTGCCCTTTAAGTAGGTAAGTATACATAAGACCGGATAGAATTTCAAGTACAATAATTATAATTTTATATGGTTTTTTTTTACTTTTTATAGTTTCGCACAACAATAAGCTAATTTTAAATGCTCACATTTTCTCTCAATAGCAGCGATAGGTTCTTTCTCCGGAGAAATATACTTTGCAAGAAATATGCATTTCTATCTGAAGAAACGTAGATATTAGTGTGCTTTCCGATATTCAAAGTTATTCCTTTGCCTTCACTAATAAATTAAAGAAGAAAATAAATACCGAGCTTGCTTCGACATTTTTTGCCGCAACAACCTTCCATCTGCCCCACAGTCATCAATAATAACAACTATTGGACGATTTATAAGTTACGACACGACTTATTACAGAGTCAATTTAATTAGATTTAGCTATAGTAAGAATATATGAGTGTCATGATTCTTAAATAATTTAAAATAAAAAATATGGACTACAAAATATAAGATCATAAAATGAATATTTATTTATAAGTTCTAAAACAACATGCTTAACAATACAAGAAAATATGACGTTACAATTTTTACACACATACTCATATTACATACTTTTTCTGTATTCTTATTTCTTGTTAAAATGTGTCGTCCTTCTGAATCTATCTTAGGTTTTTTAATTATTTTCAACTTTATTATTCGTTTTATAATACTAGTAGTGTTTCATTAGTACCTTCGTTAATCACTTTATATGTGTTGTTTCTGTGGATTAATTAAATGTAAATTTAGTTATTTATATTAAATGAGACAATGTCTTATATAAAAAAGACACAATGTTGTATATACTAGCGAAGTAAACTAAATCTCTACAAAATTTATCAATTATTTGTAAAATAGGGCGTCCATTAAAGTATATAGTAGAAACTTAATGTAATAAAGTATCTGATCAGTTTTCTGTGTGTGTTTTTCTACCAATTAGGAAGTTTGATTGTTTTGCCGGGGATCGAATCCACGACCGCTATCAATCGATTTTACGCTATGACTGTCAATTATAAAACGACAAAGGTTTCATTGTTAGTTAAAGTATGTAAACTTCGTAATCGAATGTTAACGATAAAATTTTATTATCAACGATATCAAGAATCGTACGACCAAAATCGTACAAAGTAAATAAACCTGTATTTTAATGTCAAAATCGCTTAACCGTACCCGGTGACTTATGAGGCACAGTGGCGGAATGTTCTCAAAGTTTTATTATCTTCGTTATCTGAAGGGTACCTTTGTGAATCATCGAGTATTTGTTTTGGAGCAATCTGTGTTCATACTCATATCTCAAAGTAAATATCGTCTTACATATATGGTATCCTATAAAGTTTAGTTAAATTTTTTTTACTGTAATAAATTTAATAACACCCATATATTTAATGCTGGCAGCATTTCCTCCCTGTATTGCGATACTTATTTGAAGCAAAAAAAATCGAGGAAAGCACCAGCTCTGGGGACACCTACTAGATGTCAACTTAAATTTCTTTCACTTGCAATCACTCCGCGATAGACGCCGCCTTATCGACATTATATTTGTTTACAAAATTTTAAATAACCTGGTAGATTTACCTAATGTTTTAAGTCAAGTGAACTTCCTCTTAAAGAGGAACACAAGAAACACTTCAATCCTTTTTTACGTTCGGGCAGTAAGGACCAACGTCGGTTGTAATCAGCGTTGCCAGATTTCTTCTTTGTCAAGTCGGGATTTTGGCACTTTTAAAGTAAAAAAAGCGGGATTCATTTGTCGAAAGCGGGACATAGTAAAAAAATTAAATAATCAGAAGTTTTTTAATATTTATGTTTTGAATTGAGTTCAAATCACGTTTGCGTGACAATAGATAGCGAAAATAGTCACAGAAAATGTATTTAAATCAGATTAAACCTATCGTTAAATAGTCGTTATTCCTCTTCTGATTAAAAAACAAAAAAATAAAAAAAGATTTATTTATTAGAAAAATATAGCGTTTCCAACAATACTCTGAAGAGCGAGTGTTTCAAATTGCAACCTACAATAAGACAGTAATTATTTATAAAAATTACTTATTCATTATATTTCTATGAAGATGAGATGATATGAGAACTTCTTTAAAAGTTTCATTTTTCTCTTTAAAAAAGACGAAGAACTCTTCACAGGATAGCTGCAGATTAAACTTGATGAGTAACTCTGATTTCATTAAATTCACGTAGCATTTCAAAAAGAAGGCGCTCTGGAAAGCAGTTTGATGTTGGGATACTTAATATAAAGTTTGAAGATAATCCTGGTATTTTTTTTTGGATACTGTTGAAAGAGTTGGTGCCATTACTGTGCGGTGCTGGCTGTACACACTTCTCAGTACCATCGAGTTATTCCCGAAAAGCGGGACTAAGCCGGTCCCGCGCGGGACATTTCATTTTGATTTAAAAATCGGGACGTTCCGCCAAAATCGGGACGTCTGGCAACGCTGGTTGTAATGCTCCTCTGCACAGATCTCTATCGACATTAAACGAAGCTCTGAGTACATGCGAAGCAGATCCATTTAATGACAGTCTCCATGTCTTCAGGCGTAAGATGCTGCAGCCACTGTTGATCCGTGACCAATAGTGATAATTGCAAAGTTGAAAATTATTTGTTTTTTTTTGTAAATTGCACGTTTGTAGTTTTTAATCTAGTTTGTTTTTTACTTTTAATGTTTAAGTTATTTTCTCTTCGTCATTGTAATGTTTCCCTCTAATTGTTGTGCACACTTGTTATTGATGCACATGCATGTATCTTGTTTTCTATGTCATGTGTTCTCTATAAGTGTTTGTATGTGTTTCGTTAGTGTGCCTTTTAAAATAAAATAAAATAAAAATTAAATCTTTAATTGAACCCCACGGCCCAAGAGTTTTACTTCAAAGCGAACAAAATCAATGTTGCAGGAAAGACTCTTATATTTTTTCGTTTATTATTTTCCGCCCGCTCTGCGGCCGCGCCAGCTTTTGTGTTTGTCCGAGTGAGTAGCCATTAAATGTTTAGTTTGCTACATACATTTTAAATTTGTCGAGTGATTCCCGAGCGATATGGTTAGGGTCTTTATACTTGACATTATGTTAATAATCCTTTTTACAGAGCATTGGTTTTATTTATTATTGATATTATAATTGCATATAAGGACTCCTTGGTTCGATTGAAACGAAACAAAGAGTCCAAATTTATGGTCGTAATTTCAATTAGTCTACTCTGCGTCCTATTGAGATATAATAAATGTATCTTTATATCATCGAAATTGTAACAAAATATACATTAATTATGAAATCACCACAGTCCTTACCATTATTTATATTTATTTATGTAACAGGAAGCAAATGGACAGGAGGTTCACTTGATGTTATGTGATACCGCCCATGTCCATTGCAGAACAGCTAACAAGTACGTTGCCAGCCTATTAAGAATTGGTACGCTCATTTCTTGAAGGACCCTAAGTTGAATTAATAGAATCATAAGTTGGAATAGATGGCGCTATATACAAGTCTACAAAGTTTCTATCTACGTAATATACTGTCATGAGTTTTTTTTTCTACTGACAGGAAAAAAATGTTAATAATTTCAAATGTTAGAAGTGTTGTTAGTATGTACTTATAGGTAAATGTTAGCAGTAATATGTTAGTCACATGTGGATATGGCCCTCTTGGGTGAAAGCCTCCTCCAACCCTTTACTTGTCTTTGCCAATAGTCTGCAAGTCTTGCTATTTCTATCAAGTCATCAGCCCTCATTATTTTTGGCCTGTCTAATATTATAATAAAGCAATAGTGGTCTGGTCCTCCGATGTCTCTGTTTCGTAATCATTTGTTTTTTCTAATAGGCAAAGTGAACAGCCTTCTGTGCTTGACACGTCGGGTTTTGGGCCTTAGACAAGGTTTCCTCACGATGTTTTCCTTCACTGTATGAACTAGTGTTAAATGCGACAGAAATCAAATGGTGTACTGGTGGGGTTCGAACTTACGACCGCAATGATGAGAGTCACACATAGCCACTAGACTAACACTGCGCTTTTAGTAGAGATAATACTTGATAAAATTTGGTTTTAATTGTGAATAAATAACAATTAATTAATATTATTATTGACCCTGGTGTCGTGTTCACAGAATTAGTATTATCTAAATATAAATTAATTACTATAATCCGAAGAAAGATTTTAAACATGACGAAAATAAGTATTGCATTGATCACATTAGTTGCCAGGTAGAAAAACAAATAGAAAAAGTGTAAGGTATTAATAAATAATTCGTATTTTCGGTCCGTACGTGCGAAGTCCTTGTAACTCAAGTGGGGGGGCACTTCTTGTGATACAACTTTATATATAAGGCTGTGACTATAATGTTGTTCGATAAACTTTTATTTATGTATATAATTACACAAATATTTTTAAAACCTAATATAACTCATTAAAAAGTACGAATATTAACCTAATAGTTTGAGAAAGACTTGGCTAATAGGCAGATAAGTACTTAGCAACGCTTTTTTTAAATTGAATAGCCCACAACCGAGTATATCAACTTTTATAATATATTCAGGCAATTGACTTGCACTATAATAGCTAGGGTAATCGTAATTTGTTGGAAAGTGAACAAAAACTTCAAAATATAGTATAGTTCGTAACATTTTGTGCAATTCGAATGTGGCTTCCTCGATGGTACAACATTTAACTCAGAGTTAGATTCCCGGTTAAACAAGGGTCTTACGGTCTTACGGGATTTTGAACACATGCAAAAGTAAGTCTGTTTAATATCTACTGAGTTTTGATTCCTAAGAAATAGTTGTGATTAATGTATACCTACATCAATAACTAACAACCACTTCTTTTAATCTCTGATTTATTTATTTAGAAAATTCTAAAACAAAGTGTATGCATAAAATTATACAAGAAAATATGACATCACAAATTTTACACACATACACAGACGTCAATTATTTTAGAACATAAAAAAATCTTCTGTTTCTTGTCTAACCTTTTTCTTATTTTTACTAGTGTACACAGTTAGTTTATATAACCTAGCTTAATTACTGCATTACTAGTTAGTATATTTACTCAATTAAGTGAATTTTATATTCTAAATAAGAAATACAATGTTTCTTGATTAAGAAGTATTTATTTTCGTATAAGCTTTATAACGAAAATAGAATATACATATGCACACATCCTTACACAGAGAATACAAAAAGAGCGCGGTGCGATTTTTATTTTTTAATATTATCATATGAGCTGTCAAATTGAATGCCCCTACCTGAGTTATGGATACATTTAAACATTTTTATTTCTTATACCGTATCAATTAATACTGTACTTTTGAGAATATTCTTATCTTTTCAAAGTATGGGCATTGTTCCTTGTAACTGTAATATTGACACTTATAGCATACATAAACAGACATACATTCTAAAGAAATAAAAAGTACGAAACGCGAAACGCGAAACGTACCTACTATTACGAAAGCCGGGGATTTTCTTTAAAATTTTGTTACTAAAATTGTATTTTAGCTAAGCAAACTTAATATATTTGTATGTGACATGAGTGATATAATATATACCAATGGCGCTACCACGTTTTTTGGTCTGGGCCTTAGATTTCTGTATCTGTTCCATGATAAATTCCTACAGGCAAGTTTCCGGTTTCCTCCTGATATTTTCCTTCACAAACGAGTGTCGGATTCGCACATAGAAAGTCTATTGGTGAAACTACCTCAATGAGATTCGCGCGCGACCTGGAGTTTTCAGCACAGCGTACATAGAATTTAACAGAAAGAGACGAAATAATACTTTAAGCGCTTGAAACGGTTAGATAATTAAAAAAATAAAAATTCGCGTTTACATCCGTCAAAACCATTCATTTATTATGATTACATAGAAAAGATAAAGAAAAAAGAAAGAAATATGAAACCATTTCAACGGTTAAAGCGTGAAGAGGTTATAATTCAAATAGTTTTGATAACTAAAGTTAGAATACCTAAGGTAAAATACTTAAAGGAATCTCAACAAACAACAAGCTTTATTTTTTACATTTACAATTTGACGTTAAAGAATTCCAAATTCAAATAAAAAACAATAACATGTCAACCTAAACCGCGCACAGATAATCATTGATATTGTCAAACATCAAAGGAGTTCGAAAATCGAACATCTAAATACATGAACAAAACGTATGGCTCACATTTGTCTCCCCGCGTGTGACGTGATTTAAAAACGTCCTAAAAAAGGTTTACTTTTTTGAATTTAAAAGAAGGTTTCCTTTGTATGCCGTCTCTGTTTACCTGTTTGAAAAAGATAGGGACGGAGAATGTTTGCTGCCAGTTCGATCACAAAGAATTTAAAAATGATATTACCTTTATGGTCATATTTTTATTCTTTTAGGGTTGCCCACTAAAATTCCACGAAGTTTCTTTAAGCGGACTAGTATGAGTTGGTACTTTTACAACATTTTTGAATATTTTCAAGAGATATAAGTAAATCTATTGTCCATGTCTACACTTATTCATAAACGCACAATAAATCTGAAATAGTTATTGAATGTCTTGTCCTTATCACTCTCATATCACTGCATAATTATAAACGTGACAAAACATTATGTAACGAATACAACAACAACAAACTTTTAGTAAGCTTGTATAAGGTCATTATGTCTTTGTATTTCGATTGTTTACATGAAAAAAACATTTAACCCATTTATTAGTTTATCTAAAACATAGAGTACTATGTTTTAGATAAACGGAGATTATTTTCTTTACCATTTAATTTAATAATAAAATTATTTAATAGTAAATGAGCTCCCGATATAGAACCCATAAATTATAATAAGAGTCACGCTTTGCCATGCCGTCTGACTGGGTGACCCTTTGATAAAAATCTAGTTTTATTGAATAAAAACGGGAAAGATCCTATCTTAATCCCGTAAAATGAATGATCGGACTTCCATTTAATGTTTTGTGAGGCTAGTTATATCTATTAATGTTTAAATATATACAAATCATGGGAAACCAATCATAAAATTCAAAACTTCGATTATGATATATTTCGTCTTATCTACACAAAGAAATTAATCAGATGATAGCTGATTAATAGTTTTTATTGTCTATGAAATAATCTGGAAACTGTTTTGAATATGTTCTAAGCATAAACATGAATTTAAAAAATCATTCATTTTCAAGACTTGGTAAATATATTTTGGGCTCAGATTGGTGTCCTTGGGCTCAACGACAAAGTTTTATCGTCAGAAGCAGTCATTTTATGATATTGCATTCTGAAAAGGTGGGAGCTTGTAGTTTATTGTTTATCAGAATGCCCAATCTAAAAATACTGCTTAATATTTAAGGACGCGATGCGAAAACCGCTGGAAAAGTGATTACACGCAGGCCTGTATTGTTTCCCTTTACTGTATAAGTGAGTATTAATTGAAACCCTAGAATAAATCATTGGATCAAAACCAGGGATCAATGACCTCAATTTTTTATAGCAAAGCGGGCAAACGGGCATGAGGTTCGCGAGTGTGTTGAGGGCCTTTTAATAATTGGTACGCTCTATCCTTGAAGGACCCTAAGTACTGCCTCTGTTATTTAAAATTACATTAGCTTTTAATAAATAATAATATAACTAAGTGTTTTTTGTTTGAACCGCTTCAGCAATTTTTTTTTTCTAAAAATCTTTAGTCAAACAAAAAATCTGCATTAAATATTACCGTCTAAACAATAACAAACATATATAAGAAATAACCATTCTAAATCTTTTTCTTTTTCAGGAGTTAAATTACTTTGATTAATTCAAGGGGTATTTCAATAATTTTTTAATAACATGTTACGATTTATTAGTGTAGATAATTAAAAATCATCCATGTTTTTCTTGACTAGTATGAGCACGGTAATCCTGGCGATAGGCCTATGTCCGGCCTATGATATGAACCCAATTCCTAACCTACATGATAATGAAAGATGAATAAATGGAAAATAAATTTAAAAAGTTTGGTCCCTGTGGCAATGTACCATTGATGCTGAATTTCCTCGCTGTTTACCTATTCGTTGAGCGAGGAAAGCACCAGCTCTGGGGTCATCGGTAACGAACTATAATCTTTCAAAAACGCTTGTGCGCTGTTAAATTACGAGCTCAAATTTATCTTCCTTTCACTGAGCTGAAGAACTTTTTTATAGAAATGTGGAATAGCCATAAAGTTTGACATAAACAATAAATGCGGGGCCCATATGGCTTCCTGCTAGTACACCGCAAACGGCGCTCTGTGGTTTCACCTTATACTTTATACTATGTATAAGTTTTGGTATATAATATCTCGACCTGGCTTTGAATGGCGATATCCTATATATCTGTCATCGATAGAGTCCAAAACTAATGGGTATCATCATCGTCATCAATGGTCGACAGCCCCTTGTGGGCCTTATCATCCGTAACTAACTTTTGCCATTGGAATCTATCTTTTGCTTCTTGTGTCCAAATTAGGAAAACCTATTTTTTTGCCACCAGGTTGTTAGTTCAGTGAGGATCTTGGGTTTATGTCTTCCACCAGTCGGTGCACATGTCCCAACCACTTGAACCTTGCATTTTATTAATTGGACGATGTTGACGTAAATTCCATTGAAGTGAATACGCCCAACACCGTCAACAGAACCAAAAATTCGAAGAATAGTACGCTCGAAAATATGGAAGGAGCACGCTCGGCCTTCTGGCTAAGGGCCCTGGTTTCAGAACTATAAGTAAGCACTAGACGCAGCAGAGTTTTGTACAGAACAAGCTTGGTATTCTTTCTAAGAAGTCGCGAAGTTTTTACTAATGGGAATATTGCAGATAATTATGGAAGTATGTCTACGCGATACACACGCGCTGTATGACTTAACAATCAAACATTATTGTTTATGCAATTAAAAGTGTTTATTTATATCGTAATCCTACAGCTAATTCAAACATATTATAACAATAAAACAATTATACTAATGACATTTACGAAAGGAAAGAGTCTATAAAAATTATTCAATACAATTAACTAAGTGATACCTAATTCGGCTGTGATGGTGTGAAAGTGAGGTTATGCACGTGAGAGTTTGGGAACGTGTTAAATGCAGGAACGTCTTAGGGCGAACTATTAATGTTTGTCAGGTCCAGTATGTTTTTGACTATTTCTGAATATCAGAAGTCATTCTTTTGCAATAACGTGACTATATGATAAAAAATGAAAGCTTAAAGTACGGGTAAAATAACCATATTTAATATTAGCGATCTCGAACTTAAATAACCACTAATTTGGCTTTATCGTGTATTTGGACAGAAATGTGGTCATTATCGTAATTTTAAAAATTTAATACGCATTTTATATTACTCTTAATTTGGGCAAAATTTACGATTATGTCACAGATTATTTTGATGGTATTTAAGAAGATAATGTTGAGATATTAATTTGTTATTTATTTAATGTGTTGAAGATATATCTGCAGTTATTTAAATGATATCAATGCTGGCCTAGTGGCTTCAGCGTGCGACACTCATCCCTGAGGTCGTAGGTTCGATACCCGGCTGTGCACCAATGGACTTTCTTTCTATGTGCGCATTTAAGATTCGCTCGAACGGTGAAGGAAAACATCGTGAGGAAACCGGCTTGCCCAAACCCAAAAAAGAGTCGACGGCGTGTGTCACGCACAAGAGGCTGATCACCTACTTGCCTATTAGATTGACAAATTATAAAACAGATACAGAAATATGATTCGCAGGCCTTAAAAAGGTTGTAGCGCCACTGCTTTATTTTAACTCTACTAACCCGAAGAAAATCATTGTTTTGGCTAATCGAACCTAGAACGCCGGGTACGGAGTACGTTACCAATTAAGCTATCAATCAGGAAAATAACCTATCCGCCTGTCCTTAATATTATATTGTTTCTTCTACCATAATATTAAGTAACGAAAACAGTTGTTTATGCATAGAAGAACAAAGAAAGTCAGAAATATAGTCCCGTTAAACTTTTATGAATACCTATTAATGAAAATTTATGGCTTCCCTATTCAATGCACCTTATAACAATATAATTTAAATATTTATTTAAAGTAGTAAAATAATAAAAGGACATGTCCCAAACTAGCAACTGTTATTGATTTAGGGTGCCTATGCATTTGAAATTATGCAGACATTTCACATTTAGTGAAATCTCTTAAATAGATTTTTTTTACAAGATGTTTATATTTTGTAATAAATTATGTCCGTAATAATGTCCGTCGTTCCACGACTGAGGATTTTTAAAAGATTTTTGCTGCGCATCACGACTATGTGGAACCAGCTGCCCACTGAAGTATTTCCGAACCAATTCGACTTAGGGTCCTTCAAGAAAAGAGCGTACCAATTTTTAAACGGCCAAATGTTCTTGGCCGGCGGTATCACTTAACATCAGGTAGGCCACCTGCCCGTTTGCCCCTTGTTCAATAAAAATATGCTAGTTTTAAGGAAGAAAGCATGTAAAAAGCTTGAATTTTTCACATGAACCCAATCTACATTTAAATTCTAATAGGCAAACAGCAGTGTATTTTTTAAATTTATAACTTGACCATGGATTGAAGCCCTTCAGTTGGAGCAACTTAGTACAAGTAAGCAGACGTAAAGTTTATAGGTCTTGAAGGCTTTGAACGAATTTCCACGAAAAATATTATACACTATAATTGTCAAAAATAACTCATGGCATTAACTAATGCAGAATTTCATTTTTATCATATTTTATTTTTAGGTATAATGATAAATATCTGGTATAATTCTCCTTATTCCCCAAGATATGGTGAACCGAAAATAGGTGTCCCTTTTGTTTGTTCTTCCATTGTCTTAATTTACCGGTCTTGACTCATTGACTTGAGAATAATTTAAAAATTTATGTTAACCTTAAATGAGTTATAACAATTACAACACAATTCAATATTTAACTTTTACTTAAACAGTTAATTTTTTTGAATATGTCTTTCGAAGAAAATACACATTTAAGAACGAAAATAATAGTTAGTGAAACGGTTTGTTTTAGAATATTATACCTTTTGTCAACTTTTACCGTTGTCTATGATTGTAAAGCAATCTACGATGATTCAAAGAGTTTTGCTTAATCTGTGGCATTGGCGCCAAAACTGTAAAAGTAGAAGGACATTTTAGAACAACGTGGCGGGGCGTTTCCGTTGCGTTAGCATCATGCTTATACTATTTTTGGTTCACAAGATTTTACGTCACAATACTTTAGCTTGGCTGCTAGGCGATTTTGAATATAAACAAAACTTAAATAGGAAATACTGATATATTATATTGTAACTTCATGTCATTTATATCATTGTTATGTCTTATAAAGTATAAAGTAAATTACACTCTCTAGGACTTTTTTCCAGTCTACCAACGCTAGATTTCGTGGAAAGCTCTAGATAATTGGTATTATATAATATATAACCTGTACTTGTTCTAATTCAAAGTAGCTGTTCAATATTTGCTACATACAGTAAGGATTATACATCATCATGCTTTATATATACATTATATACCTAGTTAAATCAAATTCGAATGTAACAAACCAAATTGACGTCCACATTTATAATATAAGTAAGGATAGCTTGACACTCACAAAACATTTAGTAATAAATCATTAATAACATAATGTAAGGGCGGATAAATTCCCAAAAAACCGAACACCCGAAAAGAGACACTAAATAGATAACCACCTATTATGACAAACAGACAGTTAAAAAAACAAAGTGGACACAATTGGGCTGTGTTATGTTTACAAGCGGAGCGGAACCTCTCACTTTTTGGAGTGTTTATTAAAAGTTTGGTTAAGGATATTAATTTCAAGTCTCTTCAAACTTTTCTGCCACTTGACACTTTATTTTTTGAATTTATGTACTGTCATAATAAAACTGTTTTCAGACCTCAACACTGGATAGAAAATTTGCGCTGATGAAGAAGTAATCGCCGAAACTAAAGTCTATTTGGAGGCTAAAGACAAATCGTACTATAAAAATTGTACATGACATACTAAAAATATTGACGCAATTGAAACATATAGATAATTCTTATTATTGAATCTGTTATAAATCGTTATACCGTTCGTTATTTTTACGCCGGCTCTTTCTCTCGGCCTACACCCTCTGTCTTCTTTGCCGATGAGTACCGATACAAATTTAATGACCAGTAGGTATCACTTATTCCATTTTTATATTCCATAATAAACACATTTTATTTTATGATTATTCTGTGCATTTCATGAATACAAACGAATCGATTGTACTTTAGTAATTCCATTCATACATTGCAATACAATCCAATATTGTCATGGCCCCAGTAGCTAAAGTCGAGTTGTACGAGATATGCTTAGTGGTCGAAATAATGTTAGCGTGTTTCAGAGTACCATCATCGTACTATTTGAAGATTGTATGAAGATGGTATCGCTACAAATACAGTCGAATAAGGCCTTAAATTGATTCACATTGACATTCTTTTAAATCGCTATTCGCTCCTCTCAACAACCTGCTCACGTATTGAGGCCGGATACATAATAAATCAGAGCGATAGCGACTCAAAGATTCACCGAACGAAGCCTGCGTGTGGATGCGTCTCTTAAGGCGAAGCTCATACATGATGTACAAGTGGAAAAGACAAATTGTGACGAGTATCAATAGCAATGTGAATGTCTATGGCCTATCACTTAACATCAGGTTTATTCTCTGTCGCAGATGAGGTCTCGGGTTCAATACCTTGCGTGGAGAAAATTAGACCGAACACACAATACATATTTTGTTCAAGGCAAATCTCAATAGCGAATGATTGGTAAGAGATGACAGGTGAGGTTTTTACTAAATAATAATATTAAGTAGTATTGTGTTCCGCGTAGGGGTAGGTACACAAAATGTTTTGTTTCGTCTGAAATCGAATTATACATCATATGAGCTCATACTCAAGCCATCAGCCATGGAGCGATTTATTAAACATTAAAAAAAATTACTTATTTGGCTAATTCCCCGACCATAATGTCGTCAGCAGTTTTAAGTAACTTGTATAATATTGCTAGCAAAACAGCATTTGTAACTAATATGATTAAGTACTACTTATTTCTGTTTACAACTTGACTTATACAATTTTTAACTATATGTGCACTTTGTTGTCTACCTAAAATAATACCTTCGCCTTAACCCAGCTATGTTAAGACATTCTTACTAGGGAATGTGTAGTGACGTACTCAAGTAACCGATACGTTTGTTTAACGTTTAGTATAACTATGTTCGGCGTCATGTTGAGTTATATTTTTTGGAGTCCTATTTAGCCTGGTTATTCATTTCATACAATTCTAGCAAAATTATACTTTGATATGTACTTACGTAAGCGTACATATATTAGTTGGAATATTGTCATAAATTTCCCGAAAGTACTGGGTATTTTTTTATATATTACTTTTGCGCGGCAACACTGGTTCTATTTTAAAACGTCATCGGTCTCATTGTAAGACTTTTCCGAACTAACCATTTTGATTTTACTTTTATGAGTAATAATTACAAAAAATAAGTTTTTACAGAATATTTTCTGGGTAAGATCATACAACTATGATGAAGGTGGTATCTTAGTATCTTATTGACTAGAGAAATGTCAAATACATGAGCAAAAATAATACTACACTGCCGCTATTTATCAATTCAAGTTTACCACATTATACATAATACAACTATATCTACTATATCTATCCAATATAAGAGTTTTTCCTCCAACTTTGATTTAGTTCCGTTTGGAGTCTTGACTCGGCGCTGATTAAAGATTCAAGTTGGCACCTGCTAGATAGAACCGTTCACTCCAGAGCTGGTGCTTTCCTCGCTCAAGGAATTAGTATCGCAATACAGCGAAAAAAAAAAGATGCCATCATTAAACCCACTGCCACAGGAACCAAACTTTTTAAATTTGTTTTAATTTTCTATTGTAATTATTATTATAAAATTAAGCATATTGTAAATACTATATACATAAATATATGGAAAATTCTGAATAAGTTCTTTATACTACATATACATTATTTCAATCATTCGAGAATGATTTCATCCAATAACTAATTACAGCAATCAAATTGTGGTAAATCACGAATTTTTTCATTAAAATTCTCTTTAAAAACGCATTATTGCCAAAACTCAATACATACCTTTGGTTTTTTTTTTCAAAATCTAATTATAAACATTGAATTGGGTATTCGCGATAATGATTGATGACTTAGGGCTCGTTCTTGGCGGACGGATTTTGGAACGAAAATTTGTTAAAATCACATAAAATACTTTAATTCTTACTTATGTTAATTTGTACATTTCACACACACATTTCTATACAAAATATAAATCACACAGACGCAATACGAGCAAAAAAGACTTAAAAAATTAGTGGCGCTACAAACTTTTTAGGTCTGAGCCTCAGATTTCTGTATCTGTTTCATGGTCATTTGATAATCTAATGGGCAAGTAAGTGATTAGCCTCCTGTGTACGCCCTGTAAAACTTGTAGCGACATCTACAATCTGCGCTTACAAATCCCAGCTAACGAGGTTATTCCGGCTGCTAAGAACTACGACTTCTTGAGCTGAGCTACTGGGGCCTTAGGGCGAGTCAGTGGTAAGGGAGATCTCTTCAGATTTAGAAACAGTACACCATCCTTCCTTTAAAAACTTATACATTTTATTTAATCAAACTGAAACTATTATATTAAATTGTTTAAAGGAAACATTAGTCATGTGTATATGCTGTAATGTAATCTGTTGTGATAGTGACAACTTATTTCCATGACGTTCTGCCAATAAAGCATTTTATCTTAGATATCCGAGTTTAAAAATAATACAGTAGTATTTTAATTGGAAGAGTATTACATTAATAATACATAGAAGTCTTTAATTGTAAATATATCTAGATAGTTACAACCCTAAATTGGTCGTCATTTTTATAAACAAGTAGGGGGTCAGCCTGAAATGTCCTATATTTTGTCATTTTTAACATGCCGGTATCCTCACGATGTTTGTCTTCACTGTAGGAGTAAGTGATAATTAAAAGACCTATTGGTGCACAGCCGTGATTCGAATATATATATATATATATATATAATAGTGTATCGTTAAAAACATTGGCCGCGCCCTTATCGAAGCCAGGTGTAAAATCCATCACGCGAGCAACGTTAATTTGGCAACACGTCACACTGTTATTACATTCACGAAAAAGGCCAAAAAGACGAAAAATACCAAAAAGACTGATACAGATTGATGCGTCTTGGTATCTTGGGAATAAAATTTGTGAATTAATCCTCATTAGGTAAGACTAGGGTCATGGTACGATGTTGCATAGTGTGAATTAAGAATGCATTCTGTTCAAAGATACTTTATTTCTAAAATATTATTATATTACAAAATTAATCATACAAGCACCAAAAGACGATGAATCATAAAAATACATGTGAATAAAGTTAATTATTTTATCTGATTAGATACTAAGATACGCCCGTAGCTACGAATCAGCTGTTAATAAGAAATAAAGAATATCACGAAATGACAAAAAGTTATGGTTTAAGTGTTAATGTAAAAATTATTACAATTTTGGTGGTTGGCCGTGAGTCTCGTGAAAGCTATCTTGATCTGTGCCGGAAGCACTCTTTCGCAATCCCTATACCCGTCCACTCCCAAATGTTATGCAGCAATGATATTTTCTACCAAAACGACGTCAACCAAGGATTTTACCCATCACAATCAATTAAAGGAGGTGGTAGCGTTCATGGTGCAACACGTGTCCCAGGTACGTTTACCGTCGTCTTATGATAAAAAAACTTAACTATATACAATTTAGAAATTATAATAAATTCTCTTCAATCGGCAGCTCATGTCTGAGAGCCGTGGTCAGCAAGAAAACATCTGGGGGCGGACAATCTGTTTCCACCGGTTTCTGTCCAGCGCCTCTGCCAGTGTACAGTTTTGAGGACGATGAGTCTTTCACTTAATCGGTCCATCTGATTGATAAACGGCCACGTGATCTTTTGCCTTCTGTGTTACCCACCACGAACAGTTTCTCCAAGTTTTCATCGCCTTTGCGAAATGGCCGAAATACAATTCGCCGCGGCGTATTAATTATAACAAACACAGAACAAATATAACCTAGAAAAAATCAGCCAATTCAAGAAGTATCATATTTTAGGAGTAACACTACACAAAATCTGACTTGGAAACAACATTTATAATAGGTATGCGCCTAAACAAATGTATGTGTTTGAGCCGAACTCATAAAGTTGCGTGACGCAACTTGCATCATTATCATTGTTTTGTTGCCTAAGTTTTGCGCTTTAGTATCGTTTAATTTAAATTTGTTAGATACGAACACATTTTTATTAGTCAAAAAGCTGTAAGCTGTAGACCAATTTTTATGAAACTGGGTTTTTAACAATCCCAAGTTTATTTCTTCTAGACGCTGTCACTGTAGAAAAGCACCCAATGGTATTGAAAACATATAAAGATAGCCTTTATCTACCAAGCTGTATACAAAAATAGTCAACCAATCTTTTCTTACCGAAATATTACGATCTTTCCATGTTGACTTGTGTTCTTTGCCTTCGAAAGCCTCCTTCACTGCTCAGTAAAGATCCGTGGCTTCTTCTAATGCTTTCAAAGAGAAGGTTATTAGTTTTATTGAGTCATAGTGCTTTTTTAACAACACAAGGGAGTTCTTAAGTTATAGGTTTTTGTCGCAATACATATGACATTTTGCATACTGATTGTGCAGTTCATTGTATTGTATATTATGTACTACTGTTATGGCAAATAAAGTATTTATTTATTATTATAGTTGAACTACCTACTATTAAGCACAGCTTAGATGACTTAGGGCGTGGCATCTGTAGCGAATTTAATCAAAAATTTAAAGAACTAAACTTCACCAAATAGTGGTTTTTGTACACGTAACCACTAAAATTGTGTAATGCTTATAAACTGTAGGTCCTTACTTTGATTAGGTATCATTAGGATTAAGGTAAGATTACTAAAGCAATAATTATTTTAGTTAAAACGATTGAAAGGCTCACCATTTACTTACATAAAAAATGTTAACCTAGAATAGTATCGGGACTTTTCAAGTTATATTATTGATAAACCAACCAATTTTACGGCAATATCACTTTGTATAATAATATATCATTAAACAGTAGCCGAGGCGGGGCCAATTACATACAAAAAACGTTGCCCAAACCACAACCTAATAACTGGTTTCCTAGGTAATAACTTAATATCCATTATGGAGTAACCGCCTAGCTATCATTTAGCTTACAACTCGTTTTTTAGTTTGAATCCCGGTGAGAAAAAAATGCAGTATGGTTTGGGTTGTATTACTTAATGCTAGCAGTTTGATCTATATATATTAAATTAGATCAAAATAATGAAATCGGCCAAAATATTTTGATAAAATGTAATAATGTCCAAACATGGTTCAGAGATCGTGATGTCGAATAAAAATATGCTTATGAACTCTGTTTAGCAGCCAAATTCGAACACTACTTCCACTTTATCTATTTATTTGTGGAACATAGGTACTATATAATTTTTAAATAGCCATTTATTTCATAATTGTAGACTGTAAAAAATATGAAAACAAGTACATTTATAGATAGAAGATGTTAAAGACTTTGTCTTGGTCTCAGATTTTATTATCATCAAGCTTAATGTAACATACGAATTATTTTTGGAATCTGTTTTCCTTTACAGTATCTTTTCATAATGTCATATGACCTCTGGATGGGGCAGAGGGCGTTTAGAGCCTCCATCGTTCGGTCTTGAGCTTCGCATTTCAACTTCTTCCAAGTCTCTCCTGCTTTCTTTGCCTCATCGCAACTGTACATCACCAGGTTTCCTTGGGACGGCCACGTGTCTGCTTTCCTTGCGGGCAGGGAAGCAGAGCCAGCTTGAATATATGATTGGAATCTCATCGGAGTGTCTAATCGGGGTATCTTGACAGCGCTCCCAGAGATGCTCGTTGGATATCTTCTCGTGCCAGTACCCAGAATATGGCGGACACAGCGGTGGAAGCCGATGCGAGACGTCATTAGTGACCTTTTCACTATATGAGAAAGTTAATTAATGTGGAAAAATTCATTAGTTCACAGCTGGGGTTCATACGAGATCGTTACCGGCCTAGCTACTAGGCTGACTGCTCATTACACATATATTTAAATCGATTTAACATGCTAAAACTGAAATAAATTATAATTTAAATATGAGAAACTATATAAAATACTAGCTGACCCGACAAATTTTGTTCTGCCATGTTTAGTTCAATTAAAATAACTATCTGCTATAACAAAAATAGGGGTTGATCGTAGAGGGGTGAAAATTAAGGGTTGTATGTATTTTTGTATGTTGTATCAAAAAAAAACATAACCTTTGGGGACACTCCTTATCACTTAAGGGTTTGAAAGATAGATAGTAGCCGATTCTCAGACATACTGAATATACATTAAAAAATTCACAAGAATCGGTCGAGCCGTTTCAGAGAAGTATGGGGACGAACAATATGACATGAGAATTTTATATTTTAGATATTAAGTACTTGCATATAGCCATATATTAAGATTATTATCAATTAGTTTAGTTGCAACATGATACTTCATGAAACGCGAGTACATTCGGGAGGCTTAATACTCGACACTTTAACGTGAAAACAAACACCCAGTTTTAATCTGTATTTGAAAACAAACGTATAACAAAAGAGCGAAGAATTTGCAAAAAAAAGTATGAATTTCAAAAGACTACCTGCAAAAACGATAAGGATCGACAGAAATCTTTTTTAAAGATAACATTGTTTTTTGTGCTGGCGCTGATATTCTGTTATCTGGTTACGACTAAATGGAGTAGTGACTCATAGATTTATTAGACATCTTTATCTAGGCACCGGTAAATGGGACAAGGGGCGGACACTTCTAAAATGAATAATTTAATTGCTTGGTATGAATGATCTAGCTTTATTTAAATATTGTTAGTTTTACCAGGTATTGTATAAAAACTTTAGTGTTGCATCAGAAGCGTAACATTTTTCATACAAATGTTGTATATTATTTGACAAACTAATAGTAAAACCAGATAAATACCCATCCAATTAAAATAACACAGAACTTCCTACATGAAGTTTCTGAACGTAACTAGGTTTAGTATATGATATAGTATAAGCTCCATTCGCATAAGAATTAGTTATTCCTATTAAAACTAATTAACTATTTAGTTATAGCAGGAATAACTAACTACTATGTAGGCTATACATTTTAAGTCTAATAAAAGAAAATAACTATGTATTCGTTTTGTGATATTTAGATAATAGTTTTTATAATAAAGCAGAAGAGAAAAACATATACATAATAACTTATATGAATCGTTGCGTGCGTTGAATTCTTTAGTATCGAGAAAAATGGAACATTTCTGGTTTGATTAGGTGTTCATTTTAGTATGTTGTATATTTATAACTGAGTCTGTAAATAATAGCTGTTTTTAATCTATGTAATTTAAAGTTCTACGTTACTTCAATCGTTTATATTATATTTATTTATTAAGCCGATATAAATATAGAACAAACAACTGTAAAATAAAAATCCGTACGCATAATAGATTTATAATTTCATAATCAGGCAACCCTATCAATGAATTGTATTCCATAGCTCACCATCTATACTCTATACCCATAATATCGACTGGATCTTTCAAAGAAATCATCCGAAAAAAGAACGCCATTGCCCATAATGCATGCCATTATACCTGTTTCATTCTAACGTATGTAAATCATTGTGTTGAAGAGAGACAAAATACTTCTTATTCAACCAGGCATGTTTTTATTTCATCAGTCGAGACTTAAAGCTCGTGAACGTTGGAGGTGCTGTGAATTTGTGTTGTGTTGAAACTGATGTGCTTTTGGTGTTGTTTGGGATTTTTTTCATAATCGATATTAAGGTTTGTTTCTTTTTATTTATCACAAAACTTATATAAATACGTTCACTACAACATTCAATTCATATTTCATTTCTGCTTGTGTTATAATTTTATTTCGATCGAGAAATTTGAGTTATATAAATTAATATTTATATAAACCCTGCTAAGGAATATGTCAGATATCTCACCAATACTTAATTATTAGATTTATCTACAATGATTTATTAAAGTTAAAATAACTATTAATATTCTTGATATTATTTTCAGTGCACTTTAAGTTGAGAATATTTTTAACATAAGAATGAAATCGGTTAATCTTACGAAATAGTAAAACAGCTTATAAAACCTCTTTTATACATTCTTCTAATTTTATTGGCGCTAGCTTTGACATAGTGATCATAAAAACGTTACGGTAGGTGACCCTTCTCAGGCAATTTACTACGTATATTTATGCATTCTTAGAGAAAGCTCAGGGCTAAGCTTGCAATATGTTTTGATATCCGGTTGAAAAATTGTTGAAATTACATTTAAGTACGAGGGAATTAACGGGGAGAGAATTTTTTGCTTTGTGTTTTTTTATCGATTCTTTATAAAGATTTTTATGAATATGTTTATATTTTACTTTACGCGTAAAACAGTATTTGTACCAGATATTTTTATTAGATAATTATTGTTGTATTGAAAAAAAATAGGCCTTAGGAAATTAAGAATCTTTTTAGATTCTTCCTAAAGTCTTCATAAAGAAGACCTTCTCTTCTAGATGACTTCGTGAATATTGAAGTGAATCGACATTATGAATGTTTGTAACACAAAAGTTTTCTTAAGATATCAATCCTTGTCTTTACTTTTAAATAAACTAAGATAGAATATCATGAATTACAATGCGTGATACGTTTAAAATATAAGGAACTTCAGCATTTTATCTAAAAGCATATGTTTAAGATAACATTATCAGAACTTTATGTCCTTAACAAAACGCGTAGGTAGCTTTATTCTACTAAGTATAGCTTAACGACGAAATATTATATATTATACTAGCTACCCCCATGAACTTAGTTTCTCTTTAAGTAACAAATGAAAAATAGGGGTTAATTGAAGAGGGGTGAAAATTAAGGGTTATATGTATTTTTTAATGCCACATAATAAAAACATAAAAACAAAAAAATCTTCTAAAAAATAAAAATTAAATTTGGGGTGGACAATTTATCACTTAGGGGGTGTAAAGATAGATAAAAGCCGATTCTCAGACTTATTGAATATGCATAAAAAAATTCATAAGAATCGGTCGAGCTGTTTCGAAAGAGTATGGGAACGAACATTGTGACACGAGAATTTTATATATTAGAAGATAATATTAGTTTATGCCTTCATAGAAATGGAATGAAACCCACGTTTTTCACTACATCTTTGCATTTAACACTGGACAAGTTTGGTCATCTTATTTTGGAAAATATTTATCACAGATTGGGTCGGTTTAGAATATTGTATCATAATTCAATACAATGCAAATGAGCTATAATGTTTTAAGATACTAATGTTTCTGCATTTTAATAAATAATCAAATATACAGTATTAATAAATATACAATTTTCTTAATCTACATAGTAATAATAAAAATAATAAAAAAAAATTAAAACAAATTTAATAAGTTTGTCCCTGTGGCAGCGTACCATTAACGCTGGCAGCATTTCCTCGCCGTATTGCGATACTTATTCGTTGAGCGAGGAAAGCACCATAAATTAAATATAAGTTTATATAAATATCATTAGGAGTAAAAAAAACACTGAGAAAAATAAAGATGTCTTCCATGATGCTAATATCTACTGTTCAATTCGTTTTGCACGTCGTTTAGTAACAAAAAATAACATAATACCTAACTGTATATTATGATGTACTAGAGTAGCATATATAATATGTAAGTATCTACTATATATTTTAAGATTTCCAGAGAACATTCAATACGTGTTTTAGTTACGTGCACCAACCACCACCAACCAACCAACAAACCACTATGATAACAGTCGTTAATTTTTAATTTATCTAAATTAATAACATATTTTATACATTTATATTAATTAAAGCAAGCATAGAGATACCTTTTCTGTTCAATAAAAAGTTATTAATGATATCAATAACAAATACCAATCAATAAATATATATTTAGAAAATATATTCAAAACTCTGTTACAACTTAAAATAACCACCCTAGAATGTCATTAAATACACAAACAAACTGAGTTTCTTCATTTTGCATTAAAGAAATAATATACATCATTTGAAAGCCTCATTAAATCTGAATATTGCAAAACAAATATTTAGTTTGTGGCGGGAGATGTCAAAATGTCATTGTAAATATTTTTTAATCTTCGGGAAGTGCATTTTATCTGTATTTTATCGCATGTATGAATAACATTGTTTTTCTTTTGTTATCACGCTTGAATGTAAAATAACTGTATGTAGTAATGTATTATTGCTAATTATTGATTAAAAATATACAAAAGAGTTTGACATTTTTATTGTAATATTTTTTTGGTAACAGGGTTGCCTTTGTGTTTTAATAAAAAGTGTCTTCACGGAGAGTGATGTTTTCTAATATATCATACATTGTTATAAAATTCTCACATGACAAGTCAAAAAGAATTTTGATTTATGATAACAAATAATTCTATTGCTATTAAAGCTTTATATTTAAATGAATTTTGTAGGTTATTCATCAAATTTAGGGTTTTAAAGTTAGTAAATGAAGCTTTATCTATGTGTGTGTGTGTGTATGTATGTGTATAAGGAAACAGCGTGAAAGAAATGTGTAATCTGCTTAAGTTAAATTATAGTCTAAGAACAACAAACATAGTAAAAACGTTCTAAGTAAACGCGTTTTATTTCTATAAAAAAACAGACTTTTATTGAAATATTATTTTCCTACAGAATAAAAGAATAAAACTTCAAATAAATTATCAGGATTAAAAAGACTGCAACTGTTTTGACATTTATTGTGTCTAGACTTGGTATTTGAATAATTTTAACATAAATAATGGATTTTTTAACGACTTCAATCGGATTTGATATAAAAATATCTTTCATGGGAAATGCCTGAAAAAACAGAGCCACTAAATACTTGGTAACGACTTGGTTTTACGTCTATTTTTATAACATTTTGAAATAATATGTCGGCTTTCTGTGCCTGAAAACGTGTTAAAAATGATTGTCGGAAATTGGTCTCGAGGTCGGAGTATTTAAGCCACGAAGGCAATTCTTTTCCTGTATCGCGCTAGTTATGTAACTTAATATTTGTTAAGTTATATACATTTATTTTAGTTATTAGTAGTGCAAGCCAAATGTTAGCAATCATCGTACACTTGATGCCAAAATGAGGCTAGTTTTTCCCACACTCATAAATTGTAATATAACAATCTCGTTTCCGATAATATCCAATAAGTCGACTACACTTACACTGAAGTGTCACTTCGATTTAAGAACTCTTAAATAAGCCGAGTTAGTTTTTTGTTAGCGTTGCAACCACTACCCTTATTTCATATTAGTTCAGCTCATATTTTAAACTGTTAAAGCCAGTTGACACCAAGCTTCAAACAAAGAGTTTCATTTAACATTTATTTGAACATCCCTCCAACAACGGACGAACTCGCGTTAAATAATATAAATTGCAACGCATTGAAAGAAAATTAAATTTTTTCAATGTAATTTTACTTACCTTGCATCAAATAATATTTCTCAGAAGAGAATGAATTTAAAAAACTTCGTGATTTGAAATTGCTCTGGATTCCTATATTATACAATTGACAATAGGAGCGTGGTGAGTGACCCGGGCTTGAAATCGTCGGGTCACGAGCAATAGAGTTCAACGATTTTACTGACACGGATAATTACTTTGTGTCGTTAGAATTCCAAGATTTCCGAGCTTTGAGATATTCTGAGCATCGAGAAATTGTCCTTACTCATGAAAATGAATACTCGATTGTGAGGAAGTTGCAGGGTTCGCGCTGCGCCTTCTTTAGTTTTCATGTCATTTTCACACGCGTATCTCTTTTTTCTAACATATTAAGTATTTGATTCTCCTCATGTTTACATGTGTATTTGAGGGCATAAATAAAATTGTGTTTGTAACTAAACTACAATTTCATCTGTCAAATTGTGTTAACAGTAATTTGAAAAGAAATAGAGTATTTTAGTTAATAGAGAGTTAAAACCGAAAGATTTTACAAATGACGGTGTAGGGCAAACACATTTCAGGAACAGAAACAGGAACATGGTGTCCTACGCCCTTGTTCCTGTTCTTCCTTAATACCTGCTTAATTTACGCAATACAATTGAATATCCGTGATTGAGAAACATCATCATTATTATTCCTTATAGAAAAATTACACATAAATTGTTCATACATAATAATGCAAATGTGCTAGGGAAACGGAAGCCATAAGACTTTTCCGTAACATAAGCTGAAGGGGCTAAATCTAAGGAAACAAATATTTTAGAATGATTTTTACGAAAATCAGACAACCTTCAAACTTTATTGCCAGTCATAAAATTCATAATGCTATGTATAACAAATTATTACAGCTTTGACAAATTTTAAAACTGGTTCCACCACTTGTAAGACATTGTTGCTATGTAAATATCTATATTGGGAATATATCAGTAAAGTCAAGCATCATTGCAGCGGGTAATATTTAGATGGGTGCCCAGTATCGAGAATAACATTTAATTTTGACTTTTATAATACAACGATAATACGTTGTCTGCCGTAAAATAAGTTATGAACAATGCGTTTAAATACTACAGAATTCAATGAACCATAATTAATTTTACGATTTTATTAATTTTAATACATTTATAATATAAAAAGTAGGTATGTATTACGAAATCAATCTTAAATATAAAGTCATAAACTCAATTATGATCTTAGAAGTGACGGGGCTCGCAAAATTTATAGCTCGTTATACAAGTTGTTTATGAGTTAGCCGTAAATTTTATTTTATTCTCACTGAAATTGTCTCACTGTCGTAAAAACGTTTTAAATTAATGTGAAATTTGCTTATTTTTCACTGGCACCTGCAACTTCTTTATCAGTATGGATGAAATTCCTCAATTATTGCATAATTATAAAATAGTTCTTAGAGACCCATTATTCTCCTTAGCACACCAACTATGAAACAATTTTTATTCAAGGTTTAAGATGATGCCATGCCATTGCCATGGTGTATTAGAAAAAAAATACAACTTTTAAAAAGAAAGCTTTAAACATTATAGGCGATGAGAACTTGGAGAAACTGATCGTGGTAACACAGAAGGCAAAAGATCACGTAGCCACGAACCAGGTGGACCGATCAAGTGAAAGACTCGTCGCCCTCAAAACTGTACGCTGTCATGGGACGCGCTGGACCGAAACCGATGGAAACAGATAGTCCGCTCCAGACGCTTTCTTACTGACCACGTCGTTCAGACATAAGCTGCCGATTAAAGAGAGAGAGAAACATTTTAAATTCATGAAAAAATCTAATTGCTCTTATCTAGCAGTTCTGATGTTCCTTTAACAGATTGTAAATACGTTTTGTACCGTAGATTATTTGGTCTAGCTTAGTGTTATCAATAGCAGAATTGCCTAGTTATAAATAAAATTAATCATCGCCTGCAACTCAAATGGAATTCTGCCAATCGATACTATAAAAAACCAACCCAAAAGCTAATGATACCGGAATGTCCCATGTCAGAGTCAAGGTATTCATTCGAAGAAAACACAATTACGACTGCCCCATCAGAATTTGATGCTATTGTTTTAATTGATGGTGCTTTTTGTTGCGAAATTGTTTTTATAAAAAATACACGTATAATCACGCCTTACCTGGGATTTTAATACTATTTTTTAATAATTCTTAGTAACTGTCCAGCAATAATGGTTATTTATTGAGTTCCAATGTTTTAAACTGCCTATTTTTTTATAATTCTTAGTAACTGTCCAGCAATAATGGTTATTTATTGAGTTCCAATGTTTTAAACTGCCTATTTTTTTATAATTCTTAGTTGTCTGTTCCAAATGGTTGCAATAGTTATTGATCAATACAGGAAGTAATTATTGAGTTTCAATGTTTTATGACTGTCTATTTTTTATTATTCTTTGTAACTGTCAGCAATAATGGTTATTAATTGCGTTCCAATGTTTTAAACAGCATTAGTTTTTATTAATGTTCTTAAGGGAACTGTCCTGCAATAATGGAACTTATTTTTTTTGAGTTCACAATCGGTTTTAGCAACTGCGGGATTTCTCTAATAATTCTTGAAGCTGTCATTTTCCAAATGGTTTGGCAATAGTTGATTGAGCAATACAGTACAAGCTCCCACCTTATTGAGTTTCAAATGTTTTATGACTGTCTATTTTTTAATTATTCTATGTAATTGTCACAAATGTTTTATAAATTCGCTGTAACCACATTACATACAGCAAGTTTTCATTAATATTTTAAGGGAGCTGTGTGGTAATAGGTACCTAAAAAGGTTAAGCGAGACTGTCTAAGCTCTATAGTTCAAAAATGAGTTTTGAAAGTATTTAACGCATAATCGTAACAGTTTTCGTGTAAACGGTAGCTATGCATAAATATTTTACTCAAACGTAAGCAATGATTACTTTGTCAAAATCTTGGGAGACTGCTATATGTAGAGATATCTAATATATAAAATTCTCGTGTCGCGGTGTTTGTAGTTAAACTCCTCCGAAACGGCTTGACCGATTCTCATGAAATTTTGTGTGCATATTGGGAATGTCTGAGAATCGGACATCTATTTTCCATCCCCCTAAATGTTAAGGGTAGTCCACCCCTAAATTATTATTTTTTAATTTTTAGATAAATTTTTATTTTTTTTATGATACAGCATTAAAAAATACATACAACCCCTAATTTTCACCCCTCTACGATCAACCCCTATTTTTTATTATAAATGATAAAACGACGTTTGCTGGATCAGCTAGTATCATATCCTTTTGTTTTTGAGGTTTATTTATTTGGACGGCTAAACGAACGTACCATTTTCATTCTCAGTTCTCTTATCAATCGTAAACAAGTTGATTTAAACACTGTTACTATTTGCTTAACAAGCAATACAAATAAAGCTATAAAGATCTCTTAAACTGTTTTAATTAATTTGCAACACCTCAGAGTCGATAAGCGTAGCGGAATCGATAAAATTATACGCACATAAAAACATATAAATGATGTCGCGTTTCGGAAACTCGTTTTTTACTATTTTAAATTAAATGTTACATTATACGATTCCATTAAGGATTTTTATTATAATAATTAATTTTGAACTTTACACTATTTTGAAAAGGGCTACGATAGGACATAGTCAATTGGATTCGTGATGTAAAGCAATACTTGTTGTGACGACATTGTTGATGGGTGTCCTTTGGTGGTGTGTCAATGTTGGGATTGAATCCAGTTTAGAGTGAGAAAATAATATACGCATCTAAAACAGCGTTTATATTTATTTATTTTTTACGCCTCTTTCCCAAACTGGTCGGCAGAGAACAAGTACTCCACTTGCTTCTACCCTGACATACCTCTCTCATTTCTTCACTTTCCTACTTTTGACCTGTCCATTCTCTAGTACTACAAGGCACACCCGACCCGACCTCACCATCCATAGTAGCCTTGTATATCCTACTCGTAAGGCTTCATTTACCCTTTCATGGCTAAACCACATAAGCATATCCGTATCCTTATATCACTTTGATTATTACGATTACCAATTCTTTAAAAGAGAGCATACTACTCCCTCAAAGGCCAGCAACCCACTAAAATGGGTGACCAAGGACTGCAATGCCTTCCCTTTATGGCCCCCTATAAAAAATCCACTAGATCATATAAATTTGATTGTTATCGTTATCATTTAACTAACACTTTAACTACTAACAAAGAATTTATAAGTTATTGAAATCGGTCAAGCCGAGCAGACTATATGACTCAGATACTAATAAATTATAAAGTTAATCCTTTTTTTAAACCAATAGAGTCGTCTGCGCCGAGCATCGAAGCTGTGATACGATCGCCCGTCCGACGGTATTCCAAATATTCCAGCTGAGATAGTGGGTACGGTGAGCAGAACAATTTAAATTCTATTTTTATTTCATATGTAAAGGTACTCCACCAGTACTTTTGTACCAGGATCTCTCTGAATATATTTCGAATTTATTATATATTGTCGATTTATGATTCTCTAATAAAAATAGGAAGTTCATTCGAGATAATAAAAAGTTTTATGCAATAAATCTCACATTAGGCCCGATAAGTTTTTAATAGAAAAGTGTACCTACCCTACAACCGTCTCCTAGTTTATATCTATACTAAAATGTGTCATTATAAGCTTTAAAGCATTGCAATAACATCTCTAAGTATTCTTCAGTCACGCTCTTCATTTCTGAAGTGCTAGTGACGCCGCACAACTTCCCCCACTTGTTATTTTCAAGCCTCAGCACCTGGGTGAGGACCTGGAAGGGCCTTTACTCGATCGATCCATAGTAGAAGATTGGCCTTGAGGTCTAATGCCATCCACTCTGTCACAATACGTATTTTTCTTCTCTCTACATGTCCAAGTGTCGAAAGGCGAGTTTTTACCTGTCTTAGTATGGACACGTGGTTATTACTCTGAAACAATAATAATTATTACAAAATTTACCGTTGCTATCCCTACAGTCGGTCATATCATTCATGTTTGTACCTGTATATTTTTTTGTTCCCGAGCTAATGTGTAAACTAGTTATGGGTCCCTGTTACACTCGTTATTTGGGAGCTCCGCTAATTGTGGAATTTTGATGCAAATTATGGATTCTATTAGCGCCTTTGTGGCTTAGTTGTGAACGCATAGAAACAATCCACCGGTTCTGCCTTTAATTTCCGGTGAAAGAATAATTTCGGGTCAGTAATCACATGTTATCCTCACTAAAAAAATCAGATAGCTAAGTAAATGCTTAATAAATTGCCAAACTCAGAGACCTCTTACGTTCACTATAAAAGACAAAAGAGGGACTTAAGAACAATAATTTATAGTCAACGAATAAGTATCGCAATACAGCGGGGAAATGCTGCCAGCGTTAAAGGTACACTGCCATAGGATCGAAACCTTTTAAATTTGTTTGAATTTTCTATTTATCAATTTTAAGTAATTATTACTATTAAGATTAAGAATACTGTATATTTGTGTGTCGGACAAAAATATTTTATAACAATAACTTAGTCCATACAAAATTTTGTCATACCTTGGAAGTTAATTAACTAGAAATTGCCGACACCTCGGTGTACGTAACTCCATTGCAAATATGACTTAAAACCTCACGAGTAATTTGACGCCAAAATGGAGACACGCGTTGTTTGTTTTTACACGATTAGGTTTGCCTTAACTAGTGTCTACGCTTCTACGTTTATTAGAATATAATATATTGCTCACATTCTCACGAATACTTGAACATTTGGTCCAGAACAGCTTGGTCTACTTTCAGAATGGGTGTTCTCTCATAGTGCTCTCATTATAAGATCATGTCTAATATGAAGATGTCTGAAATATAAATAATTTTTTTTTGTCTCTACATTACGATCTAACCTAACTTAAGATAAGTAATTTAAGTCTCTTCTCTTTAAGTCTCAAGTCCCACTCTTTTTAATGTCGATAGTGGCGAAGAGTTTATTGCCAGTTCTTCTCTTCCATTCTACGCCCTTAATTTGAGAACTAGCACTAAATGTAAAGTTAGAAGCATGTCATATACATTTTTTTGACGTTCATAAGTGTACATTGTGTGTGTTACCTATATGATTAAATGATTTTTAACTTTTGACTTTTGAAGTCTCATCTAATTTACTAATAAATATTAAACATAAGAAAGTGTTAAATCACACTACTTACAGTCTCTATTAAGGGAAAGACACTCTGTTCTTGTGTTCTATTTTTCCACTTACCACTGTTTAGCACTTACGACTAACTAACGATTTAAAACCATATTAACCGAAATTTCACAGAGTATCCTTCAGTATTTGTAACTGGCAAGACGTTGAAGCCAAGTTTCAAAGCACTAAATTATTGATTGTGAAAAAAGGTACGCCTCTACAGATAAGAAAGTAGGCGTCTGTTAGAATATTGTTTTGTCAACCCTAACCATATTGTCTCGTAATTTGATATGAAAATAGTCGTTTGCAATTCGCAATGTTTATCTTTGTTCTTGATAGTTACAGCTTTATGTTAGGGATGTCTCAGTATCTTGATATTTTATTTTCATTACCTGTTTAAATAAAATGCTATGGCAGTATTTTAAGTGCCTTAAAAGCCTACAAGTAATGTATGGGCAACATACGTATTACTATTAATTGACCAAGGCATTATGATGCTACGAAAAGAAGTTTCAAATTTTTAGTTCTAAAAAATTTTTTGAAACTTCTACCGCGTCCATGACTTTATAAGAGATGATCAGAGGTATAAAGTTTGATTTACCAGGTAAAAAGAAGGTTTTTTTAAGGTTGGCTATAAGGTATGAAATATTCACGGGTCTTACGAATCATTGAACATTAAGTACATGAAGTATATAAAATGAATGAACAAGATTTTTTTTCTTCTTACCTCCAATTGTTTAAAGAAAGAGAATACCCCCTTTTAGGCGTCCCATAGGATTTTGATTGAATCTCTATTCCAATGAAGGAAGTGCCTGTTATTAAACGCGTTAAATAATCCCGAGCTTGGACAACTGAACGCCGTAGTTTATGTCAAATAACATGTAATTTATGTAAAACATCACATATTTTAGTGAAAAAGGTGCCACAAGATGCATTTTTGAGCACTTAAGGATATGGCTTAGTGCAAAGTGGCCCATAAAAATGCATGAGGTCAATGATTTTTGTCCCACTCAAAATATTCATATCAATGAAATATTTTTCATGTTATCTTCGTTGCGAGTAGGTAGGATTGAAGCCTTGTTTGCATCACGTTTCATTCACACACCCTTACACATATTCACACATCCACTCATGCTTTAGTTCTATTTTGTTTATTACTTTAGTTTTTAATTTGATAAAAAATTGAAACATTTACTTTTATTAAGTACTTAGGTTTTTGTTTCGGAAAAGCGAACAGTTTCAATAGCAAAATGTTCCATACGTTGGTATGTAGCTACTAAAAAGGTAGGCTAAAAAATCATATAAAGGCAAAACGAAAGGCGCAAATGCTCACGGTCGCATAGGTACTTTGCTATAAATATTTCAAATCCTTTTTAAAATAAAATAAATCAGTGGCGCTAAAACCTTTTTAGATCCGGGTCTCAGATTTCTGTATCTGTTTCATGATCATATGTCAATCTAATAGTAGTTGATCAGCCTCCTGTGTCTGACACACGCCGTCGACTTTTTGGGTTTAAGGCTTACCTGTTTCCTCACGATGTTTTCCTTCACCGTTCGAGCGAATGTTAAATGCACACATAGAAAGAAAGTCCATTGGTGCACAGCCGGGGATCGAACCTACGAAAGAGAGTCGCAAGCTGATAGCATTATCACTAGACCGGATAAATGACTTGCCTATCAAACACGCCTATCAGAATTCAAAGAATTCCTTCAATTCATTAAATCTGCATTCCCACCTACAACAATTCCATTTTAAACTGAGACTTCAATAATATTAAATCTTTTTCATGAGTGTAGAGTGACAAACACACAGAATTGTTTCTCTAATGGGAGCTTACGGCGTAATTAAATTTGCATGGGTTTCTGAAAAGGATTTTACACGGGGGGATAGTTTGCCATATGTATTTTTTATAGAACAGGTAAGAGGCTCACCTGATGTTAAGTGATAACGCCACCCATGGACACTTTTAATGCGGACTCGCGAGTGCGTTGCCGGCCTTTTAAAAAGGAGTTTCAACGTTTTCCAGAGTTTGTTCCTGGTAAAAAAAAGGTTTATTTTTAACTTTAATTTTAGGGTATTTTGAGAAACATCATTTGAACATCAAACTATATGTAGTTGCATGGGGTGAGTTTATACTAAGAAAAAAAAAGCAGTGATAGTTAAGTGGATAGCCGCTAAAACTATGAGGTGGTATTCATCAATACCCTAGGGATTGAACGATCAACTATTAGTTGAACAATAGTGAATAAAATATCGTAAGTAAACAAGCACTCCTTAAATCGACGGTGTCAGGTACAAAAGCTTAAATACCTTAAAATAAACCTGAAGCCATAACTTGTAGTTTGTAAGATCAATAAAATCTTATAAAAAACAATAATTATTACAGATATTTTAATACTAATAATATATATAAAATAAATATATAATAAAACGAATTATATATAAAAACTTAAAATGGATATTATCTACGTGTTATAACTTTATTATTCAAATCTGATTAAATTTTTAAAATGAATTTTGAGTATTATTACTTGAAATGTATGAAAATTCTTATACCTTTCGAATATAATAAATAGCCTAATTTAGCTTGTTCTTATTTTCTTCAATAGTTTAATAGTAAATTTGTTTGTAAATACATATTATAAACCTTTCAAATAAGATATGTATTTAAATATTCATTAATTACAATATTACCTAACGCATTTTCATATTGACCCACACCTAAAAATGCCATAACTCGTGTAGTGTGCGCACGCGCATTCCATACTGTTTACGAGTTAAACTTGAATGCTCTGTCGCAGCGAAATGATTAATGCGGCACACACCGTAACGTCTAGTTGTGGGTAATTGGTAATCTAACTTTATTGCTTTATACTGTAACACAGCTAAACGTTTATTAAAATTCTCTTTTGTTATATTTATGAATGAATGTAATGTGCGTTTTGACTCTTACTATAATTCATTACTTTAAGGCATGCACTTGAGAGCCTTTTGGAATTGTAAAGCTTTTTAACATAAGACTTTTAGTAATCATAATACATATTTTTTTGCTCTGAGTGTATGTGATCGATTGCACAATTTTGATACCACAAATATATGCGCAAAATTATAACATTTATAAATAGAAATGATTCGCAAAATATGTCGTTAAGCGCAAAACTATTGTTTTGTTTTAATTTATTCCTTGAACTCTGAGAAAAGTTGTAATGGTTGAAAAATTGAAAAGTTGATAGGTTTTTATTCATAAAAGCGAATTCTATGGGGTAGCAGAGAAAAATGTTCTTTGAAAATGTTTGTTGAAAAATTTGCTAGTATGTAGATTGTAGCTACTAAAAAGGTAGGCTAAGTAAAACAATGATATTAAGAAAGTTATTTATACAACTATGTTTCATCACTCTTTGACCATACAATAATATTTTACATATTTTTTTTCTAATGAATGAATTGTCAAGTATAGAATATAGTAAAAGGGGTAAAATAATACACGTTAGTAAACTTCGGGACAATTCTCTGGCGCCAATATTCAGACCTAGTTTGCGTAGGAGGCACAAAGCCTAGACGTGGGCATAGACAAAATTATTGTCCATATCGAGACGTAGATCATTGTTACTGTGATTTTAGATTATCAGGAAATCAAAATATATTGTTGATTTATTTCACTTCGGTAGTGAAAATCGAGGTGCCATATAAATTTGTGCATTCTCAACCGTATGCAAGTAAGAAATAATCCTACCGCGTTGGTTTAGTATTGCCAGAATACAAAATTATTGTATAACGTAAGAAGACTATTTTGGCGTAATAAGTCTTTAGTCATACAGAGGAAAAACTACTTTGTTGTACTATAAAAAGTAGCTGATTTGTCTAATTATAATGAATCTGTAATCTGACTAAATGGTATCAAAGAGAAACTTGATCAAAGCCCCACAGGATGGGGGAAGTTGACACCTGATCCATCCAAGTGTATTACATAAAACATATTTTTTCATTATATTTATAATGACTTGGCTAAACTGGTAATGGCATAACACAGTTTCTGGACACTCCTTAGTTCAAATTAAGGAGCAACACAGCCAATTTACAATATTTTTTTTATGAAACAGACATTGGTGGACATTTTCTGCAACTCAGCGAAAGGCCTCTCTGGAGAGACCTTTCGCTGAGTGGCGGACTCATACGACTTCTTCGATACAAAGAGTGCCCTCGAAAGTTGTGAGCTGTGATATTCCGGGCTACTCAATTGTGAGGAAGTTGCATGGATCTGGTTAGTCTACTTTCTGAGGTCATTTTCACACGTGTATATCCTTTCTATAACCTATTTTCATAAGAATCAGATGTCCTCATTTAAACATGTGTGATATTTGAGAGAAAATAAAATAATGGCCTATAAAGTTTTCAGGAAAATTAATACAAAATATGAAGATTAAATAAAATAAAACTCACGGGACAGTTTTTAATATATTTTATAAGAAAGTCTAAAAGGAATTGTTTATATGAAAAAACAATTAATATTTAGACACAGAGTTCTAGTTAAGTTGCCACAGAGACGAAACTTTTTAAATTTCTTTTAATTTTCTATTTATAATTTTTTATTATTATTACTATATAGGTTAAGAATTTCGTAAATACTGTATATTTGTTTATTGGAATTATCCTTTTTCAATACCTAAAGATACTTTTTACAAAATTAATATAACCTTTTTATTTTAAAAATATGTTTTCATGCTTGCTGAAATACAATTAAACGATGGCGTGAATTTGTGTTTGAGATTTAATCGTTGAAGTAACAAAGCGCTTCAAATAAGTGAGAGATCAGGCGTTGTTTGACCGATTTTGAGACGACAACGGTACATGTTAAGCTTTGGATACAATGAGATATAAAAAATCATTTTAAAGCTAACGTTTTGGGTCGAAAACATAAAGTCAAAGTCAAAAATCATTTGTTCATGTAGGTAACACAATTTACACTTATAAACGTCAAAAAAGAAATACATTTACTGCCAGTTCTCAAATCAAGGGCGTAGAACGGAAGAGAAGAACTGGCAATAAACTCTCCGCCACTCTTATTAATCGCCAAGTTTTTTGTTTTAATTAAAAACAAAGATTTGTCCTCTATCAGCAGGAGGCATGGTGAAATAGGAGCACGCACTTACATTCTCTAGGGAACAATACGCAAATACATAGTCGAAAAATCTACGACCAGTCACCACAAGTAGCACCCGTTCACGAGTATGACGCATGGCCAGCTATCGGCCTATAGTTATTGAGTGTTTTTAATACTATTGTATCTTGTTTCATATTATGTAGGCCGGTTGGTAGAAGTGTATTCACTTATGAGCCTTCTGGTAGTGTCCATAGGGGATAACGGACAAATGAGCCACCGGTTTGCCCCCACTTCTATGACAAAAACATCTCTCAATATTTTGTTTTTGTGTTTTATCTATTCATACTATGCAAATGAACGTTATATTATTGAAGATATATTTTTGTCCCTATAGAGCAGTGTTGGCCTAAACCTAGGCTTTAGAGTGCGACTCTCATCCCTGAGGTTGTAGGTTCAAATCCCAGCTATGCACTGAACGATGAAGGAAAACATCGTGAGGAAACCGGCTTGCCTTAGACCCAAAAAGTCTACGGCGTGTATAACAGGAGGCTCACATCACATACTTGCCTATTACATTCACAAATCATGAAACAGATACAGAAATCTGAGGCCCAGACCTAAAAAGGTTGTAGCACCACTGTGATTTGCCTCTAACATCATCATCGATCTATAAAATCAAAACATTTTTTGAAAATCGCGGGGACCATACAAACACACAAATATTCGGTTTAAAATGGAGGTGATTTTAGCCAGTTGGGTGAAGTGATTTTTACTAAGATAATATACTAAAACCCATTGTGCAGACATCTTTACCCAACTCTATATTTGCACTAACCCTTTTTCTGCGGAATCCACTTATCTCTAAGGAATTCCCTTCCCTCGTTTAATTCATTAAAATACCATACTTGGACCCCCGAGATGGTAATGACTAAGTTTTTTGACGTTTCATAGAATATTTATTTATGGTCAAACAGCCTTTGGCTTAGTGGTTAAATTGTTTATGGATCTAGGAGATTTCTAAGATAAAGTAAAAATTGCTTTTGCTTAGGAATTTTTATATAGTTGAAATATTTCTTTATTCAAAGTTTACGGCTAAGAAGACAACAGCTATAATGGCTGATAAACGACTCTTAGTTTGGAACTACCCAAGGTCCTTTTAGTCAAATTCTGAAAGAACTCCTCATTTTTTGTGTCAGTTAACTTGTCTGTTAGTTTAATTTGACTCTTGACTATGAAAAAGTCTTAAGCATATCACTCAGGAAGCTTGTTAGTTTAAAAGGGGGTCGAGTATAGCAAGTTTTGTTAAGAGCTCACTCAGTTTGAGTATGCTATAGAGCGAGTAAATTGCTCATAGATAGCTTGAAGTAGTAGATATTAAAACTGTGTTACTGACAGACAAACGTCAGGGAGAATGTACAAAAGGCAGTACATAATTAGACAAAAGGCTGTTTTTTAACAAGGTTCACCAGTGACCCCAATCATACTGCCAGAAGACTCACAAGTGCGCTGCCGGCCTTTTAAAAATTGGTACGTTCTTTTCTTGAAGGACGGTAAGTCGTATTATTACGAAGTTTTAGACTGATGACCAATCACAATCAAACTGGCCCCATCGTCGTGCCTGTCATTTATAATATGACAGATACTATAGGTATATAGGAGACAGACTCTCTTTCTCTATGAGAGAAGAGAAACCTTTGTATAAGAGAATAATAATTACTTCGTAACAATTAATTAGTTTTTGCGTTATAAACGGTAGCCAAGTTTCTTAATTTGTGACTTTTGTATATGATATTTTAAAGCTCGTACATTATAGTACTAAATATAAATATATGGTATTTTTATAAAATTTTATTTTTAATCCAATGAACATTAATAAAAATATTTATATATTTTACAACTACCGTAATTTGTATTCGTTCTGAATGAGTTTCTATTTCTTTTTTACTATTGTCCTAAGTTAAATTCGTTGCTAGTTTGTAATTTATGTTCTTATATTTGTGTGTCTAAAATGTGTGACCTCATTCTTGTAGTTGTTTTAGGACTTATAAACGAATTCGTTTTATCTGTAAAATAGTTTCAGAAAGGACCAATTGAATGCCAGTTCAAGTTATGGTGGGACTCTTATCGGTGGTCGTTAGCTGTGTGGTGCATGCCATAGTGTGCGCGCTCTATTAAACGAATGATAATTGTCATGTCATCTTCCATAATCACTAGAAAGCTATACTTGTCAAAACATTAAAATGTCAGCTTATTATTACATAACTGTTATAGCAAGAATTAAATACAGAACTTTTAAAAAGCTTTGTATAAGAGTTTTGAAATTAAAAAAAAGTACTAATTTAATAAGGTAATGTGTTTGTTTATATTGTCGAAGTCACCAAGTTTACACCAAGTTACAAATAAAATTATGAAAACAGGCAACACCCCCAATTATTAAGTTAGTTCTATAATAATTTAATTAACAATATCGTTGCCATGGTAACCGGTTATTACAAAGATGACTATAGAGCTGTTACAACATTTAAATGAGCGATCATTTTAATTTATTACACGATTAAAGTTTTTTATTTTATCTCATTTATGGCTCTATTAATTTTTATTGTTGCCTTTTTAAGAATTCTGTTTAAATAATTTTGCTTGAATAATTGTTGGTTTACAAGGTACTTTTTACTTATCGGATATCTTAATTGATATTATATAAAATAATTGAGACAGGTTAATTTTTAACCTTGATTTAAGCTGTAGGTAACAATTTTTGACGTGATAACGTCTAATAAATCGATGAACGCACGAATATATATAATTTTCATGAAGAAATCAAATATTGTCCCGTTACGCTCAATGTACGCTTGCGCCGAATCTATCTCTCTTCCACTCGAACACTTGAGCCTGCAATCATTTCATCAATGTTTTGTTATGACGTTGTCACGTTAAACTATCGTCCATAAACCGACTTTGAAGACAACCATTTTTTTATGAGTATTACGTATTTTAATGAATATTTTCCCTTTACAGTTGAGGTTTTTAATCATAAAATATTTATTTTTTTCGAGAATTTATGCCTTGTTAGATATGCATTAAATGATTAAACAATTATAGCCTTGAAACATGGCAAATAGGAGATAAGGCTGAGCAAGAAAAGATAGTAAAAGTCGATCAACTTGGCGCATGCTTTTGCCTCTGTGATAGACGAAATCATATCGCGGAAACCCAGTCCAATGCTTACATAAAACAAAACACTTGCGCGGCTAATTAAAGACGATTAACAGCTCTATATAATTACAAAAAAAACACCTAACAAGCCTTTTTGTGTTCATCGAAGCGAGGGCAGTTTTTTTATTTCTCGTAAGAACCGCTTGTAAGAATTTTGTTAAACACATTCTGTGTCATGGCTCGTTATTTTTTTTATTGTTTTTGTACGCGTTTTTGTGTTTTTGAACGGTAGACGATATGTTTCTTGATTTGTGACATTTGATTGACTTTTGTCTATGATATTTTAAAGCTACCTCGTACATTTTTTATATATGCTATGGTATTTTATTGGAACTACTTAACATTAAATATTATTCTTTTAATGACCATAACGTCAGCAGTTTTCATGAAGAAATCAAATCTCATTTAATCAGTAGTAATTATATGAAATCCATCCAAAAAAATCATTCGAAAATACATTTTTCTACAACTATACGAAACGTCTTTGTGGCGTATAAAACGAAGATCTTACAGCGACATAACGATTAGGCATAGAGGTTTATTTACGAAACATTATTTTATACGAACAACTAAAAAAAGCCAAAAATGTTTCGTTACGTTGTAACGTTCATAGTAACGGTTAAAGTTATAAGACACGTAATAAGATACCGAAGCCGACAGTATATCATATTATATTTATATAATGTTACTTGATTTATGTTATAGCTACCTAAACATTGAGATTTTAACTCAAGGAATAAATTAAAAAAGAATTCACCGTTTATATTTTACGAGTTATGAGTTTTTATGAAGAAATCAAAAGTACAGTAGAGTACGTATAGTCTATAATAACAGACCGCTTTCGCAAGTACTTCTCTGTATTCATAGACAAACAGAAACTAAAAAGATGCTATTACAATTCATTTATGATTTTTCTGATTTTATTTGTCCCAGCCTTAATAAGCCGTTCAATTAACAACCTAGCCTTTAGCTAAACTTCGCCGTTTAACTAACGGACTGAAAGATGTTCAGCCAGTTGATCAAACAGGTACGCAAATGAAAATGATCTAAGACATTTTATTACTTGTAAGTAGTAAGCTAACTATGACGTTTTATTTTGGTTTTTTTTGTTTTGGTTATTTAGTATTTTTTAGTTTGATAATTAAACAGCCAGTTGGCTGCGACATATTATATATATATAATTCGCAAAAATTGTATCAGTCTTCATTTTACGACTTTGGTCAACCGGGTAGGGGCTACATCCATGGGGCCCTCATAATAGAGACGAATTAATCAATACTTGGTGTCATAATAAATAATTTATTGAAAAAACCGACTGTAAAAAATGTACAATTTTATTTGAAAATTTGGTACCAGATGACCTCCACTCCTTTGTTGTCCCGACGCCACCAGACTTCTAAATCCGGCTTTGTGGTAGACAGATAATCGGATGATATTCCTAACATCTTCCCAATAAATGTTTTCATATAACGCAAAGATACTTAAATGAACATATATCCCACGTAATAGAAGACAAACCGGAAACCTAATAAAAACATTATCAGTAATATTTATCTTGTATCGTAGTAATTAAGAGATTAACAAACAGAGTTGTGTCAATCAAGACACGGATTACTGGCCACTTCATTTGAGTTGCCCATGACTCAATTAGACAAAAAAATTCTATAACATAGATTATAATTTGGCGTTTGAACTATAAACACGAATAAAACAAAATTATTAATTTCTTCTGTTTGTTTCAGGTTATAATGGTGTGAGAAAAACAAACATGGCTGACACCGAGAGCATTATAAAGACTAAAGAAACGCACTCAGAAGATATGAATAAAAAATTCAATATACCCATCACAATGTTTAGCAAAAAACCTAGTTATGTAATATATAACAATTTTTACAAAGAAGACTTAAAAAGAATAACTCTAAAGAGAGAATATAGTTTTTACAACTATTGTTTCATAAGTGTATGTATTAGTTTTATATTAGGTTTTATAATTGGAGTTGTGTTAATGGGCGCTCAAACAAGTATCGCTGTGAAGAATCCCAGAAAACTTAACTTGACTATAAGAACGTTGAACTCATTAAAAGTTCCCAAAGACACGAGGGAACTAGAAATTTTAGATAAAAGAGGGTTTTCTGCCGTTTCGTTCACGGGAGACAACCACAAATACAAAGACATTTACCCCAAAAGTCTCACTGATGATATGAAAGAGATTTTGAAAGATAATAAAATGAATCGAGAACACAAAAAACTTAATTTCAAACTTAATAGAACGTTACATGTTCCTAATGAAAACACTGTACTCTACGGAAATATCTACTGGGGGACGGAAGTAGAAAATTCAATGCCACAAGGATATGGAGAGAACACGGCGGAAATATGGGAACAGTACGTAAACCAAAGTGAAGTTGTCAAAATGGAAGCCGGATGCGGAAGGATGCAAAATCGTCTTGTCACTTTCAAAGATGGAATACAAGCTTGTGTGCGGTATAGACAAAATACAGATCAAATTCAAGGAGAGATATTTAGTTTCTATGTCGCTCGGTTGCTTAATCTTACTAATTTAGCACCAACAGTTGTTAAAATAGTCGATGTTAAAGATAAGCTGTGGTCTAATGTAGCTAATGATATAGCGACAGCTCAGTGGAATTCAAATAGAGCAGTTATTTTAACTCAATATATACCGTCACTGGAATCGGCTACTATACCTGATATTTTTAAGCCCTCAAATCGCCACCTAAACAAAAAAGACATTCAGGAAATAACGATGAAAGAAAAAGATACGGATAAACAGATTTTAATAAACAAACTCAAATTAAAGAATGTAAAACCTTTAATTGATGACACAGATTTCGATCATGTTGATATGAAACTGAATAAGAAAACGAAAGAATTGTTCGTAGAACTTGCTCAATGGTCAGATTTGATTATTTTCGACTATCTAACTGCCAATTTAGATAGAATTGTAAATAATCTGTTTAACTATCAGTGGAACGTGAATATAATGGACGGACCCGCGCATAATTTAGCCAGAAAGATGGACAGTGGACTACTTATGTTCCTAGATAATGAATCTGGCTTGTTGCACGGTTATAGACTATTAAAAAAATATAATGTGTATCATAGCTTAATGCTAGATAACTTGTGTGTGTTTAGAAAAAGAACAGTTGACTCTTTAAAGGAACTAAGTGATTTATCTATAGGTAGTAAATTAAGTGAAATATTTCATAGGAAAAATAATGCTGTTATTAGAGATATATTACCTCCACTACCGGAGAAGAATGCAAAAATACTTCAAGAGAGAATCAGTAAAGTTTTAGGTCAAATTGAAAAATGCGAGAGACTGTTTGGAACCAGATAATCTAAATTCATTAAATAGTCGGATTATAATATCTGCCGGAGTCATGCTAAGGAGTGCAATAACAATTAGGTACAATTAAAATTCATACTAGAAATAAAGGCATCATACTTTTACTGATTAGAATAGTATCAGACTTTATTAGCATGGCTTCGTCTAAGATTCGTTCATCTACTACGGTTACTAGCAATAAGCAAAACCCTGGGATTAAGAGTATAAACCAAAGGACGATACAATGGTGTGTTTCGTTTGATTTTGATTGTTCAAACAAAATACACGAGTTTTTGATTGGACTACAAATCTTGTTGACCAATTAAAATCAAAAAATACGTTTTAGATTCTTGTCCCACAGAAACTTTAGTAAACATTTCAACTTTTGTTTGATGAAAATCATTTAAACGAAATTCCCTAGTTACATAAAATGTTTAAAGGTTTTTAACAAAAAAGACAGTAATAAAAGCCGCAGACTCTAGAATTGAAATCATATCTTATGACCTTCTATTAAAGCGCATTTTACAATGCACAAATATTGCATCAGCTAAATCTCCTTTTGTTAAAACCTTTGCATAAATGAATTGTAACTGACTAAATCGAATTTAAAATTTGTATAAAATTAATGTATATGTGAGAAAAGTGATAGCGTTTTTGATACCAAATATAATTATTTATTGTAAAATATATGTGCCAGTAATATGTGATGATATTTAATGAATATTGTAAATACTTTAGCCGTCAAGTGGAAAATAATAAACTCACTAATTTTAGCAAATCGTAAGTTTCAATATTTATTTCATATTTGGCCTATGTGTGTTCGGTAAATGGTGTCTTTATTGCTTTTAGTAAAGTAATAATAGAAACGAATAAACGTCATGCTTTGACGATAATAACACATTTGTTCTGTTACTCGGGTTTTAAAATGCGACAGACATTACTGCAACAGCCCAATTAATTTAAATTTATATTAAAATGTGTGCTTCTCCACTGAAATTTTCCCGACCATTGTTATTTCCCGACTACAAAATAATTTTAAATAAAAATGTAATACGAAACACAAAAGCAGTACAGTAACGCAACAATTGGTTTTAGAAAAAGACATTGTTAAATGCATTGTACATAACTTATGTAATTTGTCACGGATTCCACATAAAGCGAGCTTTAAGTTATGTAAATATATGTAAAATATATATTGTAATTATAATAAAATGAATGTTTAAGTCTTTGTTGTTTATTTAAGAAGCCTTCATACATAATTGATGTTTAAGGGGACAATACAAATTTGAAGAAACGCCTAATGCACCATAAGGTAGCGCTGCCTGCGGCAATACTATATATATACTAGACATCCTAACCTAGGTGATATGAAAATCTAAATAGTTCAATTAGAAAGCGTACGGCGCTTATTATTGCATTTATTAGGGTTATATCTTGGGACTAAAATAATAATGAATTATTAGATATGATTTCTCATTTTTTTCCCCTTTTTTTCACATCTAATAAATGAAGATGTGTGAACGGTTACACCCAACAGTTTTTTATATAATCTGGGTAAACTTTCAATATTATTCTGCTGCTCACTTCCAAAATCTATTCAGATACTAAGGTTTGAATCGTTTCAAATTAACACTATCCGGAAAATATACATTGTTGGTAAAACTTACAACGAGAACTAAATTAAAATTTATTAATTATTACTAGATTTAGTTCCCTTTTGAGAAGAGACTCTTGGACCGTGGGGTTCAGGTGCATAGGCGCTTATTAATGATTTAAGTTGGCGCCTAGTAGATAGTAGCATTGTGACAAAATGCATTATAATATAACTCTGCCTAGGTACATTTAATTCAAGTAATTTGCATTTAATCTCAGTTCTCCAACTAAGGGGGCAAACCGAAGAAAAAGCAATAAACTCCCCGATACTATTAAAACCTCCAAGTTCTGTTACAAAAGCTGTACTCATTACATAGTCTAAATGACACAATTAATAATAATAATCCAAAAACAAAAGACTGTGCTTTCACGTATGTTTGGAAGTTTCTCTATTATTCCGCATCTGTACACATTTTGTGAACTAATATACACATAAAAACGAATAAATGCAAAAAATAGTTTACTGGACATCACCAGACAGTTGTAAAATAAACTGTACCTCATTTAATGTATTCCACCCACGCCCACCTGGCAGCCCTTAAACATACACAATTTTTTCTACGGAAATACTATTGTTATACGTTTAAAGTGAGTATCTGTTCAGAGTTAAGTTTATTATTAAGATGTGAATACAAAATCATTTAGTTATATCATTTCTGTACCAACTTTAACGAATCTATACTATTATTTTAAAGATGTAATATAAGTGAATAGATAGCTTGGCTATCTGGGACCCGTGGCAAATTCTTTTGATGGGGCCCTATCAGTAAAAATCGTCACGTTGTACTTACTCAGTTTAGTTTTAACAAACTTCGAGATTTTCAGCGTACTCAATGACACGTTGTATATGTCCGACTAATGGTCATAGGCCTCTTCTCTTAGGCGAGATGGAATAGTCTGTAGTCCCCACGCTAGCCCAATACGTATTGGAGACTTCACATTCATCCATAGAACATAATATCACTTGGTCAGAGGCCCTCTTTGGAGTCTGCTCTTTGGTGGTGGCCCGTGGCATTTTGCCAGCCCTGCCACCCTATTGTTACGTTAATATGATATTAACCCACAAGGGAAAGACATTTTCGTGGTAGTTAGATTTGCAAAGTTGGAGGAAAATCAATGAAAGAAAAAGTTTCATCATCGGACGTCGAGACAATATACGAAATACCACCCGTATCACCTCGACGTTCGCTGTTCCACAACTGAGCGTTTTTACAGGTAGTTTTTGCCGCGCACCACCACTATGTGGAACCAGCTGCCCACTGAAGAATTTTCGAACCAATTCGACTTAGGGTTCTTCAAGAAAGAGCGTACCAAGTCTTAAAAGGCTTGCAACGCACTCACGAGCCAGAAGGCATTGAGAGTGTCCATGGACACTTAACATCAGTTCTAGTAATAATAAAAAAGCAGTACGATGAAAGATATATGATTGAGATCTAGAGATAGGTAAGTAGAGATTGCAAATACCTACAATAAGGTCAGAGATAGTATGTCCAACTTTTAAACTAAACAAAAACAACCTCCGCCGCGTCTATATGTCTGTTCGCGATAAACTTAAAAACTACTGCACCGAATTGATTGCGGTTTTCACCAATATTTAGAACGATTCATGATGAAGGTATGTAACTTTTTGAGGTTTATGGGCTACAGTTACCAACTACACTATAAAGTTATATAAATTGATGATTACAGAAAAAAATCACCTTACAAAATCTACACATACGTAGGTATACATGTATTCTTGTACTAACAAGTTTATCAGTCTTTGAAATTGTATTTCTAAACACTGTAAACAAAATCAAAAGAACTACTTTGATTCGCGTAAGACGGAACGTGTAGGATCTGATCCTACACGTTCGTCCGTATATTTCAAATTTAGTTATGGACTTAGACAATCGATGAGGTATGCTTGGCTACGACTGAGGCGAAAATCAGCAATATATTATATCAATCTACATTGGTAACATTGATTATATCTCATAAGTTCATAAAAGGAGGACAGAGGAAATTAGTAAGTAAGTTTAGACAATACACATATGGGGATATTTATAATAAATAAAGGATTATAATTAACTGGGGAATGGTTAAATCACAATTCATACATATACTTTCATTTACTTCACAGACTTATGGCTAAAGTAAATTTACTTCAGTCGAAATAATAGGGTATTTAAGACTCAAAAAAAAATGTATTAGAGCAAGTTGTGGAGCAAACTCATGATAGTTGCGTACCTTTATTTAATAAACTCAAAATGTTATCTCTTCCCTTCGTCGAAGTAAGAAGTAGACATGGGGAGAAATTGGCTGTGCCGAAAATCTATTTGGAACTGATTAGGAAAAACGCCTTTTGTATGGCCATTAAGGTTTACAATAATTTACCAAAAGTTTTAAAAGATCTTCCGACTAGTCTTTAAAAATCGGCTTGGTGTATTACTTTTGGAAAAAATATATTATACGATAAATTATTATTTGCGCGAGACACTGTAATTTAATAACGTATGATATGTACGACACAAATTATATAAGAACTGACCAATTCATATGACTAATAATGTAAAATGTAAAATTCCTCTAAAGACAAATTTGCGCGCCATTGTGTGTGGCAGAATATACGAATTTACGATTGTACCGCCTTACACATTTTTGTACCATATTCTTGCAATAAATTATTATTATTATTATTAATAATATAGTTTTTAACATCTTTTTTGGAGACGGCTTAGAAAAAGTGAAAAATATTAATAAATGGAGTCAATACTCACTTTTGCGAATATTCTAACATTACTTGTACATAACTATAAGGCATCAATTTTCGTTACATAAAATGAATTTTATAGTATTCTATAATAACCTACATATTTTCCAACTATGTTAACCAATCTCAGTAGAGATGCCATCTGATTTCAACTTTATATTTGACAAAAACTATCTTCCGAATTCGTATTCATATATTTTATGTATATGGAAGTATTTTTACTCAGTTGAGATCAGACAAAATTGCAGGCAGATGGTTGTATTTGTTTTAATAAATGAAATATAATATTTCAAAATTGAACTACCAAGTCCTTATGTCTAACTTATAACTTAAAGCTAATATAAATAATATGAAATTTAAACCGCTGTATTCAGACAAAACCTACTCAAAACTGAGCAAAAATCTACTCTTATTCAAAGCAATAAAGTCTAAAATTCCTTGATACATCAACCCCTTCAAATTTTTATATATAGTTAATGAAATTGGCCTTTACCATTAATCACATAAGGACCATATTTCTTTCAATACGCCTAAAAAGAGGGTTCTATTGACAGCGTTGTCATGCGGTTTTCACATGTATGACTTCTAACATACGACTGATATTCGTCTGCAGGTTTGTCTATTGTACTACACAATTACCCTTGTCTCTCGCGACCCTAATTAATTAATAATCATTTATTTTTACGCGGGAAAAATTTTGAAATCAGATATCGTTGTGGAATTTGAAAAAAATCGCGTCGTTCCCATGTACAGCATCATATTCTGAATGTCATCTGAACTAATAAAATTTATATCAGTGAGTTTTTGCGACATTATGGCTGGCGAAGAATATTTTATAAATTTATTTGCCTTAGTGATGTATTATGACGCTTTTTAGAGAATGAGACGCAACTTAAAACAAATGTGTACAAAAAATATTTTTAAAACTTAGCATTTACTTTTAATTTGAAAATAACATTAAGATTTTAATAAATTTCAAAATGCTCACAATATACTTGTACGTGGGTAACACTGAAAATGTTTAGAACTGGCCAGTTAGAAACATTACTAATGAAAACTTTTTTGAATTTCAATTTTAGAACTCTTTGGTAACCACAAATATTTCATTCATTTGTCATTTGTTTTTGTGAATTGGCGGCAAATCTAAAACTCTTGTTATACGGGAAAATGAACCTAAAGCGAGAAATTTTTCGGTCAATGATTTATTATGACTTTCATTGTGGGATTACTCAACGGACTGGTGTCACCAAATGTTAGATAAGTTCAACGGCGGTGACTCAAATGCTGTTATTTGACATCGTCACAGGTGATGAAAGCTGGATATAATGCTACGAACCCGAAACCAAAAGACAATCAGCTCAGAGGGTGTTTCCCTTCGAGGATCGGCTAACTAAGGTAAAGAAAGGAAAAAGTCAAGGAAAAAAGATGATTGCCTCAATCTTTGTTCGGAAAGGTCATTTCGTGCTAGAAGGACAGTTGTGCTAGAAGATGGAAGGACAGTTTCTGCAGACTGGTATGTCAACCGCTGTTTGCCTGTTGTCTTGGAAAGACACACTCGAAGCAGGATCCTCCTTCACCACGACAATGCTTCAGCGCACTCCGCAAAACGGACTGTTGAATATTTGACTATAGCAGGTGTCAAGATAATGAGTCATCAACCATACAGTCTTGACCTGGCGCCCTGCGACTTTCATTTATTCCCAAGAACTAAAGATAAAATTCGAGGTATTCGCTTTACGAGCCCTGAAGATGTGGTGAAAGCGTACGAAAATGCCATAGAAGAGACCCCTAAGGAAGAATGGGCCCACTGCTTTTCTCAGTGGTTCCATCGAATGCGACGATGTATAGGTAGAGAGGAACGGAGATTACTTCGAAAAACAAAAGTATTGGCAACTTTCTACATTTAGCCGTTTTTCAGTTTCTAAACATTTTGAGTGTTACCTAGGTCTCGTATATATACTTCTTTTATATTCCATGAAACAGAGAATGTGCCAGAAACTAGACTGACGTACTATCATTTGAGGTTGTATATTTTTCTATTCTAGCAATAAACATCGAATTAAATGATCCAAAAAAGTAATAAAACAAAAAAAAACATATTTATAAGCATTTTTTGTTTTAACCCAAAGTCAAAGCCAGCTAGTGAACAGGAATTTCTCAACAAAAATACGTATTTATATTGGCATCCAATAAATAGCCATTTTGAATATAATTGTGTCCGCTTGAATAACATGACAGCATAGCGTGACTCGAGACGTCTTGATACTTTTATTTTTTTAATAATTTTTTTGATCGGTGCGATATTTAGAGCTTCCTTTTATTATTTTTTGACAGGTCGACGTATTAAATGGAATATTAATTGTTCTAAAAAACAATGTCAGTTTTTTAACTTGAAATGTTCTCAATCTAGAAGGGTGTGTTATAACTATAATTTTGTTTAATTAAGACTTTTTATATGCTACTTGTACGGTTCCTGGGTCATAGGGATGCTTTACATTCAGAGGATATTATTTTCACTCTATATTAACCATTCACGTACAATAATAGAATTAATACTAATTAATTAAATGCTATTAATACTCACAGGGCGTAGCTCTGACGATTTAGGTATTAACCACGCTTATAAAACTGAAAGAAAGCCTGAGTGAGCAAACTGTACCGCCTTGGCTCGTATACTACTTATAAATATAGCTAGCTTCATATGGCAAGGAGGCACATTTGAGATTGTATATTTTGACAAATGGGAGTCATAGTTCGCGCTAGTCTCGTTTCTTAATCTTACCTTAAATATGTTTCATCTGTTAAAGGTTTCTATAATTTTGTTCTATTATATACACTTCATATAATTGTATTTTTATTTTATCTGTATCATTAATTTTGCAGATGTTTATATATTTACATTTTTCGATACAAGAGAGAGATCTTGATATTAATTTATGTTAACATTTACAGGCACCTAGCTGGTTACCAAAATTTTTACTAAAGGATAGCTGTTATTGGCGAAGTAGGTTATATTCAAATTATTTTAGTTTCGTAAAAGATTTGCAAGTTTCAAGACTGCCTAATCCTAGTATAATCTATTGTATCATTATTTATTTTGATTAATTATAAGAAGATCTTAAAATAACAGAAATCACTTAGTGCGGTGATTTTTATCTTTTATTATGTCCATGTTCGGAATTTAACTAAATATAGTTTCTAGTTGTTTGTCGAAAAGACTTTCTTTTCACTTAAAATAAAATGCAACTGCTTTTAAGTTTATCCATTAAATTTATATCCAATAATGTAGATAATAAACATTTATTTAATGTTAAACAAGCACAGAAATATGTCTGTCCCATACCCGCATCCGTTGGCCGTTGAACCGAGCTCCGCCATTTTAATACCATTTAATGTAAATTTGTATGGCAATAAATTACTCCTAATCTGCAATGAATTCCTTTATTTGCGTTCTATAATTTGTCTAATACGATACATTTGCATTTATATCGCATCTCGTTATATTTATTGTAATTGCTTTAAGGCGTTTCACACGAACAACGATTAAAACGCGGAAAACAATTACTTAAAATTCACTTGTGTTTCTATAATTTACGTTGTTATTTCTCTTTCTAATGAAATAGGAAACCTTTTTTAAATGTAGAAATAGGAATAATTTATTTGCAAGAATATTCTAAAATATATAATTGTTGTACAATCTAAACATCACATATTCTGCCACACATAATAGCGTGCGAATTTGTCTTGTGCATAATTAAAAGGTAGAATTTTACATAGTAGTTACATATTACATTACATTATCAATTATATCATCATAGTCAATTCTTACATAATTTGACATCGTCACATTATTTAAATATATTGCATTATCAAATTAATATTAATTATAATGTTTCACTCAAATAATCATTAATACAATAATACTTTTGTTTCTAAAAGGATAAAGTTACCACGGCTTGTAATGCGTGTAAAATAAAGTTATTGCTGAAATAGTTAGATACTTAAATAGTATTTTTTCGATAATAATAGTTTTATTGCAGATTATTTAACTAGTGAAACTAAAGTGCCGAATTTTAAAATATTATGCTTTAGCTAAATATATATACATTACTTAATTGTGTAAGTGAACGCAAAGTTTTCACTAAAATCTGCGATTTGCTGCTGAGCTGGGTGTGGATGTATGAAGCTGATTCAATAATCGAGATTTTAAAGGGTTTTTAGACTGCATTATAAATACTGTCAATAATGTAGTTAATAAAACGTTAGAAATTATCATAAAAACGCTAATTACTGCTCCTAGTATGAAATCCCCTTATTAGTCGTTTATTAACGAAAACAGATCTATTTAAATTTGTTAAATCATTAATAAGTAATGTAAGTATTTGATAAGAATCACCATTACATACCTCCGTAAGTATGTAGTCATTAATTTTTATTACTATGGGAATTTGTCACCTTGGGTTGCCGTAATACAAATTAAACATAAGCTTCGCAGTCTGCACTTACAAATTTCAGTATTTTTTATATAACAAATTATAGTATAATTTTATATCTACGAATATATTTTAATCTATCTTTTCTAAAATATATGGCAATTTTTGAAATCCTCCAGTAAAACAGTAAACATTTGCTTATAAAAATTAAAGAAAATTCTAGTAGTTTTTGTTAAGCAAAAAAAAAAGAATGAAACATTATACATAAAAGATACCGTAAAATGTTTATATATAAACGATTCATTTTACTAAATTTATATACTTACAGCCCCAACTATGTACTTACCTGAGACTTTGGCACTACTTATAAATAAAATAAATACATAAAGCCTTTACAAACAAAATCACAAATAATTGGTAAGTAAGATTTTTTTTAGTTTTACCAACCAGTTTTATGGTTGTTATCTGATATGGACCTCTCCTATTTTAGCCCATTCTGCTCTGTGCTGTCTTCAGCAGTCCTTCTTTTAGCACTACATAGTATTTAAATAAACCACTCTCTTTGAATTTGAAAACAGCGTACTTGCGAGCATTCTGGCAATGTAAGTGTTCATGGGCGGCGATATCACTAAACATCAGATGAGCCTTCTGACCGTTTGCTCTGTTATAAAAAAAATCCACGTAAACCTTGCGAACAGACAAACACATACACAGTTTTGCTTTTATATTTTACTTAAATAATTTGAAGAAAATAGAGTTAGACATATTTTTAGGCGATAGGTGATAATTTGAATAAGTTACCGAATAGACCCACCAAGTTGGTTATTTTTTATACAAATAAATTAGCCAAATGTCACTTGGATGGCGTCATACCATATGTAGTCTCTGTTATAAAGTATTATTTTAATTAATACTTTATTGTTTACTATTAATTGTATTGTTTATCATGAAACAGATACAGAAACCTGAGGCCCAGATCTAAAAAGGTTGTAGCTCCACTGATTTTTTTATTTTATTATTTGTATACGTAATAACCTTTAAAAAAAAAACTTCGAACGACTTTCGAAGGAAACTTTTCCTTTTTTTTTAAAGATTTTTTTTTTCTATTGCTCTTGGATACTACTGGTACCACCGATGGGATACCTCATTTCCAACACAAGATGAATCATCAAGATCAGTTTGTAAACGACAAAGTTAACCGCAACATAAAAATATTTATACGGTCGAATTGAGAAAACTCCTTTTCAGCCCTGCGTTTGTAACTCACTTTTCGAGGTCACTCAGCGGTGTTCGCATCGGCGGTCGCTCTGAAATCAGTCGTGAAGCAGTCATTTTATGATTTGGCACTCTAATAAACAATAAACTACAAGCTTCCACCTTTTCAGAATGCCAAATCATAAAATGACTGCTTCCACGACTGATTTGAGAGCACCGGCGATCCTAAAACCGCTGTGTGAGTTCGAAAAGTGAGTTACAGAATCGAGGGCTGAGGTCGGTTAAAAGTGGCTAAGGCGCCCACAGCATTCGAAGAACTAATAGGTTGAAGAGTCGAGGCTTAGCGCTGAGTATGACCTTCCATGTATCAAAAAAGTTTCGTTCGTTCACTTTCGTTCTCCATCTCTTATATTCCATTCTGTTCAATCCTATAAAACTCCTTCCTGAAACGATTTTAAATATTTGGGAACCCATAGCAATACCGATATCCTTGAAATCCCATCAATTAATTTAACTCTTCATTTCTTGGCGAATCATTTAATGTCTCTGCAGTGAGGCTATGGAATTAACTTCCAGTCTCTATCCACTTAGCTCCTTCTCCTTCCTTTAAATCTCTACTGTACAAGCATTACCTGTCCAAGTCGTATATCTTTCGTACTAAGTGATCTGAAATTGTAGTGTTTCATGTGCTCTTTTTCGTTTTAATGTGTGTTTTTTTTATTATTGTCCCTTATACCTACTATTTACATATGTTTTTTTACTTTAAATAATTCTATTTTTTTCTCACAGTACTCTTCCAGGCAACCAGTTGCCCTCATTTTTATTTAATTATTTTAATTATACTATATTTCTGTATACAGCAACGAAGTGTTATAAATAAATAAAATATTTGTTTATTTATAACTAGCAGCCTGTCCCGGCTTCGCACGGGTGGACATTTTTTTTAAAATTGTAGATATTGATATGTTCTTTAATATTGTGGAACATTTTTTTGTTCTATCATCAATAGTTTTCGCAGCGCAAGCGATGAGATATAGGCATTTTTTTACACCTTGGGTAACATTATTGTAGTTTTAGTAGGCATTCTTATTTTTTTCTTGTAAATTAAATATATATTAGTCAGCAGCCTATATTGATCAGTGATAATGTAATATTTAAATAATTAAAGAATTTTTAAAATTGGTCCAGTACTTTTTGAGCCAATTCGTTACATAAATACTTTCACACGAATCTTTCCTCTTTATGATATTGTATAGATTTCCTTGTAACAGATTCACCACACTCTTCCATCATTCTTCTCTTGTTCTTGATTCTACAAAACCAATAAATTTATTAAGGAGTTGCGTAGCAAAAGACGTACGGAGTGAGATCAAAATCATTATTATTAAAAAGTTGGTCCCAGTAATAAAGGTTTATTTTGGTGACTAAATCGCTTTATAGTTATATAAATGCATAATACTATCCATACAAACTATACATAACCATTGATATCTGTAATAAATAACGATGAAAAATTTAAATAATTTCGCAGTTAGCTGACACGTTTGAGGCGTGAACTTTGAATCGTATAAAAATCAATATTAAATAACTAGTTTCGCATGCGGTTTCGTTTCGATTGCCACGACAGATAACCAATACCAGCTTCTTCTCGACCCAAATCATTGATGGTCTTGTCAATTGGTCTTTAGATCGGCTTGATTCTCTATCTACGCAGGGACATTACATCACTATGTTTGGAGCGTGTTCTGAACTTTTTGGGCTGATCCCTGCTGCCTCGTTTCTTTATTGTACGAGCTTTAGGTTTCATCCACACCGCCTTCATGGCTAGAAGTCTTCCATAGTCCGCTTCTCTAGACATTTTGCGAACTGGCTAGCTATGGTATCGAATCAAATAAAAAAGGGCAAACAGGCAGACGGTTCATCTGATGTTATGTGATAACGAACACTTTAAGAATTGATCCTTTGGCTCTTTTTTTGAAGGACATTAAGTCGAATTGGTTCGGAAACACATCAAACCCAAAATAACTTTATTCATATAGGTAAACACTTATTAATGTCAGAAAAAAGTGCCATCGCTGGGCAGCCTTATATACGTACAACGCTCAGTTGTGCGGACATCGTGGTGATACGGTAGAAGATGTAAAGAGATGCCACATCTCTACGCAACGGTATGGGATCAATTCGTTCGGAAAGTGACTGATCGTAAACGATTCGAATCGCTCTACGTTGAATACGGCTTACTCCTCTCTTAGTTAAGGCCCTATCCCAGCACGAATTGCTGTGTCAACTGTCAGTGTCTCGGGGTGGACTGCGGGGCGCAGTGGAGAGAGACTGGAGCACTGAGGCGCACCGGCCCGTAATAACAATTAGGTATGTAAAACATTAAATTAATGTAATTTTATCAAAAAAAAAAATTCTGAAATGGACTACTTGGCTTGCGATAAAAGATATCGTATAAATTTCAAAATCATGTTCTATATACATTTTCGTCATAAAAATGAATTCAAAGTGTCAAAAATTGGCCATGTTTGGATTTTTTTTCTATCAAGCGAAGTTATTTAAATCGTGTATCGATCTTTCAAAATGGATACATAAACTACGCAACTCCTCCATATATTTTTTTCATTATCTTCTACTACTTCAAGAAACGATGACGAAAAATGGAAAGAAACAATGTACTTTTTTGGAGTTTGGCGACCATATCGGTGCCGGCCCCCACTAACAAGGGTGTTCATGAGCTGCGGCAGCTGCCTTTTAGGCTGTTCCATACGCTCTTTTGCCCCTTATCATATAAATGTTTTATGTTAATGCATTTTATAGATCATAACAGCATAAGAGCAGTGTTGGACTAGTGGCTTCAGCGTGCGACTCTCATACCAGAGGTCGTAGGTTCGGTCCCCGGCTGTGCACCAATGGACTTTCTTTATATGTGCGCATTTTACATTTGCTCGAACGGTGAAGGAAAACATCGTGAGGAAACCGACAGGTCTTAGACCCAAAAAGTCGGCGTGTGTCAGGCACTGGAGGCTGATCACCTAATTGCCTATTAGATTTAAAAATGATCATGAAACAGATTCAGAAATCTGACGCCAAGACCTAAAGAGGTTGTAGCGCCACTGATTAATTTTATTTTTATTAATAATTCTTTTGGTTTTAAGACATACAAGGATGCATGTACAATGTACAATGTACATTGTATGTGTGTGTAAGGTCATAAAAATTACTGGATACACAGACATAGTCAGGGCATGTCGTTAGTGTTATATAAACATGTACTTATGGCACTTAACTAAGCTATCTGCTTGTCAAGTCCGGACCTCCCGGCATATGTTGTGGTCATAGATTACGTCGCAGATATGTCATTTTAGTAATTTTTTTTAGTAAAAGTAACATTAATCGAAAAAATATACATCGAACATACGATAAAACGATTAGGAACTCACGTCCGGGGAATGAGAATATCCAAATACGTCCAATTTAAAATAGTTTAGTAATCTTCATCATCTTTTCAACACTGTCAAATTTAATAGTCATCACCTATTGACGTAGGTAATAACTAAAATTCTCTTTACTGGTAGCGGGTTCGATTCCCAGCGAAACATTAGCTATTTCGCATTACTGAGCCAATAATTGTACCAATAATCCCTACGCTCAATAGTCAATCTACAAAAAAGTTTTCCTCTAAGTATTACGAAACTTTACGTAAACCGCAGCGTACTTAGCATCTGTGAATAACTAATCTTTGAGCCCTACTTTACTCTATTTATCGAAAGGTTTAAACGAATTGATAACGCTCATGATTCATAAAGGATTTTTAACTTAAAATACTAAGCCAGCCCTTGAGTAGTTCAGGGTTCCTTATCAGCTGCTTGTACCCGTTTCGCAGATTTTATATTGGAATTAAAAATATCCTCTGTTACTGAAAGGTAAAAGTATTTTTTAAATCAGTCCAAGTTTTGATGTTATTCGCCACAAACATAAAAAATATCGCTTTATAATTATTTTTTACTAAAAAGATACATAAATATCATACTGATTCGTGTTACGCGTCTCGCGAGATACGCTCCGGCTACGTCGGTAGTATTATTATATATACAATATTCATGGGCGTGCAGGGCACAATTGCTTGCGAGACCCTTTCTTTCATTTTTGTTTGGCTCCTTTAGATATTAAAAAAAATCGCAGAACCGTTCCATGCAGGGTCTGTGCTTTTATCTGTTTGTTGCTCCAGGTCGTGCCTGGCAATGTATGAGCAAATGTTCCACAATTTGTTCGCGATTATTGCCGGTACATATTGGGCTTGTCTCGCTTTATAATATTAGTATTATCTTCAGTGTCGTGTAAGCGGCTCAAATATAAAAGTCTTTCCTCCGACTTCGATTTTGTTCCCTTTGAAGTAGAGACTCTTGGGCCTATTTCAGACATTTAATACATGTACAATAACGAAAATCATGCCGTTTCATTTAACAGTTATATAACTGTTGGCACAACTGGGTCTGTGAAGACTAGACAATAGACATTTCGCAGTTCTTAATTTTACATTTATTTTATTTTAAAGCTTGCCAATATTCGGCACATTGACACATTTGTTCGTAAAAGAAAATACTAATTTCACAAGCACTTATAGGCAAACGTAACAACCATAAATCAAAACATCAAACACGCTTCTGAAAGGGTGGATCAATGGGGTGATGGGAAGCCTTGGAAGAGACCATTATTTACGAATATCATAAGTCGCATTAATATCCATTTAAGTTTAATTTAAATAAACCAAAACTGTAAATAAATCTACAAAAATCAGATAAATTATGCTAATTTTTCGGTTTTTAGATGTATTCCATTAACGATTTGTCAGTATATAGTATAGTATACTATTTAAAGATTGCTTATTCAAAGTCAAAGTCGAAAATCATTTATTCATGGTAACACAATGTACACTTATGAACGTAAAAAAATAAATATACACTAAATGCTACTAATTTGACATTTACTGCCAGTTCTCAAATCAAGGGCGTAGAACGGAAGAAAAGAACTAGCAATAAACTCTCCGCCACTCTTTAATCGCCAAGTTTTTTGTTTTACACAACGTTTGTAAGGGGCTGCAACCATTACACCATGTTCATGAATTCAAGTTTTTAACTGGATAAGATGGAGACATCTGGAAAGCGTTGGTGGAGGCCTTCACCCAAGAGGGCTATCCACAATCAACATTTAGCTATAAGTGAATACTAACAACATATGGATATGGAAATAAAAAAGACTTTATTATTATAGTAAATATGGCCAAATTTACGTAAAGTGGACTTGACGATGTCAGGACGAGTATTCCACGAGAGTGATTGAAACGAATGAGGCTTCATGAATGAGTACTGAACCCACTATATAAAGCCAATCACTCACTACCTGCATATAATCGGTCAAATAACTCGCCCTGCGCACAAGTTATTTGTCTTTATCTAAATCGTATGTCCGTCACCTGTATATTTTGCATGTCATTTGCGAAGTGACTTGCGGGATTTACGTGTTCTGCTTATGTATTGGGTTCACTCTTGGAATAAAAATAGATAGTTCTTTTTCCTCTTTGATTTTGTTCTCTTCGGAGAGTGACTCTTGGGCCGTGAGGTTCAAGTGCACAGGCGCTAGTTAAAGATTTAAGTTGGTGGTAGTACCGGTGAACCCAAAGCTGGTGCTTTCCTCGCTCAAAGAATAAGTATCGCAATACAGTGAGGAAATGCTGTCAGCGTTAAAGATACACTGGGATCAACCAAATTTATTTTAATTTTCTATTTATTACTATTACTCTGTAGACAATTCTTTTATACTTGAACAATAAAACATATGTATTAAGTTATATTATTATTAAAATATTATGTATTGCTAAATGTGACAGATCCATCGATGGACGTCAAACGCAGCGTCAATTCATAAGATACATACTAATAAAAATGTCGACAAAGAAATGATTCTTGATCGTTTCAAAGATAAACAAACATAACTCCAGTCCTAGAATATATATGATCGAGTGTGGTCGAATGTGGCTAACCAACGTACAGAAGTCCTCGGAGCAGTGAGGTCGCTCCGTGAAGCCTGCCAATTGGCCAGGAGACTTCTGTGCTTCTGGAAGGAGCTAGGCTGGCTTAATTAGCCAAGACTTTACGCACCACGCACCTAATGAGGAAGGAAAAAAGGAATAAAATACATTTTAATGATAATAATAATTTATTGCAAGAATATGGTACAAAAATGTTATGGCGGTACAATCGTCAGATCGCATATTCTGCCACTCATAATGGCGTGCAAATTTGTCTTAAAAGGAATTTTACATTTATGAGTCATTTCAATTAGTCAATTATTATAACCATACATATCATACGTAATCAATATAATATTAATTATAATGTTTCACGTAAATAATCATTTATAGAATAATATTTATTTTCCAAAACCAGTAAACGTACTTGTACGTTTAATGTGTGTGCGTTGTGGTTGTAACTGGCCCTGGCTCAGCATTATGCTGAGGAGCTGACATGTTCCACTGCGCTGGTCATTCTGCCAGAGACCACAACGGTTAGTTTGCGCCTCAGACGCAAAAAAAGAATGTAATAATAATAATAGTAAAAATTCTCAGTGTAAGTAATGAAGTCTTGGAAGATTTGTGTGTAAAAGTATATATTAAATAAAGAAAATAAGAATAATTGTTACTAAAACTACTATGATCGATCTGAAATTGCATAAATAATGTTTATAAAACTGTAACATTGCAAGTACCGTATACAAGTATTATACAGCTTCCATGGTCAATCCCGTCAACCCAGTTAAATCTTCATTTAAATATTTACCCGCGTAATTTGAACCAATTATAAGCAACCAATATTAGTACACGCACAGGAAGCACCTACTTGCTTATAGAAAATATTACGAAACAGAAATTTGAGAGTTTTATTTAACGTTACTAGTAAAAGGACGTCTTAAGTGAGCATTCATTGGTAGCTTTTCATCTTTCCAATATTAATTGAATTCGCTTTTGGGCACAAAAAGCTCTCATAATTGACTCCTAATAAAAATGTTTTTTTAACTTGTTTTTAACTTTTAATTGTTTTAATTATAGTATCCTAATCGTTTATTAAAAGCTAAACATAGCAATCAAATATACAGTATTTACAATTTTCATAACCTACGTAGTAATAAAAAAAATTAAAACAAATTTAAAAAGTTTGGTCCCTGTGGCAGTGTACCTTTAACGCTGGCAGCATTTCCTCGCTGTATTGCGATACTTATTCGTTGAGTGAGGAAAGCACCAGCTCTGGGGTCACCGGTACAATCTACCAGGCGTCAACTTAAATCTTTACTTTTCTCTTATTTCTTAACAAATTTAATAATCCTATGACGTAAATAGATAGAATAGAGTGGTCGTGGTCGTGGTCGTTTTCTGATCCTCATCCCGGGGCCAATTATATTGGAGATTATATCTCTTCCTATCCACGACGGCAATATTGCAGAGTGGTTCCAGTTGCTACACTTATTAAATACAGTCCAGCATTCGAGATCGGCCACACGCACGTTATATCTCAAGGCCCAGATGGACAAGGCTTTCTTAAAAAAATTAATTCTTTCAAATATTCCCAAAGAAATACATCAGTACGGTTTCCCTAGATGTTTAACCTTTTGGTACTAAACATAAGTCAATTTGTTATAAGAGTTGGAAAAAAGATTGCTGCGAAATTGTTTACTTCAATGATGTAAACTAGGCCTAGGAATTTAGGAAATAGGTTGACAATGGCCTTCGCAAATGGGTTTATTTAAATAAAGCGTTTATAAACTTTTAAAAGACGGCTTGTATAGAAACGACGCTTTCTATATAAGCCTGTCATATATCTGTCATTTTAATACATATATCAATCCAAAAATGCCGAACTGTCCTACCAAAGACGGTTTACAAAAACAGTTAGACTATTGATCCATCGATCGGTTATTGAAAATTAGGTTAAGAGAAATGGGTTGAAATATCAATCAATCTTTAGTAGTAAAATGGATTGGGATTAAGTATAAAAATCGGGCGTTAGTGGCTCATGTTGACGAGACAGATAGGAATATTTGAGAACGAACTTGCTTTACGTATCATATGCTTGGTATTTGTTTTTATTATCTAACAGGAGGCCAACCGGCAGCAGTCTCACCTGATGTTATGTTATGCCGTCCATGGACACTCACATTACCCGAAGGCTCGCTAGTGCGTTGCCGGCCTTTTAAGAATTGGTACGCTCTTTTCTTGAAGGACCCTAAGTGAAATTGGTTCGGAAATAAGTAGTCCTACTTCAGCTGGTTCCACATAGTGATGATGTGCGGTATCACTTAGCATCAGGCGAGCCTTTGGTGGTGGTGGTGTCCGTTTGCCCGTTATAAAAAGAAAACAGACACATTGCATAATACATTAACATACATTCTCCTTCATTTCTGAACAATTTCTTTCACTTTCCCCTGTCTTCGGCAAGCCACTGCGCATAAACATCCTAACATCGATAAAAAGGTAATATGGTTATGGAAGGTATGGTTAGGTCCTTGACGAAGAACGTCAAACAAAAATACAAACCTCTTTAATATCGGCTAAGACTAATATTGTGGAATCCCGTGAATTTCAAGAAGTGAGTGATATAAATGTCATATAAGTGTTATGTAGTTATAAAATTAGTGCTACGTCTGTTTGAACATCGTATTTGTCGACGAATGTCGCGAGCTGGCGCTAGTGTAAATATTTGGGGACATTGTTTTCACTGCTTTAGTATCACCCTTTATTACATAGTAGCTTTTACCTGTGGTTTCGTTTATAAACTCAATAGAACTTACAAAAAATATGCAAGCCAATATATACGACTAATTATTTTTAACTAGCCAGAAATGATTTAAATGAATACTTATATTTATTGGTCAATATGCTTATAATTAACTAATTGAGTTAAGCTTATTTATAAATTATTATTTTCATGCCTTCTTACTAAAGTATATCCGCCAAAATAAACCGTATATTTTTTGCTATACATTTTATGTTCAATTAACGATTCGCACATGTCGGAAAAAATGACACATTCTACAATAGATAATAAATGATTTACGCTTACATATTTGGCAAAATTCAATTTAAAATGTTCAATGAATATACGGGTATTGGGTTACGCGGAGCACAAAGAATTTAGCACAAAAAAAACTATTCTCTCTGGATTAGTACGTACAATAGAAACCAACGCTTCGAATTCCCCAACAAAAAAGAACGAATTCTAATTCCGTGACACAGATAATAAAAAGCATTATGTAATCTGTGGAGCGAAGGTTTTTTTTGATCATGGAGTTTGTATACGTCAAACAAAGGACCGCCAAAATCCGACCTAGAATGGGATTCTCGGTAAACAGAGCGAGGTCGAAAAAAAGAATTTGGATTTCAAATATGTCAATTGTCAAGCTTAGGACAGATGTAGATTATAAAATCAAATGGTTGATGAAAATAGGTAGTCAAAATACTTTGTGCATGAAATGTCGTAGCCCTAATATAACATCGAAATCAGGGTTCCAGATTATTGCTAGTATTTGATGAATAAAAATACTCTTAATGGGCATGTGGCGATCAGCCTAATGTGCCTTACACATCAATTTAGGGTCTGAGGTTTAATATCGTAATTTAGAGTAAACTTTGACTCACTTTAAAATCCTACATTAAATTTGCCCTTTTCGTACGAGCTAGTATCACATATAAAGATACGTAAGAACACACACATAAGAACGCACACCGTCAAATGTCAATGGCTGATAAAACTTCCCCATTACAATTCCTGCCATATACTGACGCATTCCTGAGATATAAAAAGACATCTTTATTTAATTTTACTTTGTTTAATATAATTAAATATTATATATTTAATTAATCAACATATTTTAAACACATCATTAAAAAGTTTGGGGTTTTACTAAATTGAGCTACATTGAATAAAAAAAGCACTTTCGGTCGGCTTTACGGCCTAGCTATTATATTTATACAGCTTAAATCAGTTCATTACTGGTGTATTTATAAAAATAATACCCGTATATTTCACACCATCCAAAAGCTAAAATACAGATATACAATCACACAGTTAACATAAAAAACCTATTTTGACAGCTCGACGTAACAGCTCGAAGGCGCGTTGATGTTTTTTTACAACATGGCCGCCTCATTTGCGCGGTATTGTTATACATTGAACCGAGTGGCATACGAGTCTAGCAGACATTTTGATAAGGAAATGTGGTTTTTTTTAATCTCTAGTATACGAGTAAGATAGGTTATACTTATATTAAATAGCGAACTTTATTGCTCTACAGAAACTAGGACGGAACTTGAGCTAGAATATTAATTATGTCCAAGAAATTTTAATTATGATTCGTCTAGAAAGTGCGCAATTTCTCTGACAATTTGTACAGTCTATGCTCTATGGCATACTTCAATTTAAGCGCCATTACGTTTTGTTACATCGATTTATTATGTTACGTCATAGATAACGTTTATAGCCCTTACATGCTATTAAATACACACTCGTGTTTTAATAACCCTAATTATTCCGTTACGTTGGCGTGAATATTTATTTCTATCACTTTGTGGCCTATTAATACAAAACTATCAGATAAATGAAATAAGGGTATTCTGTGGCTTTATACCTATGCTTTAAGATCTCTTTAAAAATCAAATCTACAAAAAGCTAATGCTTTTAAGTAAATGTTTATTGAGTACTGACTCAAGTCGCAAATCAAGCATGGGCTATGCGTAAGCACATGGGTAGTAGACGGTGGTGGCAGAACGAGTAAGAAGCTTTCTATGTCTACTAAGACGGTAAAAAAGGTCCTAGGAACCTCTGTATTTTAATAAAAATTGAAATCTATTCATCAGACAACTAAATTGTTTCTCATTTCGTTATATGCGAATCTTCAACTTCTTTTAGTGCCTCTCCATAACCGGAGGTTGGCCGTCAGTCTCACGAAGTGTGTCTTGTCCTGTACCAGATGCAGAAACTCAGCCATGATTTCTTACCTTTTACCAATACTCCGTTTACCCTGGATGTTACCCATGATAATTAATTGAGGTGGTAGCGGTCATGGCACAACACGTGGTCCAGGTACTCAACTTTCCGTTATAGAAGAATGCAAGCATAAAATGATTAATGCAAACCTCCTGGTGTTGTAGTCTATGGGTGGCGGTTTACAATCAACTTTAAGTGTTTACCATGAAAATTAAAATAAATTAATAATCCCCAATATTAAGTCAAAAAACGCTTTAGAAATGTCCGTTGAACTCGTGTGTTTGTGTGTTTACTTAGGATGGGTCATAATTATGATATTGTTGGTTATTTCTGGTTACACGGTGGCTTGGGATTACATAACTACATTTCTTTAATATAAACTGTTTTATTCAATTTAATCCTTATTCTTCATATATTTTATAGCAGTGTTGGCCTAGTGCGACTCTCACCCCTGAAGTCGTCGGTTCGATCCCCGGGTGTGCCCAATGGACTTTCATTCTATGTACACATTTAAAATTCGCTCCAACGGTGAAGGAAAACAGCGTAAGGAAACCGACTTGACTTAGACGCAAAAATCGATGGTATCAAGCACAGGAGGCTGATCACCTACTTTTCAATTAGATTGATAAATGATCATGAAACAGATACAGAAATCTGTTTCTTTTTCCTATATTATATATGATTAGCTATTTGTTTAGATCATATTTATATATTTTTAATCTACTTGATACATAAAACCTTTTGCCAGAAGCTTAGTTTTACATTAAAAGAATGTAAAAATCTATAACAAGTTATCCGTTTTATAACAAAGATAGCTTCAATATAAAGTTTAATGAACGTTAAGTTCTAATAATAATATTTGAACCAACATAATCAGGACATCTTGGTTTTGATGCCTCATATGAATAGGCGTACCAATGATTTTAAAACATCAGCAAAAACTTCCAGCTTTTGGCCTTAAAATTTCCTTTTTTATTTATTAATATTAAAACGTACAAGAACATTTATTAATTAGTAATCATAACAAACAAAATTAATACAGTATTTACAATTTTCTTAACCAACATAGTAATAAAATTAATTCAAAATTGATATAAAGAAAATGAAAACAAATTTAAAAAGTTTGGTCCCTGTGGCAGTGTACCTTTAACGCTGGCAGCATTACCTCGCTGTAATGCGATAAATATAATTGTACATATGTACATACCATAAATTAGTATTTAAAAGCACATAAAAAAGTTAAAATTCTTGTTAGGAATTTCCGAAATACATTTGAAATGAAATCAGTTAATTATACATGGTGATCCAATAGTGCAAGTAATGTTGCAATCATTTATCACCTAATAAAATGTCTCTGCGTCATTGATGGCGATATAGAGCGCGCATTCATATATTGAATATCAAAATTAGAAACGTTAGTAAAATGTAAAATAAGCTAATAAAAATTGTTAGGTATTAAAGTACATATAATATATTAAGTGCTATCAATTCGGTCTATAAACAACGAACAGCCACTTAAGTTGAAAGTTCTAGATACTGCACCGAATTATAGCACCCCCCCCCCCCCCAATTGGGAAATTTTTTTTTAAAAAAAGTGTTGTCAAGTTGCTTTTTAAAAGATACAATTTACGGCTTTTTCTCCCAACCCTCTTCTTTTGGATGAGTAGGGATGCTATAAACGTGGAATAATAAGTCCTATACGTACTAGAATTTACGTCAACTCATAGAAAAAATACAAATATGTATATCAAAACATGTTTTTTATATGTTAATTGATACTGCCGGTTATGGACATTCTCAATGCCAGAAGGCTCTCGAGTGCGTTGACAGCCTTTTGAAATTGGTACGAATTCCTTGAAGGACCTTAAGTCGAATAGGTACGAAAATACTTCAGTGGGCAGCTGGTTCCACATAGTGGTGATGTGCGGGCATAACTCCCTCAAATAACGCTCAGTTGTGAAACGAAACGAAGGAAGACGAGGTGATACGGGTGGAATTTCGTATTCTGCCTCAACGTCAGATGATTAAACTCTGCTGCAAGTATTAATTCGTACACTCTCCGTTGTAAATGGGGTAGAACTTAGAAGATGTAGACAGATCCCTTATCTCTTCGCAACGCCAACGGAACAAGCCGCTTTGAAAGGCATTGGACGTCGATGATTTGAACCGCTCTTCGTTGAATACGGTCGAGTGAAGTGAAGTATGAAGTGGCGTGACGGCCAAGGCAAGATAGTACTTGCCGTCGTAAACACACCAAGCTTCTTGAAGGCTAAAACTGAACGTCATTTAACGATATGTCAAGGCCAAGTATTCCGATGCTGTGGCTCTAAGTAGAGTGTCTTCGAAAAGAAGAGTAGCGACAAAGGTTTTTTCTGCAATGGCGTTACTGCCACCTGCACATGTCATTAAACTATGACAACGAGCTCAAATTACGACAAGAAATACACATATTCTAGCTGATACCTTAATGTATAATAAAATAAGAATTGCAACTGTTTCACGTAAAATTACGAATTTATTATATATTTTCTTTATTTAATTTGCACTTTCGACCAATTTCGATATCTTGTGCGGTACCATAATTTAATACCATGATATTTGTTCATGCTAACTTAGACGCATTCTATAGACTGTACAAAGGATTTTTTATACAGCAGGTGCGAAAGTTGATCGATGATCGGCTTATTGGCTTCTGTGAGAAAAAATCACATTGACATAGGAAAAAGTATGTTAGAAATGTGGGGTCGTCCTTTGAATTAGTGAAATGTAGACAACGCGTGACTCATGCTTAAACCTTTAGCACTGGAATTCTATACGAAAAACATCAATCATATTATATATTAACTAGCTGACCCGGCAAACGTTGTTTTGCCATGTATATTATTTCTAGGAAACATAGGGGTTGATGGTAGAGGGGTGACAATTAGGGGCTATATGTATTTTTGTATGATGTATCATACAAAAATCAAAAACAAAAATATAAATAGAAAATTTGGCGTGGACACCCCTTATAGGGGTTTGAAAGATAGATAGTAGCCGATTCTCAAACTTACTGAATATACATTAAAAAATTCATAGGAATCGGTCGAGTCGTTTCGGAGGAGTATAGGAACGAACATTGTGACACGAGAATTCTATATATTAGATAATATGGAAGCTTATTTAGAAGCAATAGTGTCCTTGCTTGAGCACGCCATTTACATCATCGGTCGTAGATTGGAACCTCGCCTGCTAAGACGTTTTTTTTATGTGCATTGTGAGCTTTTACACTCGTTTGAACGGAACGAACCAATTCGACTTAGGGACGACGTTTCGACTTCAAGAAAAGAGCCTACCAATTCTTTAAAGGACGGCCACGCACTCGCGAGCCCTGTGGCATTGAATGTCCATGGGAACGCACTAAAGGTGAGACTCCTTCCCGTTGGACCCCTGTTCTATAAAAAATAAAAAAAACAGTAAGAAAAACGGAAACCCACAGAACGGAAATCGACAGCGTGTGTTAGGCACAGGCTGTTCACCTACTTGTCTATAAGAAATTGACCGTGAAACAGAGACAGAAATCATCGAAGACCAAAGGTTCTAGCGCCACTTTTAAAAGGCCTTTTAAAATCACAGGCTGATGGGATTATTCTCAATAAATAGAGATATATTGGGATTATATTTACTCTTTCTTCATCTTGATTTAGTGGTTTCAACTAATTTTGAATATTTTATAACCTGTAGCTACATATCATGATTGACAGTTGTGACAAATTTTATCGTAAATTGTCATTTATAGACGCGTAGTAATTTGCGCGGGAAACACCTTTTGTGACCTTGGTCAATTTTATACTAGGATTTTATGTATCGAAAAGTGTCGTGTCGTGATTTAATTAGACCATAACTTGAAAGTTAAATCAGCCGTCGTCGACCACGCTCAAAGGTACTTGTATAATATCCGTGTCAAAGAAATCTTATATTAATAAAAAAACTATTTTTTTCGTTCATAAAATACCTAGTTTTTTTTTTAATTGTGTTTATTAGCCGGATACAAAGTCCATTGGTACTAAAATATCTAGCCTTATGTAGAAGTTGCCAGTAACGTAATTATGATCGAAACATGTCAGAATACGCCGCGGGCTAAAATTCGTAATAAAAATCTAGATTTCAGCATAAAACCAGCGTTATTATACTTTTAAGTCCACTGTACGTGTGTTATATATTTTCTTGGGCTTAGTTCGTCATGGTAGAGGTAATTAAATGAGAACACATTAAATTTTTTAGTGACGTGCATTTTATCGATATACATATAGCTATTTTCGATTCTATATTTGAAATTTAGGAGTGTATTTTTAAAAGAAATGTTTATTTGTAAATGAGAGTATGAAACATATATATTTAATTTACTTAAAAAACAAGCAAATTTTATATTAAAACATTGAAAAATATCACTTATCCAATTATTTGGCGATATATTTCGTAAAGAAAGGAACTTGAGTTGTTTTTCGTCCTAAATGACGTTTTTGCTTTATCTTTATCAAAAATATACAGTATTCACAATTTTTTTTTGTTTAATCAAAATAGTAAATACATCCTATCAATTTATCTTTACTATACCATAATTGTTAAGTTTAAGTTACCATATAATTTCTCTGTAAATGTTTGTTTAAGATCGCAAAAATACAAAAATCACCATCATACTACCCAAAACCTTCCACGATAAGTAACTAAGTACGAGTACATCAGTGCTTTGACTCGATATCGATGAATTATCGACCCAACACTAGCCCGCGTAACTAACACAGCTTAGAGCAAGCTCATTGTGTTGGGGACATAAAAGTGGGTTTGGTACCCTGCGGTGTCGTTTTACCTAATTATTGCTTAACTTAGCGCATTTTTAATTAAACGATGTATTTTAATTTTCTTTCTTTAAACGGTTATTTAAAATAATGTCTGCTTTATATTATTAAATATACTTTAAGGCTAACCTATCAATATAATAAAAAAAAATCAGTGGCGCTACAACCTGTTTAGGTCTGGGCCTCAGATTTCTGTATCTGTTTCATGGTCATTTGTTAATCTAATAGGCAAGTTGGTGATCAGCCTCCTGTGCCTGACACGCCATCTACGTTTTCGGTCTAAGGCAAGCCGGTTTCCTCACTATGTTTTCCTTTACCGTTCGAGCGAATGTTAAATGCGCACATAGAAAGTCCATTGGTGCACAGGCTGGGATCGAGCCTACGACTTCAGGGAGAAGAGTTGCATGCTGAAGCCAGTAGGCCAACACTCAATCTCATCTATTATCAACATAATATTTAAGACAATTATATTTGTACAATAATATTATTATTTATAACCGGTTGAATCCGGACGAACAGTAATACGAATCAGTAATCCTTCAATAACAGAGCGTACCAATTCATAAAAGGCCGCCAACGCACTCGCGAGCCCTCTGGCATTGTGAGTGTCCATGGGTGGCGGTATCTAACATAAGGTGAGCCTCCTGCCCATTTCACCCCTGCTACATAAAAAAATAAAAAAGAATCTGGGTGAAAAAGTGGATGCGCTGTTTATTTATTTCATTTTAAATTTATTTTTATTTGTATGTAGTCTTTAAGTTAAGTACTTACTAAAATGGATCTGTGTTATCTTAATCGAATAAATGATTATTATTGGTAACTGTTTACTTTAGAACAGGTCAGAATCGATTCATGGTCCTGGTACACTTGCACGCCAAGCCAAACGAACACAGTTTCTTTATGGTATCTTGTAGAAATTTGCGGATTACTCTTGGTTTAATATATACTTTTGAAGATATAAATGGATTTCGGGAGGTCTAACAATTTGATTCGTGTAACTGTTTTGGGATTACTGCTGTAGTTGACAAAATGATAGGATAAATTTATATAATAGATTCGAATTAACATGCAATTAGCACATAAAACTAATAAATATATATAAAGCTTAAATATATCAAAAACAGATTTTCTTTGACCTAGGGTCATGGGGTCATTCCTAAACCCCAGTTAAAAATAGTCTCTTGGCTAATGGAGACTGAAAGTGCTATGACAAAAATTTTTCCCTCTTCATAAACACTTTCCTTTCTATCTGTCGTATTGTGTCTATGGTGTAATGAAAACAGACAGATTAGTAATTGCGGTGCAACTAAGCAAATATATTTTTTAGGGGTTTAGGAAAAGAAATCTGTTTTAAATGACGTTTTTGTTTTTCTGCGAGTCTTGCAAAAATACACTATTCCATAACAAAATTCACACACTTCTCTAGCTCAAAATTTGTATTAATTCTAATATTGTTGAGTCATTCATTTCGTACGAAACCTTTGCATAGAAAAGTTTCTTTAAAAAATGTTGCCATTTCCTGTCAGTACAATGACAAGGGTTGCCATTCATTCATTTCAAAAGTCGCGTCACATAAACAGCGATAATATGCAGTACTATACTAAATTTGAAGCTTCTGTTGCGACTAAAAGATACCAAGAAAAGATTTAATATTGTAAAGAATTCTTGATATTTTGCGTGCCAAAATGCAAAACGGTAGGTTCGGTTTGTCTTCGCGTCCAATGAAATATTTTTGAAGTGAAACTTCTTTAGGCGCATGGGGGTAAAATTTTTACGGAACGTCACGAAGATGTGCAGCGTTTTTGCCGAAGAAAAGGGAGAGAGCGATTGAGACCCATTAAGGGAGTGTGAGAAGGGTGAATTACCTTATAGAAATTCTATTTCTAAAATTAATGTTTCGTTAAAAAGAATTTATGAAACATTAGTATTTTATATTTTAAGCAAAATAATTTATTGAAATCTCAAATGACGAATTGTAATTTAAAACGCCACGTGTTTTTATTATCAAAGAAATAAATTTAAAAAATTAAATTTATAATTTGTATTAATTTTCGACACTTTTAATATTTTAATGACAGTTAAATTCCTAACATATCTTCATTTTTTCCTCCCCCTAAGTCTCGGAAATGTAAAGTTTTAGATTTGTATAAATATGAACATGACTTAAAAATTAGTTTGCCAAAGAAGTTTCACTTCTAACATAATAATATGTACTTTGTACGCACGCACTTTTTTTAAATTTATTTTATAGCATAGGGAGGGGGCCGTATTCTCGATACGGGACGCCCGCAAAGAACAGTTGTCTCAGCCTACTAGACTTACCCTAGGGTTTCTGTATCTGGGTTTAGATTTTTTTCTTAATAGACAATAAGTAAGCCTTTTGTGCCTGACACAAGTCGTAGATTTTCGAAACGATGTATTCTTTGACATATGATTCTAATGTACGATAGGGACGGGAGTTGCACACGCAAGCCACTGCATCTGCATCTAGGCCAACCCTGCATCTTAACACTTCAATCGAGTTGTCGTAATCGTGTCGTCGATGTTGTAGGTAATTAGGATCAATTCCTTAGTAAACATTTTGTTTCTAAAGAACGCCCAAATCGTTTCATTTTTCTAAGGGGTTATATTATATCTTTAACAGTGTAGAATTACCTTAAATCATGACTAATCATAATTTATGATGTCAAACGAACCGCTTCAGTGACAATTAAATATCCTGTGATGTGTGTGAATCGGACACACACTTTTGAATCAAAGATTTATTGCTTCAAATAGGATAGCACTAAAACCAATAATAATTTTGTTTAATGATATGTTTTATAAAATCTTTATTCGACGCAAGTTTATTTACATAAATTGAGTGCTTTACAGCATTTGATATTGATGTTGTTACATCATACCTACATACAACGTACTTTCCACAAATCCACTATTATATTGACGATGATGTTAAAAAATTAAAAATATGTTATTTATTTACAAACGCTTGCCAACGCTCGGCATACTCACACATTGATACATAAGGAAATAAAATACAATATTTAATGTGACAAGCACTTATAGGCAAACAACAAATATGAAGAGATAAAAATACATCGATTTATAAATTATATATGATATAAAAGTATTATTAACTTACCTTGGATTGATAAATTAAAACGTAGTTTATACAATTCTGTGGAATAAATTGATGATTGATTGATGACATGATTTTCTATTTACGCTTATTTTCTTTATATACTTTAAAACGCTATAGACAACAGTTTTAAATAATTTATTTTTATTACATTTTGCAAACACGGTAACATGTCTGACCCGTAGAATTATGATTTATCATCCTAATCTAGTAAACTGTGACAACATTTTTTCTTCCATATCTTATTGGTCCAGTAATCGCGCATGGTGTCCACGATACTGAAAGCCTGGTAGAGGACCAAATTGACAAATATGATGGGAAATTTATGGCGGCACGTCGCGTGCAACGAAAGCGAATGGAGCAGAGCGGAACTTTGCCACTCGGCAAGAGGATGAGGCGCTGGTAATAGATATAATTAGAACAAGACCTAGGCTTTACTGTAATAGCGTCGTAACTAAATATTTGTGAAGGCTTTAATATTTGTAAGCACATTAATTTTTAGTTTATTACACTACAAAGCTATATTTAGTAGGTATACACTAAACGGACTTTTATAAAATAGCTGTGTTTAAACGGGCTATGAAAGTGCGCGAAATGTCAGCGACGAGCGAACTTGAGATATTGTGGAGCGGCGCAGGAGTACATAATAATTAGCTGAAAGGACCACACGCGGTATGTGGACATCGTAAAAATTTACCAGAGGTATCGGTCCTTTTTTTTATAATTTAGATTTGTTTTTATTTGCAGTCGCCTAATTACTTCGTATTCTTAAATATACAACATTAGTGACAGCGCTTAAGATAAGATTGTGATTTAAATATGTATGTGAATCACAATCTTATACGTTGGAATATAAACTTTCATCTTGAGACTTTGGAATCTAATTTCCAAAAATAGTTTTAAAGTTTACATTAAAACAGATAAAAATTAAGTACCGAACCAATTCGACTTAGCGTCCTTAAAGAAAAGAGCGTACTAATTCTTAAAAGTCCGGCAACGCACTCGCGAGTCCTTTATCAATGTGAGTGTCTATAGGCGGCGGTATCACTTAACATTTAACATTAGGTGAGCCTCCTGCCCATTTGCCACTATAAAACAAAAATTTTGAAGGCCGCATTTTAAAGTGAAAAATACTAAACCTATTGAAACAGGTACAATATACCAACACCATTAGCAAATAATATATATATATATATATATATATAGAATACTAGCTGACCCGGCAAACGTCGTTTTGCCATGAATATTATTTCTAGGAAACATTTTTTTAGTTCAATAAAAATAACTATCTACTACAAAATAGGGGTTGTTCGTAGAGGGGTGAAAATTAGGGGTTGTATGTATTTTTGAATGTTGTATCATAAAAAAATAAAAAAAATTGTCCAAAAAATTAAAAAGAATATATTTTTGCGTGGACACTCCTTATCACTTAGGGGTATGAAAAATAGATAGTAACCGATTCTCAGACCAACTGAATAAAATTTTAATATTATATATTTATAAAATATATAAAATTTTATAAAAATCGGTCATCGACAATAGGTATTATCATCAACAAACTGTGTAAAACGTTCCCATGTCCGCTCGGCTCCTGTGTGCGTCTACCGCCATTTTGTTTTCCCGAATTTTTAATTACGTACTTTTTGTCAACAACTGCCATCGACTGTCTGCTTTTTAGCGTTCCGAGAATTAAATTAACTAAATTTAATTTGATACGTTTAAGTTGTTTTGATTTATTAAAAAATATTTGTTTGGCGGCGCTTTTGATGAAACATTGTTGGGTATCAATGTCGGTATGCAAGTTACAATGCAGAATTCTATTCGTGTTGGCTTGTTGACTAGCTGTTACATGTGGTGTCGCTTGCTTTAATACATGTTTTGGCTTCCATCATCTTAATAATATAAATTTCACAAACTCTTCAAAGCCGATAAAATCTGCAGGACGAATACATGAATGCTCTTGAATAGTAAATAAGTTAGCAATAAGTTACGACATGCAGAAATCCAGTTTTTCCCTAAATACGTGGTTACAAACATTGATTGTCGTAATAAAGCTTGCGTGCCGTAAATTTAATTTTGAAATCGGAATCACTTACCTTGAATCCGATCATCCACAAATTAAACAGTAGGTTCCTATTTCTTTGCATTTTTTATGCCTTCCAATTCCAAAAAAATATTGTTTGGCCAGGAAACAAACGAAGATTTAAAGAAAATAATATTAAAAATTGTTATGGTGTTTGAGGTGAAGTATACGCGTCTAATGAAACGCTTTTAAAGCTGTATGTGTAAGTTGGTGTGTGTTAAAACATACAAGATATTATATATTGTTATAATTCAAATGCATCAAGCGTGAGTACCAGAACGAAGAAAGTAACGTATTAAATTTTTGATGTTTCTGTTTTTGAAGTTTGATAATTTTTGTGTTACTAAGTAAGATGATTAAATCTATATGAAAATCGGGAGCACTGACTAGTAAAAAATAAAAGACACTTTGTTTTTAAACTTTAATTTCGCTATTACGCGATGTGGACTTGACAAAAAACAGAACATGTTTACATTGTTTACGGAAATTATTATATACAACGCCATCTAAATTTTTCATTCATGTAAAAGCTACAATAATGTTTTAAATGTACGCTAGATGGCGTGAAATTAAAAACAACTATGACAAGACATTCATCAACTTTAGAAATTTGACACTAGATGCCGCTATACAAAATTGACACAGATGATAAAATTTAAAGGATATAGAGGTGACTGACTGGCTATCGTATTATTATATGGAAGCCGTTAAATATAAAAAAATCCCTAACCTCCAGTACTTTACACTACTTTAGACAGGTAGCGTTGTATATAAACAATTTCTTTATCTCTCATGCTGGTTCAATCTACGGAGGCTGGTCACATCCATCCCATATATGGCAAATGCAGCCGGCTCTTCGAAGTGAACCTGGTAATATTCAATTGAATTTTACAGTGCAGTAGCAAAATATATGTAACCTTAATTTGACCCCTTATACCTACGTAAATAATATCCTTCCGTGCATTATATATTCCTTATTATTGAGAATCGAAAAAGTAATATAAAACAATGTCATTAATTCGTGCTGATTATATTACTGTTTAACAATTTATTTCTATGTAAATATTATTAGAAAGTAATGTGAAATTAATACCTCTTTTTCTTCTTTAGATTCATCCTTGGATTCCCTTGGAGTCTTGTCCGCAAGTACCTTAACCTTAAATGTATTGTTTTAATATAGTTTTCAGAGTCAAATAATTCAAATAAAATCAAAGTATTCGGCGTGTGGCGCTAATATTTAATCAGGTTTATTAAAAATACCACGATTTTTTAAAAGATTTCATCCTAATTATTTGTAAACATACCTGGGACTCTATTCAGGGACTTTAACCGTTTAAACTCTCGTAAAGCGAGGTTCGGTAAACAACATTAATTATCTAAATCCTTATTAAGTAAATGTATGATTACGATTGTCATTTAAAAAAATTGATTGCAGTTAAAAACGCTGCTATAAAGTTAATACTTAATAAATAATAGTATAACATTTAAGTCGTTTTAAATTAACTTTTGCATCGACTATTGTACTAAGTACTTAGAAGTTACTACTTACTAGTACTTACCACTTATCATTTATAATACATACTACAATCTACATAGTAATTAGTAATGATAAGTTTAACTAATATAATAACTTACATTCACGCTTATATTAATATTAAATAAGACTGTACTCAGTAAATACACTGATTAAGTCATGCAAAAACTATTAGGATAAAAAGTAGCCTATGTCCTGTTGGTAACGATAGATTCGCGTAATATATACGAGAAGTACAAATGCTTTAACATCGCGATTTTCTCAACACCCAGCGCCATCTAGTAGTAGCACAACTTACGACTCATCCATTTTAACATCACCATTCAAAAGCTACATAGAACCTTATTATTATTTTAAATATTACAATTAAACTTACATCTTTTGAGGAATCGTTATCCGCCTTTACTCCAGTGACTGGCGGTATGTTGGGTCCTAGTTTCTCGCATAACGTTGTGACCTAAACAGTGATTATACATAAAACAATAATACCGATTCAGTGAACTTTAACGTTCTCTGCTCTATAGTCTCGAGTCTCGACTCTCGGTCAGTACCACTCCCGGTCCACAACTGCTCTATTCGAAATATTAAAATGATGTTGGGAGTCGAGACGAATATGATTCCTGTTTCTCAAAAATGTATTGGATTTGACACATGGGGTCTAGAACTACGAGGTCATTTATTTCAACATTTTTAATTATTTAGATTTATTTTAAACAACTTTGGAACTATTAATACTACTAATGAATATCTACTCTGGAACTAATTAACAATAGCTAAAGATTACCAATGGACTCGGAACTTATTAAAATCTGAAATTTGAGTATCGATGTCATTTCTTTTAACATTATTTTAAAAGAATATTGCAAAAATATAAATCGCGCTTTATATTTTTACAATAATAATCATTAAATTACTACATACCTAATAATTTCTTTCAATTATTTACTTTTTTGTTTTATGAATGCACTTCATCGTAAATAAATATTATACTTATTTGTAAAATGGGACTTTTTAATATACTAGATGACCCGGTGAACTCCGTATCACGAACATATGTAATATGTGGTCAAACCTTAGTACCTACCACTTTTACACGTGTTTTATATCGATCTGTTCAGTTTTCTATTTCAGTTTTTTTTAAAGATCTGTTTCGAAACATTGATTTCGATCGGTTTCAAAATAGATTAAAGGTATCAAAAGCCTCATACGATAGCTCCTAAGTATACTGAGTCAACTGACATTTTAGTAATTTTATAGGAGAGCCATTTTAAGGCAAATTGTTTATATTTTAATGAAATCAAACTAATTCGGAATAAATTAAATGTTTTTTTAATAAAGATTGAAAGCTCTTCCTTTGGTATAACATGATTTTGCTGAATTTTGTTTTTAAATGATATTTTATGTACATGACTCATTATACACGGGCGGGCCTGAATAGTAAAATGGTTTAACTACCAGTTATATTCATGTACGTTGTACATGAAAATCCATGACTTACTCGAAAATATTACGAAATATGATAATCATTTTATTAATATCATACTACTTTTGGTTATTTTCGATTTTTTTTTGTCCCACTTAATAATAAAATGTTGAAATTACATCACTTGACTCATTATACTAGGAAAGTACTTACCTATGTTAGTAGTTAAAACCTCAACGTATACTGGACTAATATAATTAATCGAGGCTTTTTAATTACTCATTTTAGGTATTTCGAATACCTCACGAAATTAATAAAGGTTAGGAAGAAGTAGTCTCATTTAACAAAACAACACATTTAAAGAATCACAATGTATTTTTCGTTTATACTAAGTAGGACCCGTTTTTGTAGTTTTTGTATCCGACCCGTTTTTGTATCATGAAAGTTTCTTGAAAAGTAACAAACATAAATAAAAATAATAGAAACTAAAAATGGTAACTTACGTTAAACAATATTAATAAAAATAATAGATATGAATAATATAAATATCTAAAAATCTAGGAAATTCTAACGCTCAAAAAATTTCTATAAGGTTAAACAAAATAAATAAAAATATTAAAGGTTGAACGAATCAAAAATCAGTCTGAATCACTATCTTCTGCTCCATTAGAGTTATTTAGATAGATAGATAGATCCATCATTAGTAGTTGTCCAGTTGTTTATAAGTTTTGACTTTGATTTGAAGTCCTTTATTAAATCCTGAGACACTTCAATAACTGTGTATGTATCTAAAAGCTGTATATCATTGATCAGGCATATAAAGCTTTTTATCTTTGTCCGTCTTTCAATTAAAGCGTGCATACTGTCGCCTTCACTTTGTGAATGACCCGCTATTAGAAAGCGATGGCTAATAGCTATACTACACTTTAAACTACCTAACATATACATTAAGAAATAAATCCTATTTCTATGTTGGCCTCCACAGTTGTCTGACTAAAACCGGTAATCATTGACACCTTCACCACCCGTATCTTCTATAAACTTAAAATGATAGTTGGAAATTTCAATTGCACCTCTCTTTGCTGTCTGTTGATACCATCAAAAGCAATCACCTTGGCGAGATCCCAGAATGAATATCGTGAAATTATACAAATAATGTTTCCGTTTATAATAAAAAGTACTCACGCTCTCGTGAGGTACATACATTAAGACACTTTTGAAGATCAGATGCTGATGTAAGGATTTCATTATTTTGTAACGCTGATTTTTTATCTTTTGTTTTAATTTTTCTAGCTTTCTCTTTTTTTTAAAATGCTCTTCATGCTTTTCTTTATCTGTCTGTAGAACTTGCTTGTTATTTTCATAAATGTGACATTGTTCACAAAAATCTTTTTTGGGTTTATAAAACCTATATATAGATATCTCGATATTGTCTCACGGTAGTCCATAAACCATTCGATTCATGAACAGTTTTGGGAAGGATAAAAAGCCTTCCAGATAATTTTTACTTGATTTTTGGCGAGTGTAATGTGACTCTACAGGAGAAAATGCTTCAACGTGATCTATAACACTGTGAACGTCATCGGATGGATTATAATATGTTCATCCAAAGACCACGCTGATCTGATTTAATAAATCCATTACCTTTATCGGACTTTTCTAAAGCTGTATAAGCAAAATCAAAACTAATAGAAAGAGTTCTCAAGAACATAGTTTTGCAAACCGATATTTTTGTGGTCTCAATATTATCTCCTTCACTCCTTTTTATCGACAATATTTTTTCTCTTTTTTCCAGCTTTTACAGCATATCTTGCCAAAAAACCCATTGTCTTGAGTGGTCCAATAATCCAAAACATTCTGTTAATTTCTCACTGCATTTTTTCCATAAGTTGAGGGGCAAGAAGTTTTCATAATTCTCGTAGCATGAACTCTTCCGTTTCTACTGACATATTCCAATCCTCTATTAAGCTTATATTTCCTCTCCTTATCCATACATTTTTTATGAAAACTCTTAGCCTTTCTTTATCTTTTTTCGCAATGGAAATGCGCTTTTGGCGTTATTGGACGATGAGTATGTGATATCATTAATGTCAGAAATTAACAGGAGATGAGTCAAAAGAATTATACGGCGATGGTACTGGAGTAATATCACAATAATTTTCTATAATGCTATTCTGGATGGGCGAATTACCTGGAGTGTTCTCTATGACTGATGGCGATCGATCTCCTTTTTGAGTTCAGTTATCAACAATCGATACCCAAGGCGAAGAGCAAAGAATAATATAATCTAGGAATAATATGTAAGCATTAGAAGGGATATTCTGCGATACTTCCTTGCTATCATTCTAATCAATATCATCAAGTATTGATAGCTCCTCTTCCATAAATTTGCAATTTTTTTTGCAATTTGCATCTTCCATAAATCTTCCATAAATTAGCAATTTGCATCCGGTGGCAATGGAGACTCTAAAACAAACAACAATTAAAAACACAAGAATTCATATTTTTATATTTAACGTGCCAATATCAAGATATAAAATTTATAACACATAAAAAAATATATTATACCACAATTAAAACAAATATATCAAAAAATTTAATTAGTACATTATTATAGCCAGATAAGTCAAGTGTCTTCTTTATAAAGTTTGTTCGTTGTAAACAGGTGTAAATATAGTTGTATCAGTATACGGCGTACTAAGCGACGTGTAACAATTATCAAACAAAAATGGCAAAATCACACTATATGTAACATAAATAAAGTATATCAATGTAACTTACCATATTCAGCCCTGTTTTGCATTATATCACCGATTCCTGAGATATTGCTAATTGTATCATTAGTATTATTCACCTTATTATTGAGAAAATTAAAAAAATTTCGCGCCCTCGCCGTCATTTGTCGTATACTGAGCCATAATAAACTTGTATCAATGCGTCCCTCCTTACGCCCCGCGAACACTGATACAATGTTATTTGGATCAGTATACAATGTACGATTTTAACTGATGTTGAAATTGATTTAGTATACGTGAAATTATCTCGGTAATTATAGGTCTTTTTAAAAAAAAATAACACTAACATTAAGATCATGGTTTATTATGTACTTTTGTATAAAAAAAACAAAATACCTAAATTTGTTAGATGACTCAGTATACTTAGGAGGTATCGATACGATAGCTATGAAACAGGCAAATTTCTCAACGAACCTAAAAATATTAGACAACCGAGTGACAATTTTTTATTTCTAAAAGAAAAATAGACAACAAATGTTTTGAAGCTAAAAACCAATAATTGTATTGGAAATTTTAATTATATACTATACATGTTTCTCACCGTTTAAACGTTCTCTGAACCACAAATATTTCAATATCAAAATTAGCCAAATCGATCCAGCCATTCTCGAGACCAACGAACAGTAATTCATTTTTATATATAGATATATAATATTATAAAGATCGTAGGTCAAAGTTCGTTAATTTATTTTACACACAAGGCGACTACAATCTAAAACAAAATATACATTGCTCAAATATATAACTCCTGTAAAGTATTTTTTTATATATAGAACCCCTAATAGAACGCGATATCGGTGACTAGCTAAGCAGCAAGGGAGAGTTAAAATGTACCCTTCCTAAAGAGAGACTTTTTTTGCTTTAACTAGGTCTCTGGTGGGCCTGGCACCTCCCACCAGGAGACAAAGTAATTTAGAGTATAATAAAATCCTCGGTGTAAGTGTAATCGACAGAATTTTCTGGGTTTTCTGACGTCGATTAAAGATAAACTAAGTATGAAAGCTATATGTTTAACTACGCGCCATTACAGTAAATAAGTATTACATTAGGGTATTGTGAAAAGCATGCCCTGGCTCTGCCTGTGCACGGTGGGGCTACAGCGCGCCCGTATCTGTCTCTATCCGCCGGATCAAACATATAATAACCTAAGAACAACAGTTTTATACATATATGGAAGTGTATATCCTTAGAAGTAGGTATCCCCGGAATAGAAGTTGTAACTTCCCGGGCTTGAGACCTTGTGACCCACTAATCCCAAACGAATGTGTATGAAAATGGTCACGTGACAAAGCGTGAGCTACTGTCATTCCCATTGTATTATGTATATCTTTCATCAAATATGTGTAAACCAAAGAAAATTATTATATCTAATGGGATATTTCACTAATGGGACATAGGTCCGACATTTTTCTCTGGGATTATCCCTCCGGGGTAATTCCAAATTTGGAACATTGTACACAATAGCTTTATCGTGAGTGACTAGATGACGCGACAATAAATGACACCTGTCAAATATTTCATAAAAATTTTACGCAGATGTTTGCAGCTAACAAATTATATTAAGGGTCTGTTTCACAATGTATGGAAAAAGTACCAAATAGCTATGCAACAAATAAATTATTTGGAAGAAAAATTGTGCTATTCGACACTTCATCGGACTCATAACTTATGATGGACTTTATGTGACGAATAGTGCTATCTGACAGTCGTGAACTCTACGCAACAATAGTGTTTATCCCACCAATAAGTAATAAATAGCTAATTCGGAACTTGTGTAGAACTTATCCGTACATTGTGAAACAGACCCTAAACATGTAAAAATATTGTATTTATAAAGACTTGGTACTTTGATACCAAATATGATATTATTTTGACATAATTAAATAATAAAGTACTATACAACCAAATTGACAAATACTTTTAAGAAATCAGTTCAAATAAGTTACCTCTGGGTGTCCTGAAAAGCGCCACAGCAAAGTCACCCCGTCCAGCTAAAAACACACCCGATCTCTCTTCCCGGAAGAATTCTGATACCTGTTAACATACACATACAACGGCTTATAATAAATTCGCTAAAAGTGTAAAATTAAAAGATATTTTCGACAAAGCAGTCGTAGATATCTTTTATATATAAAAGCGGCTGGTATCAAACTGTCACTTTTTGACACTTGACTCGATTATCACTTTGTTTATAATTAGGACAGTTTAATTGGAATAAATATAACTTCATTACAATACCAATTCATATAAAAATAGAAGTATAAAAAAACATTAATTTGCAGATTCCTTGTCTGGATATATAATATATCAAGTCCTCCAAAAACCCCATACAAGTTTCAAGATTTTACCCCTTTTTATTAACGACTATTGTGTGCGATACATGGCAAAATAAAAATAGCGCTGGGCCGATCACCTTTTGCCAAAAATGACTAGTAACAACACAAACAAACCAACACACAAAAATGACGATTAAAGATTACTTGATAATTAACAAAGATAAGTTTATCAATAATTATTGGGAACAACCTACCTGTTCCACCAGGTCATCATCCACTTTTCCCTTTTGTCTGGCCCTGTACACCACCACGCGGCATACGCAGTTACCGGGCGTATAGAATTTGCGTAGAATCTGAGATATTATTATTTAAAACAGTAACAATAACATCTGATAAAAAACCCCTTTAAGGCAAAGATATTATATATAATTACATTCCATAATTGTTGTAAACGACATCCGTAAAAACATAATATTTAAAGCATGTCACCAATACCGTCTTCACCATACCTAAGAGCACACGGGGCCCATGCCCAGGGCCCCCATTCTCAGGGGGCCCCGAAGGACCGACAATTTCTCTCCCACATTTATTCTCAAAACATTTTTGTCGGGCACATTACACTTTTTTCACAAATCAGAAGGTATTTACAAGGCATATACTACGCCATTATATCGATAACTGCGCCTATTCCAACTGTACTAATTAATAAGGATATAATAGAACACTCAACAGAAATCTTGAAATAAAAACCGTTATCGTAATCGTAACCAAAAAACCAGCAGCTTTCTAATATCATTAATGACATAATATATCATACTTGATGACCTAAATGGTCATACTAAGTAAAAAAAATATATTATAATTAGATTTTTTTAACTTTCCAAAAGGGCCCCATATTCTTGGGTGCCCAATGGCCCCAGCCTAGTTTAAGACGGCCCTGCATGTCACAATATATAAGAGAAAGATAAGAAAACTAGTAACTAATAATATTTCGATCCAATAGAAAAAGAGATAGATAGAAAAAGTTATAGGATGTATTTGTTTATCTCTAAAGTTCATACATCAGCAGTATAACTCTGAGGTACGTCCGTACGAATCACAAACTATAATTTGTTCGTATTTAACACTTACAAAGGCATCTTTGAAAACCATTACGTGTATTAGGCAAAAGACAATTGATGGCAAATATATACCTGCTGTATATGCAATATCTTGCTATGAGGCCTGAAGTGCAAATAGCTGTCCTGGTAGAGCTGGTCACCACTCTCCAAGATCTGGTCCAGGGTCGACGAGCACCAACGACACACATCTTCCACTCGGGACATTGCTATTGCCATTACTGAACATGCCAACCCCTGGGAATATAATAATCGCTGATATAAATAACTGTTCATATGTAAACGCAATGTTGTCTCGGAATAACTGATTAAATAGCTTTGAGAGAGAATAAATATATGTGACAAAACATTAATAAAAAGGCATTGTATGCGTTTTATTTATGCTCTTATTTTTAATATGTTAGAAATAGGATATATATGTGTGAAAATGACATGGGACCTTAAGGCGGAACGCTAATAAGAACCATGCAACTTTCCTCACAATCGAGTAGCCCCTAATATTGTAAACAACTCCCGAGTGGACTTTTTGTAGTGAAGGTGTAATAATTTTTACAACCAAAAATCTATTAAACAAGAAATCTACCTTAAAGGATGTATTAAGTACATTTCAAATTTTAATAGAAAAAACATTTTGAGCTCAAAAATTCGCTAATTTCAGATTAGGACACTTGCAATAAGAACGGAAAAAATATGTCAGACTTTAGTAATTTTGGTTATCTGGCTCACCTGATTCCCTCTAGATGCAAAGGGGAATTTCCTACAGCTCATTGAGTGCTGTGCTGATAAGAACTGAGTACCATCGTGAAGGACCAGCCAGCCGCTGGTGTTACGTTGACCTTTGGCATAAACGGCATCGTTATAGTAACATTTAAAGACCTTCAAATCATATATTTTTGACAAAAAATTTAAATATGTTAACTTAATTAACGTAATTATGTTAAGTTCTCATTATTGTGGTATTATACTTATACATTTACAGAATAATACATTCACGCATACTTAACGACTTGTGTTTGATGAAATGTAACACTAAGTGTATTCTTTAAAAATATGTTTTAAACATGTACCACAGTATAATTATAATCTCCTCATAATTTTATTTATTTATTTATTTCTATATATTAACGTGCTCGCTCAGCGTCATACCTTTGAGCTTTCCTTCTTGCTTGTCTCTCTTCTCCGAGGCTCGTTGTGCATCAATGCAAGTAGCACTTCCAGGCGGGTGTTTCCTATCGGACTCAGAGGCACGCCGCTTGCTTCCATGAATATCCACCTGATGATGGCAATCGAGTTATTTTATAGCTAGCGAGACAATAGGGGCAGGGGAATTAAAATTATATATCGAAGGGAATCCAATTTAAGGTACTGAAAAACAAAAATCAAGGAGGTTAATAATACTAGGAGACAAAGGTCACATTTAAGAAAGTAAAAAGTATTTTTTTTTGTCACACTGAAATCTTCGCTTCCTTCTGTAAACAAATTCCCGTCTCTTACCTTACTAGTAGCCGGCACCAGCCTAACACCAGGTGGGGCTCTAACCAACGGTGGTTCCACACCGCCCAACTTCTTGATTGGCTGAACCACCGCAGCCATCGCGTATAGTTGGAAATCGTGTTTCGGTCTTTCTACTACTGGGATATTTTGGAGGTAGCTAGAATAGTGAAGTCATTTGTTTTATTCATTTACAACCTGAAGCGTTATAAAAAATATATAGAAATAGTGGATCAAACTGTACAACAAATTAGATGTTGGTAACAATAATATGCATCAAGAAGAATTGGTTAGATGAAAAAACCAGTTATGATAAAAAGGTTTACGTTTTATGTTTTCTTGTTGTTATGTAATATTACACAAGTCAACAAAAAAAATATTTTTCTTTGAGTCTGCTATTTAGTGAAATATTCACTCTGATTGTATACATCGAAAAAGAAGCAGAAAATCTATTTATAATAAATAAAGTTTGCTTTTGTACCTTTACACAATGTAAAACGAATATTAGAGCGTTAAAATGTTGCTACAAGTTTTAAAATATGAAGAGTACGCCTGGCCAGTGATAGGAGATTTCAAAATGGTTGGATTTCTGATGGGAATGCAAGGCGGGTACACTAAATATCCGTGTTACATTTGTTTATGGGACAGTAGAGCCGATGCACTTCACTACTAGCAGCACTCATGGCCACAACGGAGCTAGTTTCAAATAGGACAACATAATGTCAAAAATGAACCGATTGTGAAGCCCGATCATATTTTAATGCCTCCATTGCACATTAAATTAGGTCTGATGAAGCAGTCCGTAAAGGCTCTGCGTCAAGACTCTGAGGCCTTTCAATATTTAAAATCATTTTTCCCGAAATTGTCAGAGGCTAAAATTAAAGCTGGTATTTTCATTGGTCCACAAATAAAGAAAATAATGGCCAGTGAACAATTCCTACAGCTCCTCAGTACCCACGAAAAACAAGCGTGGCTCAGCCTTAAAGCAGTGATTAATGGCTTTCTTGGCAACAGAAGGGCAGAGAATTACACGGAGCTTATTACTGATATGCTTCACAACTTCAAAGTTATGGGTTGCAGAATGTCATTGAAAGTCCACATGATACATGCTCATTTGGATAACTTTAAAGACAACTTAGGTGCATATTCGGAAGAGCAAGGGGAACGTTTCCACCAAGATGTAATAAACTTTGAAAAGCGTTATCAAGGACAATATAATGAAAACATGATGGGTGACTACATTTGGGGGCTCATACGAAAAAGTTCCAACTTACACAGAATAAATACCAAGTCTGTTCATTTTTAAAGTCTTATTTGTATTATTTTTTGTATTTGTGGGTTTATATATGCCGTCTTGTTAAAGTCAATAAAAAAATGTGAATTCAAAACTGTTTTCCTTTTACATGTAATAATTGAAATTAAAAAATAGAGCTCTTTCATAAAAAATAAATTTCGTTGTAGTAACTACAAAAGCAAACTTTAATAGATAAAAATATTTCTTCTTTAGTTAGGCATAAGTAATCAAAATCAGAGGTACAGAACGCAGACTCAAAATTCGTGTTGACCCGTGTTATGATCTTAAAAACTTTGTATCAATAAGTTTCCTATTGTATTAAGTTACTGTTAGAATAGTAAATAAGGAATGAAAGTTCTTCAATCTTTAAATAGTCTAGTAACAGGTATACGAGTATATCAGTTATCACATTATCGTCACTGTAGAATGATAATCTTGTATGTCAAAACACCATTTATTTTTATTCTTAGACTTAGACTTATGTCATTTAACTGGTATAATCATGAAGAAAGGACTTATTTATGTTATTAATAAATAAGACCTTATTACCGTCTAAAATATGGACAAAAACACAATAATATTTTAACGAACATTGACGAAATGAAACATTTTTTTAGTTTCCTGTAATGTTTGGTTCTTAGGACATACGAGGTTATCATTCTACAGCGACGTTATATTTTCTAAAAAACATATGTACACGTTTTATGTAGTTATCATTATAACTTGCCGAATTTTGACAAAGTTTTGCGACCTAAAACTCTTAAGCTAACATATGAGTGTTTCACCAAATGATTATTCTAATACTATAGTAACCAGAAAAATTAATACTCACGCAAAAGCCATTAATTTGGCAGATGTAAATGTTAGAACACACGCCGCCCCATCATCCTGAAACCAAAAACTAAATATAATCTCTGACTATACACCTCAATCACGGTATAAGTGTATCTGGACTATAAAGCCGAATTTACATTACGAAACTAGTGTTATGCATGTTGGAATGAGTTTCATGAAAATAGTTGCAGCACGTGTGAAACTACTTTAACAAAAAATAATAGTGTCGTGAAATTAACAGTATCACCAACGAATGGCTCTGTCAACATCAAAGCTTCATTTTGATGCAGAACGTCGTGGTACAGATGTTAATATATAAAATTCGAAAAAGGTTATCTCGAAAGAAAAGACGTTCAGCCAGCTATAGGTAAAATAAAATACTAATGTCTCCATAGAAATTTTTTACACAAATTCCAATTATTCTAAAAAAGCGGGCAAAGTTGGCGCATTTGACGGTACATAATATAATAAAATAATAACTTACCAAATTTTCTAATGTTTTTCAAAATGAATGATATGAGACAACCAGGTATTTTAGACACTACACCTCAGCAGTTCCCATACCCGTCGTGTTACATTTTTTTACTTTCAATAGTTCGTTTTGTAAGTATTACGAAGTATCGTATTTTGCTTACAACTTCTTTCACAGTTCCATTTCCATGTTTCCATAATAATTTTGTAGGCCGCCTCTCTAGCATCTCTATTTTTAATTGAGTTTTTGGATCCCAAAGACACTCTTATGGAGTTATGAATTTTATATTTTTATCAACTGACCAACGTTGTTTGCCATTTTGGCGGTCATTTAGCTGCACGATGCACTCAAACACACACGTCTGCCCTTGATGTTTCGCGACGACTTTTCGTGTCGCGTTTTCATCGTGAAAGTAGTTGGTGACATTAGTTTTACAAAAAATATGCGCATGGCATGAAATTTATCCAGTGTCGCGAAACCGATGCATGCATTATGAAACTGTAAATTTACACGTGAAATTGTTGATGAAATTTATGTCATAAAACTAATTCCGAGCCACTAGTTTCGTAATGTAAATTCGGCTTAAGACTTTAAAGAACTAGATTTTTACATGCATATGTACTATACCTGAGCATCGACCCTAAGCCCCGTAGGCCCACAAGCGTGAGGCTCCATCATGTAATATGATGGGGCTCCAACCACTCTCCATACTGCCACTGCATGAGGCACTGACCATAGGATACCGTGCGTGTGGGATTCAAAGAATCTTTCGAGTGCACACCTAAATAAAAATGATATGATAACTACCAAAAATAATAACTGACATAATATTAACAATAATCCTGTGACGCTACAACTGTCAATGAGTTTAAAATTGCATCCATTTCTTCGACGATGATCTGATGGTGATATGTGCCCATGGACACTCACGTTGCCTGTGCGTTCCCGGCCCTTTAAGAATTGGGACGTAGTAGGTGATGAGCATTCTATGCCTGATATTGTAGTTGCCTTTGTTATATTGATTTTGGGTTTGAGACATGCTGGTTTCCTTACGATGTTTGCTCTTACCCTAGGGGCAATAAATAAACTTCCATTGGCATAGCTGTGATTTGAACGCGCTTGAACGCAAATGAAAACTAATTTCATTTAACGAAAAAGACATTAACATCATCATCACTGACTGGCCTTATAAAAATGAACTTGACTTTGTTTATAGTACCGTATGATCGCGCCCTAAGCTATAAAGAACAAGGCAAAATTCACTTTTGCTCACTTTTCAGATCAAGCTTACAACAAAGATTGCGATTCACTTAAATGCTTTTCAGATCAATCGCTTACAACAAAGCCATTTTCTGGATTGCGTGGGTGGGGGGGGTTTTTTTTTTTTTGGAAAAAAGAAAAAAAAAAAAAAAAAGGAGGGGGGAGGGGGGGGGGGGGGGGGGGGGGGGGGGGGGGGGGGGGGGGGGGGAGAGGATCGAAGATCAGGGAGTTCAAAGAATTACCAAAATTATAATTAACAACAAAAACGTGATTAATTAATATAACAGTGGATTAAACTAAAGCCTTAGAGTTTGTCAAAGTGATGCCAACTCTTGCAGAATGTTCCCTAGGACCAACTTCAAAAATCCATATGTCGATTATAAACCCCTTAAGTTTTTGTTGTACACTCGGTTTGAGATGCAATTTCAAATATGCATCAAAATACATTGAAGTAGTATAAAATTTAGATTTTGGACTATTATAGCTTGGGGCCGTTCAAGTATTACGTAAGCACTGGAGGGGGGTCTTTGAATTTCTTATAGGTGATTGCGTCAACAGTGATTATTTACTTTCGTACACATATTACCCACACATTGTATGCTTGAAAACGAAATGCTTTTGCTTTTGCTGACAAGAGTGGGGGGGGGTATACGGCCCCTTTTTTTATATTTGAGCTGAGCCACGCTTGGAGTTTAGTTAAGTTAGTTGGTTGGATTCTAGGCTTAATATAAATTGTATAGAATCGTGCGTTTTTATTATAACCTGACAGTCATCTCAGTAGGTTCTTTCTGCTCCAACTTGCCAGTAAAGACTTGTTGCAAGTCATATCTCACGTAGTTAACACCCAACACGAATCTCTTTAGGACCTGTTACAAGAAATTAAAGAAATGTAGGAGTCGGTTTTGTTGATGGATAATCAAAAAAGTTCTCCCATGAAAAATGTGTAGTGAGTGAATAGTGGTCCAAGCTTTTTAAGTGCCTTCCCGAAAAACAACTTCAATATTTCCTGAGAAAAGGAATTGTAAGCAAAGTATAGATATAATGTTCCGCAATTAAAACTCGAGACAACTTACTTGCAAAGGCAGCAACACATCTTCTCCAGGTCGAAATTCATACCCCAGCGACCCCAATGAAGCAGTGAAGAGCTGACACGCCACCGCCATGATTTCGTCAACGGTACGTCGCGTCCAGAGGTGAGGACGACGGACGTGGGACATACAAGCACCGACAATAGCTCCACACGCAGATTGAAGTAGAGCGTCGCGTGTGAACCTAAATTTTTAAGTTATCAAGCAAAGGCTCCACCAATAATCCCAAGTTAAAGGCTTAAAAGTACTTGCATCAATGAAATACTTTTATACATTGCTACAAGAATTCATGCTCATTTGTAATATACGGCTTAAGACATTAATCACTAAGAACATTACAACATTCACTTACATGAGAAAATATACTAACACAATTATATATAAGAATATATGTTATTGTGTTAGTATATAATAAAAAGCAACATCAATTCATAATAAATGTTATTTAACAAATTTGTTACACACAAATCAATAATAATTTACTGTCAGTCATAACTCATAAAGCCGCCATACATCTCTTAAAGATCTCGTCTCGTCTGTAATTGACAACGGTAATAACAAGTGACTACTTTCATCCAGATCTGTTTCAGTGATAATTATTCATCGACATATTATTGGCTTGAAAAAATATGTAATTTTTTACTCAAAATTTAAATATTAATAATATATTATTAAAATATAAAATTAAATATTTTTTACTCAACATTTTTAAGGCACGCACTGGTGACAAATTTATCCTAACCTAAACCTTTAAAAGAAAAATATTTATAATATATATTGTTATTTACAGCTAAGTAAAGTACCTACACTGATTTATTTACACTTACCTGACCAAATCAGGAGGGCGAGATCCTCGTAATATTGTTCTTCCGCGCGCTGTTTCCACATAAGCTGTTAATACCTATCAAATTATCATGGTTAAACCCAAAAATATTGTTAAACGTAACACAGGATTAAGTATAACATAAAAGTTATACGTCAAAAATGTCTTGGAAATACGAGAGTTTAAGTTCGTTTCGTTTTGAATATCACCCTAAGTTTACTTTACCACTAAATATCTCATAAATTGTTAGACTCACAATACATATACAATTAATTTTCAAAGAGTACCAAGAATATTTTTACCTTCCACTCATATCCTTCATCTGGCACGGCTCCTTGAGCAGTGACCGCTCCGGGGGTTTTTGACAGCTCCCAGAATACTTTCACAGGTGATATACTGAACCTAGATACACAAAAAATTACTTTTATAAATTACAACTTTAAATCTTTTGAAAGTTTTCTATAGTAATATTATCGAACAAGTATAATACAGTCGAACCTGAATAAGTAAGAGCTCAAGGGACCGCGATCTAATAGAGGTTCCTCCAGAGTTTCTAGCTTATAGACTTACAGAAGGGGTAAAAAATAAAAGGTCTAGTAAAAATACGGCAAATATGACGTATTTCGAAAAGATATACAATGTAACTTCATACAACTGTAGAAAACAATAACAGAAATAAATACGAGTCCCTCGAAATTTAAGAATGAGAAATAACAAAAGTTAAATTCGATTAACTGTCACATATACAGGTTTCATGTTTTTCACTTATAGGGGGTTTAATATTTCTCATTAATAGAGTTTTCTCGCATACCCAATTGTCACTTACTCAGGTTTGGCTGTATATATCTTGACTTTAACTAACGTATAACGTTTTATACAAGTTTTTAAAAATAGCACACATGTTTTGATTAACATATCCCTTGCTTTTTGTTACCAAAATCTCATACTTTCAAATGGAGAGAGTTAATGTTAGCCAAAATTTAACTTATATTTTTAATTTTTTGTTTCTACTGGCCACCACCCCGGCAGCTTCCGCTCCGGGACCGTGAAAGCTAAGCTTTATTCATTTATTAATTTATTAACAGAAAAATAATGTTTAAGATGATGGACACATGTCACACAGGATGGTTATAAAAAAAAATGTCTGAGTCCATTTTTTTTATTTAGTTGAATTATTAACATTACAAGGTATTGTTTCTTTTCTGTTAGGTATTGCTTTAGCTTAATATAATTAGTAACTTGTGTATTGTCTTATAGACGGTGAGTCTGGTCCTTATAAACTAAGCTTAAAACTAACGATTCTTACATAAAATGAAGTAAATGGGAAAAATAAAGTATTCATATGCTACTGCATTTATGGAGTTAATCATACTTATTAGATCCAGGTCTCGCCAATCTCCCAACATTGTACGAAAACGTTTCTGCCAGATGGTCGGCCATGGAATATGCGATAAGGGCACAAGCCCCACCCGGGGACACGCGTCCCTGGGGTCCAACAGCGTGGGGCTCCCACATACAAAACGACTTATCATCAGCGCCACGCCAGATGGCGACACAGTAGTCCTTGCAGCAGAGGATACCGTGCTTGTACTAAAAAGTAACGAAAGTATTGTTTCCTAGTTCAAAACAAAACCACAGTGACAAGATTATGATGCAATAATTGTCTCTAGACATTTTTTTTGGATGCACAGTGAGTAAAATACTACCCAATCCGGGTCTGCACGTCGGGTTCACAAATCATGAATATTCATAAATCAAAGTTTTTTAAACCCACTAATAATTTATTTATAACTAAATGTATACTAAAAATTTACTTCCTATTATATTAAATTCCATCCTATTTATTAAAGTAGGTACACCATATTATATACATACATATATACTTAATGTATTTTTTTCAGTTATATGTTACAATCTATCTATTCTAAAATAGTCATATATTTTGGTGTACATAAATTTTACAAAAATTATAAAAATATTACTCTTCCAGATTTGGTCTTTACTAGTAATTTCTTACTTAACAATGCGAATTGGGTATCAGATAGGCGCTTAGCAATACCCTTTTTTTAAATTGATCAGCCCACTACCCATAAATATATCACGCCCTGGATAAGTGTCTATTCTGTTACATTAGCGAATTTGTATAAGAGGTGCCTGAACTCCTAGTTGGTATTTAGAGAGGAAATTTCGAAAATTCTGCTGATTTGAACCTTAGTAATGAATAAGTATAGTATGTATCATAGTTAATATGAAAGATAAATTCTTACTGATTCAAAGAACTTCAATAGAGCCTTCTTTAAACCCATCACAGGGCCTGTATCTCCAGCCTTAATGTCGCCAGTCACCGCATCGCTTTCTACTTCCAACTTTACCTAAAATCAGTTTATTAGAATAATAATAAAGCCACTTTAATTCCATACTGTTAAAAATACAAATCAAATGGATGTTAGTTTTACTCTTAATCTACGTACTGCAGTAAGTCCTGAACTTTCCATTTGGATCTGCCTTGCGACTCTGTAACTCACTTTTCGAACTCACACGGCGGTTTTCACAGCGGCGGTCGCGCTCAAATCAGTCGTGAAGCAGTCATTTTATGATTTGGCATTCTGATAAGGAGGGAACTTGTATTCGAAAAGTAAGTTACAGAATCGCAAGCGCGCTGTTCTTCGCTTCCTCCAGCCATTTCTCCCCAGAAACCTTAACTAGCCCATCGCTTATTAGCACTTTAGATTTTTATTAGAAATTTCCTAGTTCAGTCGAATTCGTTTACTTTATATAGAGTTATTATTTATTAACCTTTAGATTGTTTAATTCTAACCTAACATTGGTATATAAAGAATGATAATAGAAAGAGTGATTAATACTCTTGAAGGCTTGGAAGATTAGAAGATTCATAAAATATTTAACTTACATTAAAACTAGTGACGTGGAAGTTGGGCACCAGTTCACCCGGCGTCAATTTGGGTGGATGAGAGGCCCTTGATAAAGACATGCTGTACAAACGGTCTCCATACTTTAGCATACTGTCTAGGACTGCCGGCTTCCAATAGATGTAAGGCTCAATGTGATCTACTACTATGCCCATTGCTGCATTTGCTACGTCCTGTTGTTCAATACAAATGCTTATTATCGTATCATGAAGATTTTACAAGCTTAATTTATTATCATTTATATATTATTTTCTACCATTACAGCTTAATACTAATTCAATAGAAAAGAGTTCGATCATAAAAAAAATATGTAAAATGCCACTTTTTTGAGTTTAGTCGGTGTTAAGTTAAATTAGTCAGCCTATATCGACACCATATTAATGCACTCGTATTTATTTATTAATATACTAAAAACGGTTCAATAAAGAAGTAATATGCTATATAAATTTAATTTATGTATAAGATTAAACAAATTTCATTTTAGTTACGAATATTAGTTACATATATTTTTTTGTATTATTTTAGATAATAGATCTATAATTTTGTTTTTAAAGATTTGGTTAGTCACTTCTTGCACTTCACCCTTCATATTTCTTTTTTTATGTTTTTTTTCTTACTAGGGTTGCCTGGAAGAGATCGCTTGTTAGCGATAAGGCCGCCCGTTGCATCCTTTATAATTTTTATGTATTATGTTATTTATTTTTATATAAATGTAACAAAGTGAGAATATACTATAGTAATTATAGCAAATATCACAAATATAAAAAATACAGACGGAGCCACAAAACCATGGCTCCGAGACTCTGATAAACATATCACATGAAAAAAAGAGATATAAATAACATATCTATTTATCACCTCACCTGATTATCTCTATTCGGCTGATCCAAAAAGTAATTCTCATTCTGAGCAACCCGACCTCGTATGGATCCAACAGCGCGGCCCAAACGCGTGAAATACTTTCCAAGAGCAGCGTCTTCCAACGCTTCTATAAGCTCTTCACCCTCTAAAAATTTAACTATCCTTTGCAACTATTCCTCTAAAGCAAGATGAACTGACACTCATGCTTGCTAATAAATACTTGCTTGCTTGCTAATGGCTTAGTTTTCATCGTCCATGAAAATATGGAATGGACAGTGCAAACTGAAGAAGCATTGTATTTGATTAATATAATATTCTTAACCTACATAGTAACAAAACAAACAAAAACAAATTCTTAAAATTATAAAACGGTTCGTTTAATACTAACAGCATTTCCTAGCTGTATTGGGATAAGAACACAATCACAGTAGGAGGACAGACTCTTATATTTGAGCGGTTTATTATATTCCGCCTGATCTGTGGTCCCCGCCAATTTTTGTGCTTTAATATAATGACTTAATTGATTAATTCTAGGATCGGTATTTGGGAAGAAACTTAAAAAGGAAAAAAATCAGTAAATTTTTTGAGAAATGTCATCAATTCTAAATCTGCTTTAAATTAATTATTTGACGCAGAAACTGGACTGGCTTTCCCACTTGGTTTTCTAACTCACCTTCCTCGTCAGCAGCCTCATCTTCTCCCTTCTTCGCAGCTGGTGCTTTCTTCTCTTTCAATACGGATGTTAGTTCATTTGTCACTTTCACCGGGTAGAGCTTGTAGGGTGCTAGACACTGCTTCCTGTCAAGGCCGCCTTGGATTGCTAAACCAACAAATAATTTTTACTGAAATTCAAGTAAATTGTCCTATAAATAATTCAGAAACTGTAAGACTGCATACCATCACAAAACAAATTTACATTTGCAAACTCGAGTATTTTTGTACCTTTATAATATATATTAGACATAATTCCTAAAATATGATGATTCATATAATGATAACACGTACTAAAAAATACAGAACTTACTCAATTTATCAATAAACTCCCCCGGGCTGGCAAACACCATTAGAGCAGGACAGGATTCAGGAGGAACAAATTCTGGCTCCGGCTCTGGTTTTTCTTCGCCCTCTATAGGATACACATAAAATAAGCTTAAAAATCTCCAGTGATGCATAGGGGTGAGGGATAACTGGTTTTCAGCTGTAGAACCAGCGTGGTGTTCGTGATCTCGCCATTTCAGTTGAGCTACGCTCGCCAAAACTGAGCCGTCAACGAGGTTCGATAAAAAAGAATGGTCGGGATCATTTCTTCGTTGCTCGCACCAGACAAAGACATTACGTATTATTATTATTGCTCAAATAGTGGTTAATTCCGTAAGTATTCCGTGAATTTCGTGTAATCATTATTTTGTAATTTTATTAAATAATTACTATATATAGGGTTAAAAAACAATCTTGACCGCTTTCAACTCATATAAGCCATGTACCTATATTTTTAAAGTGACCCGAGAAGAATATTGTATAATATTCGATGTATAGACAAGAAATGTCTTATCGACGATTTTTTAAGTATTATTTGTACGAATTGATTTAGACATATAAAAAACTTTATTACATACCTCCTCCTGCTTCATCTTCCTCCTCTTCAGCAGCATCACCACCTTCTCCTGCCATTTCATCTTTGATGCGTTGGAGTCTCAGTTCATCGCCTATTTACCGTTATTTTTATTAAAATTGCATTTGTTGATTTCAATATTTAACATCACCAGCCATTAATTTCTATCTCATTTATCTATTCCATGATTCCTACCTTTTGTAATCCTTTGTCTCGTCAGTATGCCTTTAGTAAGAGTAGGGGCTGGGTCAAACGCCACCACTTTTCCACCAGCTCTCATCCATACACCCAGTTGATGGTAATCACCCACCAAAAGAGAAACAGACGTCGGTTTCGTCTCATCATACCACATTTTGAAGAGTGCGTCTTTGATTTCTGAAATTTAAACAGGAACTGAATTTATCAAACACAATATTAGCCAATATTAAAACATTAAAGTATGTTTTCATAAGAGAAACAGTTTTTGTTTGAAAAGTAGTCGAAATTTCATAAGACACTTTTGTTATTGTTAAAATAATTTAACTTTAAATTTTATACTTACGTTTCATAGGTGGTTCTTTTTCTTCTTCTTCTTCACCCTCTCCAATTTCATCCGGTTCTGGCTCTTCTTCACCCTCGCCCTCCTGTTAATAAAAAAGCATTTATCTCATTTTTGGTAAAATGGTAACCAATATTGTACCTCAGACCCTACGAAATGCAGACAATTAGTTTCTTTACAAATTTTCCTGTTTAGTAATCTGTAAAATTGTGGATAAACTCACCCCAGCTGGTTCATCAGGAAGTCTCAAAGGCAATCTTATAGCTTCACCCAACTCTATTGAGAACGTGTTAGCGCCCATTTCGAACTTCTCAGTCAAATCTTCCGGCGTCAGTTCCTTCTTACCAGTCTTCTTGTAAAAGTTGAGGTAGTACTCTGTGCCAGCGTCTAATTATACAAAAAATGTACAAACTTACTATATTTATATTTATATTTTTTGTTCCGTCAACAACAAATAACTTTTAAATCAAAACTTCCATAAATGGCCAGGGACCTTTAGAAAATAATAATATAGTAAAATTAACATACCCAAGAAATTATACATATGATCTTGATGCATATGAGGAGGCGGAACTGACTCGGTAGCCGCAGCAAAAGCCGCCGCTGCCGGCAGGGCTAGCGTTCGACCTGCCATGTCTTCCTCCTGATGAAAATATTGTGAATAGGTTTTAATTCAGTAAAATCGGATACATGATTTTTTTCTTTCTTTTCTATATGTCGCCAGGAATAAAACCGATTTGGGTTTGAATACCTCCACTTCTTTACCACGACTTATATGTTTCATGAAAATCATTTACTGAAATAAATTTTTTTTTTAAAAATTATTAGAAGTCAATACAAGCACGTGAATTTTTATGTATTCCTGAAACAAAATGTATGTTCTTTATAACACATACCCCAATTCCAGCCTTTTCAGCGAGTTTTCCTATAGCAGTATTCTCCCCTCGAGGACCCATGAGTATGGCCGCTGTTCCTTTCGCTATCCATTGAAATTGCTTGTTCTGAAACGGTTTTAATAAATTATATTAAGTTGGAAGAGGTTATTATTATGCTTATCTATATTATTCTAATTTTCTGGCCTAATGTCTAATATTCTATTTTAATAATCATACATTCTGCAGAAAACTAACAAACATACTTAGCATGGTACTAATAAGCCAAACTAAGCTTCATCACTATGAAGAAAAAAACCAACAACAAATATTAACAACCTGAAATAGCCTTTAAAATATTTGTATAAAATCTACACACAGAGTAGTGTTGGCCTAGCGGCTTCAGCATGCGACTCTCATCCATCTAAAGTCGTAGGTTCGATTCCCGGCTGTGCATAAATGTACTTTCTTTCTATGTGCGCATTTAATTCACTAGGTGAAGGAAAACATTGAGGAAACTGGCTTGCCTTAAGACCCAAAAAGTCGTCGGTGTGTTTAGGCACAGGAGGCTGATCACCTACTTTTCTATTAGATTGACAATTGATCATGTAACAGATACGTAAATCTGAGGACTAGACCTAAACAGGCACCACAGATTTTTTATAAAATCAACACAGAACCAAACTTTTGGAACACATTTATAAAATCTACAATTCTCAATCAAGCGTAACACCTCAAGTTTCGTCTCCGGGGCGCCCAACTCGGCATTCAATTTGCTAGCAGTGACGGCCACAGGAGAGATATTGAAGCTATCGTCATTGCCTGGAGCTAAATTCCCAAGTATAACGTTTGCCAAATCGTCTGTAGTACCCTTGACACGGATGAGACAGGCGGCTGCGCGAGGTTCGTCCGATGGATATCCTTTAAAACAAAAGTATCACTACGTAATTTCCTATTTCGTTTCAAGCTTTCTATACAAATCTCAAGTTCTAAATGTTTTCTATGTATATAATTTGATAACTTTACTCTCTGAAATGACAGTCAGAAAGCAGTATGGATAGAAAATAATTATTCTTTTAATACTATGTAGATCGATTAAAGAATCCGCAATAAGTTTTCTGAGCATTACACCTTGTATCTCCTACTTCTTATAAGGTGCTGAAGGGGTTGGTGCGTTGTAATTTTTCTATTGTCTAGTCTATTATATTATACTTACCATTGTCATCACATCCATGAGGATCAAAGAAGTAGAAACTATCCTCATGTCGCCAAATGGCCGTGGAGCCACCTCGGGCAGTCACCACAGCATGAGAATGCTCCTTGAATAGTCGTCTGAGGGAGTCTTTGAGGGATATAACTCCGCTACCCATTTGCGGACTTAGCTCGCCTAAAGAAATTTTGACTTGGTATGAAAGCATTTCCAATTTTACAGTCAAATAAACACACACACCCATTCACATACTTATAAATTCACGCATACTTAAACAAATACCTCGGTCTTATACGGATATTGTTTGATTAGATGTAACACTAAGACTACTCTTTCTTTAAAAAAAAATGTTTTAAACATGCACCATGTTCCACAGAATAATTGTAATCTACTCCCCATAACACAGGGTCGATACATCAATTTTGTCACAATTTTTCAGTATTTCTTTCTTTCAAAATTTTTTATTACTATTATTAATCACATAAAAAAATTAAAAAAACATTAGCTTCAAATTCAATTGGATCGATTAAAAATTGAAACTAAGATGGCGATATCGTGACTAACGTTATAAAAAGAACTAGAATCTGTCCTAATCCTAGATATAATAATTTTAAGTAGTAATGTACTGTGACACGGAATTAACATTACCACATACAATTAAATGGCTAAAACTTTCTATCTATATAAATGACCCTAATATATTTATAGAGTGCGCAAACTGGATACCTCAATTTGCTAATTTGTTTGTAAGTTTTTTATTCAACAACTCACCACTGTAGACACTATCCAGAACCTCAGTCTCGATACAGTCGTACTCCGATATCTTAAACCTATTCATCACATCCACGGCTGCTAGGGTTCCACTGGGCCCCGTCTCTTCTTCTTCGCCAGCCTCTTCATCAGCTTGAGGTGTTTCTAGACTGATACCCATCTTTTCTAAGTGTTCCATAGTATTTTGATAAAGGATATCACCGCGGATAACCGTCTGAAATATTTTAAATGAGATTATTAACTCTGTATTGTTCCAAGTAGCATTCGATGGTTCTGAAATTTTTTCAGAGTTATCAAAATTAGCAATGTTTTCCGTTCAAGCCTCGGCTATCCCAAGTCGTGAGCGCGAAAAATTATAACCTCGTCAAAATCATCAAGTATGAAATCTTATTTGATGCTTGCAAAGGTTGTATGCAGTGGCGTAATAATAGGGTGGCAGGGCTGGCAAAATGCATTCTGCATTTGTACATATAAGATTTTGTTGCTCAAGCCAACCTATTTGACTTAGTCTTCTATGGATACAGCAGTTGCCTATATTCCTAAAATTCGCATTTCTTACCTCATCAACGTCATCTGCTGTCCAGGCAGCCGGTTCGATAACATGTGCCATGGCTATAGCAGCTATCGAAGCCGGAGTTGCTTGTTTACCTCGATGTTCTTCAGGAAAACGAACATCTGCCTCGTGGAATCTACCCTTTATCACCCATTTGTTTGGTGCTACCGCTGCAAAAAAATCCAGTAACTAAAGTTAAATATATAAAAATAGATCGCTAATACGATAGCCCTATTGTACAAGAAGCAACTATGACAAAAAATAGACCAAATTTTTTATAGCTGCTTTAAAGAAATGTCTGCTTTGAAGATTTCTTTTTTTTTAAGAAATTTACCCTTTATATAATGCAGGTATCAAGAAAAATACCACAAAAATACCAGCACTTACGTTTAAGTTTATTAACAGGCTCGGGCATCTCTGGTCGTTCGCTCACTACCACATCTGCAATGCTAAATGGTTTTCGCTTCAAATCAGCCATGCTGTCCAAGAAGTGTTCACAAAGACGCGAAACCCGACTAAAATATAGCACACAAGCTCTGCCGCCATCTTGAAGACCCACCTGATAATCATGAGGATTTTCACAATAAACTCTTACTAAATATAAAAAAATAACATACAAACAGAACATATCATCAATTTTTACAGAAGTATTTTTATGTCAGCTGTTTCAATTTTTTATTTCTGCCACATGGTCACTATCGTACGAATGGCCTAAGCATAAGAGGCTAGGCTGCGTCATGCAATGGTTTAAAAACATTTTTCTTTTTGTATAAATTGTATTTTTTTTCTTAACTATTTATATTTGTACTTTGGCGTGGAGCTTCAAGAACCAAAATCAAACCCAACAGTGGGTTTTTGGTGTATTGTACTTTTAGTTTTAACAATAATAAAATTACAGTTCTTTAAAACTTTACCTTATATCCAAATCTGTCCGCCGGCCATGGATGGTAGCAGTAATATTTGCCACCCTCATTCCAAATAGATACTTCAACTTCACCCGGAATCTAGATAAATTGGCTAAATTAAATAAAAGAAAACAAAGCACAAATTTTATTTTGAGTTTTAAGTCCAAAATATAGCATTACCACATTTTTTAAAATAAATGTTGAATGATACAAAAACCAAATATTAAAACATAATTGTGCTATACATATCTAAGGATCTCTTGTACCTGTAAAACCCCAGTATCACACTCCTTGAAAAAACTCTCCAGGCCCCGGCAGAGATCCAACACTTTTGGATCCGTAGATATCATTTTGCCCCACACTGCTATTCCGCGGTCCTGAAAAGAAGAAGTTATTAATGACTTCAATTATTAATACAAATAAGAATGAAACTCTTCTTTAGATTTTAATTATATTTTTTATTAATTCTTTGTATTTAATTGTACGCCCATGGTATAGCCGTATAATTTGTAAGTTTTTAAAATAGGAACAATAATAAAAAATATTGTACTCGTTTACCATTCTAAAAGTCTTCTGGAAACCCGAGGGATTTTTAATAACAATTTAATTAATTCATCGTCATCATCAGACTCTTTTTTGGTCCATTTCTGGCCTCCTCTATCTTCTTCAGTAGGCCCTGCCCTGGCCTCTTTGCATCCACTGGGAGCCAACCACCAGGTTGGTCCATCTAGTCGGTGGGTGGTCATCAATTCAAGAAGCCTGTGGTTCTTGGCCATGCGCGCCTGCCCACCGCCACTTACATGTTTCAACAACCCTTAATATGTCGCTCACGCCACCGGCCGAATTTATTAATTAGTCAACTTAATATTGATTAATGTAAATAATAATGCGATGCTCGATGCTGGCGGTCATGACTCCCTCACTTCACGTTACCTCAACTCGTGGGCGATTTTCAATGGTTTTCTTACTATTATCTATAACAATTGCGGATATTCTTGAATGTATACACGTACCTTATGGCTATATTCTGTATCTCGTATTCTGAAGGTCTCTTTAAGTTCACCCAACACGAGTCTTCTGATCGGTCCACTTCTCTCTAGTAGAGATTCCTGCGTTTATTATAGAATTTAATAATTAACTCCGAAATATTATTAACCCCTCAATATTATACACATCCATTATATAAAAAAATAAGGTAAAATAATGGAAAAAATTAAAACAACTAAATAATAAAATACAGAAATTCAGTAAACTTTAAAATAAATAAAGAAATATACAGACTGCCTGCTGTGCGATATAAATTCCTTGTGCTATAAAATAACTAAGTATAATCACCCTGAAAAAATTCCACCCAACATCCAAAGTCTCATCCAGTATGTCATCGTTCCAGGCCCGCGCGCGATACCGCCGCAACATACCGAGGGCAGCTACGCAACACGCGATACTCGTGAATGTTTTGAAAGTTTGGTATCTGAAACACAATACTTTTTTAGCCGATTTTCAGAGGCTATACGAAAAACATTAATAAAATATATTTTTATTAGCATATAAGGACTTCATACTTAACGAAACAACTAGAGAATCGGCTCCCAGTGGACTTCCCTGAGAGAAACGACCTCCAATTATTTAAAAAGAGAGCTTATTGCACCCTCAAAAGACGAGAACGCACCGACTAAAATTAGTATTGGGACTGCGATAACTGTAGGTTCGTTTCCCATCTTATTAAAGCATTAGGGGGGGTTTACATAGAACATTCTAGCATTGAGAAATGAAAATTAACGGTGACGAACACGCAGTATCCGCTGAATCTGTGTTGTTGGTGACAGCAACTTAAACTGCTTTGGAACTTAGTTGAAGATGTTTTTGTATATATACTGCTCAAAACAATAAGCGGAACAAGATTTTTCTCCTTTCTATTGCTTAAACTAAAATTAGATTTTAATTAACTTGTACGCTATTTTTTACCTTGTTAATTTGTTAATTACTACAATTAATAAAAAAAATCAATTTGTATTTTTTTTATTAAAAAAAAAATTTAAATGTGCATTGCAGACGAAAAACAAAATGACGTCTTTGAATTTTCATTACATTCTAATCACGAAAACACATTTTAAGTAGTTTTTTGCAATCTTTTGAGTATTAATAGAAATTGAAGTGAGCCTTTTGAGTATTATTATTCATTGAAGCGAGTGAGTTTAGGTCAAAATGCCAGATCTGACTGAATTGCATGTCTCCCGAGCTATCGCTTTGCTTGAAGAGGGTCGAACTATGCGTTATGTAGGAAATGATCTAGGAGTAGCCCCTTCTGTTATCTACAGACTTTGGAAGCGATACCGTGAGACGGGAGAATACTCACGAAGACGTGGTCAAGGTCGAAAGAGAAAAACTACACGTTTGCAAGATCGTTACATCGTCAACTGTGCTTTACGTAACCGCACCACAACTGCAAGAGATCTACAAAATACACTAAGGACGGCTACTGGTGTAGAAATTTCCGACCAGACGGTAAGAAATAGGTTGTTGGAAGCCAATTTGAGATCACGCCGACCAGTTCGGGCTGTGCGTCTAACAATTCAATATATACAAGCTCGCCGACAGTTCGCGCAAAATCACGCTAATTGGCAACTTCGACATTGGAGGCCAGTGCTTTTTACTGACGAATCACGATTCAGTCTAACACGTTGCGATGGTCGTCTCCGTGTTTACAGACGCCCAGGCGAGCGATACAGTGCAGCAGCAGTCCAGGAATATGACAAATTTGGATGTGGCTCTGTGATGGTTTGGGGCGGAGTTAGTTTGGACGAGCGCACAGATCTCGTCGTTGTTCCCGGGCGCTTGTGTGCTCAAACTTACATTGAAAATGTGCTCGAAGATCATGTTTGGCCCGCAGCATATGGTATGGGCTTAGATTTTATTTTAATGCAAGATAATGCCAGGCCGCATACTGCAGCCTAGGAGTGGCCTTCCATGAGCCCTGACCTAAATCCAATTGAACACATTTGGGACTTGCTTGACAGGCGCATCCGGAAGCGTCCGATTGCACCTCAAACACTGCAGCAGCTCACTGAAGCGTTGATTGAAGAATGGGAGCGAATTCCACAAGAAGATATTCGGAGGATCATACGAAGCATGCCGCGTCGTTGTCAAGCCGTGATTAGGGCTCATGGAGGCCACACACGTTACCGAAAGTCACTAAATACGAATATTCAAACGATATAAGAATATTTCTTTGATGGACCTTTTTTATCACCAATTAGTTTTTCGTCTACAATGCACATTTTAATTTTTTTTAATAAAAAAAATACAAATTGTTTTTGTTTATTAATCGTAGTAATTAACAAGGTAAAAAATAGCGTACAAGTTAATTTAAATCTAATTTTAGTTTAAGCAATAGAAGGGAGAAAAATCTTGTTCCGCTAATTGTTTTGAGCAGTATATAATATGCTTTAATCAAATAAATGTTTTTTTTTATTTCAAATCTACAGATAATATAACAGTATAGACAATTGACATGAAAACTACTCGAATTCTGATAGTTTCGATATCTTGACGACTTAATAGTTTTTAACAGTAAAGAGTTTTTAAACTATTTATAGTGCAGACCTGTAACTGGCCATATGTCTAGTGCCTCTCAACAGCCACTTCTCAACGTCAATTTGCTGGTACTGAGAGTGGTAGTTCTGATCCGCAATCTCCACCGGGCTATGAAGAACTGTCTCGGACTTCGGACGTGGAATCATGTCGTCTCTAGAATTGAATATTACCAATTATTTGACCCATAAGACACGCCTACAATTTTCACTGAATTATCAGACTTTATAAGACTTTTCTTAGATGAGATATTCATTTAAAATTCAATCTTATTTTTCATTTGTATTTTATACTGCCAAGTTAATATTCACTGAAATCCCTTTGATTTTTCAAAATATATTTAAAAACAAGCACCAAGGGATTAGATATTTTTTTCTACCTTCCATACGCGTGTCCATCTGATTTGGGGCAATAGAGGAAGAAATCTTCTCCACGAAGCTGCATTAACTGGTCTATTGTTGGACCAGGGGGTGCCTTTTCTGGGGCTAACGGTAGTTGGGGTGGTGGCTGTGATGTAAAGATATAAAAACCAATATTTAATAAAATATCGCAAAGAAATAAAGAGATATGGTAAGTTCTATAGACATTGTTCATCTTACTTCAGCTCATATTACTAGTTTGTTCTTATTATCTGAAGAAATCATAGCTTTTTTATGATTTTTAAATTACTTACTTTTTATCATCAGGCCTACCTATATAATTATAAATTTAGCATATACAGTGTTATCTCTATGTAATTTAACCCATTACCTAACTATACGTCAAACTCCCTTAAACTAAAAAAACTCTACTTTTATTGCCAGGGTTGGTTTAAATTGGTTGTACCACCCCCTAAAATAAGCAGTCACTTTAGTTTCGCCATATACAGTTTATACCCCTGTTTCCCAACGTGTGGGGACCATGCCCAATCGTTTGTATGTTAGGGTTCGAAAATTTGTTAAAATTATTTGGAATTTGAATTTCAGTTGTCCAGTATGTTTTGAAAATTTACTTAGGTACTGTATTTCGTTACCAAATTCCTAGTAAGTTCTTCCTAAAACGTATGATTTAAGTTGCTTAAGTGAACAATTTTTTTTTATTATTAAAAATAATGTATGTTACATATGGGGCATTTTAGGAAGACTAAGGTGGGGCATGGTACAAAGAAGCTTGGGAAACACACAACAAACATCTGTACATAGTATTTTAACTATGAAGTTAATTAATTATATCTGAAATGTTAAATACTAAAAAACAAAATGAACTACTCTTACAGGCAATTTAAAACTTACTTCTTTGGGCTGTTTCTGATAAAAGTCTCGAACTTTTTTCCGGGAAGTTGCCCTGGATGTTGCTAGACTCACCGCACTGAGGGAACACTGAGGATATTTGCCCTGAAAGAAAAAAAAAAACAAATATTTAAGAATGCGCCAACTAGTCGCAAACTGACATTTCAAGTTTGAATAATACTTTTCGTAATTGTAGGTCTCTTTCAAAAATACACTCAATCAAATGAATAAATGCACAGGAATCTTGATTCAGGTTACGTTCTGGAAGAAGAAGAAACTCAAAGAACTCAAATGTGCTTTACTAAATTTGTTTTGTGACTATTTTTACGCCACGATTCGGTAGCGTAGTATCTTTGGTCCGGGAGGGCCCTAACAGCTTACTGGTGGTAAAAGTCGGAAGGCTGGATGACCCTTAAATGTGTGCAATGGACTACATATTGTGCCCTTTTTAAATTTAAGATTGTATATAGTTTAAAGTCAACCCACTAATATAATATTTAAGACAATAATATAACTAACACAATAATAACCATATGGACTTATAATTGTCAGCCCTGCGATTCTGTAACTCACTTTTCGAACTCACACAGCGGTTTTCGCATCGGCGGTCGCTCTCAAATCAGTCGTGAAGCAGTCATTTTATGATTTAGCATTCTAAAAAGGAGGGAGCTTGTAGTTTATTGTTTATCGGACTGCCAAATCATAAAATGACTGCTTCACGACTGATTTGAGAGCGACCGCCGATGCGAAAACCGCTGTGTGAGTTCGAAAAGTGAGTTACAGAATCGCAGGGCTGCTTAAATAAATAAATTATTATTACTATAAATTCCCTCCGTAATCAATCACACCTCCGATAAATTTACAATTTAATTTAATTTACCTAATAAACACATAATAAAAAGTTAGGGTAGTTTTAATTAACCGAAATAAAAGTGTATGATATATTGTTTGACTTACCACTTCTTTACATGCTAACATTATTGGTGTAAGTTTTTCTTACTATATATTTTCGAATGCGTTAGAATGGTCTATTGTTGCTGTATTTATACAAAAAAAAGTATTGAACAATTCATACCTCTCTTATCTTCTTCTCTATCAGGGCATTAATATTAATACTATCCCATTCACTCCTACAGTGAATCTTGAGCGCTTTGAGATCTAGTTCATAATCTGGTTCCCGGATCAGCGGCTCTTTTTGGACCACCTAATAATAAACAATTTTATAAGATCCAATAACCACTATAATATCAGCAGGGCTACCCTATAACTAAAACCAATTTCAGAATTAAGTTATATTATATCGCGCAATTGCAAGATGTTTGATTTTTCAAATTTACTAAGTAGTGCTTGTTCTTGTGAAATAAACTCAGCCTTATTATAGATATATGTTAGATATTATATAGATTATATTATCTTTAATTATTTAACAAAATCAATTAAAATTGTTGCAATATAAGAAAAAGACTATTTAAGCTTACAAAGCTATAAACTGTCTGATTACAAAACTTGACAAACTAAAGATAGTAAGTACTATGTTTATCATCATGCTTACTTTTTTCTCATGACAAAGAAATGGTAGCCATGGTAACAAACACACGAACAAAATGACGTCTCACCTCAATACTAGTCAAGGTAATAGGAGGTTTTGGAGTGCCTTTCTTTGCCGCGTCCAAATCACCGTAGTTCGCGAGAAAATCTAATACGAAAGATGTTATACCGGCGTATCTTAAAAACGCACCAGCGCCGAACCTATTAAAATAGCTTTTATTATAAACTAGTTTTTAAAAGCCGTAACATTTATTTATTTATTTCAGAAATACATACATTATCCTTAGACAGACTATGCCAATACGATAATGTCGAGAAACATAAAATAAAATATAATAAAGTACTTATATAGTATTAAACACATAATATACACAATATCGCTACTGTGAATTCACTCTGCGAACATATAAATATGTCGGAGACAGCATTCAGTAGGCGCAACGTCTTTGACAACGGGGATCTGTGCAACAGACTGGTTCTTGCCCTTGGTATCACAAATAACCTAGGCCTTCGCCGTCGCACATATCCCATAGGTACTAAGAAACCCAGTTCTTGGAGTACACTTGGGTTGCACACTACACCCCTCAAGACTTTCAGTAGGTAGTAGGCCAACTGTAAGTCCCGTCTGGTTTCCAATACAACATAACATACTTCTGAGCCTACTGTCCCGCTTGTGTACTACCTTTATTCAACATCAAGTCCACCTAATCAAATATCAAGACCATCTATTAAATATAACGTCATATAAAAACAAGTCCTCAACAATTTTTACGCGAGTACCTACTATATACATTCTTCTCCTTCCTTGGTCCTTACATATGAAATTGGCGTTTTGTATGGGAGGAACAAAAAGTAGATTGTTTTTAAATAGTAATAATATATTAAATTAATAAAAATATGTACCATTGCTATCTTTATACTTTTGCCGTCTTATATGTAGTTCCTTGATCTATATTAATTAATTAGGAATTCCTAACCAAAGAGGAGATATTGAGGTACAAAATGGCCAGTACGAGAAACCTTCAATTTCATATGAAAGGACCATATATATACGAAAAAATAAAAATGATGAATGAAATCGGATTATCGTATATTAAACTGTATAATTGCATTACTTACAATTTATCAGGTTGCCCCGTATCATTCAGCATGTGTGGGTCAAATATGTAGCAGACAGTTCTCACTTGACTCCCAGCTTCCGGTGGGGGCGGATGACCCCATATAAGAAAATGTTTGTCCCCCGCAGATAAAATCATCATGTAGGTCCCACCCACTCGCTTTTCCATAAGTCTGAAAATTGTCAATCAGTTCTTGATACACTTTTAAGGTTGATTTAAAGAATTAGAGTATTATAAAAATCATTTAAATTTGGGCCTTAGTCAAAAGTAAATAACTTAAGAGTTCTTTGATATTCATGATCGATGTATCACTACAGAACTATGAACTTACAATTAAAAAAATATTATTTTATAATCACTCATGTAAATTATGTAATGTAAAACTCTTACAAAAAACGTTTGGCGTTATGACAAATAATATAGATTTGTGTGTTATATTTTAAATTGCTATATTTCTTTATGTCATTAATTTATTATATACTGTAAATTGTCTGTACAACAAATGTATGTTTCTGTGTAAATTTAAAATCGTAGCAAAAATAAAGATTCTGTATCCCTAAATATACACTGATAATATTATAGTAAGCATGTAACTTTACAGGGAGTTATTCTAGAATTTAATTTACTTTACCAGTAGAAATAAAGTGGTATAATGTTAAGGTTAAAAAATAAAGATTTTTATTTATATGTACGGTGTATGTGGATAAATGATTGGGATTAATATTATAATACTTTCAAGTGGCATGTAAAAAATACTTACGCCATCAAATCAGCCTCCGCCTGAATATTATCGGGGTGTTTCGCGAGCAATCCCCGATCAGTTTCCACCATCTTTACAGTATACTTTGTGTCATGGAAGTACAGTGATGTTAGGAGCTGGTTCAGTTGGAGCTGGGGTTTGCCTATTAGTTCACAAAAAAATAAGATCTACCACAAAACGTTCAACAATCCAAAAATACAATATATTGATATTCATGCGCTATGAATAGAATTCATTGGCCTGTTGGGCCGCTTTATGGGTTTTTTTTATAGACCAGGGGGCAAATGGGCAGAAGGCTCATCTGATGTTAAGTGATACCACGGCCGATGAACACTCAGTGCCAGATGGTCGCGAGTGCGTTGCCGGCTCTTTTCTTGAAGGACCCTCAGTCGAATTGGTTCAGAAATACTTCAGTGGGCAGCGGGTTCCACATAGTGATCAATTAAATCTCTTTTTACAACCTTAAGGTCCCAACTAAATATATAAGTTTTATTACATAAATAATATACTTAGCGGAACACGGCGACATATCGAGGTTCGGTAGAAATATTACGAAAAATTTACAGTCCGGTCTTCATAAAAGTACCTAGTTACTACGGCACTAAGGGTAGAAGGAATTCCATTGTACCTAATAAAGATTAAATAAGTTCTTATATGAAACAATTTACCCTTATAGCACTTCATGGCAAGCATACACTGTTTATAATATCTATCTCCGCCATCTATCACTTCATCCACATCTCTCCTTATTAATTCAGCCGGTGTCTTCTCTTCTAATAGCGCTCGGCATACAACTGCTATGCAAGCAGTTTGCGAACCTAAATTGATAGTCTAAATTTATTTTTTGTAACGAAAATGTTGCGTTGTGAATTTATTTAAATTTAAACAAACAATACATATTTTATATTTAAAACTCTATGAAATAGTTGTATATTTTTGTTATGATGATAAGCAAATATTACATAAAACAATTTGGATCCATGCTAATGGGAACCTTCGACAGGTACATGAATTACATCAGAGACAATGAATGGTTTCTTTCAGAATCATTACACAAATGCTATTTTTTTTTTAATTTTACCGCAAGCAGTAGAAGAGTATTTCTTGGAGTTGCACCCAATACTGCCTTGAAGCATCATCTTATTCTTCTCCACTTGAGTAAAGTTGTGCCAGATCTACCAAAATACGTTTATAAATAAAATAAAAGACATTTATTTGATAACTTAGTAGTATGTACTAGAATACCTATAACTCAAGTAAAGTAAAAAATTGTTAAAATGTATATGCAATTTTAAACGGTAAAACCTGTATTAACATGACAATATGTTAAGTGTGTGTGGCTTCTCTCTGTTCTGGTCAAAACAGCCCTGCGATTCTGTAACTCACTTTTCGAACTCACACAGCGGTTTTCGCATCGGCGGTCGCTCTCAAATCAGTCCTGAAGCAGTCATTTTATGATTTGGCATTCTGATAAACAATAAACTACAAGCTCCCACCTTTTCAGAGTTTGAAAAGTGAGTTACAGAATCGCAGGGCTGTTACGGCAGAACGGCCGATAACAAAACCGCAAACATTGCATAGGGGCCGTTCAAGTATTGCGGAAGCACTATGTGAGGGCCCCCGGGTACGGTCTTTGATTTCTTATTTTTTATGATATGGTATCTAGATAGTGATTACGTCAGGTGTAATTATTTACTTTTTTTACACATATTCAACCCACAATGTCTATTTTTGAAAACTAAATGCATTTTCGAGAGCAGTGTTGGCCTAGTAGCTTCAGCGTTCGACTCTCATATCTGAGGTCGTAGGTTCGATCCCCGGCTTTGCACCAATGGACTTTATTTCCATGTGCGCATTTAACATTTGCTCGAACGGTGAAGGAAACCATCGTGAGGAAACCGACATGTCTCAGACCCAAAAGCCGACGCGCGGCGTGTGTCAGGCACTAGAGGCTGATCACCTACTTGCCTAAGAGATGTAAAAGTGATCATGAAACAGATTCAGAAATCTGACGCCAAGACCTAAAGAGGTTGTAGCGCCACTGATTTATTTATTTTTATTTTAAATGCATTTTCGAGGATTTCTACAAATAATTAATACATTTCGGTACGCGCTTAGAACTGAGTAGGGGAATTACCGACGTGTTCTAAGCAAAGCAAGTTAATGTTTTGGTGTTACCGTTGATCCACTTTCACCAAAGTTGAATTGTTCAAAATGTCGTATCAAATAGACAAATAAATCCCAGTCATAATATTAAAGCCTTGCTTATATTTGCTGACAAGGGGAGGAGGGGGGATTATTAATTAGTAAATCTTCTCACGTATGTTGGGTTGGTAATATTTATTTATATGAATAATAAAAATATTTTATGAAATATATGTTGCTCATTTGACTCGTTTTGTTTACGAATTAATGACGTCGAACATCCGCCCGAAGTGGGATGGTCGACTTGGAGAAGGGAATAGAATATTAAACAAATTATGGCACATGCGCACGGGCATTCTTCGTTTAACTTCGTAGTGATACAGTTTATGTAAAATCAGTTAAGTAAATTATAGTGAATCAAGTCATTATTGAAGTGTTTAATTTCCTATCCGTAATCAAGTATTTATTAAGTTTTAATTAAACGGCCCTATAGTTAAAATAAGTAACGTATCTATAGGAAGATTATCTGAGTGCGACGCGTAAAAACGTATTATTAAAGCCAGAAAACCCTTACCTTTTTCAACTTAGCACATTCATACAACGGCTGAGTAATCTCTTCCCGCGGTATGCGCAAGCGTCGCGGCCTTCGTCGGCGCCGTCGCAAATATGGCGGTATCCATTTGCGCGTCTCTAACTCTGGTAGTTCAATCATCTAAATGATTTAATAAATCCCATTAGCACAATCGTATTAGTTAGTTCAATCGATGTGTTAGTGACGTCTTTGAAGACGTTTCTTAAGAATAATTATAATTTATATTTTTGACAGGTCATAATGTTTGCATAAATTTCTAGTTACAGCGGAAATTTATAAAATCTTTCTGGTATAACAACTGACTTTTTGACCATTGTTGACCAAAAAAATACTCACAACTCTAGGCAATTTCTGAGGGGGTGGAGGGGGCCTCCACGGTCTTGTTTTGATTTCCGGCTTCGATATTTCGGGCCATCTTCTTTTAAACCTATTTTTACGTAAATATGCCCTGTATTCCGCCTCCCTGAAATTTTAAAGTAGTTTTGTCCTGGGTCCGATTTTATTGAGTACCACCTGAATTGAGTAAACCTATAGTTTTGTTCCTAATCCACTAATAATCCTCACAATGCATAATTAGTAGAACATGTCGTACATTCATTTATCTTTACAGAAAATCTGTATACAATTAATAACAATCATATGTAAAAGTATAATAAAACAAACCAAAGCATTACAGAAAAAAGCCTTAATTGAAGGGTGGGTCTCTACCAGTTTAACAGCTGAATGGCCCGAAACAACTGTGTAAAGGCTTTGCCAGTGCTAGGTTTCCTGAGATTCTAGTACCGGATGGGATCTCGTAGTATGCAGTAAGTCGGAACTGTGTGCGATCAAAGTTGCACCAGCGTGTCGGAATGACGCAGTAGTAAATTGTGGATGTTGCTACATAAATATCTGGTATTTAAAGTACAATAAAAGGTCATGTTTAGCTACATTTCAAATTATTATTATAGTAACTCACTCTCGTGCAATCTGTGAAGGGGTCTTAGGTATCTCTTCCGGTTCCTCCGGTTCATCCTTTCCTTTTCCCTTTTTCTTATCAGGAGCATCACCCCCCGCCTGCTGTCTATAAAATATTTCTTACGTAAATGTTAAACAAATTTTGACATATTCAATAGTTCCCGGCCGTCGACGTAAGCCTTGATGACAGGAATAATAACTGACCATATTATCGGAAACTGTATAATCTAGTCATTTAATTGATTATCTTGTAAGGCCTGGTAATTTTAAGGTTGTATTATAAAGATATTCTTAAAGTTCTTACTTTTTCTTGTCAGCCATCGTGATCCGTAGATTCAACCAGTATGCTTATATTTTTTAATTTATTCATTCATCAGATATGCTATAAAATTATTATAATGTTTAGAAAAGAATATGCAAACTAATTATTTAAATAAAATATTCTGTACCAACCCTTTTATAATATTTAAGCTATTTTTCAATTTTTTTGTATTATTTTTATATTTTGTTACAAAAAAACATCCACATCACGTAAAGCATAATATATTTTTTTTCTCACTGTCATTTTTTAAATCATGTCAATTAGAAATTCAAGTTTTTTTTTCAGCCTGTAATTATAACAAAAAGTTTTAAGGTCATATCCGATTGCCAAATAACGGAGCCATATTATATTTCACCTACCTACTAGCTAACACGGCAAACGTTTGTTTTGCCATGTATATTATTTCTAGGAAACATTTTTTTAGTTCAATAAAAGTAACTAGAGTCTGGCTAACGAAAGGAGATAACGAAAAAGCACGGCAAATTCAAAACATTTTAGTATGGTATCCCTGAAAGTTTGATACATTTTGTGGATTAAACTTACTTGATTTTATTTTATTATTTATAACATTGATAATTGTATTTCTATGAAATTAAATACTATACGTATTTAGTATTTTGCTGTTGATACTTAAAATGACTAGCATTGCATGGAAAACTAAAACTATATTTATTATAAAACACAACTTTATTCGGAATAATCAAATCCTGAGAAAGAAACGAAATATTCTATCAAATAAAACAAAGTTTGGTTTTTAGTTTATACCTGTTAACTATTCGGAAAAAATATATAATAGAAATGAAAATAAGTAATTGCATGAAGTATGAAGACATTAAATCATAATAAAATCGTGACACGAGAATTTTATATAGGCTTATTTAGTCTTTCTTATCCGGATCTTAGAGATTATCATTCTTATCCGGTAACTGTCGCATTTAATGTATTAATAAATTAAACATTTATTTTAATAGAAAGGCGTTTTATTTACATTAAAAAGACTGCATAATTTTTTGGCAGCTTTTATTACATGATTTACACACAAAATTTACAAATAATATGACAAAATTTTAGTTAAGCCAATTTGGCTTATTGTTGTTGGCAACACTGGTCTTGACAGGTTAGATGATAAATATTTCAGGTCTGTCAGTTTCACGTCATCGTTAATATTCTTTAATCTTTATCTGTGACTATATATCTACTATACTCTAGCGTAAATACCATGTAAATACTATGCTCTTTGATAAATACAAATTATTTTAACAAAATGGCTGAACTATAAAGACGTGTTTCGATTTTTGTATCAAAATGGAGCTATTTAGCGAGTATTATTATCAAACAAACGAATTTTCAAGTTGTTCTGACGTAAGAAACATTTCTTGTGGTGAGACAGTGTATAGTACAGAGAGACTTAAGATCTACGATTCAGGACCTTGTGAGGCCCAGGAAGTGTCTATTATCGGTTTGAAGTGTTATAGACTTATTCACAAGCCTTTTTCAGACTTTTCATTTTTGTGCAATAACAAAAACATGCCTGTGTGAGTGTAAAATGACTTAGCATCCTCTATAAACTTTAAAATCCTTTAAAAATGAATAATGTACATGTTTGTCGTACGCGTAATCGCAACGAACCAAAAATGTTCTCGCCAGTAAACTTTTCCATAACCAATTATTCCACGGACGCCCAATCGAAAGCAATGAAAAACCCTTTGGGAGACACACTATTTTTTAACAGTATTAATAATTTGCACTTAATTCCGGACCCGTTGAAAAAGAATTTGGCTGATTCAGTCATAACAGGGACAATGGAACAAAGGAAAGAGCGTGATAAGTTCGAGAAACCCCCACCAACCTCTGAATCTGGAGCGTTAGGTTCTCTAGGTGGCATTACCAACTTTTTTTCTGGTGTGTTCAATGTCATGACTGCTATGTTTCAAAAAAGGGCTTCTTCACCCACCACCCAATATTATGATTGTTTCGACACTGTTGATGACGGACAAATGACACCGTCTCTACCTTGGCAGCCAGCCAAGTTTGAGGTTCAAAATAGGAATTCGACTCCTAATTCCAATGATATGGATAATATGACTGTAATCACTAATTGCAAGGATAAAATAAACAAAGTACACTTAGTCCTCAATGGAAACATTCAAAAGTGTCCTGCAACAATGTATGTTGAGCCTAAATCCGTAGAAGACTCATTTGAAGATGCATTTTGCCCAGAAAACATTGTTCAGTCAGCAAATGATACGGTAATACAATGTTACACTGCATATAATCAACATCAGCAAGAATTACTTGAAGTAGAAGCCCCAGTTATTAAGACTGAGTTTTGTAATGAATCTATGGATATTGTTAAGATTTTACCCGAAACTGATAGAAAACAACCAGATATGGATAGGACTGAAAAAGATTTAAATACAGTTACTTGCAATTCAAAAGAAAGAGAAATTGTATCCACTTGTGAAGATAAGTTAAATAAATTAAAAGAACTCTTGCATTGTAAACATAAACAAAATCTAAACTCAGTTCAAGAAACAACAGCTATACCCATTAAGGGAGTAATATCATCTTCATTTGGCAATGAAATTGATGCACCTCGAGAAACAAAAAATAGTTTTGATGAGGTAAATGGCAGATTTTACTCTTCATCTGTAGACAGTGATGATTCGTTTCAAATTGTATTCACAGATCGGAAAAGAATACCATCTGATTGTGAGTCGGAAGATTCCTTTATTGTGTTTGATGAGTCACCAGATTGTTACACAAATATTGATGTGTTTGGTTCAGATTCAGAATCTGAAACAGAAGATTCAGGTTATGTTATGACATGCCTAAATCATTCACTATCAAGGACTTTTGGAGATTTAACCGATGATAGCTTATATGGAAATGACGTTGTTGACTGTGCTGTACAGCCAGGTCATGCAGTTGAACCAGAGAAGATAAATATGTCAGATACCACTCAAAGCAAAATACTAACAGAGGACAAGAATCAAAAGCCATTTAAAAAGGTAAGTTGTTTTTACCATACCTTCAAAATACCGTGGACTACATTAAACATTGTTATTGTTAGCCTTTTTAATGTCTCGCCTCATCATAAGTCTATTTGTAGTCTGCTGTGGTGTTACACATGTTATCTATTTAGTTGTGTCCAGTGGCTTCACCTTCATAATTTCAGTCTTAGCCTGATATTAGCCTTTCTCCATGGACTATACAACACAAAAAAAATAAAATTATTATATATTAAGTATGATTTTCCATTACTATTTCCATAAGATAAGCATAATGCATTGTTACACCTTAGTGATGCATATAACTAGAAATAACCAATAAATTATTAATAAGCAGTATATTTTCCAATAAACTGATTGTTTTTATTCAAGCATTTATCAACAGAAATATATGTTTTTATAAATTTGTACCAATTTGGTAACAAATAACAGTTTTAAAACAATACAATTAAAATATAACCATATAATGTTTTGATGTCCTTCTGCATCTGTTTCTTTACCATTTTTTAAAGCAAATAGGTTATCAGGGCTGCTTGACTATGAACCTCAAATAATTATTGTCACGCCGGAATCGAACCCATGATTAAGTTTTGAGTTAGAGAACTAATAACGCCGCTTTTGTTGCTTTGTGTTACGCACGTGAACGCAGAGGCGTTAACACAAAGCAACAAAAGTGGTATTAGAATATTTCTTAATGCAAACTAAATGTATAATTCCATTGACTTACATTTGCTCTTCACTTATTTATTACCTTGTGAAGACGGCGATCGAATTAAATTTGAATAGTACCAGTCTTTCCGATTCTCGGCTATATAACCAATATACCAGTGACGACGTAATGTTTTGTTTCTCATTAAATAAAATAATTACTATTCCCCTAAAATTCATAGCGGATGACGTTATCGCATTTTTATTATCAATTAGGTACTCGTATCTAGGCCAAGCGCTAGGTGGACTAGATGTTTCCAGTAAAACAAGGCAAAAACCTTGAATGCCGTTCATAAATGTCCGATAGGAAATTCCAATGATAAATATAAGCCACTTAATTTTACAAATAAATATTCAACAGTCGCACGTATTTACGAAGATAATGTTGCTATGCACTATACATTTATTTGCGGTGACTAGATAGTGCTTTTGCGAACCGTTAGGTGCTCTAGTTGTATGCGATGTAGATCATTCGAAATTTAGTAGAATTATCTTTTGGACGCCATTTTTAGTTAATTGGCAAGATAATCATATCGGTTTTCACTATAGACGATGATTGTCAAATCATGATGAATATTAAGGTACAGTACAGTCACAGAAATATAATTAAAACTTTCTACGTTTCGCAATTCCCACGAGGAAGTTATAACAGTCGGTCAGTTGAACCGCCGGTCATCAATAAAATATGTTCCAATATATGTCCTCATTTACATTAGTGTAGGACAGAGTTGCGGAGGTGATAAGTTGTCCTTGAAAGTCTCCCCATTTTCCTACACCGATGTCGACAAAGTAAATTCGCGTATGAACTAAGCTAAACGTACAGAATCATAGTAAACACATAATCTGTGACACGGTGTAACTATAATTAAAATATAAATAGCTAAGAAGACATAAAAGTCTTAGCACTTACGTCACTGTTTAACAATCAATGAGTGTATTTGTTATTGTTTTGGTTTTAATTAAAAGTATATATATGTCTAAACAAAAATCGTTGCAGACTAGTTTATGAGCAAGAATAATTCTTATTGGTCTAAGATCCCGCTATACAACGACCTTCACCGAGATGCTTATTTAATGAAACTTATTTTATATATAATTTAATATGTCAATAAATACAATCCATATGGGTTGCCTAGCAAATTTCAGTCAGTATTTATAATTTAAAAAAAAATTTTTTTAAACATTTCAACGGTATGATTATTAGATAAATTCAATACCAATCGAAAGTATGAAGCCCATAGAATATGCAAACGTTAGGTTGTTTTTAATCAATTAATTATTTATGTGTATATTTTTATGTGACACTAAAGTATATACATTTTTATATAAAAGAGGTTATAGTGATACATATTATAAATGTACTACCCTGATTAAAAATATGATTGAAAAAGTTCAAAAAATTTACTACGCAAATTATAAAAAAATTTTTTTTTAATATTAATTAAACATACTCTGTGACTGAAATTTGTAGACAACCCATATGGATTATATTTATTGACATATTAAATTAAATATAAAATAAGTTTCATTAAATAAGCATCTCGGTGAAGGTCGTTGTATAGCGGGATCTTATACTATATATACTTATAGATTTATTTAAACCGTTGTCAATTCAAATGTATTTTAAGTTTTAACCATACCTTACATGGAATACGTAGCATGGAACAAGTAGCATTGACGCCTTGTTTGACCAGTTTACAATATATTTGTAGTTCTAACCTATCATAAATGTGTAACGTTTTTCTGTACCCAAGTATATTAAAACGATTCGTGACCAGCTAGTGACTCTTTATACCTAAAAGTTACCATTATGTGGTATAAAGTACTGGAAAGTTGAAAACAATATTAACAATAACGGCTTAATTCAATCCCCGCCCCGCGTCGTTTTGCAAAAAGGAAAAATTCGTTACGTAATACTTGAACGCTCCCATAGTCCTGGATGCATTTTAGTATGGGAAAAGGAGTGCCAGCGACTTTGCTATCCGGTTATTATCTGGGAGTAAGTTGCGCACGCAGAAAAGCCAAAAAATAATTACTTTGTGAGTTAAATTATCATCGCTGCAAAACGTTAGAGAGCTTAATATATTACATCTATATTAACACAATCATATTACGTCAAACTGATAAAGCAATTCCAAAATAATTAGTGGCGCTTTCTATATTGCAGTGTAATTGATAAAAAAATATCTTATCCTGTTCAATATGAAAGGTCTATCGATAACGCGAATTTTGACAACAAGATACTTGATCAAAAATATTGGAGTAAAATACTGAGAAATAACTCATTTTAACAATACAATTTTTATTAAAATGATACTTTAGTATTATAAATATTGATTTATAATTTACACAAAATATTTATGCAACAATTCTTACTACCTAATTTGGTATGTTCTTAAAAAATTCTGGAGACTGGACATATTCTTTAAATACTAAGGGAACCAATTAATCATCACTTCCCTATATAATGATGCAACAGCTAGGTCATTAGATTACACTCATAGCATTTCTGTTGAGTACTTTCTATCATGCAGACACGAAGGTCGATTGTGTTTGTACCTAAATCGTAATAGCGACCTCGGCCTGCGGTCACACGTACCCAATATGTCGCAGGCCTCTGACATTAGGGTTTTAAATGTCCTTTATTTATGCAGACGATGTATTTTCTTTGCTTTTCGATTACATAAACAGTACAAAGGAGACTAAATTATTATTTCTCGGATTGTTATGGTATATATAAAAGTGCTAATTATTCTATCATCACATTATACTGTAGTGTTTGTTTGAAGCTGATGTGTCAACAGACACATTAATATGATAACCCAGGCAAGGCAATGATTATTTATCCTTATATGAAATATAGAGAAATTGTTGTGTAAACAAAGAGTTTTGAAATGACGTGGCGTCAAAACCCCGAAATAAATTAAATTCTTGCGTTACTTGCGCTTGCATATGGCTTCGATGATTAACGCCTGATCATATATCCGAAGTATAGGAGTAATTGATACGAGCCGTAAACGTGGGTTCAGAAAATACTACTGTTAAATGAGCCCTTTATAAAAAATTAGGCCGGTTACTCACACATAAAAATAATGATATTTCCTAATGTAACTGTCTTATTAATATTAACAATGAAATTATGTTCTATAAATGTTTATCTGTATGTAGTATTGACGGTTAATACATAATTTAGTCAAAGTTCAAAGTCATTTAGAAGTTGAAGTAGTTACTTAATTTCCTATAAGCGCTCGAATGTTAAGTTTATAGTTATTAAGAAATCTACAACAATTAAACACGTGTAATAATTGTTCAAATAATAAATTATATACATTATACATATTGAATTCTTTTCACTAAATGTCAAAATGTATATTTATGTAAATTATTGCTTCACCTTGAAATATTAGAAATACTTGATAAGACACATACGAAAATGTCGACATCGGGTGACCGCAACTTTATCTACACTTGTAAAGGCAAAAGATGTTTTAGTAAATTTGTGGAATCACAGCTCCACCTTAAAATAGCTCCAATTTTTTTTCTATGGTTATTTACTGCTTGTATGTTGTACCCCAAGTAATATTAAGAAGGCGCATGACTTTGAAACCCTTAATGAAAATTAAAAACCGATAATATTACATGCATGATGTAAATGATATTGTCTCAGTTACCAGTGAATTACATTCGGTTAGGTTAGATTTTTAAATTTATACAAATAAACTTACGCTCCGACCGGGAATCGAACCCGATACCCCTCACCTAGCGGACACTTAATAAGATCGCTAGCCTATGAGGCCCTTAACTTAACCTAACCTATTTGATATAAAAGTACACGTCATAATAACAGCCAAACGTTCGTATTCGTAGAAAGACTTCTGGAGCATAAGGAGGCGAATTTTCCATTTTACCGAAAGATTGTTTTCTATATCTTTCTCTCTTTACTATTTTGCACTCAGAATAACCGTAAGGTCATTGCGCGTAAATCTGTCTCGTGACGTCACGGCGTGACTCGGCTGATGACGACACTGGTAGTAATAGAACATGATAGGTTGTAATGATTAATGAATGAATCACGTAGGAATCACCAAAACTTTTTATTGTATGTCTCATGTAGTCATGTATAATATAGTTCTATAGTTGATCATGCTTATAGTAAATAAAGAATCGCAAACATTACCCTATACAAAAATGTATGGTCCAAGTACGACTTTTCTTCAACAAATGGATAGTTAATTTTGTTTGCATTGAATAGGCTCCGAAGCTACTGGACTGATGTGTAAAATTCGTTCGCTCTTAGAACCCCTCATTATCCCTGATAAACATAGGCTATAGATTATTTCTTATACATCAATATCTACCAATCAATTCCGCGATACCTTGTTTGACAAATAAAAAACATCATTTGCATTCAAGTCTATTTACCGAGAATAATTTAGGCTATATAAACGTGCTACGACTGCATAATGCAAATGAAGATGTAGTTATGATATTAATGCAGTTAGAACTGCACAGCACAGCTAGTATTTAATAAAATACTTAAATTTAAGAATTTAAGAACTTTTGTACCTAGTTTAAAGTATAAAGCAATATAGTATTGTCTTTGATTAACATAACCTTTACACATTTAAAGAAAAACGCTTTTTACCTGATTAAAGTTATGTTTATTATTATAAATTTACAACTATTTGACATAATTTTAAATTTACGAGCCTGCGTGGTCACGCGAAACGTCGGATAAATTTAAAATTATGTCAAATAGTTGTAAATTTATAATAATAAACATAACTTTAATCCGGTTAAAAGCGTTTTTCTATAAAGCAATATATTATAAAAATGAGTAATTGTTTTATTTTTATTTGTGTTCCATTCCTTTGTACATAATAAGAGTATATTTTAATTTCAGGTCCGTTTCTCTACCGACCCACCAAAGGTCCATGTTATGAGGGTGTGGGCTTTTGCAGCTCGACAAGCGAGAGCTGGTCACTGGGAAAGACACGCCCTGGACCGGGATCGATTTAGACGAAGGTTTGCTATTTACTATCATACATCGGCAATATCTATCCAATAGATAGGTATAAGTGTAAACTATAATACAAAGTTTTAGCCGTAACACTGCTAAAGTTTATGACTTTGTATCCAAAATAACAATTTTGATGGACAAAGAACAGATCAAAATATCTTATAGTCTTATAATTTAAAATAAAATTAATTGCAGAATCGCGGACGTAGAAATGGGTATATCCTGGGTTCTGAAGCCGCAACACCGAACTCGTGTGATGTTCCAACGCTTTATGCCTTGGTGGAATGCTGAAAAGCGAAGAGAATTAGAGGAAAGAAAAGCTCTTGAAAGCGAAAAAGAATATTTAGAAAAGGAGACAGAAAATAATAAAGAAAACGTAGCAATCACAGATTTTGGTTTAAACGAGAACGAAAATGCAGGTGATATAAATGATAATATTTCATTAAAAGAAAATACAGATTGTGGTGACAATATATTATTAAATAATATGAGTGATAATGGACTACAGAATGATGAATTACATACATTCAACAGCTTAGATTGCAAAGATTGTGATCAAGAAGTCGAAAATTTTAGTAAAAGCAATATGGAGATGTTAAAACCAATAATTGAAGCCGGCCACAATAGAGAAAAATGCAATGATATTCAAGATGGACAGAAATGTACAGATAAAGAAGATAAGGTTATACATATAAATAAATTTATTAAAGAAAACGAATTTCAAAAAAGGGTAGTAAATGTTACGGGAAATACAGATAATGGCCTTGATTCTGATATTAAAGTGGATGACACATGACGAAGGAGTAAATTTGCTAAAATATTTGTTGGTGGGTAGTTGTGAATAAAAGAATCCATACTTATAATTATTGAGAAAAAACATGCAAAACATTAAAAAAATATTATGGTTGGTTAAAATCATATTTGTATAAAAATATAGGAAACTGATACCAAATTCAAAACTGTCATGCCTCACAATCATTTTTAAGGTTTTTTTATTCGGAAAGATTGGTATCAGTGTTAGTGTATGGGGCGTGGCTTGCTATGACACGCCTTTGGCGCTGATATTGGTGCCAATATTATACAGCCCTACGAAAAAAAATATCAAAGAAATTCTAGTGGTTGCTCAAAATAATTTAATTATAATTAATTCAGTTTTAACAGTGACCTTAAATTATTATTTTAAAAATTGGAAAAGATATGGGTAATTATAAACCTCTTACTCGGGTTTTTAAAATCGTTGAAACATAGGATGCGTCTATTGTCATAGACACCGAGATAACTAGACATATGGATTCTTTTATTTATCAACAGTCGTAATAAATATAGATATTATTTTGCATAAAACATGCTGAAAATATATGAAATAAATGTCAGATATGCATTCCTATAAGAAAATTTATTGGTTAAAACGAAAGTAATTAAATACTACGAATTGAGGGGATTTTGTTAGTAAAATAGGGATGCTAAGTGCCTCAATCTAGTTATCTAGATAGCACAAATAAAAAATGTAATATATGTTTAATAAAATCTATATTAAAGTAATATATCTATCTTATATAAGTAATCGCCAAATTTGTTTGCTGTCAAAGAGTAATTCAAAAACCAAAAGGTAGATATTGCTTGAAATTTTGTGATCATATATTTATTGGGAAAGCTGTCTTTCTACAAAAACATATATTGTTTCAAACTGCATTGTTCAGTATTGTGCAGTGATTTTGGTGATAACTGTACATATTATAACTGAGTAAGAATAAATAAGCACCTTCGTGTATGAAGTACGTACACTACAACCATCGCAGGTAAAAATCAGTTGTAAAAAGATTGATATTATTTAGTTTAGTATTAACATCACAAGTAAATCCACAAGAGTATAAAATTTCACAATATGTAGATTTTTGTATGAACGCCATCTAGTGTTATTGGGACGTTAAAATATAGTCGAGATTTATCTGATATTCAAAACGAAACGAACTATGAGTCCTGATATTTATTTTAAAGTCTTGAATTGCTGCCTTTGCGCTCGTTTGTACAAGCCAGGACGTACAAACGTAATGGCTTTGAAAGACGGTTTTATTCTTGGTGCTATGCCTCCAATTTGTTTTACCCTAAGATTGATTTTTCTTATAAAATAACGTTGAGTTTTTAAAATGTCTCTATTAAGCTTTGTTCCATTATCCATGTTGAGAGCTGTACCAAATGGATATAAAACGAAAAATATATGGGATAAATTTTATTTCTAGTATATTTTTCCCAAAAGGAATTTTAAGTTTTGAATTGGTGCGGAAATGATATTAGCTCATCTCTTTACCTTTTTCGCAAAAACACTAGATGCATCTACGACCCTGGCTAACTAGACTAGGCAAGAATTTCATTTTCACATTGTATAACCATTTCCGGGCTAACATCTTGTCGAAATATAACTGCGCATCTGTTCACTAGTTTATATTGTGTTTTTTGTATTCATTATTTATTATTGCATTTAAACGGGAACAAAGTAGACATTGTCAGAAATCACACAAATATCGCCACCTCTTAAGTACTAAAAATAAGGACAAAAATTGTGGTTATTTATGTGTGGCAAAAGTATATTTTACAACGAAATATAAATTGGCTTTAAAAAAATATTATCGTATTTTTATAATATTCGTTGGCTTTTTGTTCCATTAATCACAAAATCATTAAAAACCGCATCGACACTGATTAGAAAGTATTGAAATATAACATGATTTCAGATAAAATCCACATAAAATTTAAAAAAAATACTCTGGCGGTTTTTATATTTTTGTGCTTTGATGTTTCATGAAAATAAAATAATACTTCTTATGTCTACTTTGGGATCTGTATAACTATTTTAATGCTTATAAACAATAGTTATGTAAATACTTGTATAGTATCTTATATCCGTGTACCTTATAGAATACAAATTAAAGTGTATAATATAATTTTAACAAGGGGTTTGGTTTAATAAACAATAAACGCAAATAATTGTGTTTTCTTTAATATATTTTTACTCCCCTTATCATCCCTTCAACCATCTGTAAAGTTTGAAGAATTCTTCTTTACTTCTTTAAGGGCCTAGCCAGACACCTTGAATTAAGCTGTGTAACAAATGTTGCAAATCAACTGTCCCTATTCTGCTAACCGTCGTTATTTTTTTTATCTGTCCACATATTCGCCTGCCGCCCAGCTATGGCGACCGCGCTGAGATCTGGCGACATTTTTCAAATGACAATGCAATAGGCGACGCCCAACGGCGCCAGACACGAAATTGGTGTCCCATCAGGGAAAAGCTGTATATATATGTCGCAGCCAACTATCTTAATTAGCCGTTCAACTAACAGCCTAGCCGTCCAACTAACAGCCTAGCCGTCCAACTAACAGCCTAGCCGTCCAACTAACAGCCTAGCCGTCCAACTAACAGCCTAGCCGTCCAACTAACAGCCTAGCCGTCCAACTAACAGCCTAGCCGTTCATCTAACAGCCTAGCCGTTTAACTAGCGGCCTGATAGATTTTCAGCCAGTTGATTAACCAGCTAGGCAAATGACTTGGATCGATGACGTTTCATTACTTGCCTAGCCTGTTGACTGTTAATTTAATTCCACTTTCTGCCACTCTCAAACTCGAAACGAAACTCTTGAAACTGTCAATATATCGTCGGCAAATAACAGCTTTGATGGTGTTTTCCAAATTTTCATGAAAAACAACAAGTACAATGGAAGATTGTAGTGACAATAATAATGTGATTTAATTTTAAAAGAAATATTTTTATAGTATTGTCTTTGATTAACATAACTTTTATTCATTTAATAAAAAAAAAAAAAAAAAAAAAGGGGATTGAAGTTATGTATTATTATAAATTTACAACTATTTAACATAATTTTAAATTTATCCGACGTTTCGCGTGCTTTACAGCGTGCGTGGCCACGCACTTTATAATAATACATAACTTCAATCCGGTCAAAATAGTGTTTTATTAAATATTTTTATGTCATATGTTTCATCTTTTTTATTTCTGCCAAATAATGACTATCTTACGAATGGCCTGAGAATTAGCCAGCTAGTTTGTTAAATGTTGTAACAAACGCTACGGCGACTAGGTATCTTTCAGACCGTTAGTTAAATGGCGCCGCGCCGTTTAGTTAAAAGTCTAGGTTGTTAATTGAACGCCTAATTAAGCTAGTTGGCTGCGACTTATAGATAAATATTAAATATAATTCAGATTTATTTTAATTACACAGGATAGAGTAATACATTTTTATACCAACCTTACCATTTAGTTATCGTGATATAGAAACCAGTTTCTAAAGTTCAGACCGCTGACTTTTGGTCTGAGATAAAAGAAAGATACATATTTAATATCGTGTTCTCTTTATACGATATTCAAAATTAATTACTTTATTTATAGTAATTGGCATAGATGACATCGAAAAACAATCATACAACAGCTGATCAATTTCAATCAACTTTTTATCTAAATCTAAATAATTGTAATTAGGAGGCAAAATTCGCTTAAAAGAGTTTGGGCTTTAATAACATACCTAATATGAGTCTGCTATTAGATGAAATTAACGCTAAAATTCGTTACTGAATAGCAAAATTTGTATCCTTATTCCTTAATAGACCTCATTACACCGAATTAGGTCGATCTTTTTATGAATTAGCCTGTATTACGTGTATACAGAAAGTGAGATTCCGACGAATTCAATTATTTCTAATATAACCATCAAAAAATAGATCTACCTTTCATAAAGTCGGTTAAAAACGGTTGGAATTTAAAACAGTTACCGAATAGATGAAAGTACTTAAGCAATTCTACATACAATTTTACAAAAAAATAAGCGTAAGTTGACATCAGAAATGTCTTTGATATATAGATACATTTGATACGTCATATATTTTTTGAGTGTGCTTACATGTCCGATTCCTTATGACATGTACCTTTACAGAGTTTTTATATAATAGTTTTATAAATTATATACTGTTAATATAAAAAGGAGAGCTGTGTTGGCATAGTGGCATCAGCATGTCAATCTCATCTCTGAGGTCGTAGGTACGAGTCACGGCTGAGCAGCTATTTATTAACTTTCTCTCTATGCGCGCATTTAACACTCGCTCATACGAAAGGAAAACATCGTGAGTAGCGGCCAAGGCACATAGGGCTGATCAACTACTCGCCATTCAAAAAAGAAAAAAATAATCACGAAACAAATACAGAAATCTGATGCTTGAAAGGTTGTAGCGCCCCTGTTTTTTTTTACTACAAAAACGAGCAAATTGTCATGTTTCTTTTATTTTTTCAACACGTTCCATTGGTCTTGGGCCATCTTGAAACGGTGGCAAGCCGAATAGTTCTGGTTTGAACTCCAAAAGCGTTTTGATCACTAGTGTTGCCTGACGAGTTTGATCGCGGTCGAGACGGGAATCCGGAATCATTACAACCTGGAATTTAGCTGGGGGTAAAAGCGTATTTATGAGTGTTCTCTTAAATTGTACAGTAAACAACAATATAAATTAAAAATCCCTTTGAAAGGAAATCTATGGACGACACATTATGTGTTGCTTTCTTTCTGAAAACTGATTTGGCAATACAGTAAAACCCGCTTAATTAACCCAGTAAACCCGATTTTTCAGGGACCCTACCAAAAACGCGTCTTTAAAACGAGAAAGCGTATTATGCGGGATAGGGAAAATAGTCCGTAATACATGTGTATTATGTTCTAATTTTAGTATATAGGTATAGGTATTAAATTATACATTTATAAATTACATTAAATACGTAGTGTAATTATAATTACATTATTTAAAATAATCACTTATTTTGGTTTGGCAGAAAGATTTTGATGCATTAGGCCTTTACGCCTTTAGTACACCTACGCAATCGCATGCGGCAGCGAAACGACGAAAAAACTGTAAGTTGTATGGCAACGTTTCGCATGTGTTTTGTCTCGCTCTAATATATAGCTAGATGAAATAGTTGCGTCCTTGTCGGTATTGTTTCGCAAGTAACTGCGAAATGGCTGTTACACAGACGCAGCCGTTTCGCTAGTAGAGTTTCGCATCGCAAGGCATCACCACGCGTTCTGTCGGTGAGGACAGAATTTCGCACAATGGAAGCCGAAAATATTGAATTATTATTGAATTTGATTCGAAATTATCCCGAATTATATTTAGTTGGGCTACGATCTTCATGTGATTGAAGTTCTAAGCATAGCTTATTTTCTCCGAGTTTTCTTCGTTTCTGATTTATTTCATACACCCAGATTCTACGCTTTCTCTTTAATACCGACGCCAGGAACAACAATTCTTCCTCTTCAGAATCTGAAAGCGACGACTGGGACGACTCAGATGACATTCTGAAACGACGCCTGCACCTACAGCCCACGAAAGCTACAATGACATTTCCTTGCGAAAAAACTGCAGTGTACTAACGTTCCGCAGATATTTCGCTACCGCAATTATTTAGCAAAGACTCGCAGCCGCATACGAACGCGTAGGTACTAAAGGCGTTAGCAATTAAAAGATTTTCAACATAACTCAACTTTTGCAGTGTGTCTTCGCTTTGATCCAAATAAGCTACATAGCGTCTTAAATCATTAACAGCTGATAATGCCTGGGCGTTTGACAAAACCGGAGTTGACTCATCTTTGTCTTCATCATTATCACTTGGGGTTTCGTTTTGTGTGTTATTCACATTCTCAAAAAGCCTTTCTGGGGGCTCGCGTTAGACCTCTCGGCTCTGGCTCGGGCTTATTAAACGGGATGACGAATCGTATTAAGCGTTAAGAAATGTATCAAAATATGTCTCCAGTAATTGTAGAGACTGGCGTAAAGTGGCGTATTTATTATGCGAGAAATCGTAATAAGCGTGATCGTCTTAAACGGGTACTACTGTATTTTGAAGAAAAAAAAGATGTAATATATTATTTGTTTTATTACATATAATATTAATAATTAAGAGTAAAACCTGCATTCCTGCTTCTTTGGCTGCTAGTACCCCAACAGCTGAGTCTTCAAACACAAGACACTCCCTCGGTTTCGGTTTATCCGGGAATCGTGAAGCGGCCACCAAATATATGTCCGGCTGTGGCTTACCCCGGAACACTTCTGGGTCTGTGACGCTTACCTACGCATACACTAGTTGTAGAGTATTTGTTTTTATAGGATGGGGGGGTAAACAAGACTGAGGGACGCCCATAAAGGGCAGTCTTCGCAGCCCATGGACACCCATTTTAGTGGGTGCGTTGTTGGCCTTTGGTGTCTCGTCTCCCAGGGAAGACCTCCACCGGGAGTCGATTATCATTGTGATGTCAACAGCAACAGACGAGAAAAACAATCTACAATAGTTCAGAACCCGACTACGGAGCTACAGAAAAATTATTATTGTGGTGGTTTGAGCGCACGCACTACGTACATACACATTACACACCCATACATATCACGCACACCCAAACTTATAACGGACGATATTCTTTGTTGGCTTTCTCGTATTTACAAAAAATTTATATAATATTATTAAATTCAATAGCTTTTATTTTCATAATTATTACACTTAAGGTTTAACTATGCAAAAAACTTTTGCGCGCAGCCCGGACATACAACGACCATATGGTTAAAAATGAGTATTAAGAAAATCCATAGCGCAAAATCACCTGAATCATGAGCATATCCCACATACACACCCATGTACATACCCTCACTTTTACACCATCACACATCACAGCCAAATTATGTATTACTCAGTTATATTTTTATTGTTTTTTCTCTTTTGTAAATGTTTGAACCTTTTTGTTAATATTATGTTTTCCACCTTTGGCTATATTTTTAGTGTGTTACATATCCATTGCACTCCCTTTGCCCCGCATAACCAATACCTGTACCCCTTTTACGCAACACCGTTAAGCCCCAAAAAAAAAAAAAAAAAAAAAAAGGAGGGGGGGGGGGGGGGGGGGGGGGGGGGGGGGGGGGGGGGGGGGGGGGGGGGGGGGGGGGGGGGGGGGGGGGGGGGGGGGAGGGGGGGCCGGGGGGGGGGGGGGGGGGGGGGGGGGGGGGGGGGGGGGGGGGGGGGGGGGGGGGGGGGGGGGGGGGGGGGGGGGGGGGGGGGGGGGGGGGGGGGGGGGGGGGGGGGGGGGGGGGGGGGGGGGGTTTTTATATAAAATTTTTTATTTTTTTTTTTTTGGGGGGGGGGGGGGGGGGGGGGGGGGGGGGGGGGGGGGGGGGGGGGGGGGGGGGGGGGGGGGGGGGGGGGGGGGGGGGGGAAAAAAACCCCCCCCCCCCCCCCCGCGGGGGGTTTTTTGGGAAAAAAAAAAAAAAAAAAAAAAAGGACCCCCCCCCCCCCCCCCCCCCCCCTGGGGGGGGGGAAGTGGTGGGGAAAAAACCCAAAAAAAAAGGGGGGGGGGGGGAAATATTTTTAAAAAAAAAAAAAAAAAAAAAACCCCCCCCCCCCCCGCAGGGGGGCGGGTTGGTTGGGAAGGCCCCGCAAAGTAGGGTGCGTCCCCCTTTTTTTGGGGGGTTTTTGGCGGTGGTTGTTGCTTGTTGGGTTTTTGTTTTTCAATGCCGTTAAGAAAGGAAATGGACAATAGAGATCAGAAGCTTTTGATCGGATACCTCATATCGGACCGGTCAATTCTCAACTAGTTAAGTTTATAATATAGATTATATGTCGTGCACCTAATTTCGGGCCCATTAAATAGTTAATTTAGTTAAGTCTTAATTATTGTGATTAATTAAAGTAATTAAAATACATTTTGTTTTTTTTTTGGGATTCACCGCTGGCCCTCACTTAATTAGTGTAACTGTTTGTTTTAATATATATTTTTATTAGCTAGGATAACGAAATAAATAAATAAGCTAAATAACTACGTCAAATTATGTAAAACATAATCATTAGGCAATAGATACGTCATACGAGCAGTTGGTGACTGGTGTAGTGCAATTGCAAACAATAAAATTTCTTTATTCATATTTTTTTTATATTAATCATTTTAATAGCTTATGCTTAACCCTTTTTTAATCTTTTCATCGTATTCAATTCTTCTTGCCCGCTCTACGCCCTTGACTTGCGAACTGCTTGTACGTTCATACGTTCATAAATCATAAGTGTACTTATGTCTTATATAAATAAAGTTATTTTTACTTGAATACACAATTTCATCAATATAAGAGCTCACCTTATGATGAAACAAGCCGAATAGTTTAGGTCGAGCTGTTGCTTGCAACCTTACAGCTTGCTCCGTAGCATTCGTAGCTAGCGCCATCAGAATCTTATGATCGTGTAAATGAGTTAGCAATCTTTCAGCGCCTTGAAAGATATAAATTATATTCCGTAGCCCCAAAGTCACGGGCCATCATTAGGTGCACTTAAGTATATTTTGTAGCGATACTACATATTACTGCAAACCCTAGATTAGAGTTTATATTATTAATGTACCTTTTAGTAACGGTGCACCTGGCAAAACTTTTTGAGCCAACTCATTCATTTGACGTTCAAATTCATCAGGAGATACTGGTAACTTTAATTCCCTCACCACTGTGGTGCATATAGCTTTATCTGTCTCTCCATACAACTAAAATTAGATAGTCAGTCAATTCCCCTCTTAACACAGAACTTGGCGCAGATATCGTTGCGCTGCAGCCATTGAGAAAATAATCAGATACTGAACACGGCATATGTATAAGTATGAATAGCTCATACATTAATATAGGCGTATGTAACTTAGAAGGTCATCTAACGTCTTCATCATCATCGTTGCTGTTTCAGAATGTAAACCTTGCATTAAAATAACTAAACTTAGAAGAAACCCATGATATCTCCAGAATTATTTATAAAAAATAAAATATATCAGCGGCGCTACAACCTCTTTAGGTCTTGGCCTCAGATTTCTGAATCTGTTTCATGATCATTTTAAATCTAATAGGCAAGTAGGTGATCAGTCTCCAGTGCTTGACACACGCTGTCGAGTTTTTTTGGGTCTAAGACATGTCGGTTTCCTCACGATGTTTTCCTTCACCGTTCGAGCGAATGTTAAATGCGCACATAGAAAGAAAGTCCATTGGTGCACAGCCGGGGATCGAACCTACTACCTCAGGTATGAGAGTTGCACGCTGAAGCCACTAGGCCAACACTGCTCCAGAATTTACAGCAAAATTATATCCAAATCATAAATTGTGATCATGGACACATCGCCTACGCCTTAAAAAAAATTAAACCGTTTGAAAATACAGCAAAAGTTTACATATTTTTGGATGGACTAGTTACGCATTTGACTAAATTGGTGTAAAAAGTGGTTTAACACATTTTCCAGGGATATTTACCAAAAGACAACTTTCTATAGAAGCTATATAAGTTTTTGTTAAAATAATATTTACCTTTATTTGTAAATCCTTTGGGTATTTTTTGTTATATTTATCGCATATCTGTTTGATCATTTTATGGTACATTATTTCCGAATCTGAGAAATAAATTAAGTTTGTATTAAAACAAAAACTAAATCAATTCTTAGTACACATGCGCCGAACTTTCAGACATGTGTTAGTTATAGGAACCAATATTGCACGACGCCCTACATACATTTCTTAAATGTATATTTCAATCATAATAGTAAGTAGATCCTTCTTAGGATGCTTCTACTAGTACTTTTGATGCAGAGCGTGCTTAGTGCAGGCGTCGTGTATTTAGATATGTTATATGCACATATAAGAAATTTGTGTATTAGTTTGGATTTTTTGCTGTCTTTGCACGTACGTTGCAACGTATAATCATCTATGGACTACGTTTAAGAACACGTATGAGATTCGCAGATGCGCAATACAAAATAAAACTTCCTTACTTACTTAAAACAGTACCATCCATATCAAAAAGACAATGGGTTACTTTATGAAATTTGTGTTGAAATCGTACGCCTTCGAGAAAGGAGTACTCGTCGTGTATAGAAAAAAATTTGCATACTTTTTCAGTCGACTCAACGTAAGCATTTTTCTTAGATTTCCTTCTAGATAATGAGAAAATTGTTGATTTAGATTGTTACTTTAACATTTTTAGGAGAGATTTTTTATGGACGTCGTGATTAATTTCTGACATACGTATAGACATACATGTCTCAAGGAAATAAAAAATATCTTTGACGCGTTTGAAATAAGCTGTTTTTTTATTTTTTTTATTTATGGATCTGGCACGATTTGTGCATTAGCCAGCGTCAAGTATAGGATTTTTTATAATTCGTGCATGTTTTTTAGAAATTCGACAGTGTCCTCTATGTACGGTTTAAGCACTCGCCCGGTACCGCACAACCCTCCCAAAGGCCGAGAACAAATTTAAATTAAATTAAAACTTGCCCTCGAACCGGGAATCGAACCCGGTACCCCTCACCTAGCTGCCACTTAACAAGACCGCTAGGCTATGTGGCCCCCTAATAAGCTGTTTTAAAATTCGCGCGGCAGAGGTGTTTTTTTTTTTTTAATAATTTTATGGCCTGGTAACAAGACCTTTAAGCCAAGTCTTATTTTCGGTCACTAAATTTCACTTATTTTCCTTCATTTAATTTCACATGTTATTCTTATTCCAACATTCCACTTGTTTTCTTAAATCTTCCCTACGGTATTTTTAACGTATTTATATAATGCACTATAACACTTTTTGTTTTTGAACAAATCACACAACTGGCGGCGGGAGGGATCACTAACTTCCATTATTTCACTTGCTAATAGTAGTCTGTTGTTGTTTATATAAATGATCTACCTTTCATGGTAGAGAGAAAACATCAGATAGTTTTGTTTGCTGATGACACGTCCTTGATTTTTAAAATCAAACGACAAATAACAAATTTTGACGATGTGAACAATGCTCTGTCTTCGATTGTCCATTGGTTTAGTATGAATAACCTTCTACTTAATGCAAAAAAGACAAAATGCATTAAATTTTGTGCAAAAAATGCAAGGGTTATGGATACTAGACCAATTATAAACGGTGAGGAATTGAATCTGGATGATACAACTGTATTTCTCGGAATCACCATGGATTCAAAACTTCAGTGGTCCCCTCATATTAACGGATTGGCGAAGAGACTTAGTTCTGCAGCCTACGCGGTTAAAAAAATTCGCTCACTAACTGTTGTCGATACAGCTAGACTTGTTTATTTTAGTTACTTTCATAGCTTAATGACTTATGGCTTATTATTATGGGGTCATGCTGCTGATGTCGAAACTATTTTCATCCTGCAGAAGAGGGCTATTCGTGCAATCTATAATTTCTTAGAGATAAATTCAAGGAAATTAATATACTTACCTTTCCCTCGCAATATATTTATGAAAATATTATGTATGTATACAAAAATAGTGATAAGTTTACTAGAATAGAACATACGCACAATGTTAATACACGGAACAAACGCAGGCTGCAATTTCCCCGTACTAGACTATCTAAAGTTAGTAATTCTTTTTTTGGGGAAAGGGATACTCTTCTTTAATAAAATCCCAGAGGATCTTTTATCACTGCCTTTCAATAAATTTAAGAAATGTATTAAAGAAAAGCTGTGTAAAAAGGCTTACTATAAAGTCAACGATTATCTAGTTGATAAAAGGGCCTGGGACTAGTGCTAGACAGGCTACTTCTAATCAATTTGCGATATTTGTTTTAAATAAGTGTTGTTTGATGATTTGCTGTTTTAAAAGAGTACCGAGAGTTTTTTACGCCGGCTTTTTCTCTCGGCCTACACCCTCTGTCTTCTTTGCCGATGAGTAGGGATGCCTTCAAATTTAATGACGTGGAATAAGTGATACATGTATCTTATGTTCCATAATAAACATATTTTATTTTTTATTTTTTATTTTATTAAAAATGAAAATTTGGTTTTGGCATTTAAAAAATATATGATTCATATCTGCGATCTCGTTATTGCAGAAAGAGCAAACATTGTTATCTATAATAGGCGAATGCTGTGCGTTTTCCAATTACAGCACTAGAGCGCATTTTGCGGCATAATGCTCAACGTTGAGTGTTCCAACTACAGCAACGCTTCGCACAATTGAGCACTCTCAAAACGAATGCTCTCGCAAACAATACCAACACAGTGACAGAAAATTGACCAGTATTTTTCTTTAAGTTGGCATTTATCGAAATTTTCGTTAGTAAATATTATTTATTGTTGAAAAATTTGTAAGGCTTTCGTTTCGTCGTAGATTTTGAAAATAATTAAAGTTATTTCAAACTGCTAAAAAAATAAATATTAGTATGGATGAAGGTATAAATAGTTACTTTTTTTATATTCCACATTTAAAATATGAATACAATTTTATTTTAAAATTCGGATCTGTAAACAAATTTACTTTACAGGATTATACTTTAGAAAAAATTGCAATGGTTTTGAAAAAGTATATATTTTTTTAGAAATCATTAAAAAATATTACTCAAAACGTAAATGATGTAAACTTCTTACATGAAACTAAATATTTTACTGTTAATTTAGCTTGTTAAAACCTTATATTCTTTAAAGGTTTTCTCTTATTCCAGTAAAAAAAATTTAATGAAATAATTTGATTATTAAATTAAGCGTAAAAAGTTTTCAACCAATTATTATTGTTGTTTACCACATTATTTATACATTAATGAGGTTGCTAACTCTATTCAGACCATTTTTTTGTCAACACTGACTTAGCGCACTCTGCTGATGCATTTGAAAACTAATTCACGTTCCAATTAAGCTTCAGCATTATGCGGCATTGTGCGGCACTGAGTCGAAAAATGCTCTGTAATTGGAAAACGCACTAGTTTAGCGAGGTGTGCGGGTGTAGTGTTGTGACCAAAACGCAATCTGTTGATTGTGGTAACGAACTCACGACTGTGAAGAGGAGATAATTTGTCAATTATTTGATGATAATAGTTTCAGACAGTATCTTTCTGCAAGCATAAGTCGCGGCAGAGGTGTGTAATTATAACAAAGTCAATAATAGGATTGCGAACCATAGACTATGGAATCTACTTAATCTGTGTGCTTAGATTTTCAATTTAAAAAAAACACTGCGAAATGGCATTAAATTATAGGAAGTAAAAGGAGTTAAAATGTAAATTTTCAGTTTGACATCTGGGAAGAACCACAGAATACAGATTACAATTTGCAACTTCAAATTTTCTATTGCTTGACTCTTGAGTTGTTTGATGTTTCTCAGTCCGAAAATACAAGAAATTAAATTCCACACTTGTTTTTATAATCGATTTAAAAAGGTGAAAATTGAGGAAAAGTACCACTTGTATTAACAAATATTAAGTAAGTATTTACGTCTCCCGTTTTATTATCACATTTTGTGCTGAGTAATATGTACTTGTCAAGGTGCCAAAATTATATTGTTCCTCACCAAATAAATCACATTTTAATTAACGATTAATTAATGTAACTGTGCATTATTTTTGGTATATTATAAGTGCATATGCGATTTACCAAAGTCATAATTGAAGTTGCCTTTAAGACTAAATAGGAATGTTTCTAAGTGTGTTTATTATGCGCGCTGATTTGTGTCGTTCTAAATTGTTTTTGTTACACAATTAGATGTATTACTTGTTAGATGTCTATTTTTAAACAACAATGAAATAAAGCAATACACTGTTGTAAATTAACATAAAAATAAAATATTTCTATATCACTCACTCTTTAATGTTTCTTATAAGAATAGTGAAGTGTTTATTAATATATTTCCCTAAAATTAAGCTGTATATTAAAGAAGTTGTATATAATTTTTTAAGATTTTACCACAAATGTGCATGCAGTATACATGCCTATTCGTTTGCCTCAGCTATACATAAAGATCTTAATGTAACATACTTTAAGGTCATTAACAAAATCTTGATAAATTAATTATATTAAACCTTGTGATACTAGATATATTTTAAATATTTAGATTACTTAAAGTTGAAATCTACTAACTAAGTAGCTTCATGGTAATAGTTTACATCTCAAACTTATTTATTGAGTAAAATACTGCTCCAGGTACATGAAGGTGGCTTAAATGATGTCGCTGAAACCTCAGGAAGTTAATTTTGATGAGACCTGGTCTAAACTCAGAGAGACTGTAAGAAGTATTTATTTTATAAACTACAGTTAATTTTAATATGAAGTATAAAGGTGTGTACTAAAAATGTATCTAATACCTGGAAATAATATTCTATAGAAAAGCATCTATCATAAACTTAAGGGAGAAAATCAATTACAACATATTTAGCAAGAGATTCAAAAATATTCCATTGTATGGAAATAATACACCATAATCCAATTTGCAGTGAAATAAAACCTGTCATGAACGTTAGTTTTCTTAAAAAGAATAAAGCATATGGAATTTTTTTTGCAATAAGTTCAATTAAAGCCTTATGATTTTTAAAAGCTTAGCTTTATCACAGGTAGAAGGCGTTGTTGGTCTACAAGCAATTGAACGAGCAGTATGGAATTCACGTTTCTCTGATGTTTATGCTTTATGTGTTGCACACCCTGAACCCCACGCTGATAAACTGTATGATGAAACCAGGTGAGATATTTTCTACAAAGTAATTTTAGATTAAATTTTCCTATATTCTTTCTTATCTTATCTTTTTAGTTTTATTGATTTCATATAAAAAATTTTATTTCTAATTAATATGATAACCAAGATATGTATATATAACAGCATGGTTTGTTTCAGAAAATTCTTGGAAGAGCATGTGTTACGATTATTAGACAGAGTTAAAGCCACAGCATTTTTAGATAGTACTGATTACAATGACGGACTGCTTAGTAGGTAAGTTAATTTCTTCTCTTTGTTACAATATACTGAAAAAAAAAAACAAAATTGAAATGAAAATCTTTACTGGCTGAAATATGTACAATATAATGGATAAAACATTAATTTTAAATATTTTAACTTACTACTAGTTTTTGTGAAAATAAATAAAGATTCTTTAACCACTTTCTGCTGAACATAATCTTGAGTTAAAGGCTAATCACATACTCAGTGTTATTGAATTCAATAACAGATTAGGAAGAGCATACACTAACAATATATTGTTCTTCTTTTATTTAAAAAATAACAGGAAGCTTTTCTATATTATTATAATCATATATTTTGTTTAAGATATGTCACGGCATGGAGAGAATACAGCCAAGGCGTGGCTTACCTTAACAGTTTATATTCGTATCTAAATTTACAGCATATTAAACGACAAAAGGTATGTTTATTACAAAATATTTAAAGAATATATGTTTAGTCTGCTATGTCAATGAGATAAGTTATAAAAAAGCGAAAAGTGAATATGTTCTCATGTTATGCTTGTAGATTAAACGACAATTATGAATTAGCATAGGATAGCGAGATATTTTTGACAAAATGGTGGAAGTTATAAAATAATCTTTTAGCTTTAAATTTAACTAGAAGCAAATTTGTGATATGGCAACAAAAGGCTTTATTAAATTCAGAAATATGACAGCCCATGTCTAAGACCGACTTTGTCATTGACATTTAATCATCTACACTGAATCTAGCTTACTTGTTGTGTGTTAAAGTGTGGATAGCGTGTATTGTAGGATCTTGTTATTGTTTATAAATTGTTGTATTTTAATATAGTAATCGGGTGAAATAGACTAGATGCTACAGTTGTAGTCTAAATTATATAATCTTTTAATTAAGAACTCTATCTTCAAAAAAATTTTTTATTTTAGGTGTCAGATGCAGACATAATCTATGGGTCTTCAGCTGCTATAAGTTTTCTTGAACATGATGCAAGGCAATTGGAGGTATGTACATAATTCTTATGTGAGTTGTAACTAATAAATTATTGAATAGGCTATTATAACTCTTTAAATTTCAACCTTTATAGTTTTTTTTAATACTTTTTGCAGGTTGGTGAATTGGGCTTAGTAATATGGGAGAGGGTTTTAATAAAGCCCCTGTCAAATCCGATGACGGCCCGAATAGTGAGAGCATTGAACGATGCGCGGGAATCAAACCCGGATCCCGCGGCAGCTGAAATACTAAAGACTGCAATTCACAGTATGGTGGAAGTCCAGGTAGGGTGTGTCATACATAACACGTTTAACGGATATAAACGCTAATTTATTATATCTTTCAATGTCATTGATGACAGGTGTCCCATAAGTCAACGTCTAACCGATATCGGGTGACAGGGCAAGTAGACATAGACACAGAAAATTAAGAAAAAGTAATGTCACATTTTATGATAATGTCCATTCAAAAAACAAGTGAATGTTATGCATCCTGTCATGTGCTATTACTATGACTTATTTTTTTCACTTTCACTTTACTGTTAGTAACGCTGAAAAAGACAGAAATTCATACCCAAATAGCCTAAAAAATATCATTAAATAAATCCTACATGGATTCAAAATTACTATACCGCCCAACTATCCGAAAGTGTTGAAAAAATTTTTACTGTGCAATGTTGGCAAGTGACATAAAAAAAACTTAAAATTTTTAACAATTTTTTTTTTAATATTCATGTTTACCATAGTTATAGTTTATATGTGATGTGGTGAACTTTAATAAATAAACACTTGATTAAATAAACATTATAAACTAATCTACTACGTAATAGATTAGTACTATATCAACGGTTTAAACTTTCACGATCAACAATAAAAAAATTCCTCGAAATAAATGCCTAATAACTGTTTACAGTCATTCCGGCTCCGTACACCCCTTTCTCTCTACCAACAACTAGTGGTGGAACCATTTTTAAGCTCGGCCGCCGCGCATCACTCACGGCGCGCCGCCGAATTACTTAACTCTGGGGATGTTTCCTATTTCATGAAGTATGTGTTGGATGGTAAGTATAATTTAAATTGCAATTAAGCGTTTATTTTAAATACCTACTGATAAGCGACTTTTTAAAATATGAAAATTTAAGTTAATTTATTTAAGTTATTAATAAACAGCTTATCTTATTTTATTATAATAAAGTTGTCGTGTTCTAATTTGTCTAGGTATATTGTGTACTCTGTGGTTGTTCGAATACTAATTACTTACTGTACATTATTTTTACAGACGCACTGTCGTCCTCATAAATTAAGAGAATACAAAAATAGCTGATTTTTTTAAACTTATTTTCTCAATAAATATTGAAGATAAAAATAGGGAGTTTTTCTGACGCGTTCTTTTTCGTTACTCCACTGTGAAGACAACGTCAAACGCGAGCACTTAGAAATTAACTCTATAATTTATACAGGTCTTGCAAGAGAAATAGTCCTAGGCAACAAATTCCTTCACTCATCCTCGTCCGAGGCGGTTCGTGCTTGCTATGAGCAGGCCTGCGTGGCCTCGCATTTGCCGGCTTTGCATGCAGAGGTCGAACGACTTTTGAAAGAAGCTTGTCAAGATTCGCCAAGAGCTGCTGAGGTATTATTATCTTTAATTGTAGTGATTTTATGTAACAAAATTTACTTTTTTTAAATTTGATAAACAATTGTCTTCGTATTTCGTAAATTTAGAAGCCTTATGATAAAAAAGATTACCTATATGTCCCGTACGCACATCTTGAGTATAAAAACACCCTTTATTTGTCAAAAAAAATTTAAACTATTCTCGCATCAATATAATGGCGCTTCTAAACAGACCATGTTTTGCTGCAATTGATGGCTGCAACACTGTGGCCCGGCAACATTGTAAACAATAGCAGCCACACTATGCAATATTGCAGTAATGTCCCGGCCATATAGCCAAACATGTTTTGTATAGCCACATATGGCCGATGTTGCCCCGATGGGTGGCCGGACGATCGCTAGGCTATCGAATTCAACTGCAATATTGCACAGCCAGTTCTATTGTTGTTTCAGTCACTCTCTTTGTTATGGCACAGTGTATCCTTTTCTACGCGACATGACGTTTGCTATGAGTGAAGTGCGCCTGTTGTTATATTCTGTGTTTTGCGATCAGCTTCATTTTGACGTTAGGTTACTACGTAAAAATTACTGCTTTTGACATTCCAGTTCTTGATTAATTTATTATCAAGGCTTATTTCTAGACTCAGATTTTCTACAGTTTCACGCCTATTTAAGGAAGGTCGAATCCACAAACTCTTCATTTTCTGTTTCTTTTTTAAAACAATATAAGCTGCTGTGACAAGTGTGATTTCGTCAGCCATTGTTGCCGGTTTGTGTAGCCCGTTTAGGATTCTGCATCATGGGCCATACTATTGCAGACATATTGCAACACATTGCCCAGCCATAGATTGTTCGGCCATCAGCTGCATTAAAATATTATTGTAATGGCCGGACAATTAGTTGCCAACAGTGCAGCCATCAATTGCAGCAAAACCTGGCCCGTTTAGACGCCATAAATAAAATTCTTCAAAATCGGTCCAGCCGTTTAGAAGTTTAATTACAAACTCACGCCCAGATACATTTTGTTTTTATGTATTTAAAGATATATGTTATATATAGAATCGTAGCCCTTGATCTTTTCAACGTCAACGGGCTTTTATAAAGCCAAAAATAACGGGAAAAGTATTAGACAAATTTCAAAATTACTTCCCTATTAGGTTTTGACATAGGCTATATTTATTTTAAGAATATTTTAAAATATGTACAGTCAGTTGTTGGAGGGATGTTTAAATGTATGTTAAATTAAACTTTGTTTAAAGCTGTTCTAAACTTTGTTCAAACGTGAGCTTATAACTGACAGAAATGGGGGATGCCGCAACCCCCAATGGATTTATAAAAATTTACTTGACTTATTTACTTAAATCAGATCAATCATAAAAAAAAGAGTGTGTGTACTTATGTACACGCGTTAGAAGTTATACTTCTTTAGCGTATGGAAAAAATAAATAATAAATTATTATTAGTAAATACTATCACCGTCAAATATGAAATTGATTTAATAAAAACACCAAAATAATATTGATTTATTCACACTGTTTAATTGTACTGTTACGAAACACGTGTTCTAAATATAAAAATACTAGAATATACAACTTGAACATAGCTGTTATTATCGATTTTCATGCCATCTAGAACTAACTTTACGATGTAGAATTTAGGTGTCGGTGTGCGCGCGCATCGTAAAAATTCACTCTCATCATTTTTCTCCATCGCGCCAAAAGAAGTATAACTTCAAAAAGTGACACTTATGTTACCTATAAAGAATATAAGCGTAGGCGACCTATTGGACATTATCGGAAACGAGAATGTTATGTTACAATTTATGAGTGTGGGGACAAACTAAAGAGCTCATTTTGGCTTCAAGTGTACGATGATTGATAACATTGGTTTGCGCTTCTAATTATTAACTAAAATATAATATATATGTAACTCAACTATTGTTAGGTTACATAACTCGGGCTACTTGTAATTAATAAGTCAAATATTTATTTAAATTAACGTTTACAAAGCACTTTGGAATCGTAAATTTTCAACAGATTCGGAAACATCGCTTACCTCAAATTTATTAATTACTAAAATATTTTTAGCGGCGCGAAGATCTAAAACGTATGTTCATGCTACTCAAACCGTTGGGTCAGAACGCCATGCGTCCATTGATAGAGGCTGCGCATGTGCAAGCCGCTAAGGAAGGACACGCTATGTTGGCAGCTGAACATAGCAAGGATGAAGTAAGTATTGTAGAACTCGTAACAATCAATGTATGTCAGAATATTTTTAAATATTATTTGACGACAACCAGTCATAACAAATGCCATGAACTTTTTGCTGATAAGATATTATAATAATTATATTCAAAGCAGTGTTGGTCTAGTGGCTTCAGCGTGTGAATCTCATCCTTGAGGTCGTAGCTTCCCGGCTGTGCACCAATGGACTTTCTATGTGCACATTTAACATTCGTTCGAACGGTGAAGGAAAACATCGTGAGAAAACCAGCTTGCCTTAAACCCAAAAAGTCGATGTGTGTCAGGCACAGGAGGCTGAAACAGATACAGAAATCTGAACTAGACCTAAAAAAAAGGTAGCGCCACTGATTTTGGATTAATTATATTCAAACACGTACAGGATGGTGTCAATATAATCTCTAATTTCTGGTATTTTTTCATCACAGCGTAAACATAATTTGACTGAGAGAAAAGTTGTTAGCAAAAAGAGTGGACTAAAATTGATTTATTTATGAATTCAAATAGCAGTTCTAAAATCTAAATTCCTTTTTTCCAGGCGCACACACATTTCGTACATTCGATGTTGTCTCTGCACAGTAAATATAAGAAACTATTTGCCGAAGTCTTCGGAGGGGCTCAACCGTTTATAGGAGCTCTGGATAAGGTACAAGTTGATATAGTTGTCATGGCTTCATAGATCTGTTTTTTCACTTCTTTTATTTTTTCTGCAAATCATACATCTATATGAATAAAAATGAATTGCAAAATATGTTATAAAACTTAAAACTCGGTTGGACAATTCGAGTATTTTTTTTATTCATTCTTTGAACTATGAGGAAGGTTTATATGGGGAGAAAAATTGCATGGAAAAACCTAAAAACTCGTTTCAAAATCATTGAATTAAAATGTAATTTAATCCGGTTCGAAGGACCAAAATGTACGGTACCTGGGTCATCAGGGTGCTTTAAATATTAGTTTTACGCTATATTTACCAGTCTACGCGACTGGTAAACATACCACAATAGAATATAAGCAAAATTATGAAATGTTAATTGCTATGTAACGAATGAAAGCAACGTAACAGTCGAAGGGAGTGCTTACGATTTAGGAAATCGCCACGCTTATAAAGCTAAGAAAGCCTGAGTGAGCAAAATATACAGACTTGGCTCGTACAACAATGTTAATAAATGTTTGTACTGTATGAAATATATGTATTACTAGCAGACCGGCCAAGCGTTGCTGTGGCTAAGGTTTTTGTTATATTACATAGTAGTAACCTATTCAAGGGAAACGGTAGGAGGACACCAGTCATGGGGACCACCATGCTTTTTTGGTTATAATGCCATTAAATTGTAGCTTATGTGAAACGTTGGTACTTTCAACACAGCGCCATCTGTTAGAATTGTGACTATCAAATAATTAACAAATAATTTGCAATAAAATAATATTGCGGGTATAAATTTAGATGTAAGCTATCCTATCTTTTAAGTTAGATCAAACCGCACACGGTGTGCAAATTTGATTGAAATCGGTTCAGTAGTATAGGAGTCCATATCGGACAAACAACGTGACACGAGATTTATATATATTAAGATTACTTAACTTAACTCTATGTAAAGCATAGCAAAATGTTCCATATGTTGGTATGAACCTAGCTACTAAAAAGGTGGCACAAATAAAAAGAACATTAACAACTAATTAGTTATTGTTTTATTAACAATTAATTAAATAAATAATTTCAAGTTTTGAGGTTTTTTTGCTTTTATAAAAATGAATATTTTCAGGCGTGTAGTGAAGTTGTGAATTCGCGTGCCGAAGGTGAATCTACTGCTCGTGCTCCTGAATTGTTATCCCGTTACTGCGATACACTATTGAGGAGAAAGGGATCCGAGAGGTAAGGTTTTATGGTTTTATTGGATTGAATTTGAAGAATTTTGCTTTGTTTCAATTAATTGTCTTTTGTATATTTAATTTTCCCTTTCTGCTGGGAAATAATTAGCGCCATAGATTTTTCATTCCGTTGAACTGACATTTCATAAGTGTTGCTACTAAAAAAGTTCTTCACCGAAAAAGGGACTAATTTGACCCATTTAAGGGCAATAAAATAAATAAATGCAATGCAAATGTATTTTTTATGTTTTACCTACAAAAAGGTAAATCTAAACATTTACTTACTCAAGTGACCTAATACAAAAATAACAAATATTTAAATACCACGAACAATATATCGAATTAAAATTAATTACTTTATTTTATTCTTTAGCTGGCATCTGCCTACTACTTCCAGGTTTCGTAAACCTTTTAAAAAAATGTTATCTTTACTAATTGTGCGTTTTTACTGTTTGTGAAGAAAAGGGAACTTAATTTAATTAAAATGAATCACTCCACTACACTTTTAATTTGGAGCACCACATTGAATAAAATTCAATAACAATTAAATGTACCTATGTATTGACTCAGATGTTCAAACTCGTATTGAATGGTCACGTCAATGCAAGAAAGTTGATGCCACGTTATTTATTGGTAGCAAATGTAATTAAAAAATAATTATAGGTTTTTAAATTAACTTTACAGTACAGTCTTCAGATAATTCTTTTTTGTAATTTCTTTCGTATTTTAGATTTATTAAAAGAAAATACTGTTCTATACGCATCTAATTAAAGTCGTCGGTTCAATGTGTGCCTCAAAACTGACTCTAGGAAGAGTTATTTCTTTTTTAATTGGTTCATTCCATTAACTAGAAAAAATCTTATTCTCAGAGATGCAGATGACAAGTTAACAGCTGCCATAGTGGTGTTTAAATACATCGACGATAAGGACGTATTTCAGAAACATTATGCGCGTGCGCTCGCACGTCGACTCATACACCAACTGTCTGCTTCTATGGAGCAGGTAGGATAAAATTATTATTGATTTGACCGTTAATATAGTAAGATTATTATACTCATCTAACTCGCGATAAATAAATCGCGATTGTAAATTGTCAAAGTATTGTGATCTCATAGCCTTATTTTTTGATAGATTTATCGAAGGTAAAACGAAAGTCGTTCAGTGAAATATATATAATCAAAATATTTTTTTAACATATATAATATTGTAGCAATACCTACAATTTGGGCTTACAAATCACTGCTATGACGTCATACCCTGAAACGCGTTAACGAAGTTATTCCAAGCGCTCAGGATATATACAACGGCCAGTCCGTGGTAGAATGGTACTCCACGATGGCCCAAGCCGTGATCCGAGTCTCGCAGGAGACGTCCTAGCGCTAGTCGCGGGGAAAACAGCCTGAGCTGAGCTGGAAAGGCCCAACAGGGGATTCCATTTAAAAAAAAAATTTTTTTTAGATTGGTTGAGGATATAAATTAGGCAATATAAATTAATTTTAGTTTTTATACAATATTATTAATGAATGGTTTTAATATGTTCATTTAATAAATAATGTTAAACGTCTTGACGAATCAATACAAACTATACTTGCCTAATGATATTTGAACTTTATGCTGATTTATTTTAATTTAAATCAATAACATTTGATAATTGGTTACATGTTTGATTTTATATCCAATTTAACCTTCCAGGAGGAGGCGATGATTAACAGGCTCAAAGCGGCTTGTGGCTACGAGTTTACAAATAAATTACACAGAATGTTCACCGATGTCGCTGTGTCCACAGACCTTAATACTAAGTTCCAACAATATTTGAGGGAAAATAACTTAGCTACGAACACTGGTTTCTTCATACAGGTAATTTATATTTAAATATTTTGTATGCTGCTCTGACTTGCCACTTTATTACTAATTAAATAAGAAATTTTTTAAAGCAGAATAAATTATTTTTATCATCTCAAGCCACGCCAGTATGTTCAGGCGACCATTGCTTTTGTAGTTTCCTACTGTCTTAAACGAAATGTCTAAAAAGGATTCTTGCTCAATTTACTTGAAATTATTCTATTGGCCACGTCGAAGATCCTTCGGGCCGGAATGAAAGAGTCAACGAATCCCACAGCACCAATGGATTAAAAATATAATTTGTCATTAAAAGCGTTTTAACTACATGCTACATCTCCAAGTAAACAATTTAAAATTTAAGGTCCTTCAAGCCGGAGCGTGGCCTCTAGGTGGAGCAATGGCTCCCTTAGCCCCTCCAGCGCAATTGGAAAGACCGGCCCGTCTATTCGAGACGTTCTACCGGGCGTCGTTCTCCGGTAGACGGCTGGCCTGGCTTCATCATTTATGTACGGGAGAATTGAGGACGAGATATACGCAACGGTTATACCATATAAATGCTACTACACCTCAGGTTAGTTTTTTTTTATACAGAACTGGGCAAATGTTTGGCCACAATCCCACCTGATGTCAACCTCCTATTGGAGATGCCTATTTAGCCTTTATTTATTTGATTTAAAGTATACCATATCATATGTAACATTTTCTACAGTATAAGTTATAATCTATCTATTCTACATGACAATTACGGTGAACATAAATTTTACAAAAAAAAAGAATTCGCTTCATAAATAATAAAAATACAAGTTAGATTATATATTCATAAATTTGTGTCCAAAAAATTAGCCCTTTGAGAATATAGCCAAGTTTATGAAGCGAATTAATTTTAACTTTTGTATCTGTGTTAATCATAAAGTTTATTTAAATATCACAAAAAAAATATTTCTACTTAATTAAAGAAATTAACATTTTCTATTCTAAAATGTTGACTATGCGAACTTCAGGGTGTCGGTTTTTTGTGAAGTTGTGCACGCGCATCGTAAAAATTTACTCTCATCATTTTTCCCTAACGCGCGCTAAAGATATCTTTAAACAGCTTACCTAATCGATAATATACATGAATTAAATAGATAAGAATATACAATAATAATATAAGAGAACTATATATTTTACCTTATTAATTCACTGCATGCAAAACAAAAAGAGATTGAAAGAAAAGAGAAGGGCGTTGCAACCCACGTTACCTGGTCCTACCTAAAGACCTACTTTCTTTATTCCCAGTGCGCCCTCCTCCTAATGTTCGAAACCACCGACTCTATTCGGGCCAGGGAAGCACGCGAAACTCTCCAACTCCCAGAAGAAGCTTGGGCCCGACACGTCCGCCCGCTGGTCGAAGCCGGTCTGCTCATCTCAAAGGGAGATGTGGAAGGAGCCGATGAAGAGGCGGAACTTCTTCTTAATCTCACCTTCACCTGCAAGCGGACGAAGATAAGGCTGACTTGTGCTGCTGCACCGGCGAATCAAGGTAAGATTTTGAGGTTATGTTTAATTTCATGGTATTAAAATATTTTAAATGTTGGTCGCTTTAGTCTAACGCTGAAGAAAGGTTATACCTATAACAGGAAAGACACATGATTATATTTACAAATTCATATTTATTTTAATTATAAAATGTCCTGAGTTCATCCTAAAATTTATTTATTTATAATTATTATTACCTTATTCAAAAACATACACATAACAAAAATAAAAAAGCAGGTTACAAAAGTTATAAGACAACGGGCGGCCTAATTTCTTCCAGGCAACCCTAATGTGCAACAATGAAAAAGAAACACCTACAGAGGGTAGAATACAAAATTTACAAAAACAATTAACAAAAAAAAATACTCAAAATAACACGTTACTATAACTGTATGTACATTTAATTACTTGAAACTTGTGTTTTGTTGTAAGCAGCAAGTGGTAAGCTTGGTAACTTGTTGATTTTTGTATATTTGAAAGAATTTTTGGTTACTTTCGTAGGTGGTACTGGCCCTGGCGCAGGATCATCCAGTGAATCGACTCACTGCGATGATGATAGAAAAATGTACCTACAAGCCGCTGTTGTACGCATTATGAAGCAAAGAAAGGTAATTTAAATCATTTGTTTTGCTTATAGATTTGAAAAACTTAATATTAAATTATGATGAAATTCCACTCGTATCACCTCGACGTCCGTCGTTCCACAACTGAGCGTTTTCTAAGGCATTTTTTGCCGCGCACCACCACTTTGTGAAACCAGCTGCTCACTGAAGTATTTCCGAACCAATTCGACTTAGGGTCCTTCAAGAAAAGAGCGTACCAATTCTTAAAATGCCGGCAACGCACTCGCGAGCCCTCTGGCATTGAGAGTGTCCATGGGCTGCGGTATCACTTAACATCAGGTGAGCCTCCTGCCCGTTAGTTCTATAAAAAATAATAATGATGAATATTTAATACAGGACTAAATCACAGTGGTAATCTATTTAGATTAAAGTTATTGAAGCTTCATATATGAACGGATGGAATCCCAAAGATTTATATTTTAAAAAGTCTGTGGATCGGTTCATTGAAAGAAATTTATGACAGTACTTAAAAATATTACTCAGATAATTATATTTTATATAATTTTTTACTGTCAGTCATTTTGTCTACATCGGAAATCATAGCGATTTAGGGTTATAAAATTTACTATATAAGCTTCAAAGCTCTAATTAATAATAATATAGTTGATTTGTCTCTTTAAATTTTTACAAGTTTACATATTACAGGTAATGATGAATGAATTATTAGAGGCTTTAGAGAGGTCTTCCATTGAATATAGAAAATTAATAATATGCTTATATAGATTAATGTAATTTTTTCACTTATAACCATTATAAAAAATTATCAATGCACGTGTCATCTGTAATAAATAAGATATATTTTCAGGTCCTACGTCACACGGAGCTGATCCAAGAAGTGGTTTCTCAAGCTAGAGGCTCGTTCGCACCATCTGTCGCCATGATCAAGAAGTGTATAGAGGCACTGATCGATAAACAGTATTTGGAAAGGTCGCCAGGAAACCTCGACACTTATTCGTATCTCGCGTAGGCTAGTTGCAAATTAATTGAGAGGGTACTTTAAATATACGGGTACACGGTTGACAAAAATATTTATAAGAAATCAGATAATTTTATGGATATACTCAAAGTTTTTGGCGATTTTTTTAACAATGAGTTTTGTGTTTAAAGCAAAGGTTATTTAACGTACAACTATTTATTTAAGTTCGAAATGGCCAATATCAATATTTACGTGATTGGATCTTCGTTATTCATAATAGTTTTGCATGTTTCTTTTTGTTTCATTTATCTCGTAAAGCTTTACAAGATAACTTGCTTATCTAAACACCTGTCAAATTTATTTATTTATTAACAAAAATACATACTAAGTCAGTACGATAATGTCAAAATATAATATATATATAATATTAAATACATAAGGTACACAATATCGCTACTGTGAACTCACTCGAACATATAAAGATGTCGATTGTGTCGGAGACAGCATTCAATAGGTGCAACGTCTTGATTAATGGGGCTCTGTGCAACAGACTGGTTCTGGCCCTTGGTATCGCAAACAACCTTGGCCTTCGCCTTCGCACAAAGAAACCGAGGTCTTGAAGAACACTTAGGTTATTCACCACCCTCCAAATTGTACTTTCGCTATGAAGCGGGACATTTATGACAGTACTTAAAACTATTGACTTGAAATTTGTTTCTGAATATGAGCTTATTGTGACGAGAAATATACATGTGTTTTCTAACGAATTTTTGATGTCGTACAACCCGCGTGAAGTCACATCGTCATGTCTTGTTGGATGTATATAAGTATGTATTTCGCTATTGTTACGTTAAGTTTATAAAAATTGACCCGTAAATTTCATGGCGGTTAAGACGTTTTTGTTCTGGGAAAATTGTATCCTTATTGCTATCTAACGCTGTATGTTATTATATTATGACTAAACGTTCTAGAATAATCTAGCGCTTAATACGCTAATTCGTGTTAGATTTAAAAATTACGTCTTGACGACTTTAAAAATAAGACATAATATATTAATATATATTGAAAATAATATAACAATATAAACGTGACTTAATTAATCCCACAAACAAGTTTAAGTCGCGTAAATATTGAATTTTTAATGTTTAATAATGTGACTGTGCAAATACAATTTTATGTCGAGATGGAAATGCAATTATAAAATGCATTATTCTATGAATTTTTATTTGGCTAATGAATTTGTCATACCCCTAGACAGTTGACGTATCAACCTGTCATATTTAATGACGTCGTTGACTTTTTAAATGGGAGACTGTCAAGTGTCAAGTATAATATGGCGTTCTAGTGGCGGCTCCTACACTATGTACCTCACTTAATATTTTTTTGCAAAGGTCCCTTAAACTATGTTTTATGTTAGATTTAAAAAGTTTTCATGAACTGAATACTGAACTTCCAGGAATTAAAATTTAAATATTAGGTTTCTTTTTGTCACGTCAACTCATACTCGGCAGTAGTAAGTGTATGAACGTGTTATCAGTTGAATAATAACTTCCATCAAATATATATATAAAAGCAGAGTTAAGTTTTCACGATGGTTAAAACCATAGGGCCTAACTCTATAAAGTATATTTTTTATTAATTATTCTATGCAAAACAAAACACAAGGATTATGTTTCGATTGAAGTAAAATTTCTGATGTACGTATACGCGCCTAATTAAGTATATAAATTTATAATTTTGGCATGTGTGAGTTAATATTAATTTTGTATCTACTCTGTGGTCGATTCTCTGTGTATGTCATATTCTGACAAAAGTAATACCGTGTATTTCGCCTAATATAATAATTGAAATCTTAATATATGACTTTAGTTAAAATAAATATTGTACGGATGCCGTTTTATTGTTGTTTTACTGAAAACGTTTTCTATTAGACTAGACAAAGACAGCTCCGGTTTTATTGAACTCCCAATAGCAATTGCGGTCCGACTTTAATGTTTTATTATATTGCGCTATACAGAGGAGACTACAGCTATTGAAAGAAATATTTCAAAATTGCATACAAAAACATCGGATCGCTATTAGAGATGGTAACTTCCAATGGCGAATATGAATATCGCCAGGTTGTTTACTTCTCATTATAAATACAATCACGTTAATTATCTTGATTAGACGAACACCAAACGTACACAAGATCAAAGTTTTACAATCACTTATCACATCGAGTTCTGCCAAATAGACAAATTAACCACAACGTTATTTTTAAAGAAACATAAATGCTTTCTATTTTCCATTGATTTAAAGTATTTTAAGTTTAATTAGCTTTGATCATTCATTTAGCATGTTTGTTTGAAAGATTGGATCGCAGGTCCGTAGTACATCATATTCAATGTGATCTATAAATGTCGTAAAAGTCCTACCAGTCGTTATTGTTTCGCATTGGCTGTTCATTGGGGTTCATCATTTGGATTTAGATTTGATACAATATGTAAAAATAAAGTCTCAAGAACACATTTCTGTTTGAGGTTAAAAAATGTTTTGAATATCGCTTTAATTAAAATAGTTTTCATATAAAATATGAAGTAATACCTGATAGATAATAGACATAAGGTTAATCATGGTTGTAAAAGTAACCTATATTATGAAACCTTAGAAGTACGTAATAAATAGTAAAATTATGTAAAAACTTACGTTAACTTGATAAGAAATAGAATATAGAGCATCGGTTAACCGATAATCGTGAGTGACATGATTGTATTTGGAGCAATTTGTTTTATTATGCTGCAGGTGAGTAATTATATTTTAAAAATATTTTCATATTGGCTGAACCCCGTAACCCAGTATCAACATTGGGGAGATTAAGAACTAAAAACAAAACTCCGTAACTCCCAATTCAGGCTTATTTAATTAAAGATTGTTTGTGATACATGTTTTGTTTATTAATTATTTATTTAATAGATGAATACCTACTTGTGACTTGGTATATGTATACCACATACTATCACATAAAAACCATCCAATGCCAATATATGTTATGTTGTACCAAGTCTTAATCCAACATTATCTTTTATTTTTCAGCAAGCATTCTCGCAATGTCTACAGCCAGCTTCGACATTCAACCTATCGCCGTCACTGGGCCTATTTCTCCCTTCATGTCCTAGTATGGATTCACCGGACCTTCCTTCGTTGCTGTCTTCTACGATTTCTGCATCATTGTCATCTGCCTTACCTTCCCTACTTGATGCTACATTACCTACCGTCTTTACATCTGCGTTAGAGGCCACGGGTCCGTTATTGGCTTATAATTCACGTATCTATCTGCCATCCACCCCTCCTGTAGATTGTATTCAGACTTGTAAGTCCCCTACTACTCAGTGTTTATCGTGTAATCCCCCTGCTTCTTGTGTATCATGTAATTACCATTATGTTTCTTATAATGTCCCTTGTGTAACGAGTAATCCTGCTTGTGAAGCCGGCGCTGCACCTACTTCATATGTATTCCACAGTCCTCCGTCTAATTGTGTCACCCCCGCAACATACAGCGTTTATTATGGATGTTAATTTTGCAGAAGCGATCAGAACTTGGAGACACTGATAGTGGTTGGTAACAAGGCAAACGATCACGTGGCCGTTCCCCAACCAGATGGGGGAGCGTTCAAGTATTATGTAACGAATTTTGGGGGGCTTTTATAAAACGTTACGATGCGGGGCGGGGACTGAATTACGCGTTATTGTTAATATTATTTTCGACTTTCCAGTACTTTACACCACATAATGGTAACTTTTAGGTAAAGAAACGTTTCACTATATATGTGTACAGAAAAACGTTACGACGCGTTACATGGGGGGAGGGTCAATAATATCCAAAAATTGCGTGACGTAATAATTGAACGCTCCCTGGACCCATCAAGTGAAATACTCATCGTCCTCAAAACTATACAATGTTATAAGAGAGGTGCTGGAAAGAAACCGGTGAAAACAGAATGTCCGCCTCCAGAGAGAGAGATATATAAATTTATCGACATGACGTCGTTTTATAAAAGAATGTTATACCTTGGGTATATGATTTTATCTTAAATTGGGATATAAATAAAGCTAAAATAGGTAAAACGAAACTTTATTGTAGTTGGTTACAGAATTTAATACAGAATTAAATTCGAAACGTTCTCAAGAGCAAGATACAAATTGATTCTCAACATTTTTCTACAAAAACGTTTGAAACTTATTTGTCTGCACCCACAACCAATATTTTTACCACCATTCTATACTTAGTTTTCCCCTTTTTTAAATTATTTTAGCATACAAATTTGTAAATGTATGATAATTAGAAGTTATTTTTAATATTATTACAAAAAATAGTTCCTAATTTCTTACAAGTTAACATCGATGTAATTTGTAACATTATGTGGATTAACAAAATGAGATTAAATTTTTGAACGATTTTTAAATATACCACAAATACCACAGTTTGACGAACACACAGTGGCGAAATTATTAATCCAGATTGTGAAAATTTTAATGAATATTTCTAATAAAAAACAAGATTAAATTTTTTCCATATAAAAAGACAATTATCTTTCGTTTTAAAAGTAATATAAATACATGATAAATATAGCATGGATTAAAAAGAAGGGAAGATGCGAACACAATATATATTTTAATCTTGATGTATGGGCACAATAGGATAAGGTATATATATATATTAGATATACATAAATTTACAGTGTAATTTCGGTAAAAGTTGGGGTGTTATTTTAGGTTTTTTAAACTTCTACCTTTTTTAAAATTACTTGAAACGTCGAAATAATGGAAACCAGATAATAATGTATAGTCAATTCCAAACCAGTCTTCAAAAATAAATATTATTTTTAACTGATCTTATTTAAGAATAATATTAAATAGAAAATATTGCACCTTCCCTCAATGTGGTTAAAAATTATACTTTTGTATTTAATTATACAGGTCTATTTAATACTATTTAAATATTTATTTATTTATTAGTAACATTCATTAAAAAGAGGACTAAGTCATGACTAGATTTGTTTTTCAATCTGACTGTTATATTTTGAGATTCATCTAATTACAGTCTGTTTTTGGATTTTTAAGCTAGCTAATAACAATTGAATTTATAACATGATCTATATTTTACAGTATCTTTTAAAATTATTTTTCCCCACAAAATATTAAATTAAAGAAACACTAGGAAAATTTTGTAAAATTAATGTAAACAAAATTTTGATTTCATCACTGGCTGTTATCAAACTGTAGTGTTATAATTATAATTAAAAATGACATAACTTTATACATTATTTAAAGTAATTCAATAGCAAATAAAAATCCTTATACTAATTTGGCTGATTTATTGCACTAAATACTAAAATGGCCTTATAAATCTTTAGTATGTTTTGAGCATGTATATTATACAATAAAGAGTGGACAACTTATATGGGAATAGCCAAAAAGTTGTATTGTATTTGAAGTGCTATATGTATCCATGGTGGAGATCAATAGATTTCATAATTTACTATGGTGAATAATATTTTTTCCTATAGGCAATTGTTTTACTGCTTATTTTTGCCTACCAGAGATTGACTGGTCGCACTTTATTGTTTTATGTCTGCCTGGTACAAATACTTACATAGTATTGGGGCAAACAGTATACATTGTTAATGAATTAAACTTTTATTCTCTAAGCTAAAACTACAGAATGTAGTCAAAATAAAGAATTTTATTTATGTAAAATTGACAGAAGCATGTTTCTCAAGCAAAGAAATAGCTCTATCATTAAACAAACAAGATAAATAATTTTAACCTTCAGAATTTATAGATAACATTCCAATATTGTCCTACATTTCACTATCAATTTTATGTTAAAAATTAAAAGAGTAGTATTATATGCATTAGTAACAGCAAATTATATTGGTCTCTGTTCATCCAAACATCCATTTCTTCAAAATCAATTATATATATTGAAATTTCCATAAATATGCCAATTTTTATTTACCCTAATTAACATCTTACTTATTCCATTTTCATGATTCAACTTAGCCAGGTGGCCATCCCATCTGACGTCCACCGAGTACATGTAAATGTAAGTGGTAGACAGATTGAGCTCCATGTCTGCCATTATTAATCACCAACCTCCACCCAGCTGGAGCTCGTTCTCCACCAAGGGACCTTGCAACTATCATTAGATGACCAAGTAGCTGTTAAACAACAAGTACAATTTATAAGACCACCAGAAGAATTCCTACTACATGAGCAATTCTTTAAATCAGTAATGGAAATGATCAGTAACTGTTGATTGCTAAAAATAAATTATAAAAACAAACACACATAGAAATTTAATTTTTCTATTAATTTGGTCATACTACTGATTTTATGAAAAGTTAAAACTGACTGTTGTATAGCAACCCTTCTTAACTAATAAATAAAATAAATAAATTATGCCTACTTATGGACATTTAATTTTAATGAAAAAGAACATTTTGTTTACATGATGTTGTACATGATTGTTGTAGATTTTATATTACAATGATATGGTGATATTGAAGGTATTCTATTAAATAGTTTACTATAATGTTAAGGCTAAAATCAAATGAAGATAAACTAATACAGCTTTAATATAAGAATCAGATACATGACTAAAACTAATGGAATTTCTGATAACCATATAATTAAACACCTCATATATACGTACATACTTTGGTAAAATTATCTTTAAGCTTATGTGATAAGGTATAATTTTGTAGAACAATATTTTATGCCTATATACCTTGATAGATAAGTTTTTATAAATTAAACAGTTTATGTCTTTGAATATGAAATGTTATAGTTGTACCTATATGTTTTAGCACATACCATGGAATCTAACATGATATACTTAGCATTTATTCTAAATATCAGTGTGGTTTAATATCTGCATCAATAATCAATTTTGAAAGGATAATTTATCCAGATTATTCCACATTTAAAAAAAATAAATAAATCAGTAACAACAACAACTTTGATAGAAGGTATAACATTACTATATTAGCAAAGCCTTTAAGGCCTTTTTAAATCTTTTCTATTAAAATAATTTACACCATTGGAAATCTCTTAATGTCTATGGCAATCAAGACCGGAAAAGGAATGTGACCCCTGACCAGCGTTGCCAGACGTCCCGATTTTTAAATAAAAATGAAACGTCCCGCGCGGGACAGGCTTAGTCCCGCTTTTCGGGAATAACTCGATGGCAATAAGAAGTGTGTACTACGACCATCACACAATAATGGTACCAACTCATTCAACAGTATCCAAAAAAAAGTGCCAGGATTATTTTCAAACTTTATATTAATTAGTATCCTACCATCAAACTACTTTCCAAAACGTCTTCTTTTTGAAATGCTTCGTAAATAGAATGAAATCAGAGTTACTCATCAATTTTAATCTGCAGTTATCCTATAAAAAGTTCTTCGTGTTTTTTAAAGAGAAAAATGAAACTTAAAGAAGTTATATCTTCATAGAAATATTATGAATAAGTAATTTTAATAAATAATTACTGTCTTATTGTAAGTTGCAATTTCAAACACTCACTCTTCAGAGTATTGTTTGAAACGCTATATTTTTCTAATAAAAAAAAGTTTTTTTATTTTGATTTTTGGGTTGGGTGGGATAACATTGCGTTGGAATTAATGATACTGATTATGCAGGAGTCTCGGGGACCTTGACTGGAACACCTCCAAGTGATTTTAGCTGCCGGAAATGCGTCAAAGTATTTAAAAAAAAAATTTAAAGTTTTGTGAAATGTATTGAAATTTATAAACAATCCACCATTGTCTATACTTTTCTTTTGGTTATAAGAGATGTGACATTTTGGTTTTCTATTGGTTCTGATTATTTAATTTTTTTTACTATGTCCCGCTTTCGACAAATGAATCCCGCTTTTTTCACTTTAAAAATGCCAAAATCCCGACTTGACTAAAAAGAAATCTGGATTCTGGCAACGCTGCCCCTGACACATAAATACCTAATACACACATACCTCTTTATCAGAAGATTCGCAATCTTGCAATCTAGGAATTCTTTTCTTTGGTATGACTAAGAAGTGAACCGGCGCCTGAGGAGAAACATCGTTAAACGCCAGGCAAAAATCATCTTCGTATATTATATCAGCTTTTATTTCTTTGGAAATTATTTTGTCGAATATAGTTGGACCCGGACTTGCTACGCTAGAAGCTTGAGCCCGTTTTACTTCATCGCTATACGGACGGCGAACAGCGATCGCCGCTCCTCTATTCAAATCATAAATATTAGTAGGATAACTCTTTTTCAAACGAAATTTTAGAGCTCGTTGTAGAACTTTGTTAAACATTTTTCTTATTAAAATTGAAAAACGTTATACGCATTTCACACGCAAATCCAATAGCTTATAGCTCCGACCGGCTATTGAAATACCAAATTTTAAATTAATCAATTTGACAATTTACTTATGAGCTGATGGTTAATGCTTGTCTCAAACTTGACTATAACAATTGACAATAAGCAAAAAGATTATAAATAAAACTCAACATGAGTGTGTAATCTGTATACCGTTATACGTAAACTTTTTATTTCATATCGTGGAAGGAGTATAATGTTATATACATTATACTCCTTCCTTAGGAACTTGCAAGCACATGGCCAAACCTAATTTATAGTGGATACGATATTATATTATGTATGTTTATAAAAAAACAAATGCCAAATTAACCATTTAATATCATATTCTTAAGTAACAGTTATTACGACACCCCATCGCTTTGTTTTCATGTCATTGTTTTTAATGATTTGCAATTTAAATACAAGTCTAAAAACAAATGTAAATATAAAATAAAGTCAAATGAATATTTAACATTCAAAAATTATCGAGATAGCTATAAGCTACATGGACGGATAAAATGTTTTAGGTAGGTAGATAAATGTTAAATACTGAGGAAATTTATTGAGCAAAAACTTAAATATATATATCCGTTTCATTCGAAACTCATTATTGAAGAATATCCATCATCAAGAAGTGCTAGCAATAACCTCAAAGTTCCGTATACAAATTCTTTTATGAACTTGTTTTGTAGCAGAAGTCGTAGGAAGAGTATGATTGAAAATAACATTAGACCTTTGTGAACGTAGTAAAGCCTGAAAAAAAAAACAATTATATTTTGTCTTATGATCATACACTCTTGAAGAACGACGTCAAAAGATTAAGAAAAGGTTAGATTAGGAGCACGTTCAAGTGCCTATTACGTAAGCAGATTTACTGCAATTGATTAAATTTAGCAAAGCAAAGCTCTCAAAAAGTAAAAGTACCTACATAAACGTATTAATTTTTTGTAGGAATCCTCGAAAATGCGTTTAGTTTTTAATCATAGACAATGTGTGGGTAATATGTGTAAAAAGTTAATAATTGCTGTTGATGTAATCACCAAATAAGAAAATCAAAGACCCCACCTACCCCCTATAGTCCTTACGTAATACTTGAACGGCCCCTAATCTAACCTTTTCATATAAAATATATAACTACAGCTGTTACAGCCAGCCAGTAGTAGTATTTTTGAATTGCACAGAAATCTTATTTAGGATAATTATTTAATATTATCAGATATTCACAATTTCATAGCCCACAAATTTGAATATATTCAAAGAGAACCTATATATTTTCAATAAAGGAATTCCAACCTGTTGATATGTCGTGTCGCAACGGGAATGTTTTCATCTGATTCCTTTAGCAAATATTTTCTGGTCCCTTTTACAAAATCCTTATAGTGGTTGTCCCATCTGAAAAAAAGGCAATGATTCTAATCCAGATTTCAAGCAGACCAAAATATTAAATTATACATTGATAATAAAGCATACTCTATACTCTGTGGATCTAAATTATAAATCTCTCTATCTTGTGGTGTAAGTCTCTGCCTTAATTTTTTTACATTGTCCGTGCGGAAATGCCACTCTCTAAGAGCGAAGAATGCTAATACATCGTTCATCGCTCGCATTTTCTTTTCGGCCGTTATTAAACTTATGCTGAAACAAAAAAAACAAAATGTAGTAGTACATTTTTCACTAATCTATAGTTTTTTTATTGGTCTACAGTTTGTTGTTGTATTAATATATTCTAGGTTATTTAGAATATTTCATTTATATGAGAATGAGAGAAACATGAGAGAACCACAACCGAATATAAAAATTGTCTTATTATTTTCTTATTTTCTTACCCCATTTTTACTCCTAATATTTTAAGCATGTACTCTGCTAAATGTAATGGTATTGTCTGGAGAGTGAACTCCAGTGTCTTGTGAACGTATCTAAAAGAGAAACAATTTGAAAGCTATTAATTACCAAACACCTTCTTAATTCTCATGAACCTAATCTATAATTCAAGTTTTAATATTTTTTATCATTAATTATAACGCAATTTATATGGTATTTTCAAGTCGAATATCCTAACGAGGCATGGATGAATATGGATCGGAATGGTCGTATGGAAACAAACCAATTTCAATTTAATATTGTAAATTGAGCTAAAAATATATACAACTTTTTTTAATGTAGTAATCTACAGTAGGAATCCATCTCCATTATTATATTATATATTATGCCTAGTCACGAACACTGTCACACATGTTATACGTTTATTATAATTTACTTGTTTTCAACTCCAGTCCCAGAGGGATACCATAGTGCAGCGTCTAGGGGGTATTTAGGAAGATACTTTTGTAAAGCATCTTCAAATTCGACCCACTTAGTAGGATTTTCACATGTACTACAGTTATACACCATCACATGGGTAGGTCTGAAATATAGAAATACAAAACTGTCAAGAAACATATTCTAAGTTGGCAAGACTAGTGCAAGTCGTTCTACAAGGCTGTTCAAATTAAAAGGGTGAATTTTCCCCCACCACAACAAAAGCTTACCAAATTACACGTATACATACACAAGATACAATATACTCAAAGTAGCCCTGGTGCTTGAGACAAACATTTACCCCTTATGACAGGCGAGACCCACTAAACCAAAATAATTTGTATGAGAATGTCATTAGCTCACGCTTTGTCACGTGACCATGCATATTGGTTTGGCGTTAGTTGGTCAAGCCTGTCGCATGCTCCTATAATTTTACATCACCTCATGAGCAACCCTCGTCGTAGTATGGGTTAAAAGACAACGTAGTGACAAGAATACGAAAGGGAATGCTTCGGTGTTTTGCCATATATAACGGATGAATGAGAAGCGGAAACGGATGAACAAGTAGAGATTAGTTAAAAGTACCCATAACCTGATGATGTATGGTGAATATCAAGAAAGTAGACGAAGCAAAAAGGTATCTCAGGATCGTAGCAAATGGAGATACGTGGTCTCTGCCAACCCATTCGGGAAAAAGGAGTTATGACATAAATAATTTTATTTTCGAAGGACATTTTAAATTTAGTTTGATGATATTTTAGCTACAACTGAAGAAAGATGCGTGGATTGTTAGTGGTCGATAGGTGAAACTTACTTATCTACAGCTGTCTCCCAGGCTATAGCTAATAAAGTGTCTATAGCTATATCCACTGGCAATAAATCGGCCCGTTTGGTAGGATCCCGTCTGAATACATGCAAGAGGCCTTTACCGGCTGCAGCAGCGACCCCACTAGGCCCGTTTAAATTTTCTACCCAACCGGGAAACGGATGGCGAAGAGACGAAACCACTGGAAAAAAAGTGTTTTAATGTCTTATTGTAGATATGAAGACTAATCTTAAAACGATACTAAGCTTCTTACGTCTATGCTAAATCCACAATCAAGATCTCGTAGAACGTAGAGCGTAGAACGGACGACAAAGTGTCAATTTAATCTTCGCCGCTCTTTTAAGTACCAAGTTTTTTTTAGTTAAGTTTGTCAGTTGCAGCCAATACAATTGAAGCAATTAATTATAATAATACAATTAAATAAATAAGAAACACGTTTAGCCTCTATGAGCAGTAGACATGAAGGAACAGGAGCTACGTTACTGTGGGAACAACAACGCAAATACGTAGTATCTATGTTGAAATAAATAATATACACATTATATTTGATTATTTAACATTTTCAGGTTTATTTGAGCATACAAATGGTAAATTTATAAAATAAACTAAAAACATGGTTAGTAATTGTCGTTTTATTAAGGTAATTTCAATAGTTATTTACCGATTGTTGGTCTGAATATAGCAATAGGATATTGACGTGAAGTTCGTGATCTTATGGCTTCTTCGGCCATTGCTTTGGTGTAAGTGTATGTATTTGGTTTGGGGTATATGTATCTGTAAAAAATGTTAAAAATTAAGTATAGCAACAATAAAATTATAACTTTGACATTAAAATGCCTGAATTTCGATAAAGTTTGGTAGGTTTCGTTTTTTAAATAAGGTAAACTCTTGCTTTCACTAACTAATCGCAATAACTAAATTATAATTTTTAATAATTATTTTAGAAGGATACAGATTCTACTATATTTTAATTAATTTGAGAGGAGCATACGTATTTTTTAGATGATTAAACATCAGAAAATTCTGTTATTCATTGGATAATTTAAAAAATATCTTTCATAAAGGCTCACTCTATCATAATTAACTAATACGTACTGTGGAGTTATATCTTTTAATAGCGGAGACGGCACAGCTTCAACCAAAGCCAAGAGCCTTGGAAGTGGAGTGGTGGGAGTGTATATTTTTTCTTCTACTGTCAATTGTTCAGGATTGCTATATGCTGTCGATACGTGGAGTAAGGCCTGAGGAAAATGGTAACCAGAAAAGAGAAATCATTAATAACATTTCATAATATGTGGTACAGAGGAACAACGTAGGTAAGTTAATTAAATAAAAAAGATTATTTAATCGGCTACCTACTATACAACAATAACTATTTTAAACACAAGAGTCTAGTCTAGATCTTTAATGATATCTTTCAAAACACTATCAGCCATTAAATGCCACTAAATCAAGCCGATTTTAACTCACAGGCATCAGTTGAACACACACAAATACACACCCACACTCTACACGCATTCTCTCTCTCATATTATTGTTAAGTCAGTAAACCTTTTCGATTTAAAATTCGCGACCAGATTAACGAGACTTCAATTCGAAATGGTACTTATATGTATAAATCGAAGAAAATTTTCTAAATCGTAAACACTAATTGAAAGGAACAATTTAGTATATATATAGTATGCGTTTATATAGGTACATATATATAGTCTATGGTAAAAAAAAGAAATCATTAGAATGTCAATGTGAATTATTATTAAGGTGTGCCTAAGTAACTAACAAACCCAGTTTATGCAAAGTGTCAACCTACCTCGATATTAGGTAAATAGTCACAGATATCCATCAATCGTATAACTGAGAGAACATTCTGTTCTACTGCCTTCGGTAACGCTTCGTCAAATTTCAGAGTAGCTGCTGAGTGGAAGACAATGGAAACCTGCAGATATTTTTTTTGTATGTTTTAATTAACTCAATTACAAAAATTATCTACCATTACAATGATATTATCCCTGAGTCAAAAAGGCTATATTTATTCCCAAAAAAATAAATGTATTGCGATGCCGGGACAGGCGGCTTGTATTAAATATAAACACAAATCTTGAAACTTACAAATTTTAATTTTACTATATAAAATAAATTTATAATATAAGTTTAAAATTTAATTTTACTAAATAAATAACATAATTTTGTATATGGTGAAAAATGCAATAAATTCCGTGGAGTAGTTTTTGAGTCTATCACGAACAGACAGACGCTGCGAAGGACTTGTTTTTTATAACACAATCATATCTGTCTATTAAGGTAGCGTTTATAAGAAACGTTTAGACTTAATTTGCAAATCCGACTACAAAATAAAAGTCTTTTAATTTTTTACGTCTAATGTATATGACACTCACAAAATTGCTTGCAATGCTTTCTATTGGTACTAGAATTTTCAAAATTAGCTCATTAGATACAGAGGAGATACAGAGCTATCTACTACCTCACAAACCTAAAAATTTTAATAATGTGATAAATAAATATAAGAATGGACTATAACGAAATTGTAACTTCTTAAATACTTTTTGCACGCCATTATGTGTGGCAGAATATGCGAAGTTCAGATTGTACCACCATGACATTTTTTGTACCATATTCTTGCAAATAAATTATTTAAAAATTGTAATTCCTATGAAGAAGTAAAGACCTCCCCCTGTTAAGAGTTCTGCGAGTACGTATTTAGATTACTATTACCAAAGACAAATTAATTACATATAACATTAAATGACTTACCTCGTGTAATTTAGTTAAATATTCCGGAAGTATACCAAGGTTCGGTTGGGCTACATCACCCGGTATTATATTTAACTTGTCAAGTTGTGTCGGATTTTTCTGACGAAGTACGTCGAATGCCTGTATAACATTATTTTAATTTATGTATTGTTGGTAATTTTAATATAATTACGAGTAACTAGCGTATCTACGAATATTACTAGAAAGTCCAGAATTCGATACAGGACGTAACGATAGCTTCGGATAAAAAGGTTAAAAAAGCGTATTTTTAAACATATTTATACGAAAAAATTGCTAGGTATCTCTGTACACAACGTGAATACAGTAATTTTTTTACATTAATGTATAAATTTATGAACAGGAAAATTAATTTCATAGAACAAATGTACTTTATTTTCCGCGATCATAAATTATAATTTAAATGGCGTACCGTACAAACAACAATAAAAATAGGTTGATTCTCATTCGACATCGATATTCAACCGCGTCAATGAGATCGAAACGCTTGTTTCAATTTGTAGGGATAATCAATACAAAGCTACGTCTAATCCTAAAACGCGCTTTAGGGTTTCAGTTTCTGTCGAGATTTAGCGTGTACTGGATTTACTAGCAGGTTGAGTAGGCTGGAGCCTAGGACGGCATATTTTTGTGGCGGCAAGTTTTGGAACCGCATTTGTTTTTTGCTAACTCATAGAAATTAAAAAGATCTTTGCATGACGGTTTTCTGATGTTTTACAGATAGCAGTCTTATCTGCAACAAATTTTGCCGATGACTTTCCCCTCTCACTTGTCATTATACATTCGGTGTAGCAAACTTCAATATTCTAGACTTTCTAGAGTAAACAGCTAGTTCGCCGCCCCTCAACCAGTATTCAACTCGAATTATACATTTTTTCTATTTATATTTTTTAAATTACTATTATTATTATTACTAGGTAGGTTAAGAATATTGTAAATACTGTATATTTAGCTGTTGGAAATAAATATTATAATTATATATATTAATAAATTGAATATATTTAATGTACGCCTTGGTATTTGAGGACTATCTGTCAGACGCCTTAACGTGAGAATCGGAAATTCCTTATCTTCTCTACTAAAACTTAACACCGTACAAAGCAATGGCAATGCCTCATTTAACTTCTTCCCAAACACGGTGATCCCTAATATCCTAAATACACATTCATCAGCATTATATTATAAAATAAACTTTATTCATAATGGTTGGAATTGACGAAATAATTCATTTTATTAACAAGAGATTATCAAATTGTTTTTCACAGGAAATGCACATAATTATTACAATTGTATACACGTGATAATCGAACTACTCGATAAATCTCGAACGCATAAATAACTGCTTACATTTTAGTCAGTCATTAAAACTTTACTTTGTAAACAAACGTCGAGATCCGGGTTTTATTACGCAAATAATATTGATAGAATTATAATAATCTATCTCAGATTGTATATACAAAACATACAAAGTAACAACTATTTTAAATTCTTATAAATTAAAAATTAATATTTTTTTAAAGGTCTATTTATTACAGTTATACATATTTTATTGCAATCCTTCGTTGAACGTATATAACACAAGATGCGCCGCAAACGGGTTTTCTAAATACAAGTAAAATTATCTCAATACCTGCGATTGTTTTAACTGTTGCAGTCTCTTTTCCACTGACACACCTTTCTTTTGCCGCATCAACAGATGTAATGTCCCAATGTCTGGACATGTTGATAAAAGACGCTCTATCAGTACCTGGAAATTATTATCGTTATCAAACCGGAGTTTCGGAGTTTCTAGTGGATCGTTACTCAAGCATTTTTACGAGTATGTCGCGACCCACGAAAAAGCTGTAAAATTATAGTAATATACATAGCGCGTAATTTTTAACGAATCTTCTGTACCTATAAGGAGTTTGTATTTATTATGTTTCAACAGACTGCGACCCCCTTTCAAAACAAACTAAATCCCCCGCTTGAGAAACTATGGTCCAGTGTATTAAACATGATCACTGTGGTCGTAGGGTGCACCAATGGACTTCTCTTTCTATATGAGCACAACACCCGCTCGTGCGGCGAAGGAAAACTGCGAGAGGAAAGCGGCATTCCTTAGACACAATAAAAAAATAGACGGCGCGAGTCAGGCACAGAAGGCTGATGATCTACAAAAAATTATCACGAAACAGATACAGAAATCTGAGACCAAAACCAAGGGTTGTAGCGCCACTTGCTTAAATTTTTTTCTAGAGTTTCCCCATTACCTTCCAACGCAACTGTATTGTGCCAGCCATCCATGAGATAAAAGCAAAAAGAGAGCAGCGGATTTTTAGGCCAGTTTTCTTTCCACCAATCTACTTATTTGAGAGCTGCCAATAAATGTAAACTTTGAATCATTTCATAATTTTTATTGGCGCTTATATATGAGTAAATAATAATTTGATTTTGATCAACATAAGATTAAGTATTAACCATCGCATGTAGTCCAGTGCCAAAAAATCAGCTGTTCTAATATGTCAGTCCAGACAGGAGAGACTAAATTATAAATAGAGGAACAAAAATATATGTAAATGTTTGATCTCTATGCGTTTCCAAAACCGTTGAGCAAAAACCGTTGGTCAAACTTTGCAAGAGGTTTTCGAGTTATGATAGCTCTTTAAATAAACTACACGTTGAAGTCCTCTTGAGGTTTTGGAGTTGGTTGTGAAGGATCATTTCAATGAACAGAATAAATAAACAGTTTTTTACTTAATGGTGCCTCAAAGCACACCGAATTAGCTCCATCTTTATTTAATATGAAGATCTTTACCTTTCCCATGAACCCAGTGGCCCCTGTAATGAAGATGTTTCTTCCGGCGTAGAATTGTGGTATTAAAGCCCCGTGAGGGGATCGCGGTCGGGCCACCATCTTGGATTATCTGAAACAGAAATGGTAACAATGTTTATTATAATTTATCAAGAAATGCCAACAAACTTCGGTGATAGCTGATAGCGTCACCAATGAAAGTTTGTTCATGCACACAAACTGCAAGGTCCTTGTAATCCCAAAAAAATTTCTACTCCGTAATCAAACGCAGGACCTCCGTACTTCTGCGTGATTCATTAACTAAATACACGACGATCCACATTTGTAACTTCTGCGATCACCTTCGCCTAACCACCAAACAAATATTGCATAATACACGCGTTGTATTCTTAAAGTATACTTAAAAGGGTCACATTCATGGTCATATTTGTATTATGACACAATGTCAATATTTTATACACTTAAGTATTCGTCTTTAATTAAATTTTGCAATATTGTCTATAGAGTACAGTTTACGCGGCTGTGTTCTGTGAATGCACAGTAGTTTTGTAATAAAATCGTGAATGAAACGAGCTATTTGCAATGACAACATAAATACAAATAGACAAATAAATGCATTAAAATGACATTTTATGAGAAATATTTTTTTAATGTTTAGACCGAAGAAAATAAACTAACATGAATTAGAAATTACTTTGGCTGAAAAACATACTCATTTAACATGACGATGCAATTTACAGTCGTAATAACTAATACTGTACAGTAGCTATTCTAATCATAAATTTCAGTTTGTATCACTAAAATATAAACTGCGAAATTATCCTCTCATTAAGAGAAAGGGGCCAAAAATACTTTCAAAGTTTAACAGGTCAAAACCGCCGAAAATTGACCTTCATTGGGTTTTTATTAAATCAGCAAGGTCGAAGGTTGAACTGAATTTCTTCAAAACGTGTTTATTTCAACACCGTGCATAAAGTGCAATGCAATTGCAATGATGTATAAAATAATATGTAAAATATTATAATGTAAAGTATATTTAAGAGGATTCGGGATAAATTTATTCTATAAAAAAATGTGTGTTGTGGAGTTTTCTAAAGCGAAAGAATATTCTGCCTTAACTTACATTTGGTTTATCAAAAAAAACTTAAAACGAACAAAAACACATAAGAAAAAGCGTAATCTAAACATAATGGTTACATTAAATGACACATCAATTATATATTTTATCTCCTATTACGCCTTTAGTACACCTACGCAATCGCATGCGGCAGCGAAACGACGAAAAAACTGTAAGTTGTATGGCAACGTTTCGCATGTGTTTTGTCTCGCTCTAATATATAGCTAGATGAAATAGTTGCGTCCTTGTCGGTATTGTTTCGCAAGTAACTGCGAAATGGCTGTTACACAGACGCAGACGTTTCGCTAGTAAAGTTTCGCATCGCAAGGCGACACCACGCGTTCTGTCAGTGAGGACAGAATTTCGCACAATGGAAGCCGAAAATATTGAATTTGATTCGAAATTATCCCGAATTATATTTAGTTGGGCATGTTGATTACAAAATCCTCTTCAGAATCTGAAAGCGACGACTGGGACGACTCAGATGACATTCTGAAACGACGTCTGCACCTACAGCCCACGAAAGCTACAATGACATATCCTTGCGAAAAACCTGCAGTGTACTAACGTTCCGCAGATATTTCGCAAATTATGAAAGATTCGCAGCCGCATACGAACGCGTAGGTGTACTAAAGGCGTTAAACTTATAAATCAATTATTCTATATAACCCGGAATTTACATTTAAAATAAAATATAATCATTATTGTACGTTGCATTGCAATACAAAGGCAATGATGATAGTACATTACCTTTAAGAATAGCAAGATTTCGGATAAGTATCTAGAAAAAGAAATAACAAATGTGTGTTGGACACTGTTTTCTAACGCGTACCAATATTCTGCATTAACTTACACAGGCTGTATTTAAAAAAATGCTTGTTTCTTTCAAAGACTAAAGCGGGCCATAGACGGACCTCATGTTGCAGCCGATACAGACTACTCTAAGCGGTCGCCGCATGGCGATCTGCAGTTTCCATACTAAATTCATATTCGTAATACACGGACCGCTCGAGCAGTTCCTGAGCAAACCGCATGTTGCAGTCGGTCTTGTCTGTAACATGCGGTCCGTCTATGGCCCGCTTTACAGTACAACCAATAAGTAATTAAACGTTAAAATCGAGAAAACACTCCAGTAGCAAAAACGAACAAAAACACATAATAAAAAGCGTAATTAAAACATAATCGTTACATTAAAAGATACACCAATTACATATTTTATCTCCTATATTGCTTAATACATATTATTTTTAATAGCGCGGAATTTACATTTAAAATTAAATGTTATAAATGTTGGCGAATCAAACGGTTGGTACCTAAATAAACACAACAGAAGGTAACGATGTCTTGAGTAAAGAAATAGCAATGGCTTTGCACTTAACTTAGCATACAATAAGCACTAAACTGAAGTGAACACTTATTTTATTTGCTGTTCTAACAATTTACAATAACAATTGTATGGTATTGACTAGTATTAGCCTCTACACGGAATCATTAGCACATATCCGTCGTAGTAGGTGCGTATTTTCTACCCGAGTCCGTTGGTGGTCTGTAGTCGCGATCTCGACGAATATGAAGAACCTTGATATCGGGTGGTACAAAAACCCAACATTGAGTCGGAAATGCTATTGGAAGTTACAGTATGCTACAAACTGGGAAGCGTTTAGGCTTTAGGGGTTCAGTGGGTATGCACAATTATAGCGAGTCCCACATAATCCCGCATAAGAAGTCGTGTCGCGGAGAGGTAATACATTTCCCCAAGTAAAAAAAGAAATAGATTATGCCTATATACAAATATTTGCAATAATGGTCGTTGTGCGAGTCTATTATAATTTCAATACAACTTCTTTAGCCGATATGTTCTCGAACTATTTATTTTTGTAAGCTAATGGTAGGGAGCCCACGATGCTAAATGGATTTATACTAAACCTATTGGGATAAACTTAGATAAAAAAAAAAAAATTTATATGATAAATTCCTTTTCATGTGGGGAAGGGCTATAATATTAAATATTAAAAAACTTTATAATCCTCGATAGAATAAATCTATCCTACGTATTTTTAATAATGTACGTATTTAATCTGATCTTGATGATGGGGTGTTTATTTAAGTTGAAAATTTAAAAAAAAATTTATCGAGGGTCAGATTTTTAAGGATTTAAGTGAAAAAAAATCTCTCATTATATCTAATTTGATGGACAAACCCACAGCCATTTTCTTAATTTGCAAAAAAATGCAATTTTGAAATACTCAACGCGTCAGATTAAGATATATTTTATCTTTATTTCTAAACGTACTTCTCATAATCTGACATTATCTAGAGGATTGCTGATCTGACAAAATAGAAAACGGTTCACCTAAAGGCCATCCCTGCAACTTCCGCTAATTCCATTCTGGCTTAAAATTGATATTTTGACTCGCTGATTCAAAGAAATAACATTTCTATATTTGACTCTCCCAGCTGAAAGTCTGATAGAATTTATAGAACACTATTTTTGAATTTTCAAACCGCAATAACTTTTGAATGGATCAAGCAATTTTACGTTGGGGATTCAGCAGTTTTATCATTCTCATAAGTAATTTTGCAATTTTAATTGATCAACCACAAATTTCGATAATCCGAAAAACACTTTTTCGGTTTCTTTCATTACGATATCTCTGAACGAATCAACCGCTTTTGACATTGGTGGCGATCGACGGGGTTTTTCAAGCTCAAAGGCGGATTAGTTTTTGAAGTTGATCGATAAAGAAACCACTTAAAAAAAAATATTTCTTATTTTTTAAGATTTTTCAAAATTTCTCAAAATCTATCGGTCCGAATCGGTTCAAATTCACAGGAAATGTAATTTTGAGGGAAATATTTTGAACGCCGTTTAGTAGATTCCGATCGTTTAAGGAAATGTAGGCATCAGCAGCTGCACGCATTTAACTTTATCACGAATTTTTGTTATTTGCTTGGGAAATCGTCAGATTATATATTTTTCATTATTTGGAATTATTTCCTTCAAAATAAAAGAAAAATTAGCTAGCTCGAAATGTAGATATTTTTTTTACAACTTTGTTGCCCTCCTTTTTTCCGTCACTCTCAAATTTAATTAGAATATAACTTTTAGGATGTAATTAACTACCCTACCTTAATTAGTCGAATTTTGATTAATTTTTTTTACTAATCTGATCCTTCTCTTAGGTTATATATGGGCTATATTTGAGGTACTTACTACAAGGTATCCCTATATAGTATCTGTTTTATGAATCTTTGGGTCCTACTAAAGTATACCCAAATAAAGAGTAACCAATTAGTTAACGAATTTTTGAAAGTATTTTTATAATTAATTATTTTTTTCTAATTCGAAAAATGAATCTTATTTTAATTTGTTAGCTTAGCTTCGTCGTGACAAGGTTTTAATATGTAACACATACAAAAGAGTTAAAGTGGAAATGGGCCGGTTCATTGTCCGCATTTGTGGTCAATGGGTCAAGAAGACCCTTACTTGGAATGGCCCAGTGGGAAGAAAAAATAGAGGACGCCCACCAGAAATTGGGAAGATGGAATAAAAGCGGTAGCGGGGCAGAATTAGAAAATTGTCGCGAGGAATAGAGACGGAAATCGAGTAGTAGTGTAAAACAAAATGACATGGACTTAGTGTACTTTAGTGTACCATACTCGAATAAAGGCTATTTTTATTTTATTTTAATATGTGCCTTCGTCACTGCCTATATCATGACCAGATCGTAGTTTTTATAGTATAGCTAGCTAGCTATATTTTTAAATGTAAAGTATCTATATTTTTGTAGAAACTCAATTGTTAGGTCATATCTGCATCATGCAATTATTATTAAATGCAATGTTTAGTATTTAATCACTCATAATACATACAAAAATCATATTATTGAAAGTGCTATAACGGAATTTTGGGAACAGGAGGTCTTTTACTTGATCGGACCATCTATATAATTGGAGAAGGGCCACGTGATCTTTTGCCTTCTGTGTTACCAACAACGATCAGTTTCTCCAAGTTCTCACCGCCTCTGCGCATTGTATGGCCGAAATATGATATAATTCGTTGACGGCATATAGACAGGCGTGTCCAATAAATATATAAATATATAGATACTTAGGAACACAATATATAGACTGTCCCCGGAGACATTTAACCTACAAACCCGTGAAAGGTAAAGGTAATTAATAAACACATTATTAATTCACGCATCGTTCGAACAAGGTTGCTTAACACATTTGTATGCAGTTGCATACCGATATTATGACATTGTAATTTGTATTATTGAACGAAGCCTTATTTGATATTATTAATGGCAATAAACGTTATTTTTTTAATAGAGATGAGGTTACTCGGGTAATTTATAGTTCGTAGATCGTATACCAATTATGAATATTCTGTTTTGTAGCGTAGAGTTTGATTATATTATATTGTTTGTATTGTATTAGTCAAAATAAGTGGTAAGTTTGAATGCATTGTAAACAATCACGTCAGAACAGGTGAGTGAATTATATAATTATATCACGTATTCTTGCAACATTATAGCCTCAAGAAAAGGTTCAAGATCTAGCCATCTTACCGTGCCAGACTTGGCGTTACAAATGAGACGACGAGGAACACATGCTTTGCAGATGAAAGAGTTTGTTGGAAATTAGAAGAGACCTACGCTACGACCGCTTTACTTTGTGGGTATTCTACAGATTTTTTCCACGTGGACAGTCTTATTTTTCGTCTAATTAAATAGTTAGAATAAGCAGATAATTCCAAATTATATAACAGAAAGTAATGTTTATGGTGAGGTAAACAAATGTTTGGTCCTAAAGATCAGCCCTGCGATTCTGTACCTCACTTTTCGAACTCACACAGCGGTTTTCGCATCGGCGATCTGATAAACAATAAACTACAAGCTCCCACCTTTTCAGAATGCTAAATCATAAAATGACTGCTTCTCAACTGATTTGAGAGCGACCGCCGATGCGAAAACCGCTGTGTGAGTTCGAAAAGTGAGTTACAGAATCGCAGGGCTGGTCATGCTGATCCAATATCTGGTTATGTAAACTAAAATTGGCATAACCTTTGGCTATACGACCTTGACCTATGTTCGAAAAATCACTACACAGAAAAAAGATTACATACGAGTATGACTGTTGACAGTTGACACAGACAATAAATGTTGCCCTTCAGGTGCTTATGTAGTGTTAAGGTCACAATTAGCAAAATAATAAACCGAGCTTTAGAACACTCATTTGTATGTAATTAGAATCAATTATTCGGGAATAATTTATTTAGCACTATATGCATTATACGGAAGTGTTTGTAACACCTTTTATATGCGTATAAACGATGGAAATGTGATTGAATTATATTCCTACAAGACATGTACGAACGCCAAATAAGACTGATTCGGACCATGACCTAACATCAGTTGATTTTCCGTGAATAATTACAAAAGGCATTGAAATATAGGAATGAGTCTCAAAAGAAAAAAAAATTCTTCACCTGCGTTAATGATCGTAGCGTAATTTTATTAAGCTCACTCAAGTCATTTAAATGAAGATCGCGTCCAACAAATTCTATATTGTTTTCAATTAAAACATTGTCCTGATTAAGAAAAAGTTTTAATTGGATCCAATTTGGTGCATTCGTTCGGAAGTTATACGTACATATACGTACATTACATTTCAGGCATTAATTTTTTTAAACCTTTTTTATTCATTAATGAAAACTAAATCTGTATTTAAACTGTTATAGTTAAGGTACAATTTCGTATTTCTCTCTCTGTCATATTATGTTTAGGTACGCCACGATGAAAAGATTTAGTTTTTATGAAATAGGGGAATTAAAGTTTATATTAAAGTTATAAGTTGCGTGTCTAACTCTATAAAATCGTGTAATAAAGCAAACTCACAATTGAGCAACAGTACCTTTACCACAACTTTACGATAATTTGACAGGTCGAACGCATATTTGAATTGAACACTATTCCAACCATGTATTTTTCATGCTCGCTTTCCAAATACTACTTCTAAGTTCTAAAGTAGTAATTGTTAAGGAAAGAATCCATAAACGCATCTGTATTTGACCTTTTTTTATGCCGCGGCCAAAGTCGCAGTAAATATCTAATATCAAAGTATATTCAAATAAACTTTACACTTTCCACAATTTATAAGCCGGCTCGGCAAGCAGTTTCTACCTATGGGATACAATTTGTACGAGAGTTTATTGCCAGTTCTTCTCTTCCGTTCTACGCCCTTGATTTGAGAACTGGCAGTTAATTTAAAATTAGAAGTATTTAGCATTTAATATGTACGTTCATAAGTGTACAATGTGTTACCTTAATGAATAAATGACTTTGAGTTGATTTGATAAAAGCCGGGAAGATTCTCATAAAATCATTATACAATAAGTAAGTGTATCGGAGCAATTCATTCGCTTTTAACAGATTCAATTGTTTATTAAATTAAAAGTACCTATGTAAAAATAAATCATTAAGTAATTAATTTATCAACACCTAAAAATAGAATTCTAAGATTCTGAACGACTAAATGAGTTGTCGTAGTTGTAGTAATGAAGACTGTTATTTAAGTGTTGATTCTAAGGTTCAGTTATCAGAACACAATTTAAAAAAATCAAAACGCGTATTTTTTTAAACTATATTTTTTTCAATGTAAATATAAGTATCGCAATACAGCAACGAAACTGCTGCCAGCGTTAATGGTACACTGCCACAGGGACCAAACTTTTAAAGATTTTTTTAATTTTCTATTTATCATTTTTTAAGTATTATTACTATGTAGATTAAGAATATTGGAAATACTGCATATTTCTGTGTTGGAAATACATAATATAAATTATAATATCATTTAGTTTGTATATAGTATAAAATGCTACTAATATCTAAATAAATTCTATTCTCGGTATAGTAAAAAATAATAATTTGAAAAGTCATGATTAAAAACCTAATTATAATATAAAAATAAATAATAAATACAATAATTTTCCTTAATTAATGTAGTAATTTTCAAGTGCTTAATTGATATTAATCCATATTCCAAACAAACTATAAACCCGTGGAGAACCGGGGTGAATCGCTATTAAAAAGTTTTATAGTAATATATTTTTAGTATGTTTAATATTTAAAGAAACTCACCAAATATTTATTTCTTACGCATGAAATCACTACACTAGTATCGCATACAATAAGTTTTCGGAGATCAAGAGACGAGTGGCAACAATCTGAAGCCGCGAGAGAATGACGAAAGACGGCTCAGGCGCAACTTGGAATCTGCGCTTATCCTAGGTATTTTTAACCGACTCAAAATGGGGTGTTAATGTTGTTAAATGTTTTCGTGACTCAAGGGCATTAGTTTATCTCGTACGGTGAAAGATTTCATTTTGGCAAATATTAAGGTTTGTTTGATAGATCACTTGCATGCTAGTAAGAAAATGGATTTAGTTTTAGTACCTAAGTTAGGTACTTAAATTCTTTCTTACGTTAAAAGAATTCTATGAAATATTTTTTTTCTGTCAAAATTAAAAAATCTTCTCCACCTTTATATCTACAGATTTCTAATGAATACTGGGCCAGTGTCAGTAAAAAAAACTCTACATATAGTTATATAGTCACATCATAATTCTACATATAAGAAAATATAACATTTTTAATGTGTAAAACGATTTTAATTAATCAAATTTATACGCAGAAGGTTATATTTTTTAAAACAACCTTGTATTAAATAATATAAAAACGTTGAGTCATAGATATTCCGCTGAACCAATTTCCAGTATAAAACGTCTATAATGGTTAGTTATTAGGACGTGTTTGAAGTATACAACGCCGTCACCAAGCGGCTACACGTAGGCGCAGACCAGCCACGCACTTGCGAACCTTCCTTCTTCCACCGACCATTAACACTCACATTGCATTATCTCTTAACATTAGGTGAGCTTCCTGACCGTTTGCCGTTCTATTACATAAAAAAACCTTAAGATCCGTGTTTTTTTATAAAATAGCTTTATTCCAATTTCTGTTTCTAAATTCCTATTAATTAACGGACCCGACAAACGGGATTTTCTGTCCTGTAATATAATAAAATATTTGATTACAACATAAACCATTCTCGAATCCACTTGAACACACAACAAAATTTTATCTGTCCAGCCGTTTATGGGTTTAATTACGCACACATATTTATATATATACCAGCTTAAAGCATTGGCGTTTTGTATGGGAGGAACAAAAAGTCGAATAAGAAAAGGCCCGGGCAAACCACGAAAAAAACCCAAGAAAAAAAAAAAAAAAAAAAAAAAAAAAAAAAAAAAAAAAAAAACAAAAAAATTTCCCCCCTACAACAAAAAATTTTTTTTAAAAAAAAAAAAAAATTTATTTTTTTAATAATAATATATTTAATTAATCAAAGTATAGTTGAACCATTGTTTTGCTATGACACTTTTGCCATCATTTAGGTAGTTCATTGAAATACCTTTACTAAAAAAAAACCAGTCGGACCGGGAATCAATAAAATCTGTGATGGCGATTTGGACTGCCCCATCAGAGTTAAATTTTTTCCCTTGCAAGAAGTTATCCAAATTTCGAAAAAAATGGTAATCTGTTGTAGCAAGGTCCGGGGAGTACGGATGATGTCTTAGACATTCCAATTGAAGCTCTTCTAATTTGGTAGCCGTCTGTTGTGCAGTGTGTGGTCTAGCGTTGTCGTGAAGTAGCAGTGGCGTGGGGAATCGATAGGGGAAAAAAAAAAAAAGGGAAAAAACACACAACACTTTATTCCACCAAGAATACCTAATTATGGCGGTTTATGGGAAGCTGGATTAAAATCAGCAAAAATACATTTATTAAGAATTATTGGAAATGCCAAATTAACTGATGAATAGCTTTTTCGTTACTATCCGGGTCATTTTCTAATAGGGAACCCCTAATAAGCATTCCTGATGTTAATTACGATGACTAGAAGTTTGGTTTTGTTTTGGCTGGATGGAAATGATGGAAGACCGAGCATCTTAATACCATGCAGCAAAGATATAAATGGCAAAACAATATTTCAGACCCAAATATTGGAGATATTGTCATAATTTAACAGGACGACTTACCACCTACTAAATGGCTATTAGGTTGCGTCAAAGAAGTCCATCCCGAAAGTGATGGCTTGGTAAGAGTATTAATTAAGAAAAATAGCGACCAGTATCGAAGTTATTGATGTTACCAAAGGAGAAGGATATAATATAGTATTTTTTTATTAATACCTACAGTCCAATATTCTATAGGAAATATTTTATGTATTGTTACATCAGTAAGAAATTTACATTCAATAGAATATAAAGCATTAAGTTAACACTTAACAGTAATATGTTTTGGTGAGCGGCATGTTGCATAGTTGTGCAATAAATTAAGTGAAGAGAGAAATCGTGTTTATTTTTAACTAAATTTTATTGTGGTGCAGTCAAAATCTATTATAACGACATCGAAGGGACTACTCTTATTTGGTCGTAAACTCCGATATTCGTGACAGCCGATGACGTTGTTATTAAGTACCTAATAGGTACATAGTTATTTAAAATTGAACCATATGTGATCGAACAACAACATTCACTTAAATGAGAAAATATACTAATACAATAATACATTACGTTTATTTAGCCTGATATTTATATTTATTTCCAACACACAAATATACAGTAATTACAATATTCCTAACCTTATTACTATGTAAATATTAAATAAAATACTAAATCTTAAAAAAAAATTGATAAATAGAAAATTAAAACAAATTTAAAAGTCCCTTTAATGCTGGCAGCATTTCCTCGCTGTATCGCGATACTTATTCGTTAAGCGAGGTAGGCACCAGCTCTGGGGTCACCGGTACTATCTAACGCCAACTTAAACTCTACGTTAGTTATTGTTATTTCCATTTCTTTGTTTTCTGCAGTGTATGAACCCCTTTTGAGTAAAGGGAAGTCCTCAACTTTAGAATTGGATCTGTTCTTAGCTTCCTCAATCCATTTCTCCCCAGAAATCTTAAAAGAAACATAAGAATCTTACATTATTCGCGTTTAATACTTAAAAATAGCATGCATACGTTTCATGATGAGTGATAGGTATATTAATATTATGAATGGACAATTGTTAAAACATTCAATTAAATATATTTTTTATTGTTCTTTTATCTACCATCATAAGGTAGTTTACGTACGAGCGATATTATGTTTGACAAGTTGTTATCAATATCATTTGTTCAATCAATCAATTAATAAAAGATAAAACTTTTAATAATTAGTTTACCTTTCATCTCAAATGGAATTATCGTATTCATCTCTAAAGAGAAAACGTAACATTGAATTGTCAAACAAAATTGATTGACAACCGAATTGATGTCATATTGTAATAGTTTTGAAAGGAAACTTTTCCCATTGATCAAGAATGTTACGTTTTGTTTAGACTATGCAATTCATTTATTGCGTTGATATAATTGTATGCTACAGGCAAGAAAATGGCATCGTGTAAATGGGCCTTTAGTCAAGCAAATCTGTTCTCTCCTCGCACTTCCAATGATTTTTGATCGCCGCTACCGCCTTACGCGCCCGTCAACGTGTCGTATTGCCAAACTAAATCTTGTTGTACAAGCCTAAAACATTTTAAAACCTCAAAAAAACTTTGATGACTTTTTTATATGTAGATAATTTTTTAAAATACGAGACTTGAATCTTTTATTTGACTCTTAACAGACAAGTGAGCAATCTTCTGTGCCTTCCAATATTTTAATTTTACTGGAAGTACGATAAATCATCCTTATTAGAAGTCTAACTATGGTAGATGAACGCATCGTCAGGAAGCAACCTGGATTTTAATTTTATTCATACTATGCAGTATGCTTAGAGTTCCGAATGTATAAATAGATATCGTTTGTGAAACTTTATCAAGATTACTATAATTAAGCTGATTTATCGCCAATATAAATACATACTTACATATACTTAGGTAGTAACAAAACTAGTTACCTACCAGAATTACCCTGTTTTTATATTTTGTCAGCCAACAGTCATGTTTAGGTTTAAAAATACATTAAAACAGTAAATCAAAATTATTAATAAATTATACCGAAACTTAACACTGTTGGACCAGTTGCAGTGGCTTGAGCGTGCGACTCTCATCCCTGAGATCGGATTGATCTCCGGCTGTGCAATGGACTTTCTATCTGTTTGCGCATTTAAACTCGCTCGCACGGTGAAGGAAAACATCGTGAAGAACCCCATGACTTAGAGCCAAAAAGTTGACGGCGTGTGCCACGCACCTACTTGCCTATTAGAAAAAAAAATGATCACAAAACAGATACAGAAATCTTTGGTCTAGACCTATAAATTTGTAGCGCCACCGGTTTTTTTTTTTCATGCCAAAACTACGTCTTTGGAATCAACGCGCTATGCCTTACCAAAGCCTTCAGTGCTTATTTATACTGGGAGAGGAGAGAGAAGATATGGACAGTTTTAAAAATAAAAATACCTTATTAGGGAACGTTTATTACATCTATAAACATTTATACATTTATATTTAAGATATTTTAGAAAATTAAACTAATATTACCCTAATTTGGTGTTCTTGTATCCTTACATTATTAACAAATAATTACAGAGTGTCCTTATATTAACAAAACAAGTTTTCATTTAGTTGTTAAGTATATTTGGATCCGTTTTATATGAAAGCACGGATCTGGTCTTGTGACCCCTGAACATATGCCCACAGCCTTAATTGAGGTCAGTGTTATCCTAAATTATCGTGATGACATATTGTTTGTGAGTAAAGCAAGTCTGCCCTCACCTCGATCGCCGCTACCACCTTACGCGCTCGTTTATGTGAGCATTAAAATACATTCAGTTTTGGCTTAACAATAACTTTTAGTATGAAATACGTATTTAAAATAATTCTGGAGCATCTGTGCCACATTTATAATGCAAATATATTGAAATGTAAAATTAGATTAGGTATTTAAAGACGAACCTGGCGGGAATGTCGCCAGGGGGGGAATGTACCCTAGTAAAATAGACTTTTTGAGACACTGATAAGTAATTATGTGAGTTTTATTTATACACACTATTACAATAAATTTTATACAAGCCGCTAACACAACTTTTGAGAAACATGCGTTCAATATTAACCTCTAGAAGCCGGTGAATATATAGATTTATTTAAAGCGCTAATCGTATTGTTGACTCACATATTAACTATTTAATTAGTTAGTTATTGTCATGTTGACTAATATAACATAAATTCATGCAATGAAGCGATCTGCAAAAAAGTGCTTGCGGCTCAGTGGTTACTTTCGGATAGTTTAATAAAAACCCCACTATTTATGTCTCGTAATCCGACAAAAAGGGTTAATAAGTAATAACGTTAGTCTCAGTTTATCGAATTGAAGACAAACAAAATTTTTAACATTGGACGAACAGTGTTTCGCTTTCGACCGCGCCACACATCCTCAACTTCATGTCAAGTCGAATCTAGTCTCAAATAATCGACACTGCTATAAGACACTATGTTGCAGAAAGCGTTAACATATACATGGGTCGCAAAACATAAATGGGATTTTAAGTACTCTAAAACTAATCCTCAACTTTCACGGATATTAAAAGCCCACCCTGAATCGATGTTATTAAAGTTGTGACGTTTCACTTCAAATACTAAGACACCCTGTACTTATTTACACAATATAAATACATAATTATTTATACCTATAATAAAAGTTATTACAAACTTTTTGGTTAAAAAAAAGAATGAGCTAAAGATAACCTTACGAAGAACCCTTTAGGTATGATTATAGTAAAAAGTTATGTATGTTCACAACTGCGTCGATAAAATTTTATGTAAATTCCAGTATAGAGGCTACCGAACACGAGAATTTTTATTACCAGCGACAACCAAATCGTTAGGGGCAAATAACAAATATCTTATCTCGGACAAGTCTTCATCTTTAATGCGGCTTATTACACTTTAACAATATAGCAGCGCAAAAAAAATTTAAAGGGGAATAAAACCATTTCTCAAGCAACTTCGGATTTTTGTCCTACCAAAAAAGGTGTCATAAAACTTTATAAATATGTAAACTGTTGAATGCTTAACAAAAAACAAACTCACTTGTTTATGATCATACGGAATTTCAATTAATACCTTGTGTGCGAAGGGCTAATAATTAGCGTAATGCTTAAACTAAAATAAACCATGGATAATGTTCGCCTTTTTAGTTAATAAATAACAATAACCGTAATTGATCAATCTCATTCAAAGTAATAATCGTAAAAATTCAATAAACTAAAGGAACTAGTAAAATTATAACCCAGTGTATATCCATCAATGTCGGAGTGTATTTTAAGGTTTTAGTAGTTATCTCCAGTGTATATATCAATTATTGATGTGTTATGTATTTCAGTTACAGGTATAATGCAATAGCAGATGACGTGAATTAAAAGCGGATACAGAATCACCCTACAGGTCTGAATGAATCCGGTTCACAAACAAACCAACTCAAAGGACTTCGTCATGGTCTAACAATCTTAAATACTCAATAGGAAAGTAGAGTTGATGTCTTAATAAAGCTACAACAAAAAGGTGCAAAATAAAATATAAATAAATTTAAAAATATTTAATATAATAGTTGATATTTTACAAACATAAAAAGATTCTACTAGACAATTAACTTGTAATATAAACATTGATGTCGAGTTGCCGGTCCTTAACCACTTCGTAATGTCTGCTAAAAGCTAAGCGCCACGTATAGAAAAAGACTAAAATTTACGACTCGTAGCAATTACTACTAGTATTAGAATATTGAGTAAGACTCAGAGACTTAACACTAAGTCTGACTTCCTTACATCAAAATGTATTGAGTTTTGACACAAGGGAACCATAGTTAGCGCTAAATCTCGTTACTGAACCTCACCCATAAAGCGCTTACGTCTCAACCGGTTTTAATAAATTTTCGAACGAATAAACAAATTATTTAAATAAGAACATGAGCTACTTTTTATTCTCATTTTAAATAAACTTATAAAATGTGCATAAAATGGCTTAATCTATACCAATTCTAATTTAAATTCTGAGGTACATTTTTAAGGTGACAAAATAGTAAAGGTACAAAAAGAAAATATTAATATGTATAGAAGAGTTTGATATATCTGTTTTGTTAATTTATCAAATTAGCCTATATAGAAGGTATAAAAATTTCACTTTGTGTAGGATAGTGTTTATACATATAAAATCTTTGTACTATATTGCATATTTAGGGCGTTTAAATTATATTAAAACAGTACATTATAAAATCATGTGATTTGGTTGTGATTAAATAGAGTAAAAACTTATGTATGTAATACCAATTATAGAATTTGGAAAAAGATAATAATACCAATTAAAGTGACATAAAGAGTGCAGGATCTTTTTCAGCACATTTTAACTAAGTTTTTCATAATTTGATTTGATTAACTGTAGTTTCACTTTTATTTCAATTTTGAGTTGTATGGTCATAAATAAATAATTGAGAGTGTCAACACTCACAAAATGACTAGAACGTTGACAAACTCTACGTAATAGTGTTGTCTATAACAACAAAAATACTTTATTCTCATTCGATATAATATAAAATCGAACTAGTGGTTAGGTATTCACTTCACTAGTTATCCTAGCTTAGTTAATGTTTGATGACCCTTGTTTCAGCTTTTTCTAAATTATTCTGAAATGAGGATGTTTAATTTGGAAATGGAAACTATAAAAACAATTTTAATCTGTTAAAGATACAATAGAATAGCAACTGACTATATCTAGTCCAGTTGACTCATCCAATTTAAAGTCCGACTTTTAATATGAATACTAATATCTACAATAGAATCAAAAATATTTCTACCACGGAAGCATGTAATACAGTTTGCGACATTACCGCAACACTTTTTAGGGAATGCCAATTATTTAGTCAATTGTTGGAAATTTTTAATGATATTCAGAGTTGACCCGGGTCTGCCTCCGAAGGAAGAATGAAAAATCAGTCAGTACTCTTGGCATAGGATTCTAAGTTTTAGTAGCTCCAATCACAACCAAAGCATGTTTTATATAACTAATGTATACATCAATATATTAGACACACATTTATTTACATTAATGACTAAATGTTAATAACTATAAAAAATATAAAATAAATAATAACATCAATATATTTTCTACCTAGCAGAATAAATATAATAGTAATGTCATTTTATAACTAAAATATACAACAAGTCACTTAAATTATATAGGATTTGTGCAAAAGGTATTTAATATTATAACTATTACCTAATCTAATGCCCAAAAATAATTGTAAATGACCAAGCTCTGCTCATAGACAACACCAACCTGCCATCTTACAAATTTAAGATAAGGTACAAAATATTTAGCAGTTTTGACACAGGTAGAAAATTATACTTTCATAAGCTATAACTCCGGCAAGCAAGCTTGCTCATATAAACACAAGACTTTATGTATAAGCTCATATTGCTCTGAATTTTGAACCATACCACCTCTATTTAATCTCATATTACAAACTATTCCTAAAACATCAACTTTTTGTTCATTAGTAAGCTGTTTTATTCCATTAAGTATGGCTATCAAACAGCCAGTTCGACCAATACCAGCTGAACAATGCACTACAATAGGAGGAGAGAGGGTATCGGAAGAAAAGTTCGAAGGGGCGGAGACATTGATTTCTATAGGACAAGGGGAACGTGACTGTAGGGGAGGAAACACGAATTTAGAGTCGGGTTGATTTGTTAGACTGTCACATTTACACTTTTCTTCATCACTTAGGTCAGTGCTAACGTTAAAGTCATACATTTCATTTTGTAAAACGTCTAAGCTTAAGTTAAGTAATGCATTAACATCCTTTGGGCACTTATGGTCCGCCCAATTGTGGAACCAATAGTGGTACACTATTACACTTTTATCTATATCTCTTGTCTCACTTTCACTTTTATCACAATCACTTGTATAACTTATATCTTCGATTTTCTTTTTTAAGTATTGAACATCAAGTTTTCGTATTGTGTAACCAGTTTTCTTGACAAGACCAAGGTTTTTAATTCGAAAAATAAATGGATCTTCACAATCAGGACTCTCTGGCTTTTCTATAATTATGTCCTCATTGATTTCTAATGGAAAGTACTTTTCACACTTTTGTCTGTTGTTTTCTATGAAATTGGTGAGCATGACGATTTTTTGGATAACCAGCCCACAGTTAGGTCTTAGGGAGAGAAAATCGATGTTGTTCTGTAGGACCATTAACCAAAAGTCATAAATTGTGTTTGGTAATGGACCCTGAGTAGCGACATAACTGTTTTTGGTATACTCGTGCCCCTGTAAAATTTAAATAATGTTATTATTTTCAAAATTATTTAGAAAAATTATTTATTGGGTAATCATTGCTTTGATAAAAGAATATCTGTCTTTATTGTAATGTTACTAAAATTCAACGATTAAAAGCTATTGATTAATAATAATTTAAAAAGTCGTATTAGTTTTTTTTTATTAGAAATTGTTTTAGGATGTTGTCTGAAACAGGAGCGCGGGATGATTATCCCAGATTCGCAAACTTAATAAATAATAAATAGCATAAATCATGCGGTTAATTGGTATGACAGCATACAAACTAACATAAATTTTGAAGTGTTGTTTGTTTAATGCCATAATTCTTACTAGATTAAAATAAACTTGATTTTTTCAAACATCATCATATAATAACAGTGGTTAACATACCTTTATAAAATTGGCATTGATATATCCTTCGACTCCTCGACATTCAGCCCGCAGTATAAACCTCGAATGTTCATTAGGTAAAATGGTTTTATACCTATTCTTTGGATGTGACCCAGACACAATTGGTTTTTCCTGAAAATTTGTTGGCATATCCCAAAATTCCTGATGGAGATTCCTCAACAACATTTTCTGGTACTCAGAACACGGTTGAGTTACCACAGGTTCCGGTAATGCCATTTGAGGGTTTTCTTTGGACAAATCTTCAACTCGACCGGAGCAACAATGTTGCCCTTCGTTTGAACCACCGCAGCGGACCTTTGAATAGCCATTTTGAAAAACATCGTTCAAATCTCTAAGCTGTTGCCGCGATAGCACACTAGAGGCGTTTTGTAGGTGTTGCATGTTCGCCAAATAAAGTCTGAAATCCTCTGAGGTACTTTGTGGACTTAACGGTTTTGTGGTAATATTTCGGACAAAACTCGCTTGGAAATTCGGTTCTTCCTGACGTCCGAACGCATATATTATCTCGTTTTCCTGATCTCCACACACAAAAGTTAAATTTTGAGGGTAGTCTGGGTCATATGAAGCTGACCACAAATTGTCATGAGAACCAAAACTAATGCTCTTATCTGTGGAGCTTCTCATTCGATTTTTATATGATTTGGGTATTAAATTCTCTGTACTTAAGGACTTTCTGTGTTTATCTCGATGTGGTAAGTCTTTCAAATTAGCTTCTATTAACGATTCGTCGATTTCCAAATCTCTAGGCTCCTGCGGTTGAATATTTAGCGTGAGAGAAGTATTAGAACTTCGTCTTTCGAGTATACCTTTACGAGGCTCCGGATTGTCTATGCTATGGTTACTGTTGTATCTACTCAAATTGCATGTTGACCCATTTAAGTTATAGTTAGAAATGCTCAAAGCGCGGTTTGTTGATAATTGTGGGTTAGAATTATTTATGTTTAAAGTTAGAGACGTATTTGAACTTCGTCGTTCTAACAGTCCCTTCTTCTGGATTTTTGCTTCTTTGTTTAACGAACTGTTGCTTGAATGTCGGCTGAGATTATTAGATTGTATATTCAAGGTAAGACTGTTGTTAGATCCACGACGCTGAAGTAGACAATTTTTCTGAGTTTCTCCGGTTAAATTGGTGTTTGAGGAACAAATAACACGAGTTGTGGGTGTAATGTGCTCCATAGGAATTATTGAAACGTTGGAATCGCGCTTTTCGAGTGATAACTTCTTTTGTCGGCCATCAGAGTTGATACTAAAGTTAGATAGACTTGTTCGGACTGTTGCTAAGTTATGACATGACGTGCCAGTACTGCTGAGAGAACAGTTTGAGCTCTGTAAGCTATGTGTGCTCAACTTTAGGCTTTGATTAGAATTACGTCGGTGTAATTTCTTTGCTAATTTTTCATCTTCTGCACTTGGTTCGAAGTCATCGCTAGGTACGCCTTCTGGAAGAGTTTTTAAATTCGTGCTGGAGACACTTAAATTCTGCTTGTAGTTTAATAAGTTAGCACCTAAAGTCTGTCCCGTATCCAACTGTATGCCAGGTTTATCAACATCTACGGAAATATCAACCATGTTTTCGTCAAATGAGCCCATGGTTCGAGTTCTTGATGTACTCGGTTGATAAAGCATTAGATTAGCATGATTCTCCCTCAAAAAGATACCACTATCTTGACCTTTCATGAGCAATCTGCGCTGCTCGGCGTTTCCCTGTAGAGAGCTGTAGCCGAATTTCGCCCCAGATACATCATGCTTTACAGTTTTTTGGGCTAGGATGCGTTTTATTTGCCTTTTCGGAGTGTTAGGAACCGATATAGAATTTTGAGGGACTTCTAAAGATTTCTTAGGAAGGGCTGATGTTGGATCTGGATCTGACGAATCTAAGGATGTCGCTTTAATTTTCAAAGTCGGAGTACGAACCTTATTTTCGTTGGCGTCAGAATATAACTTTTCGAATTCTAACAATTCTTTTTCAAGATCACTGTCTCGCTTTGTTAAATCGATCGTTAAGTTTCGCAAGTTTTTGCCTTTTCGTTTCAAATCCGTATCAGCAGATGTGGTTGCTCCATCATCTGTTGTTACTGTAATTTCAAATTCTTTAGGAGAAAATCTAGGCATATCTAAAAATGATTGAGTATCTGAACTTTGTCTAAGACATTTCTTCTGTTTGAGATCTGGTGATTTAGGGTCCTCTGAATCTAAATCAATTTTTTGGCCAATATCAAATTTGAAAGCTGGTTTTTCTTTACATGGAGTTTTTGGAAAACGCTCAACATCTTCGCAAGACGTACTAATATCTTGATTTTTATAAGCTTCATTCATTTGATCTTTCATTTGCTTTGCGATAGGTAAGCCAAGGTTTTGTTCAATGATTTTGGCGTTATCAGAATCTAGAGAAATCGATTTTAATCTTTGGCGCCTTGCGTATGCTGTGTTCAAATTAGGTGTTAATTCGTATTTTTCTGACTCTTGATTAACTTTTGTTTCCATATCGAGACAATCTACTTTGGCACAACAATCTACGACATCTTTTTCAATAACTGTAATAGTATTTGAAGAATCAGTATTTGGTTCGTCCAATTTCTGAATGTTTACTCTGACATTTTTATAATTAGTATCACAGCTATTATGCCTTCTGTACTTTTTAATTTCTTTATCAACAGCTGGTGGCGTAAATCGTTCTCGTTCTATGGAGTTTCTACCACCATATTTTTTCGGCCTTGGAGAGATTCTAGCAGCACTTTCTTCAACGATACTTACATTGTCAAATGTGAAGTAGTTTTCTTTATTATAGCTAGGAACTCTAGGGCTAGGTCTAGCACTAAGAATTTTCGGAGAATTTGGCTTTTCAGCTAATCCATTTGTTCGTACGTTGTCACTTAACAACCTTGGCGACTGAGGAACTTCTACTTCTCGTGGGGTTTCAGGAAAGAATTTTGGCGATCTAACAGTATCATAGTAAACCGATTTTGGGGATGGTTCAGCAAAGAACATTGGTGAGACCATTTCTGGGGGAGTAAAAAAACGGGGAGAACTGATATTTTCTGCTAAGAGTTTCGGTGAGAAGTCAAACTTTGTTGCAGATGACTTTTCTTTTGCCGAACTGCATTCTAATAAACGCGGAGAGTTTTGTATTTCCGATTTCTCTTGTTGGCCATCCAATGGCGGAGTTTCATTGCAACTGCACATATTAAGTCTCGTGCTTACAGATCTGAACCTTCGAAGGTTACCGGGTGAGATATCTTTATCGACATCCCGCGGAGAATTTGGTGGTCTTTCCCCCATTTCCTTCAAATCTTCAGCTGCTTCGCACAATTTTTTTAAAGCGTCTGGATCGAAACCAAACACGTCTGACTTATCGGATTTCGCGCTAGTTATAAACGGAGATTTTTCGTCTTTCTCAAGGGATGGAGATCTAGTGGCGCTGTATTTCTTCGCGCGTGTATCTCGCGACAAATCAACGCCTAATTCTGTGTTGACGATTTGCGCTAAGGGTCGGGGTAACGCCGCGTATTTGAATTCAAATGGCCGTTTATGTATCCACTGTTCAGGCAGGGGTAATTTAGGTATGCCTCGAAATGCGGGAGCTGGATGTCTGGGTCCCTTTGAGCTGGAGGGTTGTTGTTCTGTGCCGTGAGGTACTGTGTTTTGTGTGAAGTTCTGTACAATGATTATCTGTGTTGGAGTAGGTTTGGCCTGTGTAGACTTATGTGCGAGTGTGTGCGGGGGCGCAGGCGCGGTGGTGAGTGCGGCGCGGGCGAAAGGAAGTCGGGCTGTGCGGGAAAAACGCGTCGCTCCGTCGTAGACTATGTGAACCTGGAATGGTCAAAGTAATATTAAATATTTAACATATATAAGCTAGTCTGACCAACATTTCTTTTATTTTTAGTATTGTGAATAAATGTTTAATAAATTATCTATGTAGTAATATCAAGCTCACAGATTGTACCATTTTGATACGAACTCCTTTTTTACTAGCACTTTATATATATATATTTTATGCAACCTTCATATTAATATGATTATAGCAGTTAAAACTACTTCACTTTCTCACCTGCGTAACTTGCAATGCTCCGTGGTCGGGCGCCTTTTTAACGGCGCGTCGACAGATAGCCAGGAGCACAAGCAGCGCGGCCGCCAGCGCGCCGCACCACCAGCCGGCCTGCTCGCCCCACATCACCGCGCCCTCACATCTGAACACAGAGCTATGTTTAATACACCACCTATGACACCTATAACTTTGGAGACATATTACATCTGTTCTTAAAATTAGAAGTAACAGATAAATTATTTATGGAAACATAAACAGTGGCCGACAGCGGGTGGGGTGGTGTTGTGTGATACAATGGGACAATTGCATTTGATGGAGGTTTCTATTGGAGTGTTTTACATGAGTGACTATTTTCCAACTAACATTTAATTGCAATGCATATAGTATTAACATAATATATACACAATGCTTAAGCTGAGTAACATACTTAATTTGATAATGACTAATGCTGTATCTGTCATAGCTTAATTTTAAATAGATATAGTAAGCTATTCTTGAAAAATCTCATCAACGACAATCATTAAATTAATAAAACATTGTATTGTCATACCTAGTTCTAAAGAAAGCTCCTTTTGAAAGAAACATGGCTTTCTTAAATATAAGCTTTGTTTTTCACTGGCGATATAGATTTCTATAGGGTACATAATATTATTCCCAGTTTTGAGCAAGTAGCTTTGGGTTTATTTATTCTTAAAAATTGTGAAGACCAAAAGTGAATTTACCGTACCTTGAGGCTCCCTAGATAGATTATTAGTAAAACCAAATAATTGTAATTAGTATTAATACAAATAAAATACTGTATGTAAACAAGAACATACCTTATGAAAATGTTATCTTGATGAAAAAGTAAAAAATCTTTCATTTCAACTTCCTAATTCTTAGTTCTTCCTAAGTTTTCTCTTAATTTCAGTGACGTTTTTTAAATTTATTTAATATGTAAAAAGAAAATATTTTTATACTGAATACATGTGACAATAGATGATGCCTCTTTTGAAGTGATTTGCAAAAATTATTATCAATGCTTATTAGTAGAGGAAATAAACTGTTTCCCTAACAAGTGTTACTTCCTATGATTAAAAATAATGACTGACTGATTCACTTTGTTTTACCCAGGAAACGCAATTGCCATTGAATCATGTATCAGTCACCACTCTTTTGTAATATTAAGAACGTCTTTTTAAATAAATATCAGTGTTTTGAAAGTCATTCGATTTCTAAATCAAGTTAAAAAAGTAAGTTTTTTCATAATCTATTTAAAGTGTATGACACATCATGATATCAAGGATTCCTACTTTGATCAAAGGCTACTTGTTTTAATGTTTATGATGTTTCTGACATCCATTAATCGATTACGCGTTGATAAAGAGCGATTAGTAAAGAAATAAATAAAAAATACATACTGTGCATCAAATTCGCCTGTGCAATTGTAAGTCGTACGCCACCATTTACTAAATAGTCCGATGAATAATAAAACACAAACACTAGCACGTCACTTAGCCGTAACTCACGATAATTCGCTTCGATTTACGTGAAAATAATCACACGTTTTCGTTGATACACCAAGGAGTTTTGACGTTACGTTCGACGGCCATTTTTCTTCAAGTGAAACAACAAATTGATGTTACCAGTTAAAATCTTTCAAAATTACCAATAAAATGGGAAATAGTTTTAACTTGCAATTAGTATGAAATTAGACGACGTTCTAAAATATAAAACAATTATTTATTGGAGTCTTAATTTTTTTAAGTACACAGTTTTCATCAGTTATTAGGTAATATCAATAACCCGATAATAAGAAAAACAATTTATACAGTGTATTTTATGGGAGAAATCTTCCAGCGGAAAAAGGAAGTTGGGTTTCCCGGTAACTGGCGTGGCTAGGCCCATTCATTTTCCGGGAGCATGCGCGGTTTTAGAAGTATGCCAGTAGGGCATCGACTATCCCTATAGTAGCTAGGTCATCGCTTACCTATCGCTTACTATGTAGGTCACGCAGTGCATTCGATATTGTAGACCACCGCAGACAAATAATTTTGTCACCGACACTATATAGTGTATAGAATAATATAAATACTTGCTTAAAATCCAGAATCATTTTGATTTGGGGCAGAACATTTTTAGGGTAATATACACCAGAAATTATTTGAATTGAATTCAAATTCGAATTCAAATTCGAATTGATTTGATTACTACATCACACTATTATAACCTTCGTTTAGCGCCAGACTTATGCAGCTACTTGCAAAATTTATGAAATTTGCTATACCTTTGGATACCTAAAAGTTCCGCAAAAATTAATTAATTAATTAGTATAGCTATACACAAAGAGGCCTGAATTTATAGTACTCCTTTTAACATTTATACAAATTCCCATTAAGCGGGAAAGTGTGTAGCGACACTTTCAATCTACGGCTACAACGGTGACGTCATAACGTCGCAATTAGGGTATGCCCTGAATCGCGCTCAGGATATTATATAGAACTTCTCTAAGGTCCTGTGGAGGCAATCTAAACACTGGTTACTTTGCTCCAGGATCCTCCCCTTAGAGCGGAGGAAGCACACACCGCCCTTCCTCCACAATTGCAACAAAGTCGTAATTAATTCTTGCATATTTAACTTATTCCGGATCGTGTCTGCGGTGGGCAAAAGTCTTTGTTCGCTATAATGTGCACAGTGCATTATGCTTTAAAAAGCGCTAAAATTAGTTAACTGACTCATACTAATTTTCATTGACGAAAAGGTCAAATATAAATTACTTTAGAGTTGTGATTTATCGGTAGATCCGTAACTTCGATTAGGTCGGATGACTTGCAACAAAAAAAATCCCACCATGAAAATTTACGAAAGACAATAATTATAATTATTACTACCCGACATCCATTGAAGTGCATCATCAACGGGCATAAATAAATTGTCTTAAAACCGATTTTGCTTATAAGCCGTTATCAGTCAGACGATTTATTTGTAATCTAATTTTAGTTTTAAGTACTTAACTGCTATTGTGATGATTATATGAGACGTTTAACGACTTTGTGATGTCTCTAAACGGGAAGAAAAAGATCGACAGTCCTTTTTGAGATTGAAATATGATTAAGTTTATGTTGAATAGTTTAATTAATATACATGATATGATACACATAAAAGTTATACTTTTTTTTTAATTTTCGAATAAAGAACATAAACTCAAATGCAAGTCTTAGATTACTTTTCACTTTCCATGTAGGAACATGTCCTCACTTCCCTGTCTATCGAATACAGAAAACCTGCTATATAATCAATATATATTATTATAATGTATGACAAGTTAAAGATTGGATTATTGTAATCTTGATCACTGTTTATAGCATATAAAACAAAACAAAATTAGATGCACTTATGGTCCTATTTCCATCGTGAGTAGAACTACCTTTATCTTAAATTAACGGATATAGGTAGTAGTACCTAATAAAACTAGCAACAAAATTGAGATTCCATTTCGGTATCAGTTCAAATTCCGATAACCTCCATATCTAGAGAATAATATACCTAAAGATTCGATGTACTTATTCATTTTAATGGTGATTTTTGTTACGTTAAATTCCTTTTTGTATAACAACTTTACAGCACCAAATCAATGTTGTTTCCTATTTGAATTAGTTTTAACCTAGAATTAGACCTCATATTGTTTCAATTATACGAAATTTTATTGTATGAAAATGTTATGAATCAACAACATCCAAAATGTTGATGTTATGTTAGGTTCTTGTTTTACAAATCGCCAGCCTTCAATTATCATCCATTTATTAAAAATAAAATAAATCAGTGGCGCTACCACGTCTTTAGGTCTTCGCCTTAGATTTCTGAATCTGTTTCATGATCATTTCAAAATCTAATAGGCAAGTAGGTGATCAGCCTCCAGTGCCTGCCACACGCCGTCGTCTTTTTGGGTCTAAGACATGTCGGTTTCCTCACGATGTTTTCCTTCATCATTCGACCAAATGTTAAATGCGCACATAGAAAGAAAGTACATTGGTGCACAGCCGGGGATCGAACCTACGATCTCAGGTATGAGAGTCGCACGCAAAAGCCACTAGGCTTTGCTACAACACTGCTGAATTTATTAAACGGTTATATATTTAATTTCGTAACCGATTCATTTGTTACGTCATTCATCTAGATCGGTCCTCATACGGAGAAATGCGAGGACGACATTCTTATCTTAGACGGTTGACATATGAAATCAATCAAAAACCTTTACCTTTGAAATTATGTAGATCCATCCACTCATACAATTTTACTGTTGAAGATTCAATGTTAGAAGTAATTTTATATTCGCTAAGTCTTTAGTCCGAAGTCCGCTCAATAGGACCGTGCGATTCGAAATATTATAATAATTTCCCTTTGGCAAAGTCAAACCCAATTTTGTTATATGGGAGTCATTTACGATTGAGTTTTGCTTCTCGTTTAGAATCTTAAAAAAGATGTTGCAAAATACAGCAGCACAGCTTACAAACTGTGTTGCTAATAAAAATGGGTAAAATAAAAAAAACAATTTATTTCAAAATCACTAAATCTAAACAATAATAATCATTTTAATTCATAGGCATTTACTATTTTCTAAAAGGTTAATACATTCATAAACGTTACTAATTACTATAGTCCTCAATAACTTGATTATTATATAACTTGAGACATTAACGCCTTTAGTACACCTACGCGTTCGTATGCGGCTGCGAGTCTTTGCGAAATAATTGCGGTAGCGAAATATCTGCGGAACGTTAGTACACTGCAGTTTTTTCGCAATGAAATGTCATTGTAGCTTTCGTGGGCTGTAGGTGCAGACGTCGTTTCAGAATGTAATTAAAATTAATGAATGTATTTTTGTAATTAACATGCCCAACTAAATATAATTCGGGATAATTTCGAATCAAATTTAATAATAATTCAATATTTTCGGCTTCCATTGTGCGAAATTCTGTCCTCACTGACAGAACGCGTGGTGACGCATTGCGATGCGAAACTCCGCTAGCGAAACGGCTGCGTCTGTGTAACAGCCATTTCGCAGTTACTTGCGAAACAATACCGACAAGGACGCAACTATTTCATCTAGCTATATAATAGAGCGAGACAAAACACATGCGAAACGTTGCCATACAACTCACAGTTTTTTCGTCGTTTCGCTGCCGCATGCGATTGCGTAGGTGTACTAACGCCTTTAGTACACCTACGCGTTCGTATGCGGCTGCGAATCTTTGCGAAACAATTGCGGTAGCGAAATATCTGCGGAACGTTAGTACACTGCAGGTTTTTCGCAAGGATATGTCATTGTAGCTTTCGTGGGCTGTAGGTGCAGACGTCAGAATGTTTCAGAATGTCATCTGAGTCGTCCCAGTCGTCGCTTTCAGATTCTGAAGAAGATTTTGTAATCAACATGCCCAACTAAATATAATTCGGGATAATTTCGAATCAAATTCATTAATAATTCAATATTTTCGGCTTCCATTGTGCGAAATTCTGTCCTCACTGACAGAACGCGTGGTGACGCCTTGCGATGCGAAACTTCATTAGCGAAACGTCTGCGTCTGTGTAACAACCATTTCGCAGTTAGTTGCGAAACAATACCGACAAGGACGCAACTATTTCATCTAGCTATATATCAGAGCGAGACCAAACACATGCGAAACGTTGCCATACAACTTACAGTTTTTTCGTCGTTTCGCTGCCGCATGCGATTGCGTAGGTGTACTAAAGGCGTAAATGCGTAAATTGAGAATTTAGTACGGTAGAAGCTATATTTTAAACCTTTATTCTGTGGAAAGTTTGTTCACTGGAAAGTTTTTGACAATATTAAAGGATTTAAAACTACGTAGTTTGGTCCAGAAAACTTAAGTTACTACATATATATGATAAAATGAGACAAAAAAATTGTTCATACATGTAAATAAAATTAATAGGAATCGTAAGTATTACCTAATGTTCTAACCACAATTTATCGTAATTATACAATAATAATACATTATAAAATATCTCGAAATATAACAAAATAATATTTTTTTATATACAGTCATGGCGACATTACTTTGAATTCTAAATTAATCCCAGAACACAGTATTAGAAAGTACAAAGTAAAAAAGAAGGCAATATTTGTAATTGATACACAAATCGTATTGTCTCCAACACATTGTATAACACGAAATACATTTTCTAATTCCAGTTTAATACCGACTATAACTAGACAATTGCTTAGATATCTTAAAATACAAATAATATTCATAATTAGTATTACGTCATTTGCATGGCTGTTTACTTCGTGAATTTCATGACATTACTAGCCCGGAGCATTCAGAACCGTAAAACCTCGGATTAGAATTACAGCGAATGAATTAATATGATTGATGTGGGATATTGTTTTTTAAACTATAAATTGCAATGTTTAACCAAAATTTTTTTGTGCACTCCATTGTTATAATTTAAAAAAAAAAAATATGAAAAATTAATGTTTGACCATATATTTTCACTTTAAACAGTATTTTATTTTATTTATATGTTAAATCTTGAGTAGACATATAGACTACGTCATTTCCAAGCCATATCTGAATTTGTAGGTACACTCTTTTAAGGTGCTCAAACGCTGCATCAGTTGTTGGTGGCAGTGATGACAAAAGAACACTCGTATTTTTGGCTATTGCTTTTATGAAAGAATTGAACCTCAATGTATTTAAATCTTGAGTTTTAGACGGAGCTCCATATAAACTCAAAATACATGCTACACCTGCTTGCAATATATTAATGGGGTCTTCATTGATATTTTCAAATACTTTTACTGAGTCGTGTAAATTAATCCGTTTCTCAAAATTTTTGGCAAACTTAATTTTTCCTTTATTGAAAAACGCAGAAGTAGTGTCACAACCCGTAAAGGCATGTAAAAAAAGAATATGTTCTTTACAATTTGGTAATGATTTTTCTAAACATTTCGATGAAAATATCTTCTGTTGAACTTTGCCTCGGGATTGTTTTAAATCATTTATTTCAATTAGACCACCTTAAATGGCACTTTTTAACGTCAAACAAAATACAAAGAAGATTCTAGTTGCCCCTTCCAAAAGGTAGTTTCGTGTGGAGAAGAATGGGCAAGAAACTCCACACTTACTCTTTTAAAATAGGTTTACAATATTTTGTTTACATTAGTTAAATAATTATATGTGAAGACAATGTACTCTTAGAATAAAACTACTATACTAAAAAAATTAGTATACATGTTCCTCACATATTTACAAATATCGAAACCGTAGAATATTATACATTAAAGAGTAATAAAAATAATATAAAAAACACAATAAAACAGTGTGTGAGATAAAACGTTCAATATAAAAAACGTCGTCATCAATATACCTTCCAGTACAAAAATATACAAGAATTTTTCACAAAAAAACAAATTTTACTGTTATAGAAGCACAATATTCACAGAACACGTGTTACTTGCAACTAAACTGGCCGAGAAATTCCATTGTACATAGCAGCTGTCGCTCCGCTCTCATGCTGTTTTCGAGATCCCTACTGCTATTTTTATACACAGGTATCTTTGAAAAATGTTCCTATATATCTACTCAGGTAAGATTTAACATATAAATAAAATAAAATACTGTTTAAAGTGAAAATATATGGTCAAACATTAATTTTTCATAATTTTGTTATAATTTTTTTTTAAATTATAACAATGGAGTGCACAAAAAATTTTGGGTAAACATTGCAATTTATAGTTTTAAAAACAATATCCCACATCGATCATATTAATTCATTCACTGTAACTCTAATCCGAGGTGAAAACCCCCAGGCGCTATACTATAGGTTAGATTATCTTTTATAATTTGGTAAACAATAAATAATAATTTATTAAATATGAATCACTTTTAAGTTAACTTTACACTTATGCCTTATAAGCACCGTTAAAGTTTATTAATTATTATCAATGCATTTTTACTTATTGTAAAATATAGAACTAACGTCCGGTTTCTATATCTGAGATACAAGTGATAACTGTTACAAGCCGTTTGAATTATGTAATTGGAATAGTAATAACTGGAACACAGTAGAACCTCGAACTCAAACATCAAGGGAAACGCCAAAAAAGATATAGTTTTATAGGTAAATACTCGTATATTATTTGGTTATATATAGTTATCGACTTATGAAGAATTTTATACTCCTAAATTATTTTTTAAATTATGGCAAACCTCTTCGATAATTTATTTCAGCGAAAGACGTAATGCGTTTCAAATTATCGAGTTATATAGGTAGCAAATTATTTGTTATGTTCGAGATACAGAGGTCCGAGTTTTAGAGGCAAAATATGTAGCAAAACGGCTTGCTCAGGGACAGGATTATTTCGACAAATGGAAGGATAAGATTTCGAGTAAAGGCAGTTTGGAGGAAGGGAACACAATTTTTTATTTCGAGTTTTGAAGGTTTTCGACTTAACAGGTTCTATATAGATATAGAAATCAGGCGTTAGTGAGGCATAGTTTACATTTCAGTTCATTCATCAAGTCAATTCCTTGAAAATGGCTTTTTACTTCACGATTCGTATTATTTTTTTATTTCAGTTTTTAGAATCACGATTACTTCAACGCTTTTGACTAACAGTAATTACACCATATTTTTTGTATCATATTTGTTCTGTTGTACAGTAATCCCTCCTATAACGCTATAGACCCGGGCCGCATTATAGGAAATCGCCTTAAAAGAGTATTTTCGTAAAACCGTTTTTTTGAACAACTCAAAAACTATGAACACAGTTGAAACAAGTGCCAAACTACGCAAAACTAATTATGGACTTGATTAATCATTATAAAATTCACACTACAGTAATATAAATTGAGAAATCTCCGCGTTATAGAGGGGGAAATACCGAATTATATGGGGAACGGAAATGGCGTTATATGAAAGAGCATTATTGGGGGAATTACTGCATTTGTATTCTAATAACTGGCTTTTAGAGATACATTTCTTGAAATTATTTCAAATAAATCGATTTGTAATATTCACTTAAAACACTGGTATAAGATGCCTTGGTGTGTTTTGAAGGGGCTCATCAAGTATTAAAAGCGCGTTGAACGAGAAAAACATGGCGGCTGCAGAAGCAAGGTGCCACAGATCATGTGTGTCGAACACGCGCATTGCGTCACACATGTCGTTGTGCTGGCGGGACTGAGCTGGCGTTTGCTGAACATATTTTACATACATTTTTATTTTTGCAAATTTTAAAATAAGGAGATAATAATTCCGTTTTAGGCGATACTATCCACACACGAGATCTTGTAGGAACTACCGGAGGTGGTTTTAGTGGGTATTGCTAACCCAGTCTCTGAATAGCAGAGATTTAATGTGGATCGGGTATCACATACCCCTACTAATTTCGGGGACATGCGCAAAGACCACCTCGGATATCCAAAAAGGGGAAATTGAAAATTTATAAGTGAAACAAACGCAGTAATGTCAGTGTTTTATGTTTCATTTAAGGGTTACGGGAATTAAATTAAAATATAAGATTAAATATTAATATAATCAAGTATTTGAATAACTTAATTATATATTAATTCAAAAAATTACAATATTTAAACCACACAAAGCTCCAGCTCGACTGAATGTAACGCAGTCAAAACCAGGGTTCTCACTTCCGGAATAACAAAAACAAAAAGTTATTTATCAACTATTACGAAAAACCAGAGCAAATTAGAAGATACAAACCATAAAGAAAAATATAGAATGAACCACACTCACCGACCACTTAGTCCTTGAACTCAGAAATAGATATGCGGCAACACCCCATACTATATGCGCAAGAGCAAGCCATAACCACGCAGCAGCCGGTATATGCTCCCTATGTACTATCTTCATGACTACATAGCTGACGTTATATAAGATAGTATTTCCCATTAATATGGCCAAAAGGTGTCGGGCAAAGTCTTTATTGTGTTCGTAGAGGCTGCAAAATAATTTGTTGTTGAAAATGCGGGTAGGTTAAAAATTATTTTATAATCATACTAGCAGACTCGGCCAAGCGTTGCTGTGGCTAAGTTTTTGGAGTTCTCCTTAGAAACGATTTGAGTTATAAGGCCCGGTACGGAAATTTTATGAGGATAGTGTAACACGAAAAGTTGAGGGTTATGTTAACACGAGAAGTTAACTCTTTAAGGGAAAGAGACAAACATATAGCTCCTTAAGAAACGATTTGAGTTAAGCCCGAGGAAATTTTATGAGGAGTAAAATCAAGAACACCAGTCATAGAGACGCAAACATAGATTTCTTTAAGAAACGATTGTTTGGCCCGGTACGGAAATTTATGAGGAGTAAAATTGTAACACGAAGCGTTATGTGAAACGTTGAGGCGTTATTTGCAAACACAGCGCCATATGTTAGAAAAAAATTGTGAATCAAATAATGAGACAAAAAAAAAAAATGAATAATTAAAAAAAAAATTTTTTTTTTAAAAAAAAAAAAAAAAAAAACACAAAAAAAAAAAAAAAAGGGGAAAAGGGGAAAAAAAAAAAAAAAGATGGCCTTGCGGGCCAAAGAGTTTTGTCAATAGTATGGTCAGTGAATAAAATAAAAGTTGTTCATTCTTATTCTTCCCTTACTAAGCGGTATAAAGAAATCTAAGATGATAAGTCGTTTTATTACTACTACAAACATTTAAGTTATATCAAACATATATTCTTACCACCTTTAGTATCAACCAATATGGTCGACAGCCACAGAACATTATCGCCATTTTATCGTTCGTAAAGGGGAAACTCCAATCGCGTCGCTAGCCTGACCACACACACACTTTAATATTATGACATCGTAGTAAAGTAGTTTAAGGGAGTCGGGGAAAACAAGATATTTGGGAACTTTTTTACACAATGCCATTAAATGTAGCGGAAGTTGCAAACAGTGCACTGTTAGAATAAACAAATAATTTATATTAAAAAAAAAAATTTGGGGGAGAAAAAAACCCCCCCGGGGGGGGGGAAGGGGGGGGGGGGGGGGGGGGGGGGGGGGGGGGGGGGGGGGAAAAAAAAAGGGGGGGCGAATATTTAAAATTAAGATTTAAATCATAGTCTGCTTGGGTTTTATTTGGAAACTGCTTGTTATAAACGTTGTCGTTTAAATAGTACGTTTAGTAAACAAGTTTCCAGGGTTTGATAGCAAGTTAAATAATAATTTTATTTCACCGTTTCATATTGAATGTCAGAAAGATCACACGGTATAATTATCAATGAAACGTAAAAATGTCTGATTACAAAATACTTGCGAATCTACCCGCAAATTTTAACGTTGCGTTTACTAAATGCTGTCTTCGACACTATCGACATCTTTATATTCGCTGAGTGACACAGTAGCGATATTGTTTACCTTATGTTTTTAATAATAAAAATATATTTTTTTTAATTTCGACTTCGAATTGGTTTAGTACTGTAAGGATATTGTGAGCTTTTGGGAATAAATAAATAAATAAATAAATAACATATGGGATAAAATCTCACCCATAAGCAGCAAGTGCAATGTTTGCCATATTGGCAATTACAAGCAGAACTGCGCGCGCTGTGTAGTTAGGTTTGAAGGCCAGCCAGCCATGTTGGCGCATACTGTACCACGCACGGGGCAATATTGCTCGCTCTGTAATATTAAAATCCTATGATTGAAGCTGTGTTGGCTTATTTAGTATGGCCCTCAACAAACGCCTAATTAACACTAACCCGCATGTCTCAAGCACATGTGTCAGACATAGAGGGCCGATCACCTACTTCTCTATAAAAAACAAAATTATTAAACAAACGGATGCAATCTGAGGCCAAGAGGCCAATAGTTGTAGCGCCACTGGATTATTATTAGTATATGATTCTTCTGGAATCAATTGATTTTTTTTCATAATAATATGTGCTTGGTGAGTAAAACGTGAAATTGCTACTATCCAAGCTTCAATTAAAATGTTTTTTAATATTAAATAAAATACGTTACTAACAATTAAATATTCTCAAACTATTAACAATAACTCTGTAGGTCGTGTTTGTGGCTAAAATACTGATGATTAAAGTTGCAATAAGTTCAATGAATATGACATACCCATTTTAAACCGCCCAACATAGTATATCTTGAATGTGAACACGAAACAGATAGCGAGATGCATTATTGTGAAGCTGACCCAAAAATACACGCTGGGGTACATTATCCCGAAGAATCCTGTAATAAAAATCCTTTCTAAAATGACATATCTATAAAAGCTTCCGTACTTCACCATGTAGTACGGAATTGTATTTGTATGTGTTATTGCGAAATAATATATAAAAGAATATATGTTAGAGATTAAGATAGATAGTCTATTTATTGAATGTTAGCTGACTGCATTTTGTGACTTAAATATAAAAATTAGACATACATACACTGTCGCTTACTTTATTGTAGGCATTATCAAGCTCTACAACTTTTCTTTAGAACTAAATCATATATTCGTTGACCGTTTGTAAGAAATCATCAAATTCATCCTTTTTCCTCCGACTTTGCAAATCTGACTACCACGAGAAAGTCTTCATTTTTTGGGTTAATATAGCTTTAGACACTCACAAATAACATGGCTCTATTGGTAAAAAATTCAAAATCGGTTGAGTAGATCCAGAGAACTAACCTTACAAACTTTACCTGTTTATTAAATTGGCCATTGGACGTTCTGTCTATGCGCGCAAATAACACTCGCTGGAACAGGAACGTATGACATCGTAAGGCATGCCTTAGACCCCAAAAGTTGAGGGCGTTTATGTCAAATCTTAATGTCATTCAGAAAAAACATATGATCACGAAATGCATTCAGGCATCTGAGTTTATTTTATATACTTACAATTGTATGTTAAATTTTTACACTATCTATTCTTAAGAAGACTGTTAAGATAGTCTAAAAGAGCTGTAAATAAGGATATCGATCAATTAAACTGCTCTTTTATCGGACATAGTTTAATATTGTATTAAAACTTACCGATAGCCATAAGTAACGCTAGCAACATAAAAGTAGCGTGCGCAGACGCATTGACATCGGGGTGTCGCGATTGGTAAAGTTTCACCATACACAGCACAGCTATTACGTACATGAATGACGAGTCTGAAAAAAAATAACAGTTTTTAGCCAGAATTCATAACTCATTATTAAACTTTTATTACATTAAACTCGAAGTTGAATGAAAATAAACTTTATCAGCATAAAAATAAGGTTGCTTTTCCTTTACATCTGTATTTTCCCGTAATACTATTTCCCGTTAAATGATCAGCTGGAGGCAAACAATTTACACTCACCGAATTGAAAGTTCATCTTATTAGGACACAGATGGTAGCAGGCTGATAGAAGACCTTCCATCGCTAACGCCAGGCCCATGGAGTAGAACAGTCCCAGGTGTTGGGGTATACCTAACTCCTAAAATAAAATATGTTTCAGGAAAGCTGATATCAGATAGACAGCATGTAAGTAACTAAAAGCAATTTCTACATTAAAAATTTTTTTAACCAGACAATTTCATTTGTTTATAGTATGTATTTAGATTTATAGAGAGGGATTTAGACGACAATAAGCGTTAAGTCTGAATCCCGTAGGTCAAATTGGACTCTTGTGTGTCAAAATCGGCGCTTAATCTTTCTGAAACTCACCCTTATGGCCCAAGTTAATAGATCACATTCGACACGTCAAAACAAAAGCATAATCTCGTGTCGGCGTTATTTATTAAGAACTGGTTCATTGAAGCTTTTTCAACATACTTATTGTATAATTACAGACGATAATTATAGACGATTAGACGTTATTAATTTATAACCTAATAAACGATTTCTGTTCTATGTTCTTAAGAGTCGTTACAATGTCGCATAAGAATGTTGATAGGCCAAATGCAATTTGAAAGAACAACATACACCTTTATGATTATAATAAAATATATTAATTTAATATAAAAATAAATAAATATTCGGTAGTTGGCTGATCAAACAAAAAGCGTTGTTAAGTGCCTATCAAGTCTAATCCGTATTGTTAGGCGCCTAAATATTTTAAAATTACTATTAAAATCTATAATGTGTCCACCCGGGCTCCAAAAAAAGCTGCAAAGGGTCAATAAGTTAAAAATTATCAGAAGCTTTGGAACGTACCTGACTCTCCCCCAACTTGACATGTCTGCATCTCGCTTGCACCATAAATGCTATACCCAAAATGATGTAGCCGATATTTGAGTAAACGTGGTTGAAATCTGCTAAGGGGCCTATTGGATGTGCGCAGAGGTAGTTATAGTAGCAAACATCTTGATCGCCTGTTTGGAACACCATCTAAAAAAAAATAGTTCTAACATGTGCCTGCAGGCCAATCTTAAATCTCTAAAATAAGTAATTCATCTATGTATAATCTAATATATAAAATTCTCGTGTCACAGTTTTCGTTGCCATACTCCTCCAAAACGGCTCGACCGATTCTCATGAAATTTTGTGTGCATATTGGTTTATCTGAGAATCGGACAACATCTATTTTTCATCCCCCTAAATGTTAAGGGTAGTCCACCCCTAAATATTTTTTTTTAGTTTTAGATATTTTTTTCTGTTTTTATTTTTTTATGATACAGCATTAAAAAATACATACAAACCCCTAACTTTCACCCCTCTACGATCAACCCCTATTATTTTATTATAAATGATATATATCGCACAACGTTTGCCCGGTCAGCTAGTTGTATATAAAAATTAGATCCAATTTTGTCACAAAGTATTATTCACCAAAGACTTCACGAAAGATTCAGATTCGAGACTAAACGTTAAGTTTAATATCGTATGTCAAAAACATCTAACAGACACAAGTCGTACTTAAGAAACTTCGTACAGTGATAACATAAAAAGTTTTGAATAAGATACAAGACCAATATACACCTTCCTTGCTGATTCGTCAACTTCTTTAATTGAAAGCATTCCACAGACAATATACAATTAAATAAAAGTAACTAAGAGAATTGTAGTATTATGACTTACTCTTTGATATGTGAGCAATAGTTGAACAACTGGTAAAGCGTAAACGACCGCTACGGTTAATGCACTCCAGAAATATCTAAAAAAATAATTACACAATCATAATAGGCTTCGGCGTGGTGATCAGTCCATAGAACGCCTTGTCGTCCAGGGGAAGGTGGAAGGCAATAGACCGCGCGAAACCTACGCGTTGGACCGACCAAATCAAGTCTGCCGTAGGAGATTCACTCAATCAGTGCAGCAGGATGACCTCTAATAGGCAACGATGGCGAAACGTCGTGAAGCGCATCACATCTTCCCCTTATATTACCACTACTTCATAGCGATCACGACCGCTCTGTCTAGAGTGCACCGATAGGAAGAAGAATAGGCTTCAGCGTGCAACTCATCCCCGAGGTCGTAGGTTCGAACCCGGCTGTGCACCAATCTCTGTGTGCATTTAACACTGGCGCTAAGAAACCGGCATGCCTAATACCCGAAAACTCGACCTACTTGTTTATTTTAATCTGAGGCCCAGACCTAAAAGGTCAGTGCTACTTTTGAATCATAAAAGTCCCTATTTTTCAAATCTATCATCAATCTATCAACGCAATGTTACGTGTCTACTGTCTATGGGCGGCGGTATCACTTAACATCACGTAAGCCTCCTGCTATATAAAAAAACGCATTTAATTACAAAATCATATTTTTTTAAATCTGCATTGTATATGAGCATGTAACTTACCTATTAGATTTCCTACTATGCGTGTTGTGACGACTCAAACCAGCTACATTAAGTGGTATGGGAAGCGATTTTACTATAACATCATCCTCCGACTCGGTGTCCGAAACTAAAATTTAATCATTAATTTAAATACTTTTAATATGGAAAAGACAAGCTACCCGCGACATAGGGAATCTTAGTGTGGGGGGCTAGTGCACTCGTCCATGCGTGGGGTTGTCTCTCTCCCTAAAATATGGCGAGGCTGGGCCGATGGCTGGCCATGCGTCATACTCGTGAACGGGTGCTACTTGTGGTGACTGGTCGTACTTGAATACGTGTATGCGGTGATGTTAGTAGTTTCGACTATGTCTTTGCGTGTTGTTCCCACGAGAATGTAAGTGCGTGCTCCTATTTCACCATGCTTCTGCTGATAGAGGACAAAACTTCTCTTCATCTTGTTTTTAATTTATTTTATTATTATGTATTACTTAAGATGTCCTGTTGCAGCTCCTTACAAACGTTGTGTAAAACAAAAAACTTGGCGATTAAAAAAAGTGGCGGAGAGTTCATTGCCAGTCCTTCTCTTCCGATTTGAAAACTGGCAGTAAATGTAAAATTAGAAGCATTTAATGAATATTTCTTTTTTTTTGACGTTTACAAGTGTACATTGTGTTACCTACATGAATAAATGATTTTTGACTTTTTGATTTTTTTTTGACTCTGTCTTTTAACTAAACATCCTTTTTTAGTATGTGTTATAAAGGTTTTTCTTTCTTTCTAGAGATGGATAGAACAACTCTATTCAATTGTGCTACTGAATTCTACACCAGAGGTTTGATACAAAATACCTTTACAATCGTGACTCATTAACCCCAATCGAATTTGTATGAAAACGGTCACGTGACAAATCGTGAGCTAATGTCATCCCCATAAAAATCGTTTAGCGTTAGTAGGTCACGCCTGTCGAAAAGTGATTTTGTCTCTGATCCAACATAGACAAGACGTGTCAACTGTCATTCATGAAATAGCAACATCGGTCTGACAAGTGGCTCGCAATGCGCGGCGCAAGTGCCTGTGCCTGAGTTAGTGTTAAACATTCGTTCGGAGGATCTGTACCGTAAAGTGCCTACGAGAGCTATACATTAAAAAAAATTATTTCATACATTTATAAATCATATCATACCATTAATATTTCTGACCATGGGTTCAGCTTCAGCACTCTCCCGAGACGTAGATGGCACCACCGATTCTTCAATTAAAATGAATTCTGAAAATTTAATAATTATTGTAAATTTACTATAAGACTACACTATTTATGTAAAATATTGATTTACCTTCATGTCGGCAGGTAAGCAAGTTTCCAAGCGGCGCAAGCGCAGTCACCAGTAAAATCAAAGCTAGAGATGCTAATGCTCCCATTAGGAAATCACTTGTTGACGCTGCTTCCACAATCTTTAATCTGTATAAAAAAGCACATTTAAATTGACCAGGATAAAGGAAAAAGTCCAGAAAAATGTGGTCGAAATACATTTTACACGTAATGAGTGGTGAACCAATTTCTAAAAAAAATCATGTTGTTTTTCTAAAACCTTTTTGGTCTTTTGCCCACTTAAACTAACAGGACGTGGCGATACTAATCCGACAGTGCAAACTAAAATTATCGTATGTCTAAAACGAAAATTCTCCTGAATCATACCCTAAGTCCATACATCACCAGGAACTTCAAGCATTAAATATTACCTCAACTTAAAAAAACTATTAATAAATTGCAGATAATAATTGAACATACCTAAACGTTTTGGACCTGCCCTTAGGACGAAACAGAGTGACATCGTCTGTCTCACTCACACCCGTACATTCCTCATCACTCTCTTTTACTATGACCACTACATAGAAACCTTTCGGGAACATGGATTGCTGAAAAAATTAAATACGTGTTAAATTTTTTAAAAAAAGTGCATTTCGCGCGTTTTTTCTAATGATTTTTTGGCGTGACAATCGTTTATATCTTTACAGCCAGTAACATTCATATTCTAAATTCAAATTACTAGAAGTAATTTGAATCCATTATTTCTAGTAAATCAAAAGTAGAATCCAAAAAAAAAAGAGATATTTTTAGACATTGTTTACTGGCAACTCTTTTCGAATAGATATAAAAAATTACTACTTACGGTAACAGTAATTCCTCCACGAGTCGTCATTGTGAAGTGATATCCTTGATACATTACATCCTTTTCGTTGTCAAACACTGGACACTGAAAAAAAATATTTTTTTTAATTTACCTACTTTACCTTTATAAATTCTTAACTTATTACAACTTATTAACCCGTAGGACACATACGTGAAATCTAATATTTAACGTTCCAGAATATCTTTGTAAGGCCGACTTTTGTGTAATGCTCAAAACAACAACAGATTAACAGATAGAATAATAATAACAGATCTTTAAACTAGATTTAACTTTGAGTGACTTTCAGCCCTAAGATTCATAATTTAATTCGTGTCTAAAATCACTCATCTACTGTCAAATATGTCAAACTTCACACATAAATTTTGACAATTTCACAATTTGACAACTTTTTAAATTAGATTTAAGTTTGACTTTCGGGCTTAACTCGACTGGTTTAAGCTGGGTATCGATTACGCGCTCCTGGCACGCGCGCCATGAATGACCGCACCGAGAGTGCGTTCCGTGAAACGCGTTCCAAATATTTGAAGTATATCAACTAAGCGCGCCTGGCGCGCGTGGCAACTGTTCCAGTGTTCGACACTTCATCATGGAAGCCAGTCAGCAGCAGCTTTTGTAATTATTCACAGTATTATAAACAAGAAAAGCCAGAGCCAGTGATTTGGCTTTTAGATACTCTCAATTTTTCTCTTCTGTACGATGATAGGAGCACAGTCATTTTTTTCTTTAATTCCGGCATAGGGACTCCCATTTCACTACTGATTTCTCTCCAAGCATCTTCTCTAAGCGATTTATTATGATACGAAGAACTTTTGCTATTCCACAGTAGTTCTTTTGTACCATACAGTTGTATTAATTTACGGCAACTTTGGTTATCCATAATTGGGAGCGCAACAAAAACAAAAAAATACGATATATCCGTCCCAACTGGCGCGCGCGCCACGATTGATGCGTGGTAAAAAACCGACACCCGTCGGAACGGACCGCTCCGCGTTCGGGCGCTCCAACGAAAACATTGGCGCGCGTTCCAAAGTGGTATCCATTGCGCGCGGCAGGAGCGCGCGCCAATGTTCGCCCTCTTGGAGCGCGTAGTCGATACGCGGCTTCAGAGTCGCAACACTCATATCAAAATGCGATACATTTTTGACGTCCGGATATCAGACTTAGGCTGTTTCTGAATATTACCCCAAGAACCGCTAAATGTGACTTATGCAAAACGCAAACTATCTATCAATTTTATCAAACTCATGGCTTTTTAACAATATCGGGGGTAAAACTTTAATTGTTTAAATTAAAAAAATGGTATATACCAATCAACTCTTACCGAGTTATTTTGTATGGATATTACAGCACAAATGTCCTCTTCAGACTCTATGGTCAGTAACACACTCTTTGGTATTGTGTAGTTAAACCTGTTGATACAAGCATCTCTATTAATACCTATTCTAAACCTGCTGATCATAGACTATAGCAGCCTTGCGATTCTGTAACTCACTTTTCGAACTCTCACAGCGGTTTTCGCAGCGGCGCGGTCGCGCTCAAATCAGTCGAAAAATGAGTTACAGAATCGCAAGGCAGAACTGACATATATACACATAGCTATACAATTTTTGGCAAAATTCTGATCTGCTTTTAGACGCTGATTACAGCTGATCAGTGACTTTTTTAGTAAAAAAAACATAAAATTTTGTGCATTGTTTAATTAAGTTTTTAAGAAACCGGAGTGTACTAAAACTTCGGCGTATCAAAATATTTTTATGTGTATATATACTAAATATATATTTTTATTAAATTTGACTTATTTTTTTTAAATTTTTAGTCAAATAGCTGCCTCAAATTAGAAATAAAGCTTTCTAATTAGCTTAAATTTAAGTTAGGAATATCGAGGCATGAAACAGATGCGGTACCTACGATTGGGTTTGTATACTAACTTTGGTAAAAATCCTTTATATAATTTATTTGTCATGTTCCAAGGATCTCTGTCGAATGAGAAATAGTAGTATTTCGGTGTACTTGGAGTCAAATTTAACGGGACTTCCTGAAAATCATATCGAATTGTATATCATATCAATGACTTTTTAATTTAAAAAAAAATAGTTTTGTGTGATAATACTAGGGGGCGCTGTAAAATAAAATGCAAGCATTTTGTTTCTGTACTCCTATATTTTATAATTTGTGTGACCCATATTATTATAATTGCACTGTTTTATCAAAATACACTTACACTGAGATAAAAAGGCAAGTGAAAATAGACTGCTAGATTAGCGAGAGGGTAAAACTATATGCACAAGGTGTACCTTATTCATTTCCAAGTAGAAATCTTTAACACGGCGTAATTTTATTTTTACATTGATCGGTTGCGAGCTAGATGTTGCTAATGTCAATGTCGGACGACTCTGTGATGTTATATCTGAAACAATTATGTATTCAAAGGAAAGTAATTTATTAAATTCATAAGGCTATTTGGTAAGTCCTTCCAATAGACATGTCTTGTCTATTGCACGCCTCATTAGCGGAGCGGAGGCAGTGCTCTACTCTCGTACTCTACATGTCAAACCTAGTCTTTCGAAACTTGAATGACTTTTTTCTCACTAATATAACACTTACAGGATAATATGTGTCCACTAAAATCGAGTTAAATAATCTATCAAGCACATATGGTATTTTTTATGAACAATTATTTTGTTTAACATAGTAAATAATAACATTAAAATCAATCATTCTTGGACGTCCGTCAGTCTGTGTTTATGGATCCATGTATGTGGCAGAGAAATTGGTCCAAAAATTTATCGTACCAGAATACTTTTTTTCTTATTATATAAAATTATACCCTGGGCTGATTCCTAGTTAATATTAGCGTTCTAAGTACTGTCGTTTATTTATAATGTGTAAAAAACGAAATACGACTGTATATTTGTATATCTATATATACATTTATAACTATATCTATATGCAAGAGTATGTGGAAAATCAAGATTCGCGCATGCGCTACGTAAATTTCGTTTTATAAAATAGCGTAAGACTAAAAGATAATAATTTATATGTTATTTTGTTTTAAAAAACTTTAGTGTTTGTTTTAGATTTTTTTTTTTAAATGTGAATGACCGCTATGAGGCATGCACTTTTGGATGTTCCAAACTTTTTCATTAATACTCTTGCTATATGGCTGATATAGTAAACTAATATGTTCCTGGTTTATGACCAATCTTTTTTCAATGCTGGCATACTAAACCAATTTGATGTCAAGACCCACTATATTTTTGGTATCTAATCAAAATATATTCAAAATAGTTTAAATTCCTTTGAATTACCAACTGAACTAATTTATGCAATTTAATTTTTAGTTTCTTTATTTGCTTAGAACAGAAATTGTGTAAAACTACAGTAAATTCTTACTTGGTCCAGCATCATGTGGGCAGAGAGTTCTTGCTATGTCATCAAATTGTAGCTCTCTATGATTTGTTGTCACTGTAAGTGGTAATTCCCATGATGAGATACCTAAAACATAATCATAGAAGTTGATCAATTATGATTGTGTGTATGCTTAGAGAAGCTATCCATATATCATATATTGTCTATATATATATATCCTGTTTAAATACTATGCTAATAAGATATATTTTGTAAAAAAAAATTTGTGAGTACCACCTCTGACATAAATTCCAGATCTGCCTTTGGTCATATGCCTGTCAGGGCCTGCCTCAACAGGGCTTAAAAGGATTACTTACTTTTCTGTTGAGCAGCGGTAACGAAGAGTGGATTGTCTCCTTTGATTGAATCATTAGTGCCAACATGTACCCTTGTAGGATAACCTGTCCATAACTCATCTTCCTGGAAAAAATATACTTCGTTTTGCCGAGTTTACAAACAATGTTTTGATAAATTATGTGTGTGTATGGAAAGCTCTCTGTTTTCGCTTTCAATAACTGTTCCACTAACGTTACTATGTTCATATCTCTCTTGATAAAGTTATTAAAGTAATGCAGTACTTGCCTCATAGAAGTCAAGTATTTGTGTTGTTGTGTTGATGACTGAGAGATCAATTATTTTATCATAACTATATCTGTAAAAATGTAAAAACCAAAATAATTAATCAAAATTCATATTTAAATAACCAATCTGTTATTTCTTTAATATGTAAGAACTGGTTGAAACCACATTTTTAATAAAAATATATATGTGACTAGTAATTTAAATATTTACACTAATGGTTCTAGTGGATGTATACATCCACTTATTTTTTATTCATAATTAATTGGCTTACCCTGTTTTAGGTTCTATAGAGAGGTATAAATTTAAACATTTTAATAAAATAAATATTACAAAACTCTATAAAAATATTACTTTCTTGCACAATAAAATATACATAGTAGTAAAACTTACGTATTATAAATAAATATTTTTTGTGTAGTATTATCATAGGTTTTTACTTTATCAACTACAGATCCTAAAATTGGATGTAGAATAATACTTATTAGCAAGAATCTTATCATTTTAAACAATTATTTTTAACTTAACATAATAAAAATTATAAATCCATATTTGTTGACTTTTTATAATAATCGATTACGATTTAAAACATATTTTTGTGATTTGGATCACAGTCACAGACTAAGAATTTTAGAATTAGCCCATAGATCTACTGTACTAGTCTAGCATTATTGATTTGTTGCTGACTTTTTAGCACTTTATTACATTTTTGTACCCGTTGTGTAATTACGTGACGTTTTTATATATAAATAAGCGTTTACATTACGCAATATTTCTACAAATTTTAAGATAGTAACGATTTCTATAAACAAAAGTCATATTTCGGGCCGTCTCGTTCTTGAATCTTAGCCTCTGAAAGCAAATAAATTGTCATAAAAAAATATGATTCCATAATATGAAGAAAATTAATCTATTTTTAAGAGTAATTTGGGGTGCAAAAGAAATATTACATTAAAATTATTTTTAGATGTATTTTTTAGAAATGTGACAGATCACTGATGGTAGTATAATAATTTTAAAGGAAAATCCTGTCTAAATGGCAACACTGGACAGAATGATTTATAAATTGAAAATGGCGTCTATTCACTATTGCCTATTACTTAGATGAATGATGAATAAAACACTATTATTTTTTTTATCTGAGATCCGAATTTATGTTTAGAGACACTACTATAATCTCGAAAATCTCGTGTGCCTATGTTCTACTATAGTGTTATCTTTCTAAAGGAAGCTTTGAGTTTCCGTTGTTAAGAAATGGAAAGTGGTTGATTGAGTGTTTACATGAATTCGGCGCGGTGCTCTCGTTCAAGATGCTTCCGACGGTGGAAGAAAGTCGGGGCTACGATTTTCAGGACCCAGAGAATGTGGATAAATGGAAAGGTCTCTTCCTCAATTCATTCAAAAAGGTTTGTGTACAACAGGGTAGGCCTCAAAACAAGGCTAGAAAATCCCCTTTTATTAACCAAATCAAATAGAAATATCGTATAAAAATGTTGTAGTTATTGGCAGATAGCTGAATTTTAATAAATATAATGGTAAGGTGCACTTAAATGAAAAATCTTTGGTAGACGATTATATTTTCACACAGTAACTTCATAAAAAATTGTTTTGTAACATATAATAAGAGATAAACAATGATAATCTATCACAATAAATTACATAAGTTTGAAATTTAATTAGTAAATTTACTATTATATTTATCAGTATTAGACTTTTATATTTTAGATAAAAAATTGATTTATTCAACCACCTTAAAATACTTTTGTATACATGTCTACTTTATTATTTCAAATTTTATCAGATTTTATAAACAAAAATACATAATATATAGAAACATTAAAAAAAAATTTTAATTAAGGGATTGGCATACTTTTAATTATTTGTGTTTACATTTTAGAAAATTTGTTCATTGTTAGAAGTATTTTAGAGTCCAAGGGATAATTGCTCTCCTTGTCACAATTTAATTAGAATGTAAAATGGCTGTTATTGTTTACTAAAAATCTGTCTTTTGGATAACGTATCTTGTTGCTTCTACTATTGTTACTTTATTTTTCATTTTTTAATATTTACAAATACATACATTCCTTACTTTACAAACATCATCAATGTGTCTGTGTCTAAAGTTTATTAACTCTTTTTTACATAATGTCTCAGTGAAGTCTCATATCTTCAAAATGGGACTAATATATATATATCTGTTTAATTGACCTTCTTAGTTAATATGCCAGTAGATGAAATTATTACCTTTGGCTCGCAATACTGTTTATTGCAGACCTAGACCCTAATTAAGAGAATGTTTGGACAATAGCTAGTTACAAAAGAACGGATTTTAAATTATTTTTAACATATTAGCAATATCTGCTTGTTATATAATATTAAATTAATGGCATTCCTTTTTGTGTATACTTATTTAAAAATAATAGAATCTATTCATAACTTTAAAAATCTTTGTTGGATTTGAATTAGAATTGTCTTCCCAATTGTACTTCTTACTTTGTTATTCATTTTAACAGATCTTAGAGAACCTACATCCAACATTAACAGCTGAAGAAAGTGGTCTAGAATTTGTGGAGTCATTATGTCTTCGCTTGCTGTCTATGCTTTGTGCCATACCGGCTCCTGTCACAATTCAGGTACAACAATTTGTACTAGTATCCTGAAATAAAACAATAGCCTGTGTATAATAGATGGTGCTAGATATGTTTGAAAATCTGTTAATTTAATTATTATCGTATTCATTAACTTAAAATGAATTATACAAATTTAATATATTATATTGGTTGTAAAGTTTGTACATCTATTTAAATTTGAATAGGAGAGACATTTACCAGTTTTCTTCTCTTTAGGATGTAGAAGAAAGAGTGTCTCGAACTTTTCCAACTCCTCTAGACAGATGGGCACTGCAAGAGGCAAGAGATGTACAAAAGAAAAGAAAGTTGCTACTGCCCGCTGATAAGTTGCATCAGCTCTTGCAAAAGGTATTTGAAATTAAATCATCTCCCATGTCTCTGATCATGTATAATATATTTTAAGCATTTGGTATTTCTTATTTAGTTAAATTAAGGCAATTTAACTTAAAAATATTTCTCTGTAGGACTGTTAATTTTTTTTTGCAATATTAAGTTAGGTCAGCCTTCTGTTCTTTCAACTTATTGTTTCTCTCTATTGGTATTTTTCTCAGCTAAAGTAGCTTAGATGGAGCTAGCTTAGCTTAGCTTAAATAAGTGTTTTCGTAAACTTTAATAATCAGTTTATATATGATATGAAGGATGCATTCTTTATTATATGTATATAATGTTATCATTACTGTAAATATTCAGGAGGTCCTGCCACACAAAATTGACCCTTCAGTAACGGGTTTCATGATAGGAATACTGGAGTATATAAGCACAGATGTGTTGAGACTCTCTGGAACATTTGTTAAGAAGATCTCACAGAAGTCTGGATATCTTGTTATTACTAGCAGCGATATAAAGACAGCTATGTGTGCTGATAAGGTATTTTTTTTGTTGCAACTATATATTTTTCTTTGGAAATAATGTATGCCATTTGAAACTTGCGGTATGCTTAAAATTGTTTATTTGATATCCTGTTTTCCTAGCTTCTAATGGACATGTTCTACCAAGAATCTGAACTGGCTGGTGTAGCAGCAGGTGTATCAGCTCTTGACAGGGGTCGGAGAGCCTCCCTTACATATGGAGAGTTGGTGAGAGATCTTTTGGCTGATGAGAGAAACTTCCTGCGCGATCTCAACCTTATCATCAGGGTATTCAAGGACGAGATAGAGAAGATCATCTCTGATACATGGGTGAGCAATTTCATACAATATTATATGAAGAAATTAGATAAACCTTCATGATCTACCGCTATGTGGAACCAGCTGCCAGCTGAAGTTTTTCTGAACCAATTCGACTTTTGTCCTTCAAGAAAAGAGCGTACCAATTCCTGAAAGACCGGCAACGCACTTGCGAGTCTTCTGGCAATGTGAGTGTCCACGGGCGGTATCACTTAACATCAGGTGAGCCTCCTGCACATTTGCCTGTTATAAAAAAAAATTTGAAACTTTAAAGCAACTTTTATCGATTTATATTATAAATTTGATTATCAATTACTCTCAGGATCTTATATTTCAAGTAACAACCGTAATTGTATTTTGTTCCTAAAGTCTAAACAGTAAAAAATAACTACTGCTAGTGTTGAACTGCCTAGCATTTCAGAAACAAAACTACCAAATGTTAAATGAAATGAACTTCGTATTTGTAAAATAAAGCTTTGATTGGAAGGCACAAAAAGTTACCTACTCTAGGCAAAAAATATGGTAAAATATGGATGCTAGTACAGCATTTTTTAATTTTTAGTCTCGTCAAACACATAACAATAACACTTTTAATATATAACGGACAGCAACCAACACCTAATAATACATGCTGTTGGCGGTTATATCGGGACACAGTATTACCAAAATAAATCTTTTTATTCCAGAAACTTGTTATAAAATGAATGTTTTTTCAGAAGATATCGCTAATATTTGGTAACATAGTGGATATTTATGAGCTTACTGTCACCTTGCTTGGGAACTTGGAAGATGCGATGGAAATGTCTCAGGATTCACCGCAACCATATATCGGAAGTTGTTTTGAAGGTATTGTAAATTTTTTTTTTATCTGTTTATACAGACTCTTGATGACTTAGTTTAATATAAAAAAATTTGCAGTGTAGATAAAAAATCATCAAAAAAACACAAATACTAGCTAATAAATCTAACCTTACAATTGACAAACCAAATTGACATTGTTTTGATAATTACAACACAACTAAAGATTTTTTTTGACGCTACCAAGGGTCGCAACTTACCTTGGTTGGTAGACTTCGACACGACATGAGATATAACTTGTAATAAAGAGGACATTTCACGTGAAGTGGACAGCGAAAAAAAATGGATATTCTTAAATTTGTTCATTTGGCTTAATTGTACTTCTAGTAGGTATTTCCAAAAAAATATTAATTTCAACGACGATTCTCTTGAAGCACGACTTGACAAATAACCAGCATACAAAAAAAATATGTCCACATTTATACCTTCAAGAAGTACAATTAAAGTACTAGTAGTAACGCCTTTAGTACACTTACGCGTTCGTATGCGGTTGCGAGTCTTTGCGGTAGCGAAATATCTGCGGAACGTTAGTACACTGCAGTTTTTTCGCAAGGAAATGTCATTGTACTTTGTGGGCTGTAGGTGAGACGTCGTTTCAGAATGTCATCTGAGTCGTCCCAGTCGTCGCTTTCAGATTCTGAAGAGGAAGAATTGTTTTGCTGGCGTCGGTATTAAAGAGAAAGCGTAGAATCTGGGTCATGAAATAAATCAGAAACGAAGAAAACTCGGAGAAAATAAGTATGCTTAGAACTTCAATCACATGAAGATCGTAGCCCAATAAATATAATTGGATAATTTGAATCAAATTCAATATTTTCGGCTTCCATTGTGCGAAATTCTGTCCTCAGACAGAACGCGTGGTGACGCTTGCGATGCGAAACTCCACTAGCGAAACGGCTGGTCTGTGTAACAGCCATTTCGCAGTTACTTGGAAACAATACCGACAAGGACGCAACTATTTCATCTACTATATATTAGAGCGAGACAAAACAATGCGAAACGTTGCCATACAACTTACATTTTTGTCTTTGCTGGATGGATTGTAGGTTATGGGTAATAGTAAATAATTACAGCTGCTGTAATCACCATGTAAATCCCCTCATGTTATCAGAAATCAGAAAATCAAAGAATGAAGAGGAAGAATCGGGGGGGAGGGGCCACGTAATACATGAACGGCCCCTTAAGCTTTATAAAACGTTTACATTTTGTAACACGATCATTAGTGTTTATTGTCAAAGCCTAGATTTTGTGATATATTTTAAATTCCATACATTTTTGACTTAAGTCTCTCGGCTATCAATAATATGTAATGTGCTGAAGGTTATGTTCTTTTTTATAGAATTAGCTGAAGTGGAAGAGTTCCGTGCGTACGTTCGATATGCAAATATTGTCACGAGAAAAGAGTCGAGGGATGCCTTGCAAGAAATCGTTGACAACCCTGAGGTATTGCTTTTAACACGCATTTATTCTCTTAACAATGAGGATAAATTTGTTTAAAGTAAACTCAATTAGATAAATTCTTTTGCTAAAAAGTTACATTTTATATTAACATTTCTGGAAATTACGATATATTTTTAATCTTAATTAAATAGCTTATTATAACTAAATTTAAATTGTTGCATTGATTTTTTCTCAAAGGCATACATATAAATATTTCACGTTCACAAATCTCGTTTAAACTATAAAATTTTATTTAAAAACCTTAAAAAATCCTCGAAATTTTAGAGTCGTGGAGATTTAATGTCCAAATTTAATTTTCAGTACTCCGAGCGTCTTGATACAGCGGGTCACGGTTTTCGACTAGCGGTGAAATACTATCTACCGAAGTTGTTATTAACGCCCGTTTCTCACGTGTTCCTGTATCATAGTTACGTGTTGGCGTTGCTACAGATAGCACCCACTAGTGACGATAGGGAGAGCTTTAAACAGGTATAGTTCAAACTCGCTCGTTTTCATCAGTTACATGAATATTAGACAGAGGTTCCACAACCCCTCAGAATAAGATCAAAAAAGAGTGCGTGTACTTATGTACGCACGTAAGATGTTATACTTCTTTGGCATTATTAAAAATAGTTTTTGATTGCATGCAAATAATTAATTACAATTAAATAATCAAAGACTGGAAAAAGTGTCATTATAGTCAATAAAGTTCAGTTTACATTTGAAAAATTAAATAAATAAACATTTATTATTATTCTCTTACATTAAGTGTAACATAAATTATATTATTATTCGAATGTTGTTTTTAAATTGTGTCCAATGTCGTAGCATCTTCCGTGGGCAACTTCATTCTGTTAATTTTGTGTCACGGTGCGCGCGCATCGTAAAATTACACTCTCATCAATTTTTCATAACGCGCCTAAAGAAGTATAACTTCAAAAATTCTTTGTCAAATGAAATCTAGGACTTACTTCTTAAATCAACGAACCAAAATTTCTGGTGCATTTTTTTATATTTTCAGCGTCCATTATGATGGTTGGTAAAAAAACAATTCCATAGACCATCTTAGCCTAGTTTTATGCCTAAATAAGCTATAAATTCGTTTGTTCGTGAAGCCTTAATAAAGAAAATAAATATTTTTTCAGGTCGAATGCAATTTACATCCCATTAAAAAGTTATTGACGAAGGCATTAGGGAATGGCCCTAAAATGTAAGTAATTTGATCTATATTCTAATTCATATCTCAAGTCGTAATCTCGTCTTGAGCGCTGTCAATTATGTCAAACTTCATACATAACAAAACTGAACCTTGGAGTTTGTTATTATACATACGAAAATTGTTCACTTAAACAATCAGTGATATAATTAGTATAAATTTAAAATATTAAATATAATTGTCAACTTCAGATTTTTCTTTTTGACGTTACATATACTACTAAGATCACAGATAAGAAATTACGTCTGTCTTATTAATTTTTTTTAACGCAGATATTTATTTTTTAAATGCATGTGTATGTGAACGCAAAGATGCAAGGAGCAAAAAATTAAATATATAGTTTTAATTTAAAAAAATATCAATACATACGCTTATTTATAAACGTACCTATTACGACGAACGTACGTATCAATTACCTTGTGAATATTTTGTCACGTGCATTTCTATGACAAGAGTGATAATTACGAATTAATTATTACTTTTTTTATTCAATTTTTTTTTATAATTAATTTTTTTCAGTGATACAGCAATCCGAGGCGCGGCTAGAGCGAGACGGCAGCTCGCGATTGAAAAGTGCAACGAGCTTGGGAAATTAATAGATAATTGGGATACGAAAGATGTGCCACAGTGCTGCAATGAATTTATTAGAGGTAACATTTGAAATTACACAACAAATATAAAAACAGTTACTAAATTATATACTGTTACATTGTATTCTACCTCGAGATAATAATCATAATATAAAGTGTAATTCCTACAACATTCACTTATTTAATGTCGATTTTCTGATCACTGTTTTCAAGCGTCATTTAATTTGTAATTGTTTTGTCTTATATATGTCGCAGCCAACTAGCTTAATTGGCCGTTCATTTAACAGCCCAGCCTTTTAACTAAACGTCGCCGTTTAACTAGCGGCCTGAAAGATGTTTAGCCTTAGAGTTTGTTACAACATTTAATAAACTGGCTGGCTAATGCTCATGCCATTCGTACGATAGAGTCATCATTTGGCAGAAATAAAAAAGATGAAACATGACAAAACTAATATATCTATAGTGTCTGTCCTGTTTCCTTATTGAATATGACGGAGAATTATGCGTTGTATGTTACTGTTTGTAATGTTGTTTGAAGTTTACAATAACGCGGTATAGATTTTAATGGTTACAGTGCTTACAATTTAGTAGTTACATATACAGATACTAAATGATTCATATTAGTGACTAGGTTTACTATAACCACAGCCACAAAGTAAAACGGTTATATACCAAAAAAAGGGCAATTCATATTAAAGCCATCAATCATGTCATGTTCCATTGGAATTGTCTGGCAAAAAATTGCCAGCTTTCATGGTGTCTCTTGATTAATCGAATTAAATTAATAATTTGTTACCTTCTGTCGCTGTTATATAGATATAATAATTGAATCACATTTCAGAGGATACGCTATCAAAACTAGGCCCTGGAAAACGAGTTGCGGAAAGACGGGCGTTCCTATTTGACGGTCTACTTCTTCTCTGTAAGCCGTCTACTAGCATAGTCAGCGTAAGTATGAACCAAGCTAAATTTTCAAAAATTTTGATAAACTAATCGAATTTCAATTCAAATATTAATATATCATTAATTGGGTTTATTATTTATTTGTATTTGCAATAATTTAAAACTTACCGAGTTGCTTAATAGGTGTGTGTATCGTACCCATTTTAATATATTTGAATCTCATAAAAAGTTATATGTGTATAAAATCTCTTAACCGAGAGATTTGTCTCTGTCTTTGTATTTTTGTGTTTTCAGTGATAATTTTTCTTTAGGCTATTTTTGAGGCTGTCTGTCCTAGCTAGATTTCTCGAATTTTTCTGAAATAAAATGCGTAAAGGTCCCTGGGGCTTACACGCTCTACCTCAGGCTAACAATGCTTTTGCTTACGTCTTTAACTCTGTTCTTAGGTAACTGTAAATAGTAATGCTGCATCCGGTGGCCCTCAACAACTGAAGTTAAAAGAAAAGCTTCATATTAGAAAACTAGAAATTGTCGATAAAATTGACTGTGAAGGTTAGTTGATTTTTAACATAAAAACTAAATTTTCGTCCATTTAAATGTAGTGATGTTTTAGTGTCTACTTGTATCTTCCAAATATTTTTTGCAATTCAAATTTAAATTAATCTTGAACACGTAGGACAACGGCCCTACACTAGTCGTACTGACTATGTCTTGTTTCAAAGATGTAGTTTCATAAACAAAGAACAAAAGTCATATAATTCCCAACTCTGCTGCTCGGGCGATAAAGAGGAACTCTAAGAGTAATTCGGTGTCGCGTCGTCGCTAAGTATGACGACCGTATGTCAAATGAAAGTTTTATATAAACATTTTAGCGTTTAACACTTAAACGCATGACTTGCTCGACCAGGCAAAGGTTTGGCTGCGATTATAAAATGTGAATAAAAAGTATAAACAATTTAAATATTTTGCAGAGGGCCGTAACCTAATGGAACTAACACCCCGGATCGGAGGACCAATAGTTCTTTCGGCTGCTTCAGCCGCCGAAAAAAGAAATTGGATGTGCGACCTCGTCATGCTGAACACCAAGCCAATGCTTGATAGGAGTTTGGACAGGTGATTATTTAAAGCATTAATCTAGCTAAAATTTAATAAGGAATTGGTCAAATAAATAAAATAAATATTTTGGCTGGCTTGAAATTGCTTATTAGCCTGAAATGAAATTTTTTTTTTTCAAATCAGGATATTTCTTAATATGACGATCATAAATATATAATTGATTTTACACAAAAAAACTATGATATACCTAAAATCTTGTTACTCTATTGAATTAATAATTTCATAATTTTTAGCATATTACTAGAACTAGAAAGGCGGCATCCCCTAAAACTACCACCGGTGTCGTTATATCGCTTCGCGGAACCCGACTCGCCTGATAATATAGTGTTGGAAGAACGGGCGGGACCTACCCCTCTTATAAAGGTAAATAGTTATTTATTTTAAGTATTTATTTCTTAAAATTGAGTAAAATATCTGTCTAAATTGTTGATTAAAGTATAAATACATACATATTTCATAAAACTACTTAACCTATTTTTCTGAAACTGGACAGTTTCCTAATATGAAATTCCAAAAAAATTTAAACCTTATTTCAATCAGGATATGAATTTTATTTTCGAAAAAAATATGTGAACAAATAAACATACACTTACGAAATATAAAACTCGTAGTGGAAATCGGAATAATATGTTGTATGTTCAATATATGATGATTTCAAACATCCAATTCCAATAGATCAAACTGATAACCTCTTTTTTTTAGTTGGTTAAAAACTAATTTATCTTCTAGGGAGCCACCCTCTTAAAACTCGTAGAACGACTAACATACCACATCTACGCGGATTTGAACCTCGTGCGAACATTCCTAACCACCTACCGCTCATTCTGCTCACCGGCCGAGCTGCTCGACCTGCTCATTGAGCGGTTTCATATTCCGGAGCCGAGCGAGGTCTACGATACACCCAGAACCTGTGAGTATAAACAATATCTCTATCAGAGCCAATTTCAAAATGTGTATTTCTTACTGAGCTCAAATACCTTTTATTTATTTGTTAAAACCTTACAGCTTACTTAACTATAATACAAAATTTTAAATCGAAACGCCAATTACAGACTAAACAATATATACAGAGAAAATGCGTGTAGAGTGTTGGTGTGTGTGTGTGTGTATAAATAACTGAAGCCTATGTGTTAGGATTTACATATCATGTATTCGAATGATATTTAACATTAGTGAGATTATATCTGGAATTTAAACGTTGGCCATAAATATTCCAGTAAATCAATAATCTTTTATGATAAAAACCATAATAAACATAGAAATTGATTAAATATATGTAATATATGAAAAAATATCTGCCTCGTATTCGTTAAAAACTATAAAATTGAATTGTCATATGTAACAACTTAATATTTGCGCACGCAAGTCCCAAGGATCAAGTTACCAAAAAAGGATATAAGTCCGCACGCGTCGCTTATGGATCTAGATCTAAATATCGGTAATGTATAAAATTATTTATGCATGACATATTTATGTTTTTGATTTCGATTTTATGTAGAGATCTTAAGCCTGTGTGTTAAGATCTTTACACGTGAAGTAAATATTATATGTTGTATTTCAATAACAAAATGGTCTCAAAAACTCAGATCAATTACAAGAATTAAATTATATAAATAAAAATGAATCGCAAAATATGTTCATCAAACTCGAAGACGGCTGGACCAATTGAGTATTTTTTTAATTTATTCCTAGAACTCTGGGGAAGGTTTTTATGGACATTTGAAAAGAAAACTGTTTACTTTTTTTGTTCTCGAACAGCGATGAACAGTCTCTATTGAGTTCTATATGTTGGTATGTAGCTACTATAAAGGAAGCTCGCAGAGCTAGTTAGAATATAAAATTTTATGAATTTAATACTAGGGGAAAAGCCGGATAGTTGCCCCACTTTTCGAAAAAGCTTTATATTTTTTAAATATGAACTTGCTGAAAATTATTCAGTATGTATCTCGCAACATAGGTCTTTTATCTTCTATAAAAGCCTATTTTTGTCTACATAATTAACAATGGTTTTGAATAAATACCGTTTTATTTCACCTCTCAGAAAAGGGATAGTTGCCTACTATGGCGGATAGTAGCCTAGCGAAGAAAATGCTTCGGGGGATACTTGCCTTGTGCGTTTTTATTTTGGATAGAAAGAAATTTATATCAAATAGAGTAATCTTTATTATTTATTTAACAGTCTTTATAATTTACTGAGATCTTTTATTAAGTACAATTTGAAATATTAAGAAACAACAGTAATTTTTCTCCTTTTTCACCGGGAGTAACTGATTTAACTGCTTTAGCACCTTCCTTAGCTAATACTTTACCAATTTTATTATTGAGTTGGACACCGCTTTCAACCATGTTAAATATTTTATCTGGCTTATCCAGCAAATTATTCTCAGTTAAAATAGTTGTTAAGAGTTTGAAAAAATTTGCAACTTCTGTTCTGTTGAGACCCTTCGCTCTTTCAATTGATAAACCCTCAGCTTGTCTCAAAGTTATATCAGGATTTCTTTCAAGAAAGCTTTTTAGCTTTAATCCCAACTTTGTCTCAATTTTTCGAAGGCAAGTGCTAAGCACCTTCTGTCCAGTTGATGTTGATGAGGCTTTTGCTTATCTATAATAAATATATAAAAAACTGTGAAGTTACAACAAGTTAGAGACAAAGTAAATTCGAATAAACATCAAAAAAAAACAGCAAAAAAATAAAATCCGTCTTTGCTTGTTAATAAATTTTTAGTCACTCTAGGGGCAACTATCCGCGACAGTAAGTAGGGCAACTATCCTTTTTGATGCGGATACTTGCCCTTTTTATTTGCGAAATAAATAAAAATTATTTAGCAATAAAACATGATAAACAGTGTAATTTAAACTCTAATGCATGCAAAGAAACAAAAAGTTGACTGAAACCACGATCAGTAATAAAAATATTCAATAGAAATTACTTACCAATATAATTATAACGCCCGTCAAAGTTTCGCCGCGGAAGATTTTTGCTCACACGGACAAAACACTTGGGCCTATTCCGATGGCTTACGTGGCATTTAGGCCTGAGAGGCAGTCACTACTTATTGTAGTAAAGCGCCAATACAACTTATAATCCTAACATAGTTTTTTAAACACCGGGGCATGTATCCGTCCGAGGCAACTATCCGGCTTTTACCCTATATACGAATTCCGTCAAAGAAAAGCTAATACTATTATTAGGCTATTAGCTTTCCTTTGTATTATTGTTACCAACCCTACTGTTCGTAGTTGTAGTATTCTTAATCTACCGTATTAGATTTTAAAATTAATTTTATCTCACAGCTGAATGCGTAGAAGAAATGTCAGCGAGTAGCGATGCTGAGAAGCTTAGTAAGAATACGGCGCGGGAAGATTGGAAGAGATATCGGAAAGAGTTCCAACAACCTGTCAAATTTCGGTAAGAATGACATGACACAAATTGTAATTTACGAACTTTTAAAAACAATTTTTTAAAAGGTTTTTAATAAAAAAAACCATAGACTAAGTATTGAATTGTTATATGCATCTGTAATTGAATGAAAACGATTAATAAAAATTTGCTCATTACTTCCAATACCAAGCGGATAGATCCCTTGGCGTTGCGTAGATATTATGTAGTTTCACTCTGCATCTTCTACCGCGTTTACCACGGAGAGTTTTCAGAAGAGTTGTTCGTGTTAATACCTGCAGCTATGTTTCATCATCGGACATCAGTATAAAAAATTCCACCCGTATCACCCCGACGTCATTTCACAACTGAGCGATTTTAAGGCAGTTTTTGCCGCCATTATGTGGAACCAGCTGCCCTCTGAAATATTTCCGAACCAATTCTACTTAGGGTCCTTCATAAAAAGAACGAACCAATTCTAAAACGCACCCGCGAGCCCTCTGACATTGAAAGTGTCAATGGGTGAAGGTATGATTAACATGAGATGATTAGCCCGTTTGTTCTGTAAAAAAACGCACTTGAAACCAAAAATAGAGAAAATATGGCTTCATGGGATTCCCATTAGATCAACTAATGGGATTTTTTTTTCGTTTTAGAGTTATCAACGTACTAAGACACTGGGTGGACCAACATTTCTACGACTTTGAACGTGACCCAGCATTGCTCGAAAAATTAAAGGATTTTTTGGAGTCGGTTGATGGGAAACCTATGAAGAAATGGGTGCAGAGTGTACTCAAGATTGTACAGAGAAAGGTGAGGTTTTGTAGTACAGCAGAGACGTGCGCCGGCGCCGTATATATTTATATAAAAATAAAGCTTCTACCATTCATCTTATGTTATAGCTATTATAAGTAGCTTGAAAGTGAATAATTATTATCCTTATTCATAGAATAATTTTATATATGAGCTATAATAGGTTATGTAGGTGATAAAATAGTCTAAAATATTAGCGTCAATACTTTAAACAGCGGACGTCCAGTACTATAAAAAAAAACGACGGGTTGCACTCCGGGAGTGCCGGCAGTGAAAACTTGAATATTAACGTTGTGCATTTTTAGTATTTTGGAATGGTTAGGGAATAATTTTGCACGAATTGCTTTAATTATCAGTTAAATAAAAGTACTTTCATTTATGTGGTAGAATACAATATTTATTTATTGCGCTATTGTACACAAACATGACAATTTATATTACATTAAATACGCCGCGCCAACTGTCTTCTGACCAAACCGTTAATAATAAAGCTTTAGACGTTTCGCAAAATTAAACCTTGATGTATTATATTGACTTAAGGTCCAATTCCACATGCATCAATGTATCTGAGGAAAGAGACAAAGAATTAAAACCGTAACTATATAGCACGAAGGTTCATAATCCTTTAAAAAACATCCGTCTTACGAATTTGTCCTGACGCGAGTTTAACATTTTTTACCCATTCCAAAAAAAGTGTACAACGCCGCTAAAGAAGTTTTCACTTCAAAAACTTTATACATGACAGATAGGATGTGACAAAATTCATCTATTTCTAGTCCCCGCACTAGGGAGTCCTTGTGTTGTGGGTAACTAGTTAACAATTATTCCGTGATCCATGTTTAAAACAGTTTTTTGAGCAAACGTAGTTTAAGTGTTACAAGTCTTATAAGACATTAAGTATGCGTGAATGCGTGTATTATGACAAATATAAGGTATATTTGTACGAATTTACGTAAATTTGACGTAAAAGATTGAAAGATTTTTTATTATTTCAAATACATACTGAGCAAATCTTACCCGATACCAGCTTTGTATTCCCGATCAGCACTTGGCAAAACCTTACATTTTTTTGCAGAGTTTCACCGGCGGCGATACAGACAGCCTAGCAGGGGGCGTGGCACATGTATTCGATCGTCTGCCACCTGCCACATGCAAACACGTGGCAGACCCAGACAGATACAACTGGCATCCTCTTGCCTTACATCCGTTGGAAATGGCCAGACAACTCACGCTGCTCGAGTTTCAGTTGTATAAACAGGTAAGAAATATTTATTGGACACACAATGCGGGTAGTACTCAGTTCAGTAGACTTCCTCTTCGAGTATTCTTACGAGCTAGAAATTAAATTTATTTCAAATTTAAAAAAAAAGATTTTAAATGACTTTGGACTGCTCCATTCTTGTTCTTAGTTCTGTAAAGAGTTGGCCTATTGGCTTGAGCGTCTGTTCAAATTACGGCTGTGAACCAATGGATGGATTATATGAAAAATGTGCAGCACATGACGTGAGGAAACCGGCATGTCTTAAACCCACAAGTCGATGACTGTGTCAGACACTTAAGGCTGGTGATTTGTCTATGAAATTAAAATGATCGAAGAAACGGATGCTATCTGAGGTCAAGGTATATTTAGAGTTGTAGCGCCACTGGATTATTAAATTTATTACTAACACTATTTTTATATTTATCTTTTTCAGGTTAAACCATCAGAGTTAGTTGGTGCTGTGTGGACAAAGAAAGATAAAGAAAAAACAAGCCCCAATCTATTGAAGATTATTAAACACACAACAAATGTAAGTTTTATTTATACATTTTTACAGAGTTAAATAATAGATTCACAATAAACTACAAAATTATGCAACGTGTGGTATTATCGCTACTAAGCGATCTCTTCCAGGAAACGGTCTCTTCCACTATAAGCAACGAATTCAGACGTTGGATAGAAGCGCAGACAGGATTTCGTGTGCCGATCCCAAGTGGGGTCTGCCCCCAGTTTCGCTCGTAGTTGGCGGCGCTGGCATCGTTCTCCGTCTCTCTTGCTCTCATACACAATGGGAACGTCCGTCTCTCTCGCTCTCTTTGGCGTAATCTGGGTCGTAATCGCAATTTGGGTCGCAGAAAGTTTGTCATCAGAGCGCCCATAAGAACTGTGCTTTTATCCTACTTCTGAATTCGTTGCTATAAGCAATTGTATTATCGCGTATTGTAATAGTGTTTTTATGGTCTTCCATTAAGGTGTATTTTACAATGCAGAAGTATTTAAAGTTATGCTATATACTTACTTATCAATTTGTAAAACAATTTGTATGACAATACTTGGCGATTAAAAAGATGGGAAATTTTTGCCACTCTTACCCGCTCTAGCCCTTGACTGAATGTATAAATGTAAATTTAGATTAATTTAATTACATTAATGGAAAAGTTTTTACTCTGATCCACAATTTTCGTTTGTATTTTTGAATATTTAGTAATTCATTTCGAATTGGTTTTTTAAATATTTTTTCTTACAGTTCACTCGATGGATGGAAAAATGGGTTGTAGAAAGCGAAAATGGGGATGAACGTGCTGGGGTGATAGCAAGGTTTCTAGAACTGGCTGTTTGTCTTCGGGACCTGAATAACTTTAATGGTGTTTTGGCTGTGGTCGCTGCCTGTGGAAGTGCCAGCGTTCATAGATTGAGGAATACATTTCAGGTAACTAAAAGTTTCATATATAGTTTATTTGTTTATAATTTATTATTTGTTTAACCAGTTTTAATTAAGCGATGTGCCTTTACAATTAAACAGTTTACAAGAATGCTTTTGTAAAAAATCATAAAAAAAGAAACATAGCATTCGAAAAGTCCACTTACATATATATATATATATAGTATATATAGTAAAAAAAATCACTCCACTTTATTACAGTACCCGGCCATTTATAAGTCGCATCGTGTTTTAGAAAGAGATACTCGGCTAAGCTTCGGCTTCGTACAGCGGCGTCTCTGTCTCCTAATAGATAACAGACTGTTAGTTTTTCGTGTGACAGAGATGACGCTCTACAAAGCGAGTATCTCTTTCTAAAGCACGATGCGACTTATAAATGGCCTGGTACTGTACTATAGAAATATATACGTAAAATAGACTATAGTATGTCAAAAAAAATCGTGATACCTATTTCATTTGTAAATAAAAAAATCTTCGTAACATGTCTCGTTGCGCCGCCAAATCCTGACTAAGTCGGTAATTGGACTAAAGACAGTGGGTCTCCAATATTTACCACGGGACATATATCTTTCCAGCTGGTGCCTCTCCGTCTCCTTCGGGCTCTAGAACAATTTCGCGCTTTGAACTCTGACCACTTTAAACGCTACCAAGAAAGGCTTCGCAGTATTAATCCTCCATGTGTGCCCTTTTGCGGGATCTACCTCACGAACATTCTGCATATTGAGGAGGGGAATCTTGGTTTGTATATATTGTGTATGTAACTAGCTGACCCGGCAAACGTTGTTTTGCCATGTATATTATTTCTAGGAAACATTTTTTTTAGTCAATTAAAATAACTATCTACTATACTAAAACATAGGGGTTGATCGTAGAGGGGTGAAAATTTAGAGTTGTATGTTTTTTTAATGCCACAAATAGTAGTATGTTTGAAAAATAGATAGTAGCCGATTTCATCAGACTTACTGAATATGCATTAAAAAAATCATAAGAATCGGTTGAGCCGTTTCGAAGGAATATGGGAACGAACATTGTGACACGAGAATTTTATATATTAGATAAAAAATGGTTATATCAAGTGATCTCTGAAACTGCTGAACCGTGCAGTAGAAAATTATAATATTTCTTTACCTTGACATATTAATATTAATTAATTTTTAGATTGTAATACTAAAATTTGTAAAAAAGGGTTTTTCTTTTTTAGATTACCTACCAAACTCGCAATTAATAAACTTTTCGAAGAGGAGAAAAGTAGCGGAAATCACCGGTGAAATTCAACAGTATCAGAACCAGCCATATTGTCTCACCATCGAACCTAGGACAAGGGTAAGAACCGATTTGCATTTATTATCAAAAGTACATATACCTCTAACTAGTCGTACAAAACTCACAACAACATCCTATAGAAGAGTTCTAACTTACTTTGGTCATATCGACCGTCACGTCACCATCACCAACCAGATTACCTCCACAAGCTGGTTGCCGTCGGCAAGGTGGAAGGGATAAGGCCACGGGGCAGATCGCAACCAGCAACACTTGTAAAGATTGGAAATGAACGGACTTTGTTATATTATATTCGTGTCTTATTTCGGCCATACAATGCGCAGAGGCGATGAGAACGAAGGAAAAGGGGGGAAAGACTCATCGTTCTCAAATCTGTATACTGTCATAAGAGAGGAGCTGGATAGAAACAGATAGTCCGCTCCAGATGCTTCGTTGCTGACCACGACGCTCAGACATGAGCCGATTAGATAGAGAGAGTATATTATTATTATACTAATTAGAACGGCATCTATCTATCTCAATTTTCACATTATAATTTCAGACGTTTCTCGAAACGTTGGACCCGTTTCCGGGTATGGACGACAATGAAGTGACCAACTACCTCTACAATAAAAGTTTGGAAATTGAACCCAGACCGCCCACGAAGCCTACGCCCAAATTTGTAAGTATACTAGAACGTACAAGAATTTACTTTAAATTGATTTTCTTATTGTGTACGTTCTTAAAGCTTTGCCTTCGTGGCCTTTATAATTTATATAAATATATTTTGTTATACATTTACTTTTTTTTTTATATACATGTCTTTACTAAGACATCATGGAACATTACAATCTAGCCTAACTTAAGACTAATAAGTAATTTAAGTCTAACCTAATTTACTAATAAGGATTTATACATAAGAAAGTGTCCAATAACACTACTTACATTTACGTGATGTTATAATTTATGTACTGTTATTATTATTACCCACTGGTAATAACGCCACTGCGTTATAACCTTTTTAGGTCTGGGCCTCAGATTTCTGTATCTGTTTCATGATCATTTGTCCTATGCTTGACACACGCCGTCGACTTTTTGGGTCTAAGGCAAATCGGTATCCCCACAATGTTTTCCGTCACCGTTCAAGCGAATGTTAAATGCGCGGAAAGCCAGCCAGAGACCGAACTTACGACCTCAGGGATTAGAGTAGCGTGCTGAAGCCACTAGGCCAACATGACTCTTTGTCTATAATTTATTTGCATGCAATATTTAGCAGTCACTTGTTTCTATCTCTTTTTCAAGAGAAATAAGAAACAGACAAATTACAGCCTATCTACTCTTTTGATAGCTTGAATGTGATAAAATATGCTGCCATTTCACTATGTAATGATAAAATCATTCCTAGTTTTACCGTGTGCAATAAAGGGTAAACAAATATTAATTGAATTTACAGCCTAGAAAATACCCGGAGCTTTCGGTGAAGCCGGTGAAGATTCGTCGTTCAACGGAACATCACCAGTCTTCTTCTAATATATCCAGCAATGAGGATACGCTGAGTGAGTGATAATTTAAAACTATAGCTAAGTTGGGTAGTAATATATTGAAGTCCGGGGATCTCTTTTTTAATTATACTCAAATTTTTAATTCAGTCAAATTCTGGCAGCTATAATTTTTTGATATGTCAGAGATGGCAAACCTTTTTGGCCGGGCACATTTTTCAATTTCAATACGAGTCTGAACATCTGAGTCTATACATACATTATATTGTTAGTTAATGTATCCATTTTATTAAGTGCGCTGCTCCACATCAAAAGTTAAAAAGGTTTACTAAACCTGGAATTAGTAGGCAGCTAAAGAATAAAATAAAGTAATTAAAGTTAATTCGATATAGGATAGTTCGTGATATTGAAATAATTGTTATTTTTGTATTAGGTTAAGTAAGTAAATATAAAGATTTACTTTGTTGTAATATAAAAAATACGTAGCATTTTTTTTATTGCCCACAAATTCAAGTCAAATTAGTCCCTTTTTCGGTGGAGAACTTTTTTAGTAGCACTTATGAAATGTCAGAATTCTACGGAAATGAAAAATTATCAGTATAGAGACAAACTACATAGTTCCGACTCAATTTTTTTTAGAAATATAAAAATGTTTGCTAAAAGCGTTTCTTATCAATTGTTAATGTTTTTATATTCATTTCGTTTTCAGGTGTAGCCCAACTATCACCAACAAGTATGTGTACATGGGATGGCGCGTCTCTCGCTTCTTTACCTATACATCAGGACGATAGAGGTAAATATTCCATATTATTATATCATTTATAGGTATTTGCACGTCCTAATGTAGTTTAAATCATTTATATTGGTTTCTGTATAAAACATGCCTGATACTACTAAATGATTCTTCAGTTTAGAAATAAGGTAGAAATTTACAGATTTTCCCAAAGTATACAGATTTTCACAAAAATCTATTGTTCCCTATTATTAATTAATTTGTATCCCTGTAGTATTTTTAGATATTCGCTATAGTTTAGACATACAGTGTTAACTGTATATAACGACACTCAAGGGACTGTGCATAGAAAGAAAGAAAGAAAAAACTTTATTATGCACAATATACAAGATATTTAGATAAAGTAAAGTGCACTGGCCCCCACACTAGGATTACCTGTGTTGTGGGCAGCCAGTCTCTTCCTTTTGACACGTAAACAGTATTTTAAAAATTATATTAATTATTTCTACACATTTATATTAAAACTATTTTTGCACAATAAGAATATTTTCAGTATCAGAATAGGACAGGTTAACAAGATATCGTTTGAGATGTTTAGTAAATGTATGTAATGTGATTTTTGAAATGTTCGTGATAATTTTGTTTTTAATGAAGTGGTTAAAGATGAAAGGGCCTCGGAAGGAGAAAAAGGTTGGGGAAGAAAGTGGAGTTTTGGGGTATATATGGGTTTGGTTTGTTTGATGGGTGGGTGGGTGTTGTTTCAAAAAAGTCTGATAGTATAGAATAAGTAAGTTAAAAGTATATTAAAAGCATATTTTGACATTACAAAAAGTTGCCGTTAATTGGAGAAAAATCTGTATTACAAAAAGAAATTTTATTCCAGGCTAGTGTTAGTACATAAAAAACAATTCTTGTTTGAACGCTTTTGCTTTACCAACAAATATGTATGTTGTATTATTTTATTCATTGTGCGATATTGAGGCGTCTTCGTGATAAAGCAAGCGCAAGCAATCCCAATTAGTAAACAAAAGAACAGATTTCTTATAAAGTTCAGTACGTGTGATGCCGAGAGTCGAGTTTATTACGGGCTAGGACAATACAGCGACAAAAGAACGTACATAGCTCTTCAGTTTTAACTAACTTAAAAAGTACTTATTATTATTTAATTGTCGTTATTGAGAGTGGGTGTAATGCTATGTAGATTGTATCATTGTATGGAAGACACGCTAAACCAACCAAAGCCGAGGGATTTCGACGCTTTAGGCGGTCGTTAAATCGAGGGGCGTTACATGGAGTTTACACTAATTGAAAATCGAACCATATATTAAGTGTGAAGTACCTCCAATTTTGGAAAAATCAATAATCATGGAGAACCTTAGCTTACATAAACCTTTCAATTATCTACAAAATCACGAAAGTTAAAATATTGTTTCAGGTGATAGATCTCTAACGAGTCCCCGGCTAGAGCGTTCAAGTTCCAGCTCATTGGCCCAACTTGGCCAACTGAGTTTGTTTGACAAACTTGCGTTTTTTGACAAGAGCAAGTCAGTCGCTACACTTAATAGCACCAGGTGCGTTTATTCTCTTACCAATGTGGGTTGACAGATATCTGCAGTGATTTTCGGCTGAGTATCAAAATTCAAAATTCTTTTTAATTAGTATGTTTTACATAATTTGTTGTTTCTTAGGAGCAGTATGTCAGCGCGAGATGAACCACCCTCGCCCAGAGATAATCATTCGCCGCGGCATGACCGGTAAGTTAAAAGAAAATAGGTTGAGGTAGAAAATTCATGAAAAATGTATGCGTCTTATGATTTTTAACGCGAAGGTTACACTTTTAAAAAGTGAGGGTAGTTTTAAATTTAGCAATTAAGCCTAAAAACTCGAGCGCCAACCCTGAGATCGTGCGTTCGAATTATGACTGTGCTATTTAATTTTCTATCACCACAATTACTCATATGGTGAATGAACTGGCATATCTTAAACGCAAAATCAAATATATCTGACTCTATATAAGAAGGAATTTTCAAGAAAGCAAACAGAAATCTTACATGAATACCAAAGATTATTGGATACAGTGTAGAAAGTGAACCATCATGGGATTTGAGGTCACAGTATCAAAGAAGAATTTATTTTCTAACGTGGTTTTGAAGAAATTTATTTATTATATTTTATTAATTTTTATCTTTTTTTTTATAATGGCTCTCGCACGATTTATGCATTAGCCAGCGTCAAGTATAGGATTTTTTTATTATTCGTGCTTGTCTTTAGAAATTCGACCGTGTCCTTCATGTACGGTTTAAGCACAGAAAAAATTTAAATTAAATTAAAACTTGCCCTCGAACCGGGAATCGAACCCGGTACCCCTCACCTACCTGCCACTTAATAAGACCGCTAGGCTATGAGGCCCCCAATTTTTATCTTACAAATTAAAAACTATTTTAAAAATAATATCTGAAAAAATTCAGATAGCGAAAAGTTTATCCTATTAATACTTAACATAATTTAGCATATAGATCGTACCTATCCCGTTATCGATATGCACCTTTACAATTCTTACGCTCATCACTACACGTCTCCTAAGACCTGTAAGTGCGAGCGAGACAGGCATAAATATGATTTATGAACCGAACCCTCAGTTCTTAATGCGTCGACTATAATTCACAACTATCACGCCAGTTCTCTTTCCGTACAGACTCTTGCCTGTTTTAGTTTAGGATTTTTTTTTACAGATGTAACAGCACAAGTTGTGTCTCCAATATGACATCGAGTATGGGGACTGTTCGGTCTAGGGGAGCGGCGTTGTCCCCTCGCGGGGCTATTGTAGACGCGGAACTGTTCTACTCCCGAAGTATGGACCACTTGGCTTGCAAGCGGAATGAACAGGTGATGATTCCAGATAATACTTAATAAAAAATAAATAGATTTTTCTATATTTTAGTTACGAATGTCAAAGTCAAAATCATTTAATTATTTAGGCAACACAATGTACACTTATGAAGGTCAATAAAGAAATATATATTAAATGCTTCTAATTTTACGTTTACTGCCAGTTCCCAAATCAAAGGGTGTAGAACGGGAGAGAAGAACTGACAATTAACTCTCCGCCACTCATTTTAATCGCCAAGTTTTTTGTTTTACAAAATGTTTGTAAGGAGCTGCAACCATTACACCACGTTCCACATGACATCTTAGGTAATTAATAATTAATTAATAATAAAAATGAAAAACAAAAATTTGTCCTCTATCAACAGTAGGCATGGTGAAATAGGAGCACTTACATTCTCGTGTATGTGACATGCATTGTCTAAATATTATAAATGAGTGACAATTCAAAAGAAAGAAACTTTAAAGTCACTACTAATTTATAACTTTTTGCTCATTCACACAGGAACGAGTCCCACCCTTACTACCTCGTCACAGCGCCTTAAGTTCCACTACTTCGCTGGCAGACCACGAACCGCCGCCCCCACCACCTCACCACCACTTGCATTCTATAGGTAAGACGGGATAGGTAAAAGAGCAAACGATAAAGTATACTTAGTATGGGTAAGAAAGAAATCCAGAGTCGCTAAAATGGCGCGAAAGACATTCAACGTGAAAAATAGTTTATTTAAATTTGAATTATAAGTATGAAAGACCGAAATGCGTCAGAAGGGCGTTATTACGACAACATTTTTTTTTAAATTTTTATAAAACCGCTGTGGTTTGTATAAAAGTAACCATAGTAGTCTTGTTTAGGAGCGCGACAAATGGCTATAAGAAGAGTTTTTAATTTACTTTTTATGTTGGCTAACGTAAGGATATCTAATAACTGACTGGGTAGACCATTAGCCGTGGTAGCAAATACCTCAACGATCTCTCGCCATATACGTAGTTTGCTCTAGATGTACAGAGCCGAACTTGTGTTACCGCTCGGGTCTGTACGTCATGCTCTTTTTTTATGTCATCCCGAACATGACCAGATTAGATATGGTTCTAATCTGGTCACGTTCGGCGCCAGTTGATTGCCAGGGTTCCAGTACAAGTATGAGTTGCATAAAGCACGCGAAAACCTGGTGTTGACTATACAATCAATAAAACATGTAACTAATAAGATTTACAAAATAATTACTCTAAAAAAAAATGTTTTCGATTCTCTAGGGATAGCAGTCCTTAGTTGATGGCCTTGTCGAGTTTTGTAAAAAATAATATTTTCGCGATTTATAAACTTTTATTAAAATTATGATCAGTTAATAAGAAAGATATACGCTTGTAGATCTACGAATTTTATGAATATTAAACGTAAAATACGTCCGTATCGCATACATATGATATCTCTAATAATGTGTGCGTAAAAATTCACGTACAATAACTCGTAACGTACACGTAATAACAAATATTTTGTACGTTTTAAACTTTATAAAATAATACCTTCAGTTTAAATTTTGATTGTCATCCGAGTGTTTTATTTTTAGCAGGTACATCAGATACGCCGGATATTGATAAACCACTTCCCAGTCCGAAAAATCCTGAGTTATTTAGGTAAGAAATTGTTTTCAATTCTAAATGCAATAAAACTATATCAATAACATTCTTAAAAATAGTACCTTTAAAAGCACTATGAATCTGACGTTTTTTAAATGTATTGCAGAAGTCCGGCGATGTCTCCCAAACGTTCTCCCGCACCTCCACCTCCAGGCCTTCTTAACGCGAGCCCGCTCCATTTAGATAGGTAATCTTGATATATTATTATATACTACTATGCGAAAGCTGCCCACCAATGTATTTATAAACCTATACGACTTAAGGTCCTTCAAGAAAAGAGGGTACCAATTATTAAAAGGCCGGTAACGCACTTGCGAGCCCTTCGGCAATGTGAGTGTCCATGAGTTGCGTTATCACTTAACATCAGGTAAGCCTCCGGCCTATTTGCCTCAGTTATATAATATATATATGTATGTGTGATGTATATACATATATAGTCAACATCTGTTGTAAAAACCAATAGTATAAAAAACGGCCGATGACTTTGTTATTAAGAACCTTATACAATAGAATTCAGCAGGGACCTTTGATTTTGTCAATATAACCGGTATGTTGTTCTAAACGATGTCGTCGTAAATGGTTTTGACTGTATATATCTATATTATTTAAATAAGACTCTGACTTTGAACTCAAACTATCTTTACAGGCCTCCTACGTTCAGTTTCCCTTCAGCCACATCTCCATCATCACTACAGCAGTCATGTAAGTATATCTCTAAATTGAAAAAAAATACTTTGGACTTTATTTCTATGAAATTAGAATACTTCTGTAGTATAATGATACAGTTTTAAAAATGTTTTTGGACAAAGCTATTTGCATTTAAATCTCCTTTCTATTCATTTAAATAGTTTTTATTTTACAATATCTACTTTATAGCAATGACATACAATAGGGGCCGTTCAAGTATTACGTAACACTATGTGTGTGGGGGGGGCTTTGATATTCTTATTTGGTGATTAGTGACTTTTTTACACATATTACCCACACATTGTCTATGCTTGAAAACGAAATGCATTTTCGAGGATTCCTACAAAAAATTAATACGTTTTTGTACTATTATTTTTGAGAACTTTGCTTTTGCTAACGGGGGGGGGGGATAAATAACAGTAAATCTTCTTACGTAATACTTCAACGGGTCCTTATAACATTTATTTAATATATTAAATGTTTCAAGTTATGATCTATTAAAAAGTTGATTATAATTTAAGGCGAATCCAGTTCGTGTGGGACTCCGCCACCTCTCCCTCCACGGAGAAGACGAGACTCAGCCGCCACGCCCACTTTGCATCATGTGAGTTATTGTTTATCGTGTAACTAAAAAAATGAAAAAAAATGTTATGTCTAAATGTTATGTCTATGTCTATGTCTAACTAATACGAATTTATGCTTCTCGGAGTCTAGATAAAGAAATATTTTGATTTGAAAGTCAAAGTTATTCAAAAACGATAATTTCACTATTTCCAAGCCGAAATAAAGTGAATGAAAAGCATTATTAGGATATGTCATTAAATCCCATGAATAAAAAAAAATTATTTAAAAAGGCAACTTTTTAATGAAAAGAAATACTCGTTAAATTGTTTTTAAATGTTTCTAATTTAATTATTAATGTGGAGTGTTAAATCATTTCTGATCTATTTTTCTCAGACTTTTTAATCTGAATAAATGATTTTTTATTAGGGATCCTGGCAGGACAGTTCCCCTTCAGCGGCAGGCAACAGCCCGCCCCCCTTGCCCCCTCGACCACCACCCGCCCCAGAACTGCTTAGGCCTCAGAGCTCCGCCCTACTGCAAAGGAGACATCACAGCGCTGGGTATGTATTAGAATGAAACTCAAAGTGCAATTTATGGAAACGTTCAAGTATTGCGTAACGCTTTTTTTTGTAGTTTTTTGAAACCCCATGTAACGCGCCGTAACGTTTTTCTTTGACGTGACGTAACTTTTAAAGGCAGGCAACGCACTCTTCTGGCAATGTGAGTATCCATGGACGGCGGTGTCACTTAACATCAGATAAGCCTCCTGTCAGTTTGCCTCCATAAAAAAAAGTTGTGTCGTATTGTTTTAATCGCTTTATTATTAATAAAAACAATGTTACAAAACGCGTAGTTTAAAAACCCTCCCCCATCACATACAATTTAGCGGATTAATTGACGGCTAAGACAAAATAATTTCAATACTGGCATTCTAAACGGGTATTAATAATGATTCTTAAAAATATTTTCGTTAAATACTCGCTGAGTTAAATAGTAGTAAGCAAAACAAACATTCAGTTATGTTTGGATTCATTTCCAGTTCATTCTGAAGATGCCAGTTTCTACGAAAATACGCTAAACAATAAATTCCTTTTAAGAAATACTTTATTACTACTTAGGTACAGAGTCGAGGCGGTAATTAAAAATTACAAATTATCTCTGAATTCTTTTTTTATTTATATTTATTTATTTATTATATACATGATCTTAAATAGAAAATAAGTTGGTGTGGTGGAAATACAAACTGGATACAGTTTTTCTGTCCACCAGGACGTCGAACATATTTAATAAATAACTTATATACTAAGGCCAGTGACATATACACTATAACATTATAACCATTAAAATTGTACGTAAAACGTCACAACCCAATTGAAACATTGACGCTGCACAGTTAGCCGACGCAAGAAACCTGTTCTTGACGAGAGAGAAGAATTCTCAATCCAATACAGGATGTATTCCTATATTCGAATAAGAATTAAGTGATATTAGGAATGTGAGGTGGGATACTTCGGTGTACGGTGTGTATACCTTTGTGTGCTTCCTTCCATTTCACGTGGAAGTGTAATGGTTGTTGCAGCAGTTTGTAGAATAAACGCTTGGAAAACGAAGAATTTCTTGACACTTGGTGTTCGTTCTATGCTCTTTTACTAACTCTATTAAGAGGAACACATTTTGTTTTTGTGTTCTATTTTTGCACTCCTTTTTAATCTTCTCACTAGGCCCGTGGTGTCGAACGATTGAACAGCCTCGACATTCTCGCGATTTCTTAAGAGAAATTTGTTGCTACATTTATAGTATAAATATTTTCAGGCTTGCCCCCAGACTTCCACCGAAACCTCCACCGCCGGCCGTGGCGCCTCGCACCTAGCCCTTTTCCACAAATATCAAGACTGGACGTAAAAGGAACGGAGATATGGCAATACAGTATAGAAAAATAATAAAAGGTGTGTAGGCAATGCTGATTTTTATGTGATAGCGGTTTTAGTATAGTGTTCAAAAATTCTAGGTACTTTTAGTTGTTATCTACTATAATATAAGGCGAAAAGGATCTTTGGATCGTGTTGTACCTAAAACAAGGGTTTCTTCTGTATTCTAAAACGCCAGTTTAACAGAACATAGATTGAAGAGCTGTCAAACTGTTTTCTTCTGTTTGACATCTGACAGCTCTCCAGACGAGATTGCGACTGGCTTGATTAGAATATGGACCTTACTTGCTTTGATAGTTGTGCGACTCGTAAATAGAGTCATCTGTCATACGTCTGTCATTTTACAGTAGAGTAGAGTCAAGTTTTAAGCAATATAGTTTGTGTGTGTAATTGCAGTAGTCTATGTGAAGGCAAAAACTTGTACAGATTAAAAAAAATATAAAAGGTCGCGTAATATAAATTTAACTTTAATAATACCATATAACCGACTACAAAAATGCCTGAAGGTTTACAATTCGACTTGTATTTTTTAATTCATTGTATTTATTATTAAGTAAATAATTAAAATACTTCATAAAGTTTGACAGAAATACTACAGTCGAATGTCGTCACGTGTTTTGAATGGAATTAGCCTAACTAAGTTAACTTGCCAGAATTTGACATAATAATGACATCACAATCATTTGTAAATAATTATTTATATCCGGTAAATGACTCGTTCCTATGAATATCGACGAAACTTGACAAATGTGTAGATTTACATATAGGTAATGGTAGATTTAGAATGTACAAATCCGCATTGTCTTAAGCAGAAAATTGTGTCAGCTACATACATAAAAATACAGACTCAATAATACAAATATATACACACAAAAATTTACAAGGGTATATTACCTATAGCACATTGTATTATTAAAAAAAATTGACTTTTATGTACGTAGAGGGCACACAATATACAAGTATTAGTTTTACAATATGTACAAAATATGAAAGCGCTTCCATTTTTTTATTTAAGTTTTTTATCAATAGGAAATAACAAAACATTCGCTCGTGGTTGAAAAGCGGTGATTAAAATGAAATCAATAAATTGTTTTATTTGATAGGCTGACTAATAATTACTTCTAAACTCTATATTTTGTAATTATAATTTTTTTCTGATTTGAGAAATTAAATAACTAATTAATTCGTTTATCAGCTAAGATGCACTTAAAATGGCTCATGAGCGAATGAATTCCTTAAATAAAGTCTTGAACAGTTAGCAATTGAATGCAAGATAAAAAGTACTCTTTTAAATGCCTACACTTCCCATACGAAATATTCTTCTTTAGTTTATGGATTTTTGGAAACCGTTCCGTTTTCTCAACATCTGCGCATAACTTTCTATATCGATACTGTACGGCTTAATATTTTTTGTTTTACGATTAGAAAATGAAATTGGGAAGAAAGTAAAAAAAATTGAAACTTAAAATGTGTTACATTTCTGGGGAACCTTATTTTTATAACACAAACATCAAATTCCATTCGAGTTTTTTGCTCCATGACTGGTCAGCATCGGTACTCTGTCACTCCGAATAGTGATATCCCAACATAATCGAAATAATGCATATAAATCTTGAAGTCGGATCGCTATTATTATTACAATTGCACGAACTGCATGAAGTTAGAGAGTGCACTGGTTTTGAATTATCTATGTTAGTTAAAGGTTTTTTTATCTATTTATTTTGACAATTTCCTTCGAAAGTAATATAAAATACTTCCGACCGGCTAAATAAAGACATCAGTTATATTCCTGACCTGATGCCACTTGAGTTGTTCCTACACAGCCTTTTAAAATTCACGTAATAAATGTATTAATAATATAGAATAATGCGTTAACCCATTGGTCAATCTTGCAATGTAGCCGTCCCTTTCTCTTTTTTTACGTTAGAAAGAGAAAACAATATTATCGATTGCATCTCTATAGCACTGGACAGGACAATATATTCATGAAATTTTGAGGTCAAGACAATGTTTGGGCTACTCTTACAAAATTTCTAAGCGGTAGGCCTTAACAAGGGATTAAAATTGAATTTAGATGCATAATACATAATTTATTATTAAATGTAAGAATATTAGTGGAAAGTGCTTATTGTTAGATTGTCATTGCTCCAACTTGACAGGCCAGCCTTTATATTTCTTTATTAATTTTTACAAATACATCAGTCATGGAACAAACAAAATTAATTAGGTTATCTTTGAATGGTGTATGTATAAAGATAAAATAAAATATAGCAAAGTAGACGAAGTTGTAGCGTGAAAAGTACGTTGGTCGTTTTAATTGTGTTTCTTATATTGCGACGTCGGAGATCAAACGGAAACGGAAAACGGAAAAAATATGTTTAGTAATGAAATTAAGGCTGGCCTTACTATTTTGTGATAACCGGTGTTTAGTTTTAGTAAATGTGTTTTATTTATTTGTTATTTATTGGGTATAGTTTTATCTAAATTTTGATTAAAAATGTATATTGAATTTTAATCTCATTGATTGAACAATAAAGACAATTTTTGCATTTATAATGTAAGTTTCATAATTTTTGAAGTGAAACTTCTTTATCGGGGTTGGAAAAAAATTTAGTGTAAAATTTTTGCGTTACGCGTCACATTTTTCCGTTACGCGCCATGTTGCTTTTTGAAGTCAAACTTCTTTATCGGCGTTAAAATATGACATATAGTATGTTTTTGACTTTGAAGTTTGACAACGGATTACATTTTCGACTTGAAATTTGCTAATCGCAATTTGCAGCAATTAATTTGTAAATTGTATGCTATGCAGTGTATCAAAATTTACTGTGTTTAAAGAAATAGTTTCTAATAAGGTCATAAAGAAGTTTCACTTCTTACGTGTGTACACCTAGTACACGCACACATTTTTTTTGTCATAATTCACAATTGATGCTAAGAAAAATAAATAATTCACATTTACAGTCAAACCTTAACACTTTAGGGAGCTCCCTTACACCCCATGCCCCACTTTTGGATAAAGTGTTTAATGTAGCAATCGTCGATGTAAGTTAATCAATGTATAATATTATGTTAGTTCGTGCTGTACAAAAATGTACATAAAGCTTTTCTTAGAAAAATGCCATCGTAGTTTTAAATTTAGCCCACGAGATGGCAGTAGGAACTTTTTGTAAGCTTAATTCGACCGTAGTCCAATAGAAAAAGAAACCAATAGGGAATATTTACTTCCTCTAAATAAGCATATATTAAACAAATATTCGATGTTATTCGTATGTTGTATGGATCTTTTTGAATAGCTCTCAATTAATATGTATCTTCATGTCAGTAGAATGCGATATAATATTTTCTGATGAGAGCTACAGTATTTTGTAAAAAAATCATTTGCTCTATTGGGTTTCTTGTCTATTAATAAATTAAACGGTCGACTCGCGCTTGGCTATATGACAGAACAGACCATAGACTATAACACAGGTTTTATTTTTATATTGAGCATGGACAAATGATAATTTTTATTTTAGTTGCGTAAGTAGTTTTTATATTGGAGTTTTATAAGTGGCCCAGTTGCAGTCTATGGTCGATTTTGATGTGACCATTTGTAAAAATGAGTATAGTTGTAAATATAAATTACGCGAATGGAGTAGAAAATATTCATATTATATACACAGTTATAAATTTTGTTGTTTTATTTTTATCCCTTATTATTTTCGCAGATGTTTACAAAATTAAAGGAAAGGTAAAAATGATAAGTATATTAAACACAAACATATTTATCATTATTTATTGGTACTACTGGTTTACAACAAGTAAACAAGACACATTATTAAAAAAACATTCCTTATGGAAATAATAACATTTAGATAATTCACTAATTTGTACAGTTATTCCTTGAGCAATTAATTAATTGCCTTCACTTCAATTAGTACATTAAGAAAATAACGTAAAAACACTAAATTACTTTAACCTAAGTTTTTTCTTAAAAAACGGATTAATAGGTGACGGCGTTGACGGTTTTAGGTTGGTTTTTGCCGGTTTTTTGCTACTGTCAAACGGAATACTAGGACTTTGTCTGATACTTTTGTAATAATCAACAGTCCCTTGCATACAATTGTTTTTTAAAACAAATTTAACCTTTTTAGGTGTTTCAACATTAACTTTTTTCTCTGCTTTTGCAAAACTTTTAGTTTTTACTGGTATTTTCTCTTCTTTCTTATTTAGTTTCTTCTCTTTTTTCTCGGTTTTGGCCACTGGCTGCTTTTTATCTGATTTTACGTCATTTTTCGATTCTGCTTTTGTTTTCTCGTTACTTTTATTCTTGTTTTCTTTTTTATTTACAAGAACATTGTCTTTCTTGTTTGTTTTAACTTTACTTTTGGACTTATCTACCAGTTCATTTTCCTTATTTTTTTTATTAACTTTTTTATTCGTTTCCTTTTTAACGTCTTTAAGTTCAAGCTTAGGCTTTTTATCCGGCTTCGCCGCGGCATCTTTATTTTTCCGTTTTCTACTTTTAACTTTGTCTTCGGGTTTTGTAGATTCTTTTTCTTCCTTCTGAAATAAATAAGTTTCGATAAATTGAATATCCCTTTCTTAATTCTCATAAAAATAGTTATAGTAAATTCTTAAGATATTGGCAAAAGGTAAAAATTTATCTACCATAGAAACACTCGACTCAGTATTACATAGATAATATAATCCAACCCGTATTTGCAATTAATAATAATAAATATCTTACATTCTCATCCGTCTGTATGTCAGGAATATCCTCCATTATACTGAGTCCGGCACGAGATTTCGCAAGTAATCGCTTCCTGTGCTTTCGGCTGAGACCTGCAAAATGTTTTTAGGTTAACAAAATATTGTTGTTTACAAACACATTTTTAATAAGTATTTTATATACAGGATAATTATGCCGAGCAGCAATTCCTCTTTAAGAGGTAGAGTCTATATCTCATTTATGGCAACTATATTGTTTGTTTTTAAATGCACATATTCCTTTTACCTCTGAGCGCCAATTCGTCAGATCCCACAACAAGGCTCTTTTCTAGCAATTTCAAATTTACAGCCGACTTCCTTGTATTGCCCTTCGGTAAGGGGAGCTCCATTTCTTCTAATCTTATTTTTAACGGGTAGTCGTCTTGGGAGAGTTTTTCAAACCTGCGAGTAATTTGAGATATTATATTTATTAACATAATTTTTAATAAGCAAAACGGAAAAAAATATTTTGTATATATATATTTACTACAAGAGTGCCGCATCAGAGGTGTCAGCCCATTTAAGTGGTAGGCACATGGCGTATAATTAGGAGACAAAATAATTGAATGAGAAAAACAAAGATTGCTGCCCCGTTCTTACAGAAATTAAAACAAAGAGTACACCTTTTTTTCGTTGCCGGCCTTTTAAGAAAGAAAAGATGAGTACATACTTATCTTATTCATTTAAAAAATATACCTTTGCAAGCAAGTATTAGCTCGCTTATAAGCCTTTGAGGCGGACTTTTTCATATACTGTCTGATCCTTTGAGCGACCAACTGAGCTGGGACGGGAAGTGGCTCCAATGTGACGTTCACTCGTCCAGCTCGAGGGTCTAAGGGACCATTGCTGGAAATAAATAATACTTTTCTGATTTTTTTTTAAAGTTAGCCTAGAAAGAATTTTTTTTATAAAAGTTAGGCTCTTGGAAAAAAAAACAGTTAGTCTCGAGACATAAGTAGACAAAATTTTGTATGGCGAAGGGAACTTGTAGTACAATAAACATAATTTATGAAATTGCAAATGGAGTGCTTGGAATGAGATGAACCGCTTAGATTATAATAGGTAATTTGTAGACTCTGTTGAAACTGACTCAGTGGCTATACTATCTCTAGACTCAGTGGAAAAAGAGACCATGTGTCTTATATAATATATGTAACAATGATATCATTATGATGATTATGGAATATTACTAAGCACTAAAAGAGCGCACTTACGTTGTGCTATAATCTTTTGCATCTTCTTCAGCTTCTTCATCCGAAATGAGTTCAAAGGCATCTGGTCCACCATCTGGACAACCCATCTGAAATAATGATCTTTTTACTACTACTGTTTTACTGTACCATCTTAGAAATAAAAGTATTACACAAACAAAATTTAGAGGCGCCACAACTTAAGATGAGTTTTGACCATGCATTCCATCTATTGACCATTTTTTTAATAGATATATAGATGATCAGCCTTCTGGGGCTGACTTCTCATGATGTTTACTTAACCATACTTGTTAATAAACGATAGAAAGATGTCTTGAACTAAGGTTAAGCTTAAAAGAGCTAGCAAAAGAAACAAGAAATTAGTATCCAGATATGATTGTCATAAAAGTATGATTGGTAAATAGAACTGTGTTACTATTGTTACCATTTTTAACGATAAACATTTAAAATTTGAAACGCATTGGTTTAGAAACATGGAATATTTAGTCCATATATTGCACAAGGCCTAAAAAACGGCGACACACAACATACCAGAAACAAATGATTGTAAAATATACATTATTGTTTAATTTATAACCTTGTGTTGTGTTTGGGTATTAGACATGCAATTTTTAAGTAATAATATAATAAATAGCATTAAATATTACAGTAAAAAGTAATACAAGAACAGTTCTTAACAACTATAATACTTATACCAATTACTTACATTTTTCCAAGCCTGTGTAGCTCCAGCATATTTTAAGCCAAGGTCACTCTGTTTGAGCAAATCTGTAAGCAACTGGCGACTGGCTGTATATACTTCATGTTGTTCACCAATGCATATTTGTTTAATGAACGGATCTAACAGCTCTGTGAGACACTCCTCGGGAATTTTGCCTTTTGATATCTGAAAGTTGAAATATTAAGCAAAAGTTATTGATATGTTATTCATATTTCTGATAAAAGAATATGTCTTTGAAACACAAATGCATAAATTTGATAGTTTGTGCTTATGTTTAGTTACAAACACATCTGTAGAGCACTGCTCAAATTTTCCATACAAACATTAATGTTATTATTTTATTACTTATTTAATATGTTTTTATTGAGCTAAGGTAACTCAAAGCCATTAGAGCAAAATTATAATAATAAGGATTAAAAATTAATTATAGTTTTACCTTTGCCAATTCCTCTAAAAAGCACTCAATAATATGAAGTATCATTGATATACCATTTCTAGCATAGAATGGAGTCTTTACAGCTAGAACACCTGGAACCCATTCAGATAAAAAATATACAAAATAAATAAAATTTAACAATTTGCATTAAAAAATATAATTGCCAGCATTTTCCATGGCTAATAGCATGATCTAAATAGACAGTTAATTGTAGCCCATAAATAATCTACTACTAAATAGCTACTAAAATTCTATATGGATTAAATAATGGTCATGTTCCATAATAATTAATAAAGTATTTTGTCAATGTCAAACTAACCATCTTCAGATGATAACATATTAGCATAAGCAATACAAGCATCTGAATCCCAATCCTTTCTTGATAGACATCGGAAACTTCCACGCAAGTATCGCCGTACCAACTACAAGACACAACATTATTGTTTTTAATATAAATGCATACCATATGAGGAAATATGTCCATAAACTTATTAATATTTTTTATAGAAGTTTAAATGACTATTTATTTTAGCATTTCAAGGTTATAAGTATGAAATGATAATTCTCACCAAAGTACATATAGATAATATACAAAGAACTGTAATAAAAGGTGAAAATAACTATACTTAACGGCGACTATTTGTAATGTCAAAATAGGCACAGTCCCTTGTGTGTTGTTATATAGAGTTTACACTGTATATGTAATATATTATGGTAATCACAAAGACAGAATAAAAAATATTGGTGGCTAAAATGTTGCAGTTTTACTTAATACTCACCATCAAAAACTTGTCAATTCTATGCTGATCAATGCCATACCACTCTGTGCCTAGGACTTTGAAGCCAACTTTGGTCATCATCATTGCATATTTAAATTGGTCATTGGGAAATAAATCTAAGATATGAGATATACTTTCACATAGGTCTTCCTGTGAAATAGAATACAACATTCTGTTATTGTCAACACAAGGTTTATTTCAATTTCTATATTCTACCAAAAACTGTTTTTTTAATCATAGCTACTAAGCATGAATTATTTTGCTTATATTTTTTAACCATATTATAATTTTTAATACATGTTAGTTTAACCTGTATAAGAGGTTTGTCAGACATCCAAACAGCATAAAATAATCCTTTCCATACTCTAATAAAGTCATCTTCTTTAAAAACTGAAAATTAAGGTTATTAGCTCTTATTAGTTAGGTCTACAATTTTAAACATATAAATTTGTAAAAAGAGTATATCATAATAAATAATAATTAAATACAACCAGAATTAAGAATTTTGAGAACAGAAAACTGTACTAATTCTCTTCTAAGAAATACACTAATAGACACCTTACTATGAATGTATACAAACATTGAAGTAATATAATAAAAGAAGTACAGTTTTAAGGTTATGATTCAACGTGCGTTAACAAACATTTCTACACATTTTAAAATAAAACAAGTGCTTACCATAGTTTTTGGAAAAACAACTTGATAACCATTTCTTTAGTGATTTAAGTACACGATCACGAGTCGTTTTCTCATTTCCTGATAATAATTTAGCAAACTTAAACTCTTGAGCTACTATTAACACCTTCTCTTTTTTAGGTTTTAAGAACGGTTTCTTTTTAATCGGCTTTTTTACCTTCTTTTTATCAACCGATTTCATTATTACTCTTAAAAAATATTACGATGCGGTGTAAATTTGCGGTTATGTCTACAATAGATATAAATATTAAATTCAATACTCTACAATATATTAAATTTTCTCGCTTCGAAGTTCGATGTCGCTGTCCGAATTCCGAAACTAGAAATACATTATACAAGATTGAAGATTCTGACATTTGACATTTCCCGATATTGCCATAAAATATATACATGTTTTGTATCAATATTCACAATATTATTTTATTTAGGGTAATCCACGGCACGGCTGGATTTTTATATTTTGTGGAGAATGGTGTGTTAATGATGACAATATACATTAGGGAAAGGAACATAAATCCGAAGGTCTGGTTTATAAAAAAAATGCCAACATGCCTGCGAAATGGGTGAGGTTTAGGTGGGGGGTGTTGACCCTGGATAATAACTAATCTAGTTATTCTAGGGATGTGACATTCTGCATAAAAAATCAACTATTTTTTTAGCATGAAAAATCGATTAATAAATAATCGATTTTTTTATTAACCGATTTTTTCCTAATTTTTGAATTAATTTCAAAATAAACACCCTAAATATTTTATTTTTCATGGTTTTTTTAATTAAAAATAAACAATAGAAATTAGAAACTCAAATTAACGTTTAAGAATAATCAAAATTGAAATTAACTTAATCTCGTTTTGATAGATTTTAGGTGAAATTTGATAAATGCTGAGTGTATGCCTTTTCAGTAGCACATTGCAGTATTTTTGTTGTCTTTTTAATTGTATGTAATCTTGTGCTGCTGAATAAATTTATTTTACTTTTAAATTATAGTGTTCCATTCAAACTTGAGTTTTTGTAAAATTAACTGGTTTTATCATCCTTTCGATGTTTTACAAAATAACATCAATGCATCGAGTATATCAATACATCTTCAAAGCATCGGATTCAATGTATCGCATTGTAAACATCGATGTATATCGAATATCCCTAAAAGTTCGAGATCCGGGTTATAAAAGACCAGACATAATGTCGGGAGGTGGCAGATGAAAAATCGACTATGATTGATTTTCAATTATAAATACAGTCAAAACCGGTTATAACGACATTGAAGGGACCGTATTGTTGCCGACGTTATATCCGATAGTCGTTATAAGCAATGTCATGTACACAAGTACAGTACATATGTATGTACATAGTTATCGATCTAGAATAGGTAGGTATGGGTTATAATATGGTATGTTAATATTATAATATGTAAACGAGTCAAAAAAGAAACAAAAATATTTATTACGAAATAATTAGGTACAAAAGTAATCAGTCAGTCTGTTTTTTTTAGCCCAGTCTCAAATATTTTTTGCATTTTACGTTTCATACTCCTCAAGGTATGAGTATCACCAGTATCAAACTGTTCGTTAAAGGCAACAAATTTTTGCAAAATCGTTACAGCGTTAAGAGCCTCGGAAATCGTTGTTGGCTGAAACTGTTCGTTGGGAGAAAGTGCGTAGGTAATAATATGCCTAAATATTCATTCAATGCTTATAAATAAAATTTAAAATCGTTTGTATTGTTTTGTTTTACTGAGACAAGAAGCGGTTGGTCGTTATATCCGATGAATATCGATAAACTTTCGTCGTTGTAAGCGATATGTCGCTGTATCCGATGTTGTTATAAGCGGTTTCTTTACTGAATAGTTTACTAGGGATTCGGACGGGACCATACAATCTGGTTGTAATAACCGATAGGTCGTTGTAAACGATGTCGTTATAAACGGTTTTGACTGTATAATCGATTATTAATCGATTATTTTAAATATAATACTCGCGTAAAAAAATCGCTTTTTTCTTTTAAAAAATCGATTTTTTTTTCACATCCCTAAGTTATTCTTATTCTAGCCTTGAAAGAAAAGATGGCCGCCATACAAAGCTATGGTCGTTTATGCGTTTATTCAGTAAACATTTACATAGCCCTATAAATATAAAATATGAGTAATAAATAAAATATAATCTGCATACTCAAAATTCCAAGTTTGGACTTGGTCTCAAATTTCCCTTAACAACACATGTGCCGACGGACTGCAAAGACGGTAGGAGTTAGAACCTCGGCGCTATAGACAAAGCAGATCAGAACCTTAATGCGATTTTTTGGAGATCTTTATAGATATCGACTCTTATGAAAGAAATAATATACTAAAATAAAATTTGTACTCCCAGTATTGTGCAACTCGACATCTGACGGAATACCTTCTTCGCATGTGATATAGGGCTTTTAAACAGTATATTAAAGTATTTGCGCCAGTATTGCAATTGAGGATTATTGCACTGGTATTTAAAATGCATATTATATTCAAATCTTCATAGGTGTAGATAGCCGCCAAAGTTTAATTTGACAAAGTATTGCAATTTCACATATATAGGAATAATAATATATTGGATATTGTTACAATTTTGAAAGGACTGAGTACTGAGCTGCGAAGCCTTGACAACGATATTGCCGAATGCCGCATGCATAACACAATCGGCATTCTAGCATAATTTTATTAAAATTTTCACAAGTGTTGTCTCTACAGATTTTCCCACCTTTTCAGGAATTGTTTTGGACGAGGTCTGCTTGGCAGGCCTCCTCTACAAAAGCTTATAGTTAGAATAAATATTTACTCACGATGATGTGCTAAGCCTAAATGAAAGTGATGTAACATGTTTCGTTAGTACTATACTGTTGTGAAGTATCTTTGTATTTCAAATACGATTTCGGTTAAACTTCATCTAAATTGGTTTCATAATGTAAAAAAATATAATATGAACCTAAACACAGATTTCAAAGGTAAGGAACCAAAATCACCAAAGTTTGCAAAGTATAAATCATTTAATTATCAACAATCAGGCACTTTCTTACAGCATTGTTATTATATATTATATTAATTCTTTTTAACAATATACATTTACAATAAAATAATTTTCTCTTTGAACCAATTAATGGAATGTAGATTAAAGCAAAATTATTTGATAATCCAATAAGTATTTGATTAGATCTATAAAATATAATTAATACAAAGTTGGTAAAATCTCATATTTATCTTATTTTAAAATTAATAATTATTTAAATAAAAACATTACTTAAATTGCAAACACCAGGAAATATTGTTATTCTTCTAATAATTTAATCATTGTTTATAAAATCACTGGTTACAAATACCAAAGTGTATTAAATATCCGATATGTTCTAATCTACCACTGTTTTTAAATAAATAAAAAACCTCAAACAGTACAAGTAACAAAAAAGGACTGATGAGTTTTAATGTTATTTCTTTCTCATAACATAACAACAAATATAAAAAGTGATAAACTTAACATCAATTCTCATTTTTACAGTGGACAGCAGGATAGAGATTCTTTACTCTATGATTCGAAAATTCAGAATTTTAACAAAAGACGCCAATATTTTGATAGATAAAACATCCTTAGCTATCACCTTGGTTCAACATTGAAAGAGGATCTTCAAAAACTGGTTCGGAAGGTTTCTTTGAGACTTTCTTTTCTGTGAAAAAAGCAAGCAATTTTACTCTCACATGATAACAACAAATCTAGATCAACAAAACAAATCCATCAAAGATAGGACAATTGAGAAGGAAATTGGCTACTTTTGTCTAATGTATAATGTTAGGGGTTTTCTATTTAATTTTGAGAGAATCTTACCTTGCTTTGAGGTACTAAATAGTTCACCATCACTTTCATCACTAAATAATAGTTTTTGCTTCTGTTCCTTTACTGTGGTTTCTTTTTTACTTCCAAATAAATCATCATCATCATCAGTGTCAGAATCGAAAAGTTTCGTCTTTGGTGTAACATTAGACTTTTTAGCGCCAAAAAGTTCAGTTTCACTATCACTTAGATCAAAAAGTGATTTTTTATCTAAACCATTTTGATTCTTATCTTTTTCTGTGGTTGATGGAGTACCAAAATTGTTATAATTGGTCTGTGATTTTAAGTCTTGACTATTTGAATCAGTCTCCACATTTTTATTGTCATCTGAAAATATGTCTTCATCGTTTAAGATGTAAACTACCTTGGTTGTACTTTTACTGCTTTCTGTATTTGCATCAGAGTTATATTTTTTTATACTTTCAACTTCAGTAACATTTTTATTACTATCTTCGGTTTTATTATCCTTGTTTGGTTCATCAATAGAGCTTGAATTGTCTGTAGAGTCAATACTGTCCCCAAAATCTATACCAGATTTTCTTGCAGCTTCCTTCCTGGCACGCCTAGTGGAAGGCCTTCTTTTCACTGGAATTCTCGCTCGTTCTTTAGATAATTTGTTATCTAAAATAGCTGAATCTTTTTCTTTAAAATTAATACATTTTTTTTCGAATTCATTATTTTCGGCTTTTGATGAAGCAGAACCATCAAGTTCTTCAACTAGCTTTGGTTTTTTGTGTGCAGCACCCGGTAATAATGTATTTACATTGATATTAAAATGAACAGGCTTTAATTTTCCAATACTTTTTTCTTTTACTTCACCTTCAATTGTTTTATTTACATCTGTTTGTAATTTAATAATTTTATCGGCGATCATGGCATTTGTAGATCTTATTGAACTTTCTAAACTCTGTGGAAATTCATCGGCATTTGTACCAAAATCATTCTGAACTATATTTTTAATATTGCGGTCAACATTTGTTGTTTCTATTTCATTAAAGATTTGAGATGATTCCAAATTTGTTTCTGTATTTAAATCAGTCCGTGAATTGTTTATTATTTCTTCAACATTGTGAGTGCTCGAAGATTTCGCAGTTAAATCCACTTCTATAGAAGGGGGTTCATCATGAAATAAACTGAATCTTTCTTGAGTATAATCAGGACTTGGTAGTTCATCATTAACGTCACTACTTTTTTTGAAAAACATAGTTTCGTCATCCGAATCATCGTCGAATAGAGCGTTGACGTTTTTACTTCTTTTCGGTTCTTTGGGTTTTTCAAATTCTGGTGGTACGTCATTAAATATCTCAGAAAATGGACTTGTTTCTTTATCAATTTCTCTATCTAGGGGCTCAGTATAAGTGTTTTCATCTTCTTCAACATCATAGACTATTTTAGATTCCTTTAAGATCTCTTCATGAAATCCTAATTTATTATATTCGTTTCTTTGCATATCACCATCACTTATAGATGAAACAGGAAGCGACGGTTGAAGAATCTCCTTACACACACCTTCAGATTCCGATTTTAAAAGCTCATTTGTTTCATTAGTATTTATAATAGATTCCATTAAATTTTCTGATGGATTGAGATACATATCTTGTTGTTTTTTATTATCAGGTGTATTTTCAATAATGTTCTTGGATGTTTTTGAGTTACTTGTTAATAACTCGTCCATTTCATCATCATTAAATACTAATGGACTTCGAAAGTCTGTATTGACCGTATCATCCATATTGACATAACTAATCTGCAAGCTTTTTTTGTCCTCACTTGTAGTTGAACCTCTTTCCTTAGGTTCAATATTCCTAACTTTATAGCTACGATCTTGAAATGTCGTATGTTGGCTCATTTCATTTTTCATTTCATTGGTAAATTCAGACAGGGCTTTATCTTCAAGCATAGAGTATTTTGTATCTTCAATAGGATTTTTGCTTTTATCACCAAACAATTCTTCGTCACTTTCATCATTAAATAAACTTAGATTCGTTGATTCTGTAGTTGATTTAACAACTTCATCAGTAACAAGTGGATATGAAGTCGCATTGGATATTGAAGCTTGGCTATCTACTTTTTCTAAACTATCAATAATATTTGTTCTATTTTCAATTGTTTCATTTATGTTAAGATTGTTTTTGGTCTGTGGCATTTGTTTATTTGATATTGGTAAAACATTACCAAATAATTCATCCTCACTATCATCATCAAAAATATTCGTTTTCAACCCTGAAACTTTAATTCTATTTGATACAGTGTTGTTTTTAAATAGATCATCGTCACTTTCAGCATCTGAAATACTTTCAAATTTATTATTTTTATCTTTTGATGATTTTTTTGCTTCTTTTTCATTATTTTTAGTATCTTTATAACTATCTAACATACTTTCGCCTGGAATATCGCTTGAAATAAGTGAAGCGCGTTCATTTCTAACATTATTTTCTAATTTAGAACTAAATTCCTTGTTCGTGTCTTTTTTATTAACAACTTCTTTCGTGAGATCATTTTTGTTGAATAAATCATTGTTTTCATTTTTATGACTTTTGGGTGTATTGATTTCTTTTTCTAAGATTAGCTTTGATGTTTTAACAATTGTGTTCGTTCCATTTTTATTAATTTCCTCTTTATCGACCGCGGTACTATTCTTTATTATGTTTTTAGTATCAGTTTCTTTAAATAAATCATCATCTGAATCAGAAAATACTAAGCTTCTCTTAGCCTGTGATTCTTTCGGCTTTGATATAATCTTTTCATTGAAGAGATCATCGTCACTGTCAAATAGTTTCTCTTTTCCTCTTGTATCTGGGGTTTTTGTGATTTTACTTGTAAATATATCATCTATATCGTCAAACAGATCATCAGTAAATAGATCCACTTTCTTCTCAGGTATTTTTTCCTTTGTTTCCTGTTTAGTTTTATTGTTAGTATTTTTGGATTTAGGTTTAGTAAACAGATGTTCTATAATATCTTTGTTATTATTTTGAATGCTAACTTTTTCTTGGGTATCTTTAGTTACTACAGGGATATTAGTTGTCAAATTTTCTGATGGTTTAAGTTTCGCAACGTTTGATTTTTTTGGACTTTCAGAATTATCACTTTCTTCATCAGATGACTTTGGTTGTTGGCGTTTTAATATAGCGGCTCCTATGCTGATTGAGTGCTTATTCGAACCAAATAGAGAAATACCACCAACTGGTTTCTGAAAGTAAAATTTACCGTTTTAATACCAGTATTTATCTTGTTAAATAATTACATTAGTCTATGATAACTAAAACAACGGCAAATATAATTTATAAAAAAATATTAATACCTTGACACTACTTTCTTCTGCAATCTCAGGTGATTTTTCTTTAATTTTAGGTTTATCTCCAAACAATTCAGATTCTGAGTCGTCATCGAACAGTACTTGTGTATTTTTAGTGTTTGATTTCTGAAAGAAAAGATAAATTGCTCAACACAAAATACATAACACCTTAGATGTTCGTCCTTAGCGTAAGATTTAGAAAGTTCAGTCTCAGAGTCAGTCAAGAACCGCGAACTGTGACTTCCGTATATCGATAACGTCATGGTTTTCGTCATGTCACGTCTGGAGTAAAAATACTTTAAATACGTCAGACTCAGAAACGAGACTTAGCGCCATGACTTCCGTAAAATATTATTTATATTATTGCATTAAATAAATAGTGCACCCGTAAGTTCAGATGGTACTTTGTATATTTTGAAGGTATATTGTTTCTGCCTACCAGACTCGTAATCATACTTTGTTTCACTTTCCTCATATAAACACCAATTTTGCAAAAAACTCAGTTTTGTATCGAGCAGCCCGGACAAACAACGACCACTATTTAAGCCTTGTCTTGTTTAAGCTATCGCGGAATATGCTTAAAAGGAGTATTAAGATTATCCATAACGCTAAATCACCTGCATCATGAGCTCACCTCACATACACACCCTCACGTACATACCCTCACTTTTACATCATCACACAGCACAGCCGAGGTATTACTACATACCTTCGATTGTACGTTGCCAAACAATTCATCAACAACATTAGCAACCGGCTGAATCCTATCATTATGTGTGAAGCGATTTCGGTGTAACTCTGCGAATATATCTTCTTCACTATCAGACTCCACTTGATCTAATGGAGGCGGTTCATTAGAGAAAATTGTTGCTGAAATTAAAAAAATATACATTTCATTGTAAAACTACTAATGAAATAAACATAATATCAATATAATGAAATAAATAAACCTATATCACAAAGATCAAAGAATCAAAACAGATTTAATAAAACTAAAGCAAAGCAAAAGCGTTATTTAAATTCTCGTTCTGTCTTTTTTTATCACAGCGTAATCACAATTTATAAGAAAAAGACGGTGAATAGTGTAATAATTTTATATAAAGGTAAAAACGAACGACGAAAGGTTATAAACGAACCGATACGGAGAAGATATATTATAAAGAAAATAAATCGCAAAATATGTTGCTAAGCGCCAAAATTCGAAGACGGCTTGACCAATTCGTGCATTTTTCGTGTCTTGAACTCTGATAATGGATTTTATTGAGAAAACTTGGAAAAAAAAAAGTTTTGAAGAAGTTTGCAGTTTGGGGTAGTAAAATTTTCTAATAAAATACTACTACAATATAACAAGAAAATACCTGTAGTAGGTGGTTCAGGCCGGTACACTTTCTTCGTAGTTGGTTCCGGCATTGCTTCCATAGGGGGAGGTTGCGGTATCTAAACATTTATACATATTATTCTTATAAAACGTTAAATTTTTCAAAGAACTTTGGTAAATACTGTTAAACAACAACAAAAAATAAGTCTAAAGATACAGAGAATTACGCGACAATCTAATAATGGAGTGTCAACATGTGTATGTTGACACTCCATCTCCATGTGTTATTGCCTCCAGTTTTGGAGGCAATAACCCTGAGAAACAGGATACCCTCAACTCTGCATCAAGCGGATTGCAGACAGTCCAAAATGCAACTGCCTGCAGTAAACCCGCTAGTGGCAAAGGGACTTCTAAGCCTTAACAGCGTCAATCTCGAAATAATGAAAATTACGGGCCACTCTCTCCACGTCTCCTAAATAAACATGCCTTTGTTCTTGGCCCAGAAACTGTTTTAGCGCAGAAGAATCACCCACCCAAGAATCCCAATGAGTGGAAATCCTCTTAGCATTCACGCAAGACGTCATCTTGCGTGAAGCCTGCGAAGTGCCCAAAAAACTTCTGGGCTTTTGGAAGGAGCTAGGCTGGCTTAATTAGCCAGGATTTAACGGATCAAATGTGCGTCTAAGAGCGATAACTAGTTCACCTTGCTACTTCTTCAGATAATAATTGTTGATTGCATTTACTAACCAGCCTTAGTTGCCTTAAAGCACGAAGCGTAAATTCTATTCTTCACTTATTTATATGGATCATTTTCAACATCACCCACATAGTCCACACATTATGTGCCATTTTATTTATAATGCATTTCAAAAACACATTCTATTTTCTCAATTGAGGAGCCATGTGGCGCTGCGCTTCTGGCGCTTGTTGAGTTTTTTTTTAGAACTGGGGGCCAACGGGCACGAGGCTCATCCAAGCGATAAAGGGTGCTTTTTTTAGCGGAAAACGCGCAAACTTATGTCTTCTTGGGGTTATATCGGACTAGATTTAGTCTACCCCAGTCCGAGACTCCAGGTAGTAGAGTTTCAACTTCGGACACCGGAGTTTGTTCCGGTAATACCTGCCCGGTCAGTCTAAAGAGTATCCCCAGTGCTGTCATCCGCATAGCAATGAATGTTGCTAAGTTGCAACATATCATTGATATGCAGAAGCAACAGGGTCGGGGATAGGACACAGCATTGTCGGAGCGTTCACGGGTGTAAGGTCGGAACATGCTCCGATCGGCCAGAAAAGTGCTCAGATCCAGTCGCATAATTTCTCGGAAAGCCCGTAGGCTGGAAGCTTCGAGAGAAGCGCTTTATGCCACACCCGATCAAAGGCTTTCGTTATATCCAAACGTGAGAGAACGACCACGACGAAAGCCGTACTGATAACCGTTAATCAGCTGGTGGGCGTCTATATACCTCAGGAGCTGGCCATTAATAATGGATTCTATCATTTTGTAATTAAATAGTCTATATAAGTTTGATTAATAGAGCTAGTAATGTGAAATGGAATATTTATATGTATTGATAAATGTTTTTCCTTCTTGATAGTATCTTACCATGTCACCGCCTAATCTTCTGGCTAACTCAGCTGCTATATCTGCTGGCTTGGCTGGTTTAGTCAAACTTGTACTGACACTAGCCTCTGCACTGGGCGAGCTTGATATCTATAGGAGAAAAATATATTTTTTTATGTTTTCTTTTACACCGGAAATGCAATTAATATCGAAATTTGACAATTATTTTCAATTTCAAATTTCCCTCATGCATGAAACCTTTACGATACTTGCCCTAGATCACGGGACATGTCTAAATTGAAAATAAATAAAAGCTTAATTAATTTCGTGATATGTTACGCTACTAAAAGCAGTTCCTTTTAGACAGATAATCTAAACGTAACATATATTATACAATACAGAAATTAAATAAAAACAGATGCACAAGGTAAGGAATAGGTAAAACCAGGAATGGTTTATCGGTGCTATGCTGTTAATTGAGTATTAGCGTAAACTCGGTGTTATTACAAAATGTTCATTGAAAAATCTCCAATTTTTGTTTAACTTATATACTTACCCATGTATCTTTTTCAATATGTTTGTCTGTCTGTGTATCCGTAACCTCTGGTTCTGAATCGGAGTATTCCTCTTCTGGCTCGCGTTTTGAAGCCGCACTATCTGTATCACTGTCTTCAACCACTAACCCTGATAAAAAAATAGAATTTACACATTTGTTATTTTGCCTGCCCTGACTTTTGAAGCCTGAATTCAATTGTGTATGGGGTAACTGCGTTTTTTATATGGGGCTTCCATTTTAAAATATACATATATTGAAACGTAAGGAGAACTCGCAATAACATTAGTAACATGCCAATAGAGTATCAATGCGATAGATAAGGTACATCTGTATATATAATAAATCATATATCTTAAGCCTCTACGTGTTAAAGTTAATTTTGTTTTTAACTATAGTAATGAATGTACGGAGAAATTGTGACCAATTTGTGTTTCACAGTCACAAAAATTTCTGTATTTTTTTTATTAAATAAAAATGTCTCATAATCAAAACTAATATATTAAACTGTTCAGAGTATAACCATTAATATTTAGATTGTCTTTGTTTTATACATGTAGGACATATTTTAATAAAAAATATTTACATAACACAGACTTTTCGTACGCTTTTCAGCAGTCATAGTCTGCTGAGACTGTCATAATGAAATGACAGATAACATTTTATGGATCTGGCACGTTGTGCATTAGCCAGCGTCAAGTATAGGACTTTTATAATTCGTGCTTGTCTTTTAGAAATTCCACAGTGGCCTTTATGTACGGTTTAAGCACTCGCCCGGTACCGCACAACCCTCCCAAAGGCCGAGAACAAATTTAAATTAAATTAAAACTTGCCCTCGAACCGGGAATCGAACGCCCCTCACTAGCTGCCACTTAATAAGGCCCGCGGGGTTGGGGGCCCCCATTGGAATTATGATTATGAAATGTTGCCATTACTCTGGTAATCGATATACCGCTGGATTTTATTATTTCATAAATAATGTAATAAATTACAAAATTAGTGTCAAATAAAATCATTTAATTAATACCACTGTACCAATATTTAATAAAGCAATATTAAGCAATGTTGATTAATTAATTAGAGAAAACACATACCAGCATGCCATTTGGTTCTCCAAAGCTCAGATCCAATTATGTATGGTAGGGGTCGGTCTGCGTACACATTCTTCGGTTTTAAAACAAGTCTGAAATTGTGATTCATAAAGAAATTTTTAAAACTAACACCCCGTTGCGCACGGGTAGCCAACCAAATAACTCGCTTAAAAACTAGCAATTTTATTATACAGTTTTCTCTAACATAATTAATATTAAGTCCCGTAACCATGGAACTGATCTTTTTCTTATGTTACTTTTCTTTAAATGCATTCCAATATTTTATTACACGAAACGACGTCAAATATAAATTAATAGAACTTTAAATATTTGCTCATTATACATCTTGAAACAAAGAATGTCTTTCACAAGAATTCTTAGTAAGAATGAAATAATTTTGCTGTCTGTGGAAATGGAGGTGAGACCAGCCATTGAATAAACTATATGTGTGTCCAAAAAGCAAGAAAAAAATAAGTCGAAATTCAATAATAAGAAAATTATAAAATAATAAAAATATTTTTATTGGTTCGTTTATCCTTACTCATATATCTCAGGAAACACCGCTTTGAATTAAATCCGGTTATGTTAGATAGTCCAATTATCGAGGAAGATTAGGTTGGTTGGGCTCTAACGTCAGGCCACGACAAGGCCAAACAGTACAAACGCACGTGAAACCGGGTATAGCTAGTATATAATGAATATGACACAAAGTAAAAAAGAGATACATTTTTTTTTTTAATTTTAAGTAAAATCGCGTAAAACCTTACCTTTCTTCCTCTTCATCATCAGAAGAATCGGAGTCTAAAATTTGTACTACTTCGTGCATTGATTCAAAAATCTGTAAAGACTTCTTTAATTTCTCTAATTCTTCATTTGGATCTATTATTTTAGGAGGTTCCTGTAACAAGAAAACCTACTATACAAGTGAAAATTATAGAGGTTTTTTAAATCGTCTTCCTCATATACTTACGCAAGTTTAGTTTCGAAAGCAAACCAAGTTTATGCCTATTTATATCGCCGGTACTGTAACTCCCGATAGCAATTGCGACCCCAACTACGTTTTTTTAGAGTTTTTGTACCGCAATATCAAGGTTGCGACATCAGCGCTTCGGATTGAGAGAACTACATTGCAATATTATACAATAACTTCGGAATCGCCTATATAAAATTGCAGATTACTTAAGTGATCGTAATTTATCAGTTCAATAAGGGCATTAAAGATACATACACATCAGAATGAGCCCATTAGACTAAAATTGGGCTAGCTGATGGCGACGTGTATCTCGTTCGTATATAATATTAAATTTCTCATGTAAATAACAAATAATTTTTGTAATGAGAAATAAAGTTCTTTAAACATTAATTTATGTGGTAAAGCCCTATTTAGATTGTATAAAGGTTTTATAAAATCAAGAAATTTTTAGTGGACACAGGTCATATGGGCAAGAGACTCAAGTAAACGGCACCCAAATGTTACAATGGTCAACGACTCACGAATGTGTCACCATAATTGAAGGAAATGATACACATTGTCATGAAGTAGGGTTTAAGGAAAGTTATTTTGGAATCATGGTCTAAGATGGTTCCACATTTAAATTTGTTGAACTACCACTAACAATAACTCACCTTTGGTGGTTCCACTAATGGTGCAATATCAACATCATCATCATAAACTCGTCTTTCAATAAATTGTGTATTACTTAGAGCCATGAATCTGTAATAAAATTTCGAGAAACATGAAACTTAAAAAAATATTTTACAAAATGTGTCTGTGTGTGTAATGTAACTTACTTATTATTTACATTTTGCAGGTCAATGCTTGCTGTATCAAGTTTATTTACCAATTCATCCAACTTAGTATTTGTTTCTGTGCATTTTGTAACTACTTTCTGAAAAAAAAAGATGTTTTTAATTGCTTTTTCTAATAATCAATCAATATGAAACTAATTATTTAACCAAAAATTGGTGTATAAAAAAAATCTTACATGATGTATATTTTGTAACAAATCTAACAATCTCTTGTCCCCACCAAGGCTCCATTTTGAAGACAGTGACCTCAATGTGTCTATGTCCACTTTCTCCATTGTTTTCTATTATATTATATATATTAATTACACTCTTAATTAGATGAAAGGAAAAGGCTTAGATTAAAACGAGTATAGATTTTATAAGAAAATATACTACACTACCATTTTCGATTTATAAAGAATGTAATGAATTACAATTTATTACATTTGAATTACCCTTTAATTCGAAAAATTTGATGGAAATAGGAAATAGAAACTAGACAAATTTTTATACTGTTTAGGAGTAAATTGTTCCGAATGATTCGTTACTTTTAAAAATCTATAATCTTTTTTTTTTGTAATAAAATGTAATTCGAAGAACCATATTATGTATCTACTTATAAAAATCATGACCTAGAAAATATAAATATACCATTTAATAATAAACAGAAATAAATCACTTCTAAGGAATAAACTATCGTCATGTAAGAGAAAATACGCATATAAAAAATAAGATAGTTATCGTCAAAAAAATCCGTAAACATTGAACAATACAACAACTGACAAGGATTTCCTGTATTTAAAACATTCGTTAAATACGACACTTGCATGCAACATTTAAACGAAGCATCAATATTTAATAAATTACGAGACAAATAGGAATGTCAGCAGATCAGTTGATTAATGTTAAAATACCTAATCATGTAATTCTATCTTTGCAAAGTAGGTACATTTTAGTTCATAAAAAAATAGGCTGTAGTGATGGACTTAGATTAGGTTTACATAGCTTACATTTTTAAATGGTCGTTACATAACTTGTTTATGGGTTGAAAGTTCCATAAATATACTGCATATACCTAATTTTCATAAAAATACTGATAATTTAACTATACACATAAACAAGACGTCCTTTCGGCTTTCACTATTTTTAAATTGTTTGATAACTTTGACAAATGAGTTCTGAGTTCTGAAGTAAGACATCTGTAATCTGGACGGTTTTTGTGACAGAGGACTTTTTATTTAATTGTTTCCGTACACATGACGTTGATGGATCTCTTAGCTTGAAATTGTAAATGTCAAACCAAGTTCTTCTGTGCTCTTGATTGTTTCCTCAATGACCTGTGTTATAGAAAGCTCTTCGTTGAAATTTTTTATCGATAAAAATAAAATATCGAGTAAAAAATTTCTTTAAAATATAGACAAAAAGAATGTATTTATCACGTTCATAGCTAAGACTGATTAGAAAAACAGGTTTTTAATTCAAATCAGGTATCAAGAAAACATAATTTTATTACTATCATATAGATTTATATCAAAAAGAAAGGTCTTATCTTAGTTTTTGGGAAATGGCAATATACTTGCGTGAGTACATATTCGTTTCATTAGCCAGCGTTGCCAGGTACAGGATAGTTTTTTTATGAATTCTTGCTGTCCTACATGAAGAAAAAAGAAAAAAATCGTACGTACGGTTTAAGTCGTACATCTCAGCCCTGGATCAGACGATACTAGAATTTTTTTCCAAAGACGTGAGAACAATTTAAATTACAATTCAAATTATTTTCCTCGAGGTATCTTCGTGAACTTATCGAAAAAATATTAATATTACCACGTCTACCACTTTTTAATAGACCGCTAGGTCTATACCCCCTATGATATTACCCTTTGGGATGGCATTAGAAAATAAAAGTTCGCCATGACGTTCTTTCGTTTGCACTTTGCTATTTTAGCGTGGTTTGTATGCTTTAGTTCATGTTCTTGTACATACTCTGTCGTTCGAGTGCACACTGTACTGACATACTGACATTTGACAATGACATTAACTTGATATCTTAATTTCATAAAATAATTAACTATTTAATATTTATATATATATTAGACAAATTAATACAAACCACAATACGAAACTTTGTATATATAATTTGTTAAGTTATAATATTATATTAAAATCAAATATACCGCTATCATAATGAATAGAGACAAAAGAGAACCTGAATATCCAGTTGAATTAGAATCGCAATTTATTTTACGTTTACCCGAAGAACCAGCGAAAATACTTCGAGACGTTCTTAAGTCTGGAGAAAATCTTAAAAATCGTCTAACCATACAAGTTGATAATGATGTCAGAAGTGGCGAAGTAAGGTTTGATCATTGGCTTATGCACGCTAAAATTCTTGATTTACCCACTATCATAGAATCTATGAAAACCATTGACAATAAAAGCTTTTACAAAACAGCAGATATATGTCAAATTATGATCTGTAAAGAAGAAGGAGACGCCTTTGAAGAAGAGTCTCCATCGAAAACTAAGAAGAAAGATCCTTATAAAGTTGACAAAAAATTTTTGTATCCTCATGGTGTAACTCCACCTACCAAAAACGTTAGAAAACGGCGTTTTAGAAAAACTTTGAAAAAGAAGTATGTAGAAGCACCAGAAATAGAAAAAGAGGTAAAGCGTTTGCTTCGGGCAGACAATGAAGCTGTAGGTGTTACATGGGAAATTATTAAGGAGGATGACGATCATCCAAAACATGAGACAGCTCCCAAACCCAAAGAACGTAAAAAAGCAGCTGTCAAAAAGGAACCTAATCCTAAACAGGAGCCATCAAATGTTGTGGACATCTTTGGTGGTGCTGTAAGTGATAGTGATCCAGAGGAAGACACTATGAATATGGAACTAGAAAGAATGTCTCCATATAGCCATATGTCAGATAATACAATGCTCAGTATGGATCAAAAGTCATTTACAACAGATTTTAAACCACAAACATCAAAACAAAGTGAGCCAGCTCAAATGGAGTACTTTGAGGAAGATTCTCGTGATCGGGATAACATGACTATTAGAATTGAACAGCTTAAAGCTGAGTTAGATGAACTTAAACAAAGAAGACAGAGAACACAGAATGAAATAGCTGGAATGGAAAACCAGGCTCTTAGACAACGGTTCCAAGAAACACTTCATACACTCAATCAAGACATAATGTATAAAGAAATGGAATACCAGGGACTAATAACTTTGCAGACATCTGAGGATATTTAAAAGTTTTGAGACAACTAAGTGACTTTTGGCATAGAAAAAGTAGTCAACACATCTTTAGGTCTCATCTATACTAAAATTTAATCAAATCAGTTCAGTAGCTGAAGCAAGAAAGACTGTAATAATGTATAATTCACACAGTTTTTAGGTTAGAAAATATAGTTAGGTACAATTAATTAGTTTTTAGTACTTATTCTTTATGGTGTAATTTGCAGTTTAATAAACTGGTTTCATTTTTTTTTTCATTTTCATTCAAGTTCTGTTTTTATAAGTCATATTTGTAGGAATGCCAAAATACAGTCCTCTTTCTAAGGTAGGTAAAAATATATGAAAACAAAGACAATAGACAGCACAAACAATATGGGTTTTAAATAGCAACAGAATACAATAAAGCCAATACTGCAAAGTAAACTTTGCCAGTTACTTAGCCAATAAAAAGATGTTTCTTTTCTCTTAAGAGTGCAACTTTCGTACATAATGTGTATTTTTACTATTTAAGATATCAACAATGACTGTTCTTTCCAATTAAAGTTTTCTAGGAGCTATGACTAACCCAAGGTAATTACTATTATGATAACATTGAAATAATCATTGTGGCTAGCCATTATGTCGCATAGGTTTTGTGACTAATGTGCAATAATGCACTTAATGGCTGATAGTATAGCAATCTGAGGTCACGTTTCTTGGTATTCTGATTCAAGCTAGATGAATACTAGGTTTCCTTAGGCTGGTACAAATTAAATTGTTATTTTTATTGAAAACGTCAAAACAGTTTAAGCTTTAGTTTTTGTTTCAATTATATTTTGTAGTAGGTGAATTAGGTACTTGTTCAATCGTTCAATACAATAAAGTATAAACTAAAAAAAAATCAGTGGCGGCACAACCATTAGGTCTCGGCCTCAGATTTCTGAATCTGTTTCTGGTGTTTCATGATCTTTTTAATTCTAATAGGCAAGTAGGTGATCAACCTCCAGTGCCTGACACACGTCGACTTTTTGGGTCTAAGACATGACGGTTTCCTCACGATGTTTTCCTTCCCGTTCGAGCAAATGTTAAATGCGCACATAGTAAGAAAGTCCATTGGTGCACAGCCGGGGATCGAATCTACAACCTCAGGTTTGAGAGTCGCACGCTGAAGCCACTAGGCCAACACTGCTCATAAACTGCAAATAAACTTAAAAACCTATCATTTATAAAATGATAATGGATCAATATTTATTAGAGGTTCATCTTATAACAATTTACATTTTAATATTTTTTAATTATTTTTATTACAGGTAGGTAGTCTTCAAAACGATTCTAACAAGAAACAGTTTAAGAAAAGTGTAAGAAAAAGTTTTTTGGCCGATGGCCTAATTGGTGATGATTTTTAAGCGAAATGTTACATTTCTTTATTTTCTACATAGAGGACGCGAGCACCAGCTTGTTTTAATATATAACGAACATCTGTTCGAAGTGGACAAACTTTTGCCTAACATTTATGAAATAGAGACATGGAGTTTTTTAATTTCATTCAATCGGTAATAAAGTTTAGTAGGTTTTAGATCTAGCCTGAATTGTCTTAAAAATGAACAAGTAATGTTTTTCGTTTGGTCGTTTTTATTAAATAAAAACCATTTTTATATCGAATACCCTAACTGCGATTGAGACTATTTTTGTTTGAAATAAAAAAAGGTGCTAATAAGGGTAGGCTGTTAACGTGGAATTGCAATGGGACCTGTATTTGATTTATTAACATTTACCATTAACTAATAATTAGCTTGTATATAGTTAATTTAAAATTATAGTGATGTCATGTTTATTAGCTTTCTGATAGTAAGTATTTTTTTTTGTAAAATTATGTTGGCAAACATGTTTCGATAATTTAAAACTGTACCGCATAAATGTTAATTGAAAGTAAAAACGCACTTAATTGAAAATAGATGTTATGAAAATATTGGAATAGAATGGAAAGTTAATTAAAAATTATTGAGCGCACTTTCAATTACTTATGAATTCAATAAACGCTCAATATTCTGAAAGTTAATATCCGGTTCTTGCTAAGAATGATAATAATTTTTTTACTAACTAGATATTCGTTACGACTTTGTTCGCGTGGAAATAATATATCCCACGAAAACATTGAACATTGCTTTGATTACGGATAAAAAGTCTTAGCAATGTTTAAAGTTTATGCAAACAGCTGCCATTCAAGGTGTTTTTGAACCTTCATGACTTGGGTGCCTTCAAGAGCCACTTTCCTATAGGTCGGCAACGCATTTGCAAGCCTTTTGGTGTTGCAGGTGTGTATGGGCGGTAAGCACTTATCTATAAGTTACCCCTCTGCACGTTTATCTCATAACAAAATAGCAAGCAATACCACGCGTATTTTTCGATTGCACCGAGGTCACGGATGAAACTGCAGAGGGTTCTACTATCCAAAAACTTTTTTGATGATAACATCTACTAAAGATTAGTGTCATTAGACGTTAAGAATTAAAAATATTATTGGATTATTGGGTAATTTTAATTACAAGTTTTCTTTTAATTTAGTGTTACATGTCGCATAGAAATACAGCGAGTTTGTTTGTTATAAGTACAGCCGTAGAAAATATATGGCGGATGAATTCTATGGTTTCATATGTATTGAACACTTCACTGCCATTCAAAAGAAGTATATATCCTTTCCACAAACCTAGTATAAACCACACTATCTCATTAAATTTAAATAATACCGCGTAACAAAAGCATTGATATTTTACAAAAGACGCTCCACTTCTGTTTTCAAGAGGGGGCTTGGAGTTCGGTTTGTGAGCTGTTCGCACGAGTGTTGCCGATTACACACGATATTGCCCGAAGGGACGAAGAAAGTTTTGGGGTTGCCAGTGATAAGAAATTTATCAAATTTTCATCACTCTCTCCAACTATATCTATTTATATAATTTATGTTAGGTAGAGGTTAATTTCGTAGGTTGGTTCGGGTTTTCAAAAGGCAAGATAATGTGTTACTATGGTGTAAAATATATTATAATAAATAACGAATTTAAATAGGAGATCTCTTTATTTCGCTACATCATGAACACATTTTCAAGTAAAGCAAAATCTTTAAAAAAAATTAAAGTTAAAACCTTTAGTGCAAAACAAAATTCTGCACTGTGGCAACACTGTTCAACTTTTACGTCAGTTTATCGGTAACGTTCGCGGAAGGTGTTCGTGCTGTTTGTCATCTACCCAAACTACTTTTACGTGTCCGCTTAAAAACCGGTTTGAAAGTGCTCCGAGGTGTGGCACCGCATTCAACCGTAAAATACTGTTTTCAAAGTCGAAAACTTGTGAAAAAGTGCTTTAGTGAGTCATTGCCGGCCCAATAACGTTTTTATCAGGTAATCTTATATTTCTTTGTTATCATTTATCGAGGTTTTCGGTTAGTTTGTCCTAGAATACGTTTACTTTCTAAGGACACAATCTTTTTGCAAACTTTGTGTATGGCCACGCGTGGCTTTTATAAAATATAGGTACAAAGAAACATTTGCCTATCAGGCCAATTAACTGCCTACCCACACGAATTCTCAATTCTCAATTTTTTTATAATTATTACATACTTAAAGATAACAAATTATTTGATTTGTTATTAATTAAATATGTCATCCCAATTTGTAGGACCTATTTTTTATAAATGTTATAAAATCATCTTGACTTATGGAAACTTGTTTTTTGTATTTCGTTAAATAACAAGTGAACTTATTGTTTATTTTAATTAACTGTATTAGTGAGACCATTTAAAATAAGATCAGGATTTTTTGGCTTAACAATATAAAATGAAAGTTAGCATGTGTTTCTTTTTCCCAGGCTTTATATAGGTATAATGATTTATTGCGTAATATGAATATATTACAATATTTATAGACTTATATTAGATTGACTTAGAACTTATTTACAGTTATAATTAAATATATTACATATTTGTATTTTTATGGGTAATTAAAGTTGTAATAATAATAATAATAAAAATTAAACACTCCCAAAGACATGGCCAGTCCAAGTCAATAGGAATGTTTTAATTCAATAGACTTTTTTAATGTTTTTCTATTAAAATAAATCGTTTCTAAACTTTTACAAATATAAGTTCATTATTGTGTTATTTTTCGCAATAATTAAATTTAGGTACTCCTATATTATGGCTATTTATTCACATTTAATATTTCTGGGTCGTAAATTCGATAAGAACTTCTGACATAAAGAACGGAAATATAAACCAAATTTGAGAAGACTATCTTATAACCATTATAAGAATTTAAGTTTAAAACAAAAAAAACGCAGAATATTAATTTACGAGTATCAGCCGATCTACGAGGCATAGGCTTCCTTTCAAACCAGAAAACAGGTTTTATGTTGTGCAAATTTAAAATTATATATTAAACGGCCTAAAATTATTGCCTTATATACCTATAACTCGTTTTTAATTTATGTGTTAGAAGTTGAATTTAGGAAAACTTTGAATTTAGTTTTTAATTACCAGCCAAAACCGTTTACGACGACATCGTTTAGAACAACATACCGGTTATATTGACCAAAATCAAAGGTGCCGGCTGAATTCTATTGTATAAGGTTCTTAATAACAAAGTCATCGGCTGTTACGACTGTCGGTTTTTACGACCAAATATGAGTAGTCCCTTCGATGTCGTTGTTGACTGTAATTAGTTTTTTATTCATAAAACCATGTTTCCAAAAAACTAGTGTAATCTGCTGTAGTAACAATTAAAAAAATGTAGTTTTTATGAAACCAAGATATAGTACAAAACGCATATTACTTGACCGGAGCTCGTTATTATCTGGCTTCGCGTTGATATGACGAATAATATGGAATGCTCGTGATCAGAATAATTATGTGTGACTCACGATATTTCCAATTTACGAATAACGGACTGTTAATACAGATATTTAGGTATGAGAAGGATATGTTTTTAGTATGAGGAGGTATGCATAATAGGGAAATCTTTGCGATAAGATTTGTAGTCTAGATGACAGAGTAGAAGATAGAAGACGCGTGTAAAACGCCTGGTAGGTAGTTGGTATCTTTCGGTATTGCTCTCCCGGCTCTGTTGAACATAAAACTCAATACAAACATAATTTCTGTTGATGTGACGTGGCTAGCTTGCTGAATTGAGAACTCCCTTGCCAGTACGTACTCGTTTATTTTTATACAATAAAATTCACGAAAGGGTGCGACCTGAATTACAATTTTGCCTATACAATAATTATGGCTAATAAGTAATATGTTGACTGAATTTTCTACAACACTAGCTTAAACTGAACTAATGTTAATTAACAGTCTAAGTGTTAGTACGTCCTTGTAATGTGAAATTTCCATCTCGGATATAAAATGTCTTTTAGGCGAGATAAAAATAGCTTCCTTTCAAAACATTATCACAATATAGTTTTAAAATACAAAAACTCTTTCAATAAATGAAAGAATAAACTAAACGCTGCAAGTTACAATCCTATGTTTGTCTTTGATGCTTTTCCTAAGCCTTCGTAGCAAAGGCTTCGAAACAAAACTTTAAGTGGGTTAACTTTGGTTCCATTTACATTGCTTTTAGAAGAGAATGTGTTACTTTGAGTCATCAGTATTACGTAACAACAAAAGCTTTTCACAAAGACTGGTTATAAAATGTGTAGAAATTAAGTAATTACTTGAAATTGGTTCGTTCCGAGTATTTTTATTTGGTTTCCAAACATTTAATTCACTAGAGGTATTTTGGTAAATATGCGAATAAATTTGAAAGTGTTTCAGCTCATAAAAGGTTTGGCTTTATAATAGCACTGTGAAAAACGCATTATCCTTTCCTACGTGGTTTTATTCAGGACTGAGAACCAACGCACGATGATGATCAATCAAACAAACACATAATTCTAAAAAGACACGAATGTAGGTAAATCTAATACATAAAAGATTACCGAAGCTTTTCCTATTAAGGTAATGCAATTTTATTGCTGGCAACATCGTAATATGACCAAAATGTAAGCGTAAAACATCTTTGAACTTAATGGTAACGCAAAACATAAAATTTGGTTAATTGCGCTGTAACGGACCGACCTACATTACAACTTTGTAATACTTTCGTGGTTACTTAGATGTTTCAAATCGAGTTCAGTTAAAAGCGAATTCTTTGTTGCAATCTGTTGCTCGCATAAAACGTATCTCAAGGCGCAATCAAACGAATATTAAAGATAAAAATATGTATATTAAACATTATTTAGTATTTAGATCTTGAATTTCTGGCTATAGGAGATAATCAACAATTCAAGCGTAATTTTTCTTTTATCTTCTATTATATTTTGTTTAGACCACATTAAATATCTTAGACGTAGGGTCATGGACATTCATGACATTTTAGTGAATTTAAAGGAATTTATACGTTTCGGTTTCGTTTTCGTTTTACATTCTCACCCCTCTGACTGTTTCTACCAACGGATCTAATGATTCACCGGAATACTGTTGTAATGCTTTGTGTAAATGGGCTTAAACATAATTTAAAAAAATATATATAGGTAAAATCATGCCCTCGAGAGGTTCGAACTTGCTGAAATTAAATAACTAAAATGTCGCTAATATAAACAAACAAAATTTAACAAGGTCTAAAAATATACACGATTTTTTGTCTAGCTTTGGTTAGGGAATTGCCAGTGTTTTTACTGAACCTCCGCATTGCAGTCACAGAATAAATATTAACTATTTGCACAGACTTAAAAACATTCCACCTCCTTTAATACGCTACTACGCATACTCTGTGATGTGTACTGTCATTCCTTTATTATCTGTCTAGTATCTAAATAGTTTTCGCTATTGTTTTATCTGCTATCTGAATGCTTGGGGCGTAGAACAGTACCTATTCATAACTTGTAAAGTCTATAATATACGATTAAGTTTCGTATGCATTTAATTAAGGTCAATTTTAAGCTTTGAAATCATTTTTCAGTTTTTTGTTTATTTCAAATATTAATACCAAAATCGGTTGATTCCTTATACTCCGCAATGTTGCAAGTTGCAACACAGAAATATATTATGTTGATAAATATTATTATAGTGACTTATATTATTACTTGAGCAGTGTTGGCCTAGTGTCTTTAGCGTGCGACTCTCATCCCTGAGGTTGTAGGTTCGATCTTCGGCTGTGCACCAATGGACTTTCTGTAGATGCGCATTTAAAATTCGGCAAATCCTGAAAAAACCGGCTTGCCTTAGACTCGACGCGGACGGTGTGACAGGCATAGGAGACTGATCACCTACTTGCCCATTAGATTGACAAATGATTATGAAACAGATACAGAAGTTTGAGACCCAGATCTAGAAAGGTTGTAACGCCACTGATTTTTTTAAATATTAAAATCAGAAACACATGCCCCTTATAAGTGATTTGTTATCTTCTTTATGGTCTCACTTAATTCTTTTACTTGTCTAATTAATTATTAAAAATACGTAGTACCTATTTATTTATAAGTAGGACACTAGAAATATTACAACTTTTTTCGTTATGCATAAAGTTCAGGCTTGGTTTTAATAAGAATTATGCGTAATTATTTGTTATCACGAAAGCTGTTTTTCATGATAATAAGCAATTTGCCCCGGATCGAAATAACCATCGACTTCAAAACACTTGATCAAATTACCCTGTCAAAAATAAGATTAAATTTTCCAATCATGGCTCCTTAATATTACACACGGAATGATAATCGCACCATATTTATTATGCTGTTATTATCATAGACAAAATTTTTTTTTTGTGTAAAGCACTTTTTATGGTAAATTTAATAATTTTTTCTCTTTTGACTGGTCACGTATATAATTTCTATACAAACGATATACCAGACTCCTAAAATCTTCTTAAATAATTAAATTTAAAATGTTTAAAATGATACTTCCCTTTTCTAGTAGACGTTACCCAAAACATTTTTTGTTAGGACAGGTTCAAAATGACCTGTACGCCATCTGCCACCTACCTGAGGTAAAAAAGGGTGTCAGGTGATCCTGTGCAGGGTTTGGGGTGAGTTTTAACGTCCAATCGAGCTTGTTTTGTTAGAGTCAAATGTTTTAAAATATAATTTTTTTTTTTTTTTTTTTATGTAATAGGAGGCAAACGGGCAGGAGGCTCACCTGATTTTATACCGCCCATGGAACTCAAATGCCAGAACTCATTGCGGCCTTTCAAGAATTGTACTCTTTTCTTGAAGGACCCTAAGTCGAATTGGTTCGAAATACTTTTGGCACTGTTCCAATAGTGTTGGGGAAAAACTGCCTTAGAAAACCTCTTTTGGAACGACGACGTCGGGGTGATCCGGGTGGTATTTTGTATTTTGCCTTGACTCGATGATGAAACTCAGCTGCAGGTATTAGACCGAACAACTCCTCTGAACACTCTCCATGGTAAATGCGGTAATATAATGCGGGAAGTTTAATAGTATGACTTGTAATGTATAAAATAATAATATAATGTACAAAAAATATCAAATCGTTTTACTTAAATTTTCATTACATAGATAAAAAAAACCATATCGTGCGATGTTTACTTGACTTGTTACGCAGTAAGTCTGTGCAAACTACTATGTGTGTATCATTGTGTGTATATCATTATCCTGGGATGGAGTCCTTTGATGAAGGCTATACATTGTTTCTATATAAGAAAGTACAGTTGTAGGTACTTGCTAGTGAGTCTTATACTGTCGAATTTGTTCTAAGAAAATTCAACATCGACTAGCAAATACGACTGGTATTTTCGATAATGAAACCATCTGACAATCCACACTGATAATGCCTTTGTCTAAATCCCAATTTGCTGCTATGCACGTTTTTCACTGTTATTAACAGAACAGCGAACAGTTTTCTTTCGAGGTAAAATTATTTAAGATAATTTTAAATAGCGGGTAAATAGGTACTTTCAGGCTAACGTGCTATTCATTAGCCTGTGTCACCACTTTAATATCAAATAGGATTGCGGTCAAATGCCTGTCTAGTACTCCACAATAGGTCCGGGGTTGGTAGATCGCCGTTAATTTAACATGCCCTTTTTACGTATATAATATTGTGTAACGTATATATGTATATATATTATTACATAACAGATTTTCCTGTCATACTCCCATACTTTCGCGTTAATTTTTGCAACGAGCGTGGGAACTATTGTTACATTTCTTATTCATCGTGTTACGTGCTATTAAAGGGAAAACGAACGGATATTAATACGGTATATAATTTATTGTTGTTTTTATAAGTGAAAGCAAATAACGAGATAAATGCCAATGCACTTAGGATTGGTTGGTTCAAGTTGAGCAAGTATTCAGAAACGTGTCTGAATTATATTTATTTATTAGGACAACAGACGTCATAATAGTAGAAACGGAAAAAAGGTTGTAAAACTATAATATATAGCTTGTTTACCAGATAATATAATCACGATCAATGTAAAGTATTAGTCATATTATTATAACATGAAATTCGCGTTTAAAAAGTTTTAATATCCAGTAATCAGCTTATCCACAGACAATACAATTCCTTAAAACTGTCATACTTTAAAAAGTTTTGACAGATGACATTATTAGTAACACAACCAAAATAGAAATATACTTATGTGACTTCAAATAACGACATCTCTCTAAAACCGGGATAGGATAAAACATTTGTATTTTGAATTACGTTTTATGAACACTAATATTTCTAACCAAATTATCTGTAATAAAGGTACTACTAAATTCAGCAAGCTCTTCCTAGCATGAAGGCAAACCTCCCCAATGTTATCTTTTAATTAAGGGTATGTCCTTAAGTGGCAAATTGGTTTATCTTGCAGAGGGGCTAGACAAATGAAGTGTAGCCAGGAAGTAATTAGTGTTGCACTGACACTAACTTCAATATAGGGTTGTCACTATTAAGTTTCGAACCCCTGAAGAGGAGTTAAGATTCAGACCTTATTAATCCAATATGTTTGAAGTGTTTGAACATACTGGATACCACCTCGACGCCTGAATACACGAGACTAAGAAATCTAATTTTGACAGCTACTCAAAGCTAGCTCAAGCAATCTTTCTGGTGTCCTATTTAGTGATTGTTCATTATTTGCCACTTAATATATTGAAGGATGTCTCCGTTGTGGGACAACCCAAGTATTACACCAACTCGGTATGACTTGGCCACTTCTTTTAATTTCCCTTTAGCCCCCTTTCTCTCTAAAATCAATTATAATTTCATCGATCGAATTTATAATTCATAAGTGGCTTTGGTACTCTCCAACAAACCCAAACGATGAAACCTGATTTTGGCATAATTCATTCAATATTAGTATGGCTGATGTCGAAAACTTGGAACGTAGCACGAAAGTGAATAATAAAGGATCCTTGAAAATTAGCCTTAGAGGACTTTCCACCGCCTTTGCAATGATAGTACCCCGCAAAGTGTTGGCTGACTTGTTTTTCTCTGAAATTTTACCCTGTTTTAAACAAAGTATGTATTATCAAAGTGAGATTGTATTTGCTAACGTGGGAAATTGTTTAAAACTAAGATCAGACAACCCTATACACAGCTGTCTGGGATAAATAATGATGAAGAAATTACTTAGGTTCTTCATACTATACACAATCTTGTAAAAAGTATGTATCTGCGACGTTCCATTCAAAGAAAAAGCATCAGAATAAACTTAAAGAACTAAAATTATTAAAGTTTTCTCATCAAGTTACGTTTGTGTGTTAAAAGTCCAGAAATGATTATTGTTTTATGTATGTGATCAGGCTTCTGTGTCAATCAACATTGTTTCTACAGAAATCGGTGCTCAAGCCACGTATGTTGCTAAACGACCGTTCTATATTAATTTATTTATACAGTCGTAATTGCTATAATTTCTATAGAAAGCGATATATAGATTCTACCAATAAAAAAAAAAGAGTGCGTGTACTTATGTACGCGCGTAAGAAGTTATACTTCTTTGCATTATTAAGAAAAGTTTTTGATTGCATGCAAATAATTAATTACAATTAAATAATCAAAGACTGGAAAAGGAGTCACTTATGAATGAATTCATTTGAAAATGTTGTTTTTAAATTATGTCCAATGCCGTAGCATCTTCCGTGGGCAACTTCATTCTGTTAATTTTGTGTCACGGTGCGCGCGCATCGTAAAATTTTACTCTTATCAATTTTTCATAACACGCCTAAAGAAGTATAACTTCAAAAATACGTCTTGTTTGAACATAGAGCGGCGTTAGTCATACTTTGAATCAAAATTCTTCACAACAAAGGGAGCATTTGAAAGGTGTAAAAAGTTTCATAAAACTCAAAATAACAGCCTTTATTATTGTTTCTACGTTTAACAAGTCGGCATTTTTGTTCATTAAAACCATAAACAAAGATTGTATTTATGCCCTTGAGAGGTCTTGCTACATGCCCCGTAAGGTTTTGTGTTATTTTTAATTACTTAATCGATAACGTAGTAAACTGTACATCTACAGGTTCAGCTATTACTAAGTTAAAATCACAATCACAATAACACAGGTAATAAATTTCTGGATGTTTTGGCTGTTAGTAATATGATTAAAAGGTCGACAACGCATTTGCGAGCTTTTTGGCAGAGTGTCTGCAGTGGTATGAGTTAACATTAGGCCCGTTCTATAAAAAAACATATTAGCTAAAAAAATAGAGGAAATTAAACTCTTTTTTCAATTAAGCTCGGTTTTATGATAGTTTTTCTAATAAATTTTTCTTAGCCTTATCTACCTTTTGGTAGAAAAGTTTGCGCCTTATTGGCAGTATAAAGGCAATTTCGGTAATCTCAGCTGGCTTATTAAGTTGTACAATGGTAAGCCGGGATTTTATTTATACCATCTTACTTTAGGCTAGCTTCCCAATTCACCAAAAATCTGTTTACAAATAATTTCGTTTTTGTATGAATATGTATATTCTTTTTTTAAATTCACCAATCTACTTATAGCAAATACACGTCTGTGTAAACGTGCGTTATCTGTGTAAATTTAAACGAAATTGTTCACAGAGTATAAAAACATGATTTTCAAAATGCGTAATAAATTTCGTACGTATTTCTTTGTTTCTTGTTCGTGTAAATGATTCAGATATGCCTGAGCGTCATAGTTATATTAAGACTTATTTAAATGCAATTAAAAACATGTAATTGTAAATGTGAATTCGATAATTACCTTTTTAAAATTAATTATTTTCAATGTCTTTTCTTTCAGATAGTGTCAATGTCAAAATGATAACAATTGAGGGAAAATGTAATAAAGGCATTTAAAGTGTTTAAATAGTGAGAGAAGAAACACTATATAATTAATTAAATTCATCATTTCATGACATTTTCTTAGTTATTAAATGTTACAATGGTAATTGTTACAAGACTTTAATATGTAAAAAGGAATTTATTTCATAAATCTACGATCTATGGTTACTACAATTTGTATTTCGGGTGTAGAAACAAGTTTGAATATAATTTTGACTATAATAATTGGTATTCATGTATCAATGACCTGCCAAATATCTTCAAAAAAACCTGTCGCGTATACCGCCATTTTGTTTTTGCTAACGGTCACGATTTTTCAAACAAATTTGAACGTTATTCCTGTCTTATAGAGATGAAATTTCAATGTCGATTTAAAAATAACGTTAGATTTTTTGCATACAATAAAAAAGGGTTTCGTTTTTATTCTGTTCTGCATTACTCATTGTTTCTTTTTTTTCAGGTATTTCAAATTTGGATGCTCGACTTATTTTTATAGTACACACAAAATAGAGGTAACCATTTCAATATTTTTTACGTGATTTAAATGTCACAATTTTATACCTGGAATTTAACATAAATTTAAAAGGACTGCAATACGTTTTCAGAATTTCAAATTAAACCACATTTCTCATTTAAATAGCGCCTAAGACACGCAAAACTGATAACTACATAAACGAACACTATGTACTGTATGTCTGTCCGTGACCCGCTTGCAAATACCACATTAACATATAATAGCAATCATCAAAGAATTTTGATAACATCATACGCGCAACTTTTTAAGTTGCAATTTAACTGCCAGTCTTTCAAACATTATTTGAATACAATTTTAGCGGAATTTAACGCGTTTTAACTGTACACTACTCTAATAACAATTAAACACAGTATGTAAATCGTTTTAATGTCTACAAAAATTTTATGTCAGGCGCGTAACTCCGACATATTTAATCCAAATTTATTGTTACTGGAATGGAACTTAGGGCTCTGGGCTCATCACATGTTGCCATTTAACCCGTATTTTGACATACGGGAGTCACACTTAGCGCTAAGTCTCGGCAATGACGCTCAGGGTAAGTAATGGCGTCATGGACCTATTATAATCCTCCTTATTCAGTGGCCTGATGCGCAAGAATGTAAAATGATGATGATTGGGCAATGACATCTTTTATCACGATGAGTTGATCTGTCTTTTCGTTTACCAAACAAACGAAGGGAGTGCGTCTTTCGTTTTCTCAGACCTAAGTAAGAATCTACGGGCACGGCAGTGCCATCCTTTTCTCGAAGTAGTTCAGGCCATTTCCGGCCCCCTTTATAATCGCAATAAACAATCTAATTCAAGATAATTGTATTACTTGTGAGGCACATTGTATTTTCATGCAATGGCCAAAGTATTTATTTAAAGAAGATTTGTTATATTGATATCAGCGTATGTTGTTAGGTTAGCTAATTACGTAATAACTTAAGACAGAAGGTATCTTCAGTAGTTACTGACCCTACCGACTTGGTATTACATGGTTCTCACAACTTTTACGGTAGAAGAACTGCGTTACTAAACTTGGTTATCTTTTTGATGGCAATAAATGACATACGACCGTTTGATCTTGATTGGAGTAATTGTTGAATCATGTCGCGTATTAGACTAGAGATACTGTTGACCCATCAGATTTAAAGGAAACGCGCAGTCGCTGATGTTAAACTGGACACAGAGAAACTCCAAGCCTGTAAAATATTCTGTTCATTCAAGTATTCTGTAGATTCACACAATACGTAATGAGTTGTAGACCTTTAGGTCAATTCACTTTCTAAACGAATCGTGACTCATTGCACGTTTTACATATTCGGTTATGGATGAGTAAAAGGTTTTGAATTTACTAAATACATTTGTACTACTCGTAAAGAGTGCAGTGTTAGCCTTGTGGATTCAGCGTGCGACTCTCATGCCGGTCGTAGGTTCGATCCCCGGCTGTGCACCAATGGACTTTCTGACAATGTGCGCATCATAACATTCGCTCGAACGGTGAAGGAAAAAATCGTGAGGAAACTGGCTTGCCTTACACCCTAAAAGTCGACAGCGTGTGTCAAGCACAGGATCACCTACTTGCCTAATAGATTGACAAATGATCATGAAACAGATGCAGAAATCTGAGGTTGACCAGACCTAAAGTTTCTCGACCTTAGCCACAGGACCTTCGGGCCAGTCAGTGGTTAGACTGCTTAAGGATCCTCTACGTCGGAGAAAGAGTAGCACAACCCTTCCTCCAGAACATATAAACAGCCTTACGTATAATTAAACAATAATTACGCTTGCGCTGAAATTATGTTTTTTGTGACGCAATTCATTTCTTCATTATCTTTTTGTGTTGCAATTAACGCATAAAATACCTTCCGTGTTTAAAGTATATGTCAAAAATACAATGTGAATATATGCCAGTTCTTCTCTTCCGTTCTACGCCCTTGATTTGAGAACTGGCAGTAAATGTAAAATTAGAAGCATTTAATGTATATTTCTTTCTTTTGACGTTCATAAGTGTACATTGTGTTACCTACATGAATAAATGATTTTTGACTTTTGAAATTTTATTTTATAATTATATTTGTACTGTATGTCTATGTACTTACAACGAAGTTTTAATAAATAAATTTAACATTGAAAGTCAAAGCATGGCTATTATTTATATCTAATTGTACTATGTTATACCAGCGTAGGTATATTATATATTATTTTGCATGTAGCAAGCCTCCAAGTGGACAAAGTGGAGCATTAAAATAAATTACAGTGATGTAACATAACCCGATTATGTGTTTGTGACGGTCTGAAGAGCAAGTAGGCCGAGTGAAAAATGTTTGTATCACTTTTTGCGTTTAAAATACTTCTATGTAACAAAAGTTATATAGAACTATTTGTTCAATGGTAGATAATCTGTAGTGGTCTATGGGTGATGTTTGAATCTGTATCTATATTGTCTATTGTCCTGTTCAGACTTATAGCTGGCCTTTTTTTTATTACTATGGTGCTCTTTTTTGAGTCTTTTCGGTAAATATACCATAGTAGAAATCGTACAAATGATACGACAAAAAATGAGGTTTGACTCAAGAATTGTCTATAGACAATACGTTGCAATTTTCTATATTTTAATAATGTTATAACTTAATGTTTATATTCAAGCTACATTTCGGTTGGTTTATGAGTCTGTTTAATATATAATCTGTGTCCACTTATAAATATTAAGCACACAATAATTCAAGGATATTAAAAAATTAAATATTACCCTTAAGCGAATATTATACATAAATAAATTTTTTATTCGATTAAAATTAATCGCGATTGTCAACGACCAGCTACAATTTTATCTCTATTTTAGTCCATTATAGTGAAAAGACAAGTTGTTTGCTAAGTAACTAAAACCCGGATGCCAATTCGCGGTTAAGTAAATTAATAAGCCGCAATATGGTTTAAAGATGCAGTCGGGTCGCCGGCCTCGATACTCTTGTACTTTTTGTTCGCAACATGGCGTTGTAGGCTAAGAGCCGGCTTTTGTTTCAATACAGTAATGTGAAGGAGAAACGCGTTTCATTTTTAACTTAACGCGTACATGATATTTAAATATACGTTCTTTAATTAACGTTTAGAGTCCTTTTCTCAGTTTTTTTATATGTAACAGGGGGCCAACGGCCAGGAGGCTCACCTGACGTTAAGTGATACCGCCGCCCATGGACATTCACACTGTCAGAAGGTTTGCAAGTGTGTTGCCGGCCTGCGAAGAAAACCTAATAAATTTACCAAATTTTTATAAATATATACATCTTAATATATATATTTCTTGTGTGCGTGTGTATGTGACTGAACTTCTCTCAAACGACTGGACCGATTTTGATGAAATTTTTTGTGTGTGTTCAAGGGGATCTGGGAATGGTTTAGATTCACAAATCAGCCCGGCAGATGGCACTGCAGTCGGTACTTTCATACTTTGCTTAATATCCTAATCGCTTTAAATATCATGCAGGACAACGTCTGTGGGGTCCACTAGTATAATATAAAATAATCTATGATGTACTTTCCAAGGACCTATTTCATACTAAAATACATTGAAATCGATTTGCGGTGTAAGCGTTACGAAAAGGTTTCACATTTTACATATTATGATCTGGTAGAAAACGGATAAAAATATGTTTTTTTATTTTAAACATTTTTAAAAACTAATGTGTATAGCCGACACCTACAATGTGGGCTTACAAACAGAAGCTTGGAGAAAGTTTGGAGAAGAATGTTTCCTTATTTGAAACAACATTACAACCCTACTATTATTAGAACAGTCAGTGATTGTTAAAGACGATGAAGACGCAAGTGTTGAACACTATTTCACGGTATTAACACTATTCGATACATGTCAATTAACAGTATTTATATGAGAAAGTTCGACTGTGCCGTTTCACTCTTAGATTCGGTTATTAAAAACGATTTGATATGGATAATGCAGATATTGTTCTTCAGTGGAAAATTATGTTTTATTTATTACCGATTAGTGTTTTATTATATTTATTGATATGACATAGATGTCTGTATAAACGGTAAAATAGGTGTTTTTCTTTGCTTTATTTATTTATTTCGTAATCATACAGCTAACATAAATAATAAAAAATATTCAATACATTTAATTAAGTAATACCTAATTTGGCTGTGTTGTGTGACGGTGTGAAAGTGAGGATATCTGGGGTCCGCTCATGATGCAGGTGATTTAGCGCTATGCATATTCTTAATACTCCTTTTAACCATATTTAGCTCAACTCATTACTTCCAGAAATATTGTGTTTTTTTATTCGAAAAACTACGAAGAAGGGATTTCTAGGGCTCAGTGAGCTATACTTGATTTCCGATTTTAATAATCTCTGGCTTTTGAGGAGAGTCGATTATACATATTTTATAAATGCAGCCTTTTTGTAAGAAAGTTATTAAGAAATTAGACTTAATAATATATAAAACAATTAGTGTATTTGAAGACTGATAATTAATACTTTTGTTAATTAGTTTCTTGAATAGTTACTATCTTTAACCAATAATAAGTTAGTAAATTATGTCTTACAGCATTTGAAATATGAGTTATCTAGATTCAGTTATTATTTTTTATTTGTCAGGGGTTAAATGATTAGCAGGCTCAACTGAAGTTAAGTGATAGCCCATAGACACTTAAAAACTTTCAGTTGAGGGCTCTTTCTTGGAGGGCCCTAAGTCCAATTCCTAAACCAATTCGTGGTTCGGAAATACTTCAGTCGGCAGCTGGTTCCACATAGTGGTGGTAAAAACTGCCATCACATCGCAACACCGCAAATCGAATGTGGCATTTGAGTTAATGATTCAGCTCTCGGTCTATCCCCTTTCACTAGTATCGTATTGCGTACTCGTTCTTAGTATTTGTAATCTTCAAGATTCGCCCTGAAGTCATATCTTCGCTAGTATCATTCCCTGCATATTTCAACTAGACCAACTAGACAACACTAAATGAACTGTGAACTGGGTCTACAAGCAGATGGCAAATTTTAGTATCTAAATTAGATGAAGAATAGATGGTACTTAAAAATCTGTTGTTGTGCCTTTGGAACCCTGTGCTCGTAAAGTTTCTAATCGTTAGTACACAGCTACAAGCAAGTTTTGTTGATTTATCTGACTTTGTTACTCTTTATGAGACATTGCTTATCTTAGTTGCGTGACGAAAAAGAGTTAAATTTTTTTGAATCAGAGCAATCAAGAGATGCGATGTGACCACATACAAAAAAGATGTAAGAAGAAGAAAGAAACCAAAATTTTTGAGTTAGAAGGGAGGCGATTTTTATCGTTTAAAAAAATGCAGTATTGATTGCCTTAAACACAACGTTTGGTTTCTTATGGTAACTGTATAAACTAGACGATAGTGATTTATAAGAAGCAAAGCAAGGAGGAGTAAAAACAACGACATTCCACTGATTTAGGAGAAACCTTTGCAGAAGAATGCGTCCATTTGGCACAGTTTTTAAAACCTGACAACGAGGCCGAGCACTATATTTCTGCCAGAACCCCAAAGCGTTTGTTGCAGTTAATAATAAGTTTTAATATTTGATGCATGTTCCCGAATGTGGAGATAATATTTTTTGGACAATGAGTGTTACCAACTGCAGCGGCGAAAGGCTTTTACAGCACTTAAAAGAGTAAAGAATACTTGCGCTCCACACTCCGCCAGCAAAACTTGCAGCGCTCTCGCTAATGTACACAGAATGTGATTTTTAAAGACTATTAAATTTGGATAAATTGTGGAAAAATTTGCTTTTCAATAGAAGTAATGCAGCCAAATACGACATGGATTTGGTTTTCTACTTGGTAGCCTGTCATGATTTTGGTCGTATAATGCGTGAGGTGCTTTGCCTTTGTGTACGGTCAGCTAAAAATGGTTACAAGTCGGCTGCAAATTAAAGGACAGCGTTCGTTTCGCTTGCAGATCGATCTGTAAACTCTTATAGATAGTAAAATTTTCACACTAGTAAACAAAGTCAAAACTAATATACTACTTTTTAGACTGACTGTACACACCTGTCACCTGGCGGGGGCGCATCCTGATAAATAGCCTAGAGCGGTCAGAACTCTTGATCAGTCTCTGGTCATCCCCCTTTCAAATAACTTCGTCTAGAAGCTCGCTGGAGTTTCACCCCTTAATTGACGATATCCCGTTCCCTTCGTTGTTGATTTGGATCGTTCTTATAAAAACAGCAAAGGAGTGGAACTTTCCGTCTTCCTTAGACAGTTTAATATACCTAAGCTCATTCAAGTGGCGACTAAATCTCCACCAATACACCTCACTTAACATCAGGCAGAATTGTGGCAAAAGTCTGTCCAGTTCTGAATAAAAAAACGAGCGTTGTTTTTTAATTTCAAAATAAAGCAAATTGTTTGATATACTTTATGTTGGTAAAATTTGTATTTTGACATTTTAGGAGATTCGTGAAAAAAAAATCTTTTTATTATATTTAAAATTAATTGCCACTGAAATATATTTTAATTGTTGTCGTTAAAGCCAAGGTTCAGTTGTTAAACATGTTTCGTGGTTAACGCGATGTTTATTCAGATTCGTGTTACAGAAGAAATATTTTTTACTTATTACATACTCAATATTATTCCTAGAAAAGCCCCAATTATGAAGGTGAAAAGAAAGTTACAATAGGCCATTGAAGGCAGGCAATCACAAGGATTTCTAATCTAGGCGACCTATATGCCTAAACAAAGCGTGGTCTTATTGCAGGTACGAATGTTATGTATTTGTTAACGTAACGGAAATCGAGATATTATCACGATAAAACGTTAAAAACTTTAAAATTAATATGTGTGACTAACATTGAATAAGTATGTAAACTTGGACTCAGTTTTTGACCGTCTAAGTGGACAAATGTAAATTAATTATATAGGTTAACGGACATTTTTTTTATTGTCCGTTGCGTACACTTCCAAAAGTTATACTATTTAATTAGGTAATTTTTTAATTGTGTAATTATTTAGCTTGTTTTTCCTAATTAATTTCTGATGTTTGTTTTTTATTTCGTTTGTCATATTTTGTTGGTTATGCATTCTTATTGATTTAGGGTCACCTTTTAGTACAGGATTATGTTTGTGATTAAATAAATAAAATATATTTTACCTTTGATTTAACGAATTTCTAAGTAAAGAAACGGGAATGCGTAATTATTACATAAGCAAAAATAAAATTAATCATTGTATCTGTTTTATAATCATTTGTCAATTAATAACGTGCATAAAAAGGTACATTTTGATCATGAAATAGTGCAGTTTATTATTATTAGCAAAACTCAATTTAGTTTTTAATAAAAATATACAATTTAGGTATAAAAAAGTGCAATTTATATATAACAAAAATTTAAAATTGTTTTCTAATACTGGTCCCATTGCAATCTTTAAATTAATTTCTGGTTTTTCAACGTGTAATTCTTTCGCCTTTTTATATATATGGCGCGTTCGCCAAAACGAAACCTAATTCTCCTGATGTATGGACTGCAATTTTAGGAAAAATATAGAATACAATCTAAAATAAGAGTATCTACGATCACCATTATGGTATCAAATGATATTTTAAGTACAATATAATTCGTTCGCGTGACACCATTTATAGACAGTTTTCGTCTTACATCAATCATTTAATTGTGGCTCCCTCTTTTAGACTCTAATCTAGCCAATTAAACTGGATCACTTGAACGTAATTTAAAGTTTGGTCTTGAAAGGGAATTTTGATAGTTGAAAACAAATTCTTATAAACTGTAAAATAACTAGTCTGGCCATAAATACTGTAACATAAAAACTTATGCTTTTTCAACTTTTAATTATTTTGAATTTAGAACACGTATATTATTCTTTTAAAAACTTCTTTCGATTTTGCGCCATTTCACATATTTTTACGTGTTTCTTATCAAATTTCGTGGCCATTTTTTGCTGAGACTTTAATAAATATCTAGGTATAAAAATTTTAATAATATCACTCAAAATAAACTATCAATAACACTTCTTCATTACAAAAATGCATTTTCATTTGTAACAGAACTTATGGCGACTAGGTACAATTATTTAATTAAACTCTTTAGGTCAAATCGTTTATAACCACAGGCTATAGTAGATGTACATTGTACATTGACATAGGTTAAAGAAAAACTCAAGTTTCAATGTGTATTGTTATTAAAACGACTGTAATTCCTAAAATGAGAGGAGAACATATTATAATCTTTTCAAACAGGTACAGACCATAAAGAAGATATCTAGCTTGTACACATTTAAGAGGCGAACGGAATATTTTGACAGTTGACCTTATGTTACCTAAATATTTATTATGTAAGGAACTTTGACTTAAAGTCCCAAATGTGGGGCTGAGTATCCAGTGTAGAACACCAGCCTGATCGGTTTTGGGTAGCTCTTTTGATTTCATACTCCTTTCGTCTCTGCAATGATGCTTCGTGGCCAGGTCTGTTTTGGGCGGCACTTCGTTTTTCAGCGTTTTTAGTTCTCCTGAGCTGGAGAACTTTAGATAACCCCAAATGCAGTTTGGAACGAAAAGCTGTATTGAAACGTCATTTGAGAGCAGCTAGTAATAATTAAAATAAGTGTATTTTCATAATATATATAAAACCTACTTTATTTTGTAGAAACGTGTAAAATCTGTCACATTAAATTAGGAACGGAATAATCAGTAATAAGTACATATAACCGTGTAAAATGAACCTATAAAGTTTATCTAAAATAAAACTAGGTTTATGTTCACTATAAATTGCTTATAATTATTGATTGTGAGAGCAATAAATATTGATACGGGTCGATATTTCCGCGTGAAAATATGACTTTTACCTGTAAAGCCCCACGCTAGTTTGGTAGCTTTTACAAACTTTTTAAAGCTCAAATTGCGTAGACCATTATGTGTAACCAGCTTCCCACCGAACCAATTTGAATTAGGGTCCTTCAAGAAAAGAGCGTATCAATTATTAAAAGGCCGGCAATGCACTTGCGAGCCTCCTGACAACGTGAGTGTATATGGGCTATCACTTAACACCAGGTGAGCCTCTTGCCCGTTTGCCTCCTCGAAAATAGTCTGTACCTGTTTGGGGTGCTTTTTTAAACGGGGTCTAATGCATGAAATGGAGAAAATCCATGGAGGTTGTGGTCGACATAACTATAATATTGTTTCCAATCGATACTGAAATGTCATCAAAGCGGTAGCAAGACAGCGGGAAGCTTTAGGTACCATAGCTTAATTAAAGCCACTTCCGCGGTCCTGAATTGGATTCCCGGAAATCGTAAATAAGTGAAAATTGTTTCGCTTTTGGCGCAATACTCCTAGGGACCCAGAAAAATATTTTATCAGGAAAGGTTAGGAAAATTGTTCAAGTAAATTCAATTCGAGTATTTCTTATATTTTTGTCTGTTCTGTGACAAATAAAAATCTCATCCTTCAGTTATTTTAGTCACAGCAAGTAGAGAAAATTCAGAAACCTTGTGACAGAGGATGGTACCACATAAAGATAATATGAAGCACTTTAGGACATTTTTGATTTCTTTACTCTTACAAAATATGTATTTTCACCGAAATGTCTGATCCACGTTGTGAAGGGGGTGGGCGAGCCCCAATCAATGAATGCTAGGCAACCGAGTACCAACAATGTCGTCATTATAGATGACTTGCTATAACACCGAAACAAATGCTCACGGCCACTTATAATCGGATTTAATCGAAAACCTCTATTTTTGAATGACTAGTAACGACTAGGGAGTACCTACTTGTCTAAAATTATGGGAGTCTAGTTTCGAGAGTTGTATACAAACATTAGTTTTGGGCTTCAGCGAATCTCATTCCTGAGAACGTAGGTTCCATTCCCGGCTCTGCAACAGAAGGAAAACCGCCTTGCCTTAGACCCAAAAAGTCGACGGCGTGTGTCAGCCACAGGAGGCTGATTACCCACTTGCCTATTAGATTGACAAATATGAAACACATACAGAAATCTGAGGCCCAGACCTAAAAAGTTTGTAGCGCCACTGGTTTATTAAAATACGATAGTCTTTGTGTGTGTGTGAAATTTATCAACAGCGTGATAAATTTACCTTCACAGAGGCATTTATGAATAGCCGGGGTCCGAAATCACTACATGAGGGTTTATTTCGTATATCTAAAGCTAACATAAATTATATACAACAAAAGCTTTTATCCTAAATACAGACAAAGATGGAATACATAATATTTATATACAAAAAGGTTCAAATATATTTATTTCGTAAACGAAAGGAAAAAATCTATAAAAAATAATTAATACGTATTACCTAATTCGGGTGTGCTGTGTGATGGTGTGAAAGTGAGGGTGTGTATGTGTGTATGCTCATGATGCAGGTTATTTAGCTGTAGGGATATTCTTAATACTTTTTAAGCATATTCCCCGATAGCTTAAACAATTCAAGGTTAACAGTGGATGGATTAAAAATACGTGTTTGTTGTACATAATAAAATTTTAATCATTGATTTTGATGTACGGTGTAACAATCGGCTAGTAACTGCGGAGTTTTAACAAAAGCTTTAAATTCATATCAGGGTATGCTGAATAATTGTAATTGCGAATGTTAATTAATTTCACTTCAATATTCATTATTGCTTTTTGATATTAAATCGGTTTTGTCGATAATTCATTTTTAATCATTAATTTATTACATTACAGATTCTATGTTTAATTATCGAAGTTATATTATTGCTATTTGATATGTCAAATATGAAATGTTACGAAAAAATAATCGGGTACATTTATAATGAAGTCTACTAGATCTAAGGATTTTTTCCAAAATAATTTTGAAAGGTTATTTTAAGTAGTAACGTTATTTTGTTTAAATAATAGCTTTTGTTCTTTTGCAGAGATAAATTATTAATAAAAGATCCTTGTTATGTCTGAAAAGTGTTATGTAATTTAATGTTTTTCAAATCGGTCCAGATTTTTAAATTATAACATATAAATCAAACTTTAGGCACGGCACAAAGAAGAGCTTATCGATTTGTAAAACGCCGGCAACGCACTTGCGAGCCTTCTGGCAATGTGAGTGTCCATGGGTATCACTTAACATCTCATGAGCTCTTAGCTGTTTGCCGTTTTATATTTTAAAAAAAATAAAATTTTTGGTAATTATATCTTATCTCTATAAGATTTATATAGTCAAAAGAATTGTTTAGAAGGGTCAACATAGTTTGGTCTTTTCTAAGATCATGCTGCTTCGATATCGATCCTGGACATTTAGAGCGCTAACAAAAGTAGCTAGAGTGGCTACAGCCCTTTTATAAGGCAATTTTGAAGGCCGGCAACGTACTTTCGAGCCCTCTGGCAATGTAAGTGTCTATGGGCAGCTGTGTCACGTAACATCATGAAATTGGTATGTTGGCATTTGGCTTGTTCCCAATATCAACAATATTTAATTGGACGAGTCGAATCTTGTTTTTACCGGAAACCCATCCGAAGTAGAACGCGTTGTCTGTCACTTAACCAGAACAAAAAGCCGGAATAAGTAGAGAGCGTATGCTTTATTCCTTCTGTGGGACAGCTATTTTGGTATGCCCGCCGGATGCGCCGGCGCACATATCTGTACAGTGCGCAAATAATGTTAATGGCTAAAACGCTTACGCACTATTTATAACACACATATTTAACTTTTTGACTTAACCTTATCTTGATTAATAATAAAATATAGTAATTCATCGAAAACTCTTTCGGTCTTTGGACGCACGTTTATTATACATCTATTAAACTTAGTACCGTTTGTTGCCATGGCTAAAATGTAATTTCCATACAAAAAACTGATAACTGATTGAGATTCTTATCAGCCAGTATATACCATGATTGGGTTAGCTGGGGTTCACGAAGACCAAGGACAAGACTCAGAGCCGACACACAAGAAACAGTTCAGTTCACATTTAATAAATGAGCAGAATTTTCCATATTCCGTCTGCAAAAACCAACCTAGAAGTTCAGGCTTTTTAGATAGCTTGTACTGTAGATATAGCATTATGTATGCGGTGAACTTTAAAAAAAAATTAAAATATAATAAAACAGCCGTTTACGTTTTATACATTTTATTATCACTAAGTAAAATTTTTGAGCGAAGGTACCTAATCTAATAGATAGTGTAGAAGTAAACTTACTGTTTTGCTTTGTAATTGTTGAACGAAGTATTCATAGACAAAATCGGCTCAAATATGACTAATTTAATCTGTGGCGTCCCGGTGATAATAAAGGGTCGTTGAAAATTACGAATCTGTGGACAATAGTTGCCTTGGTGCGGTGAACCGGCCACTCAACTCGAAGTTGGCTCGTGACCGACCGAAATAATTAGTATTACTTCCTCTTACAATTATTTTGTTGTAAAATTCCATGTTGATTTCTGAATTTATGCCATTTGCTGGTATAAAAAAAATGCCAGTCGAATTAAGGGTTTTGTTTTTAGATAACAGGGGGCAAACGGGCAAGGAGGCTCGCCTGAAGTTGAGTGATACCGCCGCCCTTGGACACTCTCAATGCCAGAGGGCTCGCGAGTGCGTTGCCAGCCTTTTAAGAATTAGTACTCTACTTTCTTCAAAGTCCCTATTCTGCCTCGTCGTCCGATGATGAAACTCAGCTGCAGATTCCGAACAACTCTTCTGAACACTCCGTGGTAAATGTGGTAAAAGATGCAGAGTGAACCCACATCTCTACGCAATGCAAGTTATTATCTAACAGACTTAAGTGATAATTTAAAAAAAAATGTGTTAATAATCACCATAACATAATATAAGTAGTGTTAGATATTTGTGTTGCTAACGTTACCCACATGTCCGTGTGAACGGCAGCGGCGCAGACGCACAAATAAACAACACGTAAATACAAGAAATTATTTAGATTTCGTATTGTCTTGAGAGCTTTCTAATTATTTTGTGCTTTGAAAGTTTGTAACAGGTTTTACGCTGCTAAATAAATATAAGCTGAAGCAGAGATTTTGGTTGAAAAAATGCTCAAGCAGTGAGTTTTCGAAGGTGTTTTACGCTCACTTTTAAAATTTCGTCTGTTTGCATTTAAAAGGCCGACAAAGAACTTGTTTGAAGTAGATTCACAGTTTTTTTGTGTCCGACCTGCTGCTAAGGACTAATTTCGATTACATTCGCAAAGCTTGTTAAGACTAATTGATGTAATTACAAATAGCGACAAATACGAAATAATACATTAAAATGTTCTATATAATATGCAGTGTCTTTATATCAAGAACCTTTTTGAAACTGCCATAAAAACTACCGTACAATCAAATCACAATTTGAATAAACATTCCAAATTTGAAGCATGACCCTTTATACTCTATCTGAACGAACCAGAGACTAAAAAAACTTATAAACCCTTTTTTGTTACAGAAAGCGGCCAGCCAGTTCGAAACTAGTTTAAGGATAAAAAAACAAAAACCCTCTGGACCGCATCTAGTAATGCTTGTGAGTTTATCTGTGCAACATTGAAGTTTGTAACAAGATGGCTGTGTTTCCCGCGTTTTTTGGATTGGTCCTAGTCTCACTAGTGACAGGTAAGTGTTTTATTTCTTTTTATAAATTAATATAATGTATTTTATTATTGTAGGGTGTTTTTTTATTAATAAAAAATTTCTATCAGTACACAAAGATGTAACAAAACCAAAAAAGAGACGTTACACATATATGACGTTTGAATTTTGTCAATAATAGCTTGTTAAAGTGAAAGATAAGCTAAACTAATTTTCGAACATTTTATTTCACACTAAGTAAACTTTACAAAGTAGGTAACTGTAACTTATTTTCTTAATATAAGTTATATTTTAAGTTTTTTACGTAATTAATTAAATTACCGACCGACCGCTTCACCGACAGAAATGCGTTCCTGTAGCGTTGTTTCGTAGACGAATAACGTTTCACATATTTAATATCCTTATGAAATTCCCTGAGTTCGATTTCCAGGGAACTTTAATTGATACAAAGATTCGCAGCATGCCTCGTTACATATTTTTAAATATAAAATGCAGATAGCATTATCATTTAACCAACAAATTGGGAGTGTTTGAATTAAAACATAAATTACCAATAGCCACTTGTGTTCAGTTGTAGTTCATCCGTTAGCGGTGTCAAGATCACATTACATAAACAGACAAACACACGTGGCAGTTTTTCTTAATGTTTACGTTACAATAATATAGCTTCCGTTGAACGTGTTGCTTTTGATGTCTGTGTTGTTAAGTGGGCATTAGTGACGTCAAGCGACACTTGCCGCGGTCAAGGTTTTGATGGGTAAGAGAGAGTTTGGTAAAATCATTTCTAGTTATATTAAAATTAATTTATCAGAAACACAGTAAATTTCTCTCTTTTTCCTGTGTTATTTCTCTCTCTGTCTTACCTGACTTATAAAGTTTACAGTCTGTTAAGTAAATTATAATTTCATTGTCGACGTCCGTCGTCCCACAACTGAGTGTTTAAAGGCAGATTTTGCCGCCAGCCAGCTGGAACCAGCTGCCCACTGAAGTATTTCCGAACCAATTCGACTTTGGGTCCTTCAAAGAGCGTACCAATTCTCAAAAGGCCGGCAACGCACTTGCCTTTGGCATTGAGAGTGTCAATGGGCGGCGGTATCGCTTAACGTCAGGAGAACTTCCCGCCCCCTGTTCTATAAAAAAAAACTCAAATTTGTTTTAGTACACAACCTTTCCAAATGAATCCAATTATCGTAAAGCTCTCACATAACTTCATACTTAAACTTTCGAAGTGACGGTCTTCCATAAAACAGTTCCTTCATCCCTCCAAAACTGCCAAAACACTTCTACAACTTCCTCACTCCATTGTTGTGTATCCCTTCTTTTTGTTACATCGAAAATTTTCCAAGAATATGTCAGACGGAAGCATTAATTCCTCATGTGTCCATGAACTGTGAAATTCAGTTCAACTAAAAATAAACGTCTGCATTCTCTGCGTCGCGGTCAAAGTTAACGCTATTTCTGGCCTACTTGTTGCGTCCATAGACCATACACACGTTGACATAGATAATAGAACAGTATCTAGCATGTCAAAATGACTTAAGTAATAGTAAAAAATCTCTGAAAACATACGAAAAATAAGTCTTAAGTATATTTCTGATTGCTTCGAAGTGTTTAATAGAGATTTGTCAGCAATTCGGTCACCAGATGGAGGATGGCATACACAAGACAAACTTTAAGTAAACTTCACCTTCCGGGATTTAGTCTTTGCCTACTATATACCACAGACTGTTGTATACAGTTTGAAAATAAACAAAATTGCAACTCAAAATGAAACAATTTGTTAAAATCAACCATTTTGTTATTGAAGAACTGGGAACCCGGACACAGGTATTTTTTACTTTAAAGTGTTCCCAAATCTTACACATTGAAGTGTATTGTTATAATGAATAAAAAAATTTATAAACATATATATATGTATAAATATATTTACATATATTTAAGATGCTAGTCTTCTAATAGGCAAGTAGACTGATCCTTCTGTGCCTGACACACGCCGTCAAGTTTTAGGGTCTATGGCAAGCCGGTTTCCTAATTATATTTTTTTTTAAATACGTAAATTACTTAATAACGCTAGAGCACGCGTGTGACTCTCATCCCTGCGTTCATAAGTTCAAGGCCCCGTTTCTTTCTATATGCGCACTTAAAATTCGCTCAAACGGTGAAGGAAAACAGTTGACGGCGTGTGGCACAGGAGGCTGATCACATACTTGCCTGGTTGAAAAATGATTATGAAACAGATACAGAAATCTGAGGCCCAGACCTAAAAAGATTGTAGTGCCACTGATTTATTTATTTTTACTTAATAACGCTTCTATTTATCCCGGGTTAACACTTTTTAATTTCATAAATAAGCGTTGGTATTTTCGATACACGTTTTAATACATTCACACATATTAGGTAGTTCTATTGTTTTTGGAAAACAAAACAGTCTGTAATGAATTTCAAGTACATTCTATACTCTATAGCCACCGAGTTACATAACCTTAATCACACATGACTCACGTATAACGGTATCTAATTATCGTTTCGCTAAAATAAGGAAACCGCGTGGGAAATATCTATTGTTTTTAGGCCAATTCAAGACCTACCTCAATGTTACTTTTATACGGGAGGGCAATTGACAGTTGGCCTCCCGTGTAAAAGTAACACGTCTTCTTTCCATAGCGTTAAGTGCGCGTGGTTTCCTCGGGGGAAGCTTCAGGGAAAGTAGAAAGTTATTCTTTAATAACTTACGAAAGTTATGAAAAATATTCACACTATTTTTGCTGGTAAATGTTTAATATTTTCCGAGACATTATTGCAAAAGCTCTAACTAACGTCAAAAAAGTAGTTTATGAAAGAAACGTTTGTCTGTGCGCTGATTTATTTGTTTTTTTTTAATTTTGTGTATTACATTTCGTAAAATATATCATTAGTTAGATATGGAATGTCTTTCCGTTTATTATATCTTATTTGATATTTTTGAGAAAGTCTTCTTTGATAAAAACCTATCAAGGAAGTTCCAAGATTCTTCAATCGTCATTCAACCCACTTTGCGTTGGTTCACCGTTAGTGAAATCGAGCGTGCTTATTGTACTGTAATTATTACTAGTTCATGACCGCGGATTCGTTCGTAAAAATATAATACTGAATAATGGATGAGAAAGACATTAACAATCAATTACTTTTTATTTTATAATCCTACAGCTAACATAAATAATATAAAACAAAACACAATCAAACTAAACATATAGCCAAATATGTGCCAATAAATATATATAACAAAGTAATACCTAATTCGGTTGTTTCGTGATGGTGTGAAGTGAGGGTATGTATATCTTAATGGAAAAGAGTTGCTGTATGAGGGTCCACAATTACCGTAGAGCAATGTTCAATGCAATGTACTAGGGGAGAGTTCAAGTATTACGTCACGCAATTTTTGGAGATTATTGACACCCCCCCATGTAACGCGCCGTAACGTTTTTCTATACCCAAGTATAGTAAAACGTGACCACCTAGTGACTCTTTATGGTGGTGGTGTAAAGTACTGGAAAGTCGAAAATAATATTAACAATAACGCGTAATTCAATTGCTGCCCGGCATCGTTACGTTTTACAAAAGGACCCCCAAATTCGTTACGTAATACTTGAACGGTCCCTTGGTAGCGTTTCATCATTATTTTTTTGTAAAGTATATCTTCATAAATACAAAACTAAGCCCCTAACCATGAGTAAATTAGTCTATGACCACATTTAAAAATTCTGTGTTGCAAATAAACTCAATTTGCCAATAAAATTGGCATTCGTTTACGCCTATCGAACTATAAAATGTAATAGAAATACCTGCGCGTCTGTGTTGCCAATTTATTACATTATTTTCGCTTTCGCTCGGGAGAGCTTATTTGAATTAGGCTTGGAACATAAACTAGAAACTTTTTATTATTGCTCTCCATTGTTTTACTCGCAGTGAACATATTTGTTGAAACCTGTTCACTGTATCTGTGATTAGGTTAGGAAGACTAAAATAGATATAATTTAACTAAAAAGATACAATACAATGTGATCCTTTTCCAAAGTATTGGATAGGTACTTATTAGTTACGAATGGCTAAAAGTAATATGTGCGTAGAGTTTATAATGCATGGCAACGATAAAATATGATATACTGACATTTTGTAACACTATGTTTTAAACTACGAGAACCAATTTTTTTGTTAAAACGACAAAGAAGCGTTGTCTACCAATACACTCATTCAATTTCATTGATATTTCGTTCCAATGCGATTCATCAATTTCATTGTTTGAAACCTCGGTCGATGACACGACCTCAGCACTAAGAAATCTTACGAAAATTTATCCCTATTTATTTACTTAAACATCGAAGTTTCGGGAAAGTACAAAGATAGGGAATATGGAATTTTAAATGATTAAAATATAAAGGCAAAAATTTCTGCAAACATTTCATATTTAAATTGAAGATTAGATTAATAGTAATACTATTAAGCAAAATTGTATGTATTAATATCTGATTTACGATTATTTAAAGCTATAACGTACTTCATATCATGGCAGCTTTATATTAAAACTTTGTGTGAAAAATGACCCTTCAGTGGCCTGAATTTGCGACGAGAACTTATAGAGATATTATCTATGATATTCGTTTGGCGTTTCAAATAATTACCAACTATACAGGATGGATGGAGGAAGTAAAGAACAGATTCAAATGGAAAGTTCTGGCGGAGGCCTTTATCCAAAAGGTATATATACCATACTGCAGAACACAAAGTATATAGAAATAACAAAGACTAACGTAGACTAACTGTTTAGTATCAAAATAAACACCCATTGATTTATATTTTTATAGTATTTAATATGGCTTTATAACTATTAAAAATTATGTATAGCGATTTTACTTAAAAGTATGAAACGTTTATAACAGCAATTTTTTTATAAATATCACTGACAGTGAATACGTCATTTAACGATAACACCGTTACTTCTTGTATATAAAAAAACGTTATCAGAAATAGAATATCTTGCAACCATACTTTTCTGAAAGAGTTTATAATTTTTTTTGTGTATATTCTGAGAAAACTATTTTATTTTTTTTACGATTTGTCGTTATAATACATATAACCCTTCTACCAAATCCCATTTTAATAAGGATATTAGTACTAATAATCTTTATATAGCAGAACACCGGGACATCTAGTAAATGTATAAATATTAAATTGTCTTCTAAATTGTTACCTTTCACATTTTCATAGAGAGTATTAACATTTTGGTACATCAAAGTATAGCTATTGTCTGGGCGTCGCACTGCGAGTCATTGCACTTAAGACAAGGTTTTTAACATCCCACCTCACCCCCTTAACCACCCAACGAGAAAATGGTGCTTTTGACAGGTTTTTAAGTTTTTAAAGCGAAAGAAAATACAACAATTATGTGTGACAATAAATTGTATACAATATACAATTACATACGGCAATATAGTTTTACGATTGATCTATATATAAATAATAAATTTAAAAAATCAGTGCCGCTACAACCAGTTTAGGTCTGGGCCTCAGATTTCTGTATCTTTTTCATGATCATTTGTCAATCTAATAGGCAAGTGATCAGCCTTCTGTGCCTGACACACGCCGACACGTCGACTTTTTCAACTTGCCTCAGTCTAAGGCAAGACGGTTTCCTCACGATGTTTTCCTTTACCGTTCGAGCGAATGTTAAATGCGCACATAGAAAGAAAGTCCATTAGTTCATAGCTGGGGATCAAACATACGACCTCAGGGATGAGAGTTGCACTCTGAAGGCAACAAGGCCAACACGGCGTATATAAATAAATTTATTATAAGTGATTCGCAAAATACAATATTATCTTCACAACCGTGGAAATAGAACGCATATGATACATATTCTTTAACTATAGAAGCTATCTCTAGGCTAAATACGTTGAAGCTGAAGCTTAAATTTGCAGCATACTAAAGATTTATTGCGTACGAAGTATAATTTAGTAAGTAGCAATTATTGAGCTACCACAATGTCGGTACAACTTTCTCTTGCAACAAGTCAGTCAAGTTTTTAACAACTCCACTCTCACTCCGCTTAAAAGAGCTAACTATTAAATATAGGAGATTATTCTCACATACATTTTATACTATATTAATATCTATATATTTTTAACTCCCTTAGACAGAGAAGGATTAAGCAGAAAACTTTGACGCTCTTGATTTGATAACTGGCAGTAAATGTAAAGTTAAAAGCAATTAATATGTATTTTTATTAACGTTTATAAGTGTACATTGTGTTACCTAAATGAATAAATGATTTTGAATTATAATTTGAATTGAAATCAAAGTCTTTACACAATTATGTAGATCGTAACTTATATTTAATTCCATAAGCGAGGATGGAATTAAAGCTATGTCCTTTACAGTCGCCCTAAAACTTACATTGATTCTAGAATTGATATTAGGATTATAGTTTTAAAGGTCAATGTACTGTACAAGTCAGTGACCGCTCTTTGATCAAGGACAATAATACGCACGATCCGTCTATTTGAAGCTTCAATGAGTTATCTCAAATCTTGTATCTATTTCACGGCTACGGCTATAAAATATTTCCCAAAACAGAATGTTAGCTTTTGCCAATTAAAATCATTTTAAAGTGTATTCATTCAACGGAAATCTTATCAAAACCGCCTACTGCCTATCTGTCTAAATTATTTTTGTAGTGCTAGTCAAGTCAATTTAAATTTTCGTTATATAAGAATGGTTAGACCTTTTTTGGGAATACAGTAAAAAAACTATTATAACTGATTCAAAGGTTTTGTTACGATTTTACAAATATTGATTACATTACTAAAACGCAAATATAATCATACATAATTCTTATATTAAAACAAAACGCTTTTTCTATAGTCTTTCGTTGTTACGTGATTTAACGAAAAAAGACAATTATAAAAAAATCTTATTAACGTTTATCGAATAGTCAAATATCATAATTTTATTAAACTGACGCTCATCTTTATAAGCGGATTAAAATGATGGTTTTGGCCGTGGCCACATTAAAACTATACAAACCTGTTTCTTTACTTAGTCTCTATACTAGAACCTGTTTTAGGACAATAGTAACACAACCCACAACGTCCTACGCTCGTCGACAGACATAATATTGTGTCTAGACTGTGCGTCAATGAAATAATAAGGTTAGAGATTTTCAGTGAATCCGTCGTTTTCATAGAATGTCTGTTTTAATTTTATTTTTGCAAAATTTTATTTTTTTAAATTCTTTGTACATCAAATTTGTAGGTAGGTATACTTTTTAATTATGTTAATTTTAGTTCGGTTCTTCTTTCTAAAAAATCTTTATTTTACAAACTAACTGTAAACCATGGCATAAAATTAAATAACTTTTAAAACTCAAATAAAAATATTTTAAGGTAGGCAACGCATTTATAAAGGAAGGTTGGTAAGTTATCTTACCCGAACCGGCTCAATTGCCCCCCAGAATATATATATAGTTCGTACTTATTACTATCATATGATACCTTTATAATACTATGTATCTGTTTTGTCTAATCGTTCATTAAAGTAAATAATTAAGAATTACTCATTGTTTTATTCCTAAAAGCAACATCTAACAGCTGACAGTGGTAAAACCTAGCATATACTGAATTCGAATAGTAAAAGCTCGAAAAAATCGTAGTTTTTTCAGAAATACTTACATTTACCAACTCATGTCGGTAAATCCTAAGACTTACACTTAAATCTTAAGATTAACAGTAGTTCGAGCTTTTACATTATACATGTATGTGTATTTTATTTGTGAAATAAATCTTTCCCTTCTAATATAAAGTACTAATCGAAAACATCTTTGAAGTGAAAACCCAAAATTACCGTATGCGGGGATGTGTTGAATTCTATTTTAAATTGCGAATATTTCGCGAGCAACGCTCCGTTGGTTGCTAAAATTAAACACCACATGTTTTGATAGGAGATATTTTAACCAACGGCACTTTGGAATTGTTTTGTAAACATCGCCAATATAAAATTTTCTTTTTAGCTTTAAAAATTAAATAAACGTATATAATATTTTGGTTTGTACCTTGTGGCTTAGCGGTTATCATATCTACCTGAAGGTCCTAAAAGCAGGAGATAAAATGGGAGGCTCATATCATATAATTACAATAAACCTTGTCGAAGCGAAAATACTGCAAATTCAGATATTTTATTTTATTCCTTTCTTGCTAGCCCTAATATATTATATAGATATTATGATGATAATATTTGCCTAAATAAAGTATATATATCACGGAGGGCAAACGAGCCTAAAACGCCCAAAAAGGGCAGTCGTCGCAACCCATGGACACCCAATTTAGTGAGTGCGTTGCCGACCTTTGAAGGAGTACTGTGCTCTTTTAAACAGTTGAAGGTCGTATCCTGCATGGAAGACCCAACTGAAAGCCCACAGTTCGCTAGTTGCCAAAAGAAAATATCTTGTGCGGACCGTGGTAGGTGATGGAGGAGATCAGGAGGGATCAACCCAAACAAGTCTTCAGAATATGTTTACGCCGTGTTTGTGATACTAGCAACTTGTCCCCGCTTCGCATGGGTAGTAGAGGTTAACGCGGTACAGCGATCTTTTAGAACATCGCTGTTCGAACCTGAATTTAAAATTGTGAATTCTGTTTCTTTTGGATAAAAACTCTTTCAATGTGTTATGTAAATTCATAAACGCAGTGACTAAACCATGGGCATGTGGCAAGTCGTAAAGGGCCGACACTCGCAAATCTTTAGTGTTCATGGGCTGGTATCAGTCTTGTCTTTTTTTTTATTTAATAGGGGGCAAACGGGCAGGAGGCTTACCTGATGTTAAGTGACAGGCCCATGGACACTCACATTGCCAGAAGTCTCGCAAGTGCGTTGCCCGCCTTTTAAGCATTGATATGCTCTTTTCTTTAAGGACCCTAAGTTGACTTGGTTTGGATATACTTAGTGGGCAGCTGGTTCCAAATAGTGGTGGTGCGCGGCAAAAACTATCTTAAGAAACGCTCAGTTGTGTAATACGGATGGTATTTTGTATTCTGCCTTGAAGTCCAATGATGAAACTCAGCTGCAGTATTCCGTATTCTATATAAACAGCTGTATTGCTGTACCATGAACTGTCCTAGTTTCGATAACATTTTTTAATATTAAAATCTTGCAGCGAACGAAGCCGTGGGCTATAGCTATAAGGGGAAAATCATTTCTAAGATGGGAAAATTATGCAAAAATAACATTTTCTGTTTTACCATTAAAATTACGATCAAACTCAGAATGTTGAAGTTTTCAACTCATTTCCATAACACAAGTTTTATTGTATAATTTGTATAAATTGGATAAGCTTCGATCCGGACTTAAGAAATAATGTATAGTAAATATATTCATATGTAGAAAAAGCTACTGTTTCGTGACCATTTATTTTTATTGATAGAAAAGTAGGTAGAGTGGTTGCCTGGAAGAGATCGCTCGAAAGCGATAAGGCCGCCAGTTGCCTTCCTTTTCATTTAATTATGTCAATTGTATTATGTTTCTGCAACGTAGTATTAATAAGTAATAAATAAATAGATAATCAGCATTCTTTGCCTGACTCACGCCAAAGTTTTGGGTCTAAGGCAATGCTTCCGTCTCGATGTTTTCTTACGATTCTCTAATGCGCTACGAGTCTTAGAGCGTAGTCTTAGGTGCAGAGCCGGGGTTTGAATCTGAAACCTCAGGGATGTCAGTCTCCCTAATTTAAATATGTATTAAGTATATATGCATACTTATCAATTGTAAACTAAAAATATTATTATTTATATTATCACCATATAAAATATTATTTCGTTGAAACAGAATTTATTTCAATTAACTAGCTAAGAGTCCAGAAAGAGAAGAAAGCTTGCGACTTCTGATTACATTTAAATAATAAATTACAATTGAAGTCATTCATATTTCTCTTTTTCTCGCTGAAATTAAAAGTTTTGAGAAAAATCGGAGAGAAAATTGAATTTTAAAGAAATTTATAAGTTTTTTAAATTAACAAATAGTTTCCGAGACTCGAAGTCGGTACGGAAAGTATCAGGTCAATTGAAACAAAGTAAATACAGAAGTCATTGTACTGAACTAAAAGCCACTACATTGTTTGTATGAAGCGCCTTTATAGCATCAGACTAGGCGTTCTTGAATTATCAAATCAAATTCTATGTTTCGCAGTGTAGGCATTTTATAATAAAAACTTTTCGTAATATTGCCCAATCCATTACCTCAGGGTACACATCTACTTTCACGTAATTTCTTAATAAATAATATTTGAACCGACCAAGTAAAGTATGAGATTTTTTGACGTGTACTTGATTTTGAACTTAATTTTATATTGTAAATAAAAGTATTACATAACGACTGTGTAATTTATTAAATCTAGTATATTCTTCTTTATTCATGTTTAGCGAACTGTACACCGTGATTGCCGTCTGACACGCTAGACTGCTACTTGCATCGTAATGCATATATTATTTCCTAATTTTATATATCCTTTAAAATTATTATCTTCAATTAAGAATATAGATAAAGTATTTAATGAAGTTTTTATACCTGATAAATAATATACTTTATATAGCGCAAATTAGGCCCAGCATGGAGTACAGTTCTCTACTCTGGACGGGAGCTCCCCAGTATCAGCTCCTTCCACTTGACCGTATTCAATGAAGGGCGGTTCGAATCGTTGACGATATTTAAGGCAGTTTTTGCCACCACTATGTTGAACCAGCTGCCCACTGATGTATTTCCGACTGTACTAAGGGTCCTTCAAGAAAAAAGCGTACCAATTCTTAAAAGGCCGAAAATGTACTCGCGAACCGTTTGGCAATGTCTATGGGCGGCGGTATGACTTAACATCAGATGAGCCTTCTGCCCGTTTAACCCCTGTATAAAGAAGGTAATATACCCACGTTTTGTACGATTGAATAGCAGAGTTATTGTTTTGCAGATAACAATTCTTCATTGGCTCAAATATTTTTTCTACTTCATTTCTTTCAGAGGAAAAGACATCCAGTGGATATAGTGGTTTGGTGACATTGAACCCACCTCGGTACAGTATCTCTGGTGGGTCAGATATTGTAAAATATAAAATAAATCGTATCGTGAGGCATAAATTCAAACGCATTTAGCGAGCGAACACAAGTGTATTACACTCGAGCCATAATGACAGTGAAGCAACACACAAATCCATTTACAAAGTGAACTTCTATAGACTTTAATGTCTCTACGTAAAATCTTTGTAGTTCTTAAATTATAGATAACTCTTCAATAAGGTTCTATATCCAAAATACCGCCCGTATTTCTAACGAGACGTTATTCTAAAAGGCTGTCTAACGCCCTTAAAAATGTACTCGTAATTTGATGCGATGATATTAAAGGTCTGCTGTCAATGTTTGAACATGCAAAATATACATTTCTATGTCATATATATATTCGCTTGAATTCGGATAAATAAAATTATGTACACGCGTTAGAAGTTATACTTCTTTGGAGTAACAAGATAAAAATCTTTTTAAAATTTTATCTTTCGCCTCATTCTACGTTTGTAGAAAAAACGTCATTAACAATAGCGAAAAGGTATTTAACGCATTATCTAGTTAAATAAAGTTTATTTAAATATCACAAACAAATATTTCTACATTATTAAAGAAATTGACATTTTTTATTTTTTCAATGTTGACTATGCTAACTTCAGGGTGTCGGTTTTTTGTGACGGCGTGCGCGCGCATCGAAAAAATGTACTCTCATAATTTTTCCCTAACGCGCCAAAAGAAGTATAACTTGAAAAAACTCAGATAAAACTGTAGGATCTTTTACCGAAATGGTCCAAGCATACGCCAACGATATTCGTCAAATTTTTAATTTTTCTAATAATATAATATTTAATCTTTATTGTTTAATTTACGTTTAACGAAAGCTTTGAATTTATTTAATGATAATTCTCTAAGTAGGAGGTTGTTGTAAAAACGAATACGAATGGTCTATGGGCGGCGTTATCACTTAACACCAGATGGGCCTTCTGCCGATTTAAAAAAAATTAGAATTCAAATTCACTTCTTTGTGTTGTAAATAAACACAATTATTTCATCAAATACTTTGTATAGTGACTAACGTTTAATTAAGTTTTTCCATTGTTTGCCAAGTGGGGAAGACATAATCATGTATTGTTTAGCACTTATATGTCCATGCCAATAACCTACACGCCCTTGGCATAAATATACAGTCATACACATGAAATATTGGTTTTTATAAAATTCTTGAATACATGGATTATAACAAAGCATGTATAAGAACAAATTATCGAAGTTGCTTCTGTGAGACACCAAAATTATAAATAGCATTTTTACTTAATCGCACGTTGAAACCACTAGGCCAACTGCTCGACTTCTCTCATCCCTGGGGTCGTAGGTTCGAACCTCGGCTGTGCACTGATAGATAGTGTAATTCAGGCACAGAAGGTTGATGGCCCATTAGAAATGATCACGGAACAGATAGAGAAATCTGAGACCCAGATCTTAAAGATTGTGGCGCCAATGGTATATATATTTTTTCCTAATAAATTTTTAATCTGGTCATACAGAACTGTTCGTACGAGATGCCTACTGTACCCTTTGAAAGGTCATGTAGTCTAATTTTATTTTTTAATTACAGGTAAGAACAATGCGGTTTGAACGTGTACTTGTAAGTTAAAAAATAATATTCGTATAATAAGATTTGAAAATCTCGTAAATCAGCAAAATTATTATCCCATTTACGCAATAAAGCGCCCCTATTGTCGGGAACTAATTTAACGTTTAGAATTCGAGGCACAGAATATAATTTATAGCATTTGTGTATAAAAGTGTATTTGTACAATAATTAACGCCATCTAAAATATTCCCTCTTGATCTGTAAGTAAATTTCCTTTAAAATTTAAATTTCTTGTACCCTCTAGATATCCCAGGCATCCCATCATTCCATTTGTCCCTCCTTTCCGAAGAACGCGTTTTGGTCAAAGCTCACCGATGGCCAGATTGAGCATTCTGATAAACGAGCTAGGTCTGGATATCCTGGATTTTCGTTTTGTTTTTGTAACTTATTTGTTTTGTTTAATATTTGTTCTCTTCGTGTATCGTGTTTGCCTATAAGTGCTTGTGTACCAATGTATCAATGTGCCAAGCGTTGGCGAGCTTTTATCAATAAAAAAGTGTTTAAGCTACTTAAGGCACAAAGAAAGCAAGTAACAGATTAAAATATTTTAATCTGTCATACAATATTCTAGGTTTACAGAAAACATAATTTAAAAAAGGACGTGAAGTTTTGAATACTGAAAATATGCTTTAAGGCAGGTTCTGGAACGTAATGAGATTAGATTTTACATATAAATGAGATAGTAAAAAGTTTAAAATTCATAGCATAGACGTCAGGTCGCTGAATATTCATGTAATGGACCTAGAGCTATATCGCAGGAAATAAAGAAAAATATAAAAATGAATGAGTTCATATTAATAATAATTTAAGTCAATCTTTACAATAAAATATACAATTTAGTTTTTAGATTTTTTGAAATTGTTTTGTTATCCTAACTTTTCGTATCATTGGAACGCCTTGGTAAAGGCCTCCTCCAGCTTTTTCTAAATATAGTTTTCTTTCTCCATTAGCTTCCTGTTATCGCTTCTATTTCTTCTATCCGTTTTTTTTATGTTTGGAGTAAATTGGCTTAAACATGTGAACAATGCGTATATGCACATACTCATACATTCGCACATACCTAAGTTTTTTAGTAACTAAGACTAGGTACTTTTTTTTAAAACAAATGTTTTAAACATGCACCATCTACTACGAAAGAACTGTAATCTAGTCAACAACACAGGGGCTGCCTTGTTGTGGAAGACGTTTTATTATTATTATGTACAAACAAAGTTTATAAACCTTCTCAAACTTCTAGATAGCGGGCATATAACGCCATACGTTTTGCAATCCCGATGACACTTGTATAACTTCTGATTGTCAAGTTTGGTTCGGTGCAATTAATTCAATATATTTTTAACGGACAAAATAAGCGTGGTAGCTTCAGTTAGCTGGTTCCACATAGTGTGGGTGGCAAATTGCCTTAAAAACGCTCAGTTGTAGAACGGCGGACGTCCGATGATGAATACATGAAATTGCAAATTGGTTTTGTAGTTGTCTACTTGCTCCGTTATCGTATCGCTAAGCGTTTATTACATTACTATTATGACATTTTCAATATGTCAAGTGAAGTAAGTCCTTACAATTTCATAGCACACCAAAATTTGGAGATTGAAAAGAATGGCGTTCTTTCTTTGACTGGAGTAAATGTTCATTTGAGTTCATACATCTCACAAAATATAACTAAGTATACTAAATATTGAAATAAAAGAGTGAATGTGGAGCATTTCTTGCCCGTTCTTCTCACCCCTCCTTTTAAGGCAACTACGAATTCTTTCTTTTGGACGTTCAAAAGTGCCATTTTAGGTGGTCTAATTGAAATAAATGATTTGACTTGACTTGATTTTAGATATTCCAAGCATTGTTAGGTTAACAATATGATTAAATCGATTTTAATTATGATTTGATTAACATCCGTTTCAATTCCACGTATTAAAAAGATCTTTATATTTATTTCCATATAAATATCAATAATTTCGTATATATTTTGTCACGACCTCAATTACATTATCTCCCCCTCGATATATATACAAAATTTCCGTAATTATAATGGTCACGTCCATCTGTCCGTCACGGATGAGTTAAACAGGTGTTTTTGTACAAAATACGCGGCCCCTCATTTCGTATTCAACGGTTATTCAATTTTATTTGTTCTCTTACTGTAAGCAATTTAAAATAGATTGTTTTTTTTTACAAATTATGCCAATGGCGTGGCGTATTATTTTTAAGTTGTTGCCAAGAATTCACACTCTCGCCGAAATAAAATCATCAAGAAAACCAGAACATCAAGGCCCTAAAATCAAAACAAAGACAAATAATCTATGGAACACATATATATAAATATAAATGTGACAGTCCCATACAACAGGGGTACTTACGAGAAATCTCTCGTATAATATCTCTATATGAAGAAAATATGAATTTTGAAATATATAAAGATATATTCCCAAAATTACCAAAGTTAGCTTAGAAATGTATATCCTAAAGCGTTGATATTTCCGCCAAAACCTTTGTTTGAATAGGCTAGAAGACTGATTATATATGTACTTGAAAACACACATAGGTACTATACACATACTATAAATAAGAATGATATTGACCCATTTATTTTAAAGGTTTAAGGAATATTTAATACAATGTAAATATTTTAATAAAAATATGTCTTCATTTGTGTTGTTTTGCTAGATAAAATTCTAAATACGAAACCGCAAAAACATCGAGCGAAAATAGATTTTAAAGTCAAACGATGCATGTTATAGACTGATTTACAGCGACCACGTCAGAAAGTAACTAATAGCGGCGAGGTAGTTTATAAAAGTTGCCTATGGATTTTTAGAAAAACACAGATACAAAATTAGTATACCAGAATGCCGTTATGAAACAAGATGTCATCTCATTGTATATAAAATATTCTTATTATTTGCCACGATGTCAAATCAACGTTTTTTTTCTTACACTGTCTCTGTCTATGGCTGCATTCCTGGTAGATCTACTTGATCTGTCTTATTTATTGCATTATCTGTTACATTCGAATTATCGATATTTATAACGTATTTCAGCAATTAAAAATTTATAGTAATTTGACACATTGTGTGTCTGTGGCTAACCCATAGATCTGGATAAGACATAGACTGCTTTACTTCTTGATTATCTGTATGATTTATGTTCTGTTTTTTATAACAAATAAAATTTGCATACATGTACGAAGTCTTAACAAACCTTTACACCCCTACGTATTGAGAACATCCTGTATAATTTCCTTTGTCATTGATCGCACCGTTACCGGAAGTGCGAACGGTGAGCGGCCACGCTCTAGTGCGGACATTTTATTGTGTTCTGACATTCTGTATCAGTTATTTTTTAGTTTACAGTTATGTCGATTGGCGTATAATTTAAGGAGCTTAAAACAATTTAATTTCAAATTTCTTGTTGGCTTTGGATTGAATTTTTTGTGCTAGTTTTTCTTTGCCTTAACGGTCTACATTATATCGAACGTTATAGTTAAATCATGGTAAAGTTTTTTTATATTACGTCTTTAAACTTCAAAGATTTTTTTAATTACTTACTTAAAAAGGTTTGGCGTGGCAAGTCGCTTAACTACTTCCTTTAAAATGCGGAATTTCACGTTCAACGTTCGTAAAAGGCGGGAAAAGTGACAGCGACGGCTGTCAAATGTCACTCAATGCCCGTGAGGGTCGGGGAGGTCAAATTAACTTTCTGCGAGTAAAATATTAATTACATAATTGACAGGTGTTAGACGATTAATCATTGCCAGGGTTGCACCGTACATACATTCACTATTTAATAAATAAAAACTATATAATTTATCTAAAAATATGAAAGCTTTGCCTATTTTATATCCCCGTTTTTTAACTTTGCATAAAGATCATCTAGACCACGATTATCAATATTTATACCCTGAATTCATGTATTTTATCTTTGTATTATTATTTATTAAGATGGTTTTTACAAGTTCTGTTAATACAAATTTCTATTGGAAAAGTTAGGACAAACCTTTTTACTATAATAATATATATGGGATACGACGGCATCTTCTCTTATAAAAGAAAACGTTTATTTAAACACACACACTAAGGATTATTAACAAAGAGAGTAGAAACTAAATATAATATACAGTTGTGCGCAGCGTTATTTTGGCCTTACTCTGTACTCTCGAACAATCCTTGTGACCACACCGCTGATTTTCAGTGAGGCCATTGAGGATATACATTATATATAAGCCCCTATACCGATAAGCGCCTGTAAACGTTTTAAACGTATAATTCGTTACCGATAGACAGAATTCAACGCTGAGAGGGATTTCATCTTAAAATTTAAACAACCTCGGATATTTATGATCGACTGTCTAGTATTAAAATTACTTTTAAATGGTCATAATTTAGAAATGTATTTTTATTGTATTTTATTTTTTATCTGTAAGAATTGATAGGTTTAAATAAATAGTAGGCATTTTTATTTGTTATATTTTTACATAGACCAACTTTATTCTACACGTTCAGGCTACATATTAAACTAGGCTTTAAAAAATTCTGCATAAAGTTTGCCTCATGTGTAGTGTGTAACTTGCATCTTGACTCCTAAGTGGTAGGAATGACCGCGTCACCTATTTTATGCATGAAATCATTTACGTATTCCGCTACAGTGGCTAAAATGCCATTGGTAGTCAGAAGTCATTGAATGGGTGATATAAAACTAATCAATTGAATAACGCAAAAATGTGAAAAGTCATAAAACGATCATAATATATTTATGGTTCATAAATGTCTTTTAAAGTATTATTTATTGTAATTTCTCTTGTTTTTAGACCTGTCAAAAAAATCGCAACTTGAATAACTGTCAACTTGACAGATCTTAAAACAAGAGAAATTACAGGCTATCAAATAACCTTTCCAGTTGGTTTGTTCGTTGAGGGTTTATTCAATCGGCAGCTAAATAGGCATCTCCTGGACAGGAGTGCCATCTCACTTCAAGTAGGATTGTGGCCAAACGTTTTTCCACTTCTGTTAAAAAAATCCTATATTTTTTCATGATCCTTCCATTACGTAGCTATGGCGTACAGAACACAAAAACAAAAGAAATTAACGATATAATTGTATATTATTATTATAGTGTGTGGTATTATCTTTATTTTCATACATTCTATATATATACATATATGTATAATGTATATATGTCGTTAATAGCTAGCATTATGTTATGTTTGACCACTTTGTGAGGTATGCAAAATCACTCAAAAGATTGTGTATAATTATTTATTTTATTAATTAACCTTTGATCGAAAAACCTCAGAGAATTCCGTAAAAGCTTAACTAAAGCTTCTTGACAAAGCTTACTGTCGAACTTATAAGCTCGAATATTACTTCAGTTAGCTTTCCAATGGATTTGGAAAGCGATTGGAGATATAGTGACGTGCCAATATCGATAAAAGTAGTTCATTAGATGTTAAAATAGGAAATAACATTCTCTACATCTTTCACTTTTTAGAATTGTACTTATTATAGACAATTCTTTTTAAATTTACAAATTTTTCTTATACTATTTAATAATATATTTCTAACTCTATGTAAATAGTATCAAGCAAACTAAAACTTAAAAAATTTAAGCGTCGTTCCTCAACTGAGCGTTTTTAAGTAAGTTTTGGCTACTTACCATCACCATGTGGAACCAGCTGCAGACTGACCAATTATCGAACCAATTGGACTTAGGGTTCTTCTAGAAAAGAGCGTACCAATTATTAAAAAGCCTGCAACGCATTTTCTAGCCCTCTGGCATTGAGTGTCCATGGGCGACGGATCACTTAACATCAGGTGAGCCTCTTGCCCGTTTGCCCTCTGTTTTATAAGATAAAAAAATACTGTTATACTTTCAAAATGTTAGTAACACGTACTTGATATCTAGACTTACATATTGTACGTGTCATATAAAATGCAATTTAAAAAAGCACAACATCACTGGCCTGTCCATTCTCACGCCTATATATAATTTCTGATTTCTACTCGATAGCTATTTAATTATGCTGACATTATTTGCAATTTCCCGTGATAATTTGATTGACAGCACTTAGTAATAGTGCAATGATTTACAAGGTTTTCTAAGTTATGCAAACTCAATAGAAAAGGGATATTTAAGATTTAGAAACGCTACTACTAATTCGTGCTTTTAGGTGAGATTTAAATGACGTTCTTAATATAAGTTTTATATAGTATCCCTCGGTAGACCCGCACCGCGTTAGGTAACCGCGTTGTAGGAGTATTCTCGTGCAATACGTACAAACACGAGTTTAATAAAGTTATTTAGTTTAATTTTATAACACACAACTGAAACAGCTGCCAAAGTACGTAAAACTCATCTCCGCGTTATAGTGGTAATATCGCGTTATATGTGGGAAAATCGCGTTATAGCGGGGATTACAGTACCTCCTAGTATCCGCTGCTTCTATGGTGTGGATTATTTTGGGTTTTTTGTGACCTTACAATAATCTTTATGTTTTAGTAAATACAAAATACCATAATGAATCCTTCAACGAAGCCTTCATTAGGAATCACGCCATCTATTGGGTAACTTTTGTCTTTTTGGCTTTCATACGCAGCCTTGATTGTATAACATTTAAGGATAAAAGGTTACTTAAAATATACATTGATGTCTAAATCTCTATTTTAATGCCTTTTCAATGTACACATTACCGAATGAAACGCCGCTAACACAATTATTAAAATATAAAATGACTTATATTTAAAAGTAAAATAAATCAGTGGCGCTACAATCTTTTTAGGTCTGCGTTTCAGATGTCTGTAAAAAAAAAAAAAACAAAAAAAAAAAAAAAAAAAAAAAAAAAAAAGGAAGGGGGGGGGGGGGGGGGGGGGGGGGGGGGGGGGGAAAAGAAAAAAAAAAGAAGAAAAAAAAAAAAAAAAAAAAAAAAACACCCCCCCCCCCCCCCCCCCCCCCCCCCCCCCCCCCCCCCCGCCCCCCCGGCGCCCCCCCCCCCCCCCCCCCCCCCCCCCCCGGGGGGGTTCCCAGGGGGGGGGGTAAAAAAAAAAAACACCCCCCCCCCAAAACACGGGGGAAACCCCCCCCCCCCCCCCCCCCCCCCCCCCCCGGGGGGGGGGGGGGGGGGGGGGGGGGGGGGGGGGGGGGGGGCCCCCGCGCGGGGGGGGGGGGGGGGGGGGGGGGGGCCCCCGGGGGGGGGGGGGGGGGGGGGGGGGGGGGGGCCCCCGGGCGGGGGGGGGGGGGGGGGGGGGGGGGGGGGGGGGGGGGGGGGGGGGGGGGGGGGGGGCGCCCCCCCCCCCCCCCCCCCGCCCCCCGGCCCCCCCCCCCCCCCCCCCCCCCCCCAAAAAAAAACCCCCCCCCCCCCCCCCCCCCCCCCCCCCCCCCCCCCCCCCCCCGGGGGGGGGGGGGGGGGGGGGGGGCCCCCCCCCCCCCCTCTCCCCCCCCCCCCCCCCCCCCCCCCCCCCCCTATATTTTTTTATTTTTTTTAAAATAAACAAAAAAAAAAAAAGAGGGGGGGGGGGGGGGGGGGGGGGGGGGGGGGGGCCCCCCCCCCCCCCCCCCCCCCCCCCCCCCCCCCCCCCCACCCCCGCCACGCGGGGGAAAAGAACCCCCCCCCCCCCCCGCCCCACCCACAAAACCCCCCCTCAACAAAAAAACACTCTTCTCCCCCCCCCCCCCCCCCCCCCCCCCCCCCCCCCCCCCCCCCCCCGGGTCGCCCCCCCCCCCCCCCCCCCCCCCCCCGGGGGGGGCGGGGGGGGGGGGGGGGGGGGGGGGGGGGCCCCCCCCCCCCCCCCCCCCCCCCCCCCCCCCCCCCCAAACCCCCCCCAAAAAAAAAAACCCCCCCCCCCCCCCAAAAAAAAAAAAAAAAAAAAAAAAAAAAAAAGGGGGGGGGGGGGGCCCCCCCCCGGGGCGCCCCAACCACAAACCCCCCCACCCACCCCCAAACCCCCCCCCCCCCAAAAAAAAAAAAAGGGGTTTTTTTTTTTTTTTAAAAAAAAAAAAAAAACCACCCAAAAAAAAAAAAAAAATTTTTTTAAAAAAACCCCCCCGAAAATGAAAAAAAAATGTGCTAGTGACAGAACTTTGGGACCAACTACGTATATGTTTCATGATCATTTGTCAATCTAATAGGCAAGTACGTGATCAGTCTGTGCCTGACATACGCTGTCGACTTTCTGGGTCTAAGGCAAGCCGGTTTCCTCACGATTCCTTAACCGTTCGAGCGAATGTTAAATGCGCACATAGAATAAAGTCCAGGGATGAGTATCGCAGGCTGTAGCCACTAGTGACTAGACCAACACTGCTGTTTTTGTAAATAATTTTAGATGCGCTTATTAATATTTACGCAACAATTACTAAATCAAATTTTTACAGTCGCTTAATCATACTTTAAATCAAGACCCTAATTTCATAAAGTGTATAACGTACAGTTATATATCGATATGATCTATCGAACACACATCACTGGTACAATTCAGCAGTTTGAGCCGATAATATGCAGAGGCGGCACTCGACTCAATTGATTTTAATGCCAATCCTGTTTGTGACAATTATTGATCACTCACGCTTCGAGTGACTTTGATGACTTATCGTAACTTTCTCTTGTAACAAAAAATATACTGCATGACATTTTTATATAGGACCCCTATAGCACGCGATCAGGCATATCTGTGGCCGAAAAGCAGCAGGGGAGTCTCAAATCTCCCCTTTCCTAAAAAGGGACTTTATTTGCTTAAACTAGGTCTGGTGGGCTTGGCGTCTTCCGACGGGCCCGGACGACAACCACTCCGGAAATATCCTCATGATATTTATGGGCGGGTCGAAACCCGCTGGCCGGCTGGACCAGCGTCACCTCTTGTGCTATTTATCTTACTGACATTGACAAAAGCCGATTTAACAGCATCCAAAACTTAGCTTAATAAATACTGCCGAAACCTCGATTAGTCGTATGTCCTCAAGCAAGCACTTGATTGAAACTGGCAAGCAAAGTGGAAACGTGGCTGTCCCAAGCAAACCTGGCGTCGTACAGATGAATCAAAGAAAGCCGGAAAAGCTAGTGAAATACGAGGCTCAAGACCGAACGCGATGGAGACTCACTGTGGATGCCCTCTACCATCTAGGGGTCATATAGCTCACTAGCGACCTGGTATCGCAAGGCTACCGTGACCCAAAATTATTTGAACTATTAAGTATGAGGGTGTGCAATTCTTTAATCAATAACCGTCTAAAATTCGTAATATTGTTGGCCAATTCAAAAGGGATAATACATATCAGAATGAGCCTACTAGACTAAAATTGGGACGGCCGATGGCGACGTGTATCTCGTTCGTATATATTAAGACGTTTATCATGTAAAAAATTTTTTTTTTGTAATGAGAAATAAAGTTCTTTAAACATTCACACACATCTTGACGCGTCCCTTTAATTCTCATGTTAATTTATTTTTAACTTACGTTATAAATAAAATAGTTAAAGAAATCTTATAAACAAGGTTTGAGGTTAAAAGGCTAACATGTACCTACCATTGAGGCTATGAAGAAAACTGAGCAAAGAAATAAACGCGGTAATATTTGCCGCATGCGCCACAAGAGATTTAACTTCATGCCCACGCACGCGGTCGTATACACGAAGTATCACTTACTTATTTAAACGGACAACCAAAAAACAAATTCAGAAACAAAGTCTCATGAATGGGATCTTTTAATATTATTATTTATTTTGAGCCTTAATTTATTTTCTGAGACGCATAAACTAGGTATATATTTCAACTAATTCTTAATAAACTGTAATCTTAATTATACCTAATTATCCTTTGTGTTAGTCAATGTCTTTTTTCAGTTAGTAATTAGTTTGTATCAGGAACTCACTCCAGTAAAGGCCGTGCCCAGTAAAGCAGATCATTAAATTTTCATATTCATCTATTGCATTTCCGAGGCGTCGGACTTCCGAAATATCTATTTTATCGTATTTTGTCTTCTAACACTTTCTCTATTTCCATTATTTTTTCATACGATGAAAGTATTCCAACGTTGTAGGTTATTATATAAAGATGATTATTTCCCTTCATTACGTCTTTCATTGCGTGTGTTGTGTGGCATGATGATGTCCTCGGGGGGTTTAATATTATATAGTAAATCAATTTTTTTGTTTGTTTTCGCAAATAATAATAATAATTGTCAACTGTGGCGCTACAAAGCTGTATGGGTCTTAGCCTCGGATTGCGTCTTTGATAAATATTTCATAGACAAGTAGATAGTGTATCTATCTGACACATGTAAATTTTTGGATTTGAGACCTGCCGGTTTCGTCACGATGTTTTCCTTCACCCTACGAGCGAGTGTTGTTGCATCCAATAGTGCACGGCCGGTGATCGAAACTACGACCTCAGTGATGAGAGACGCACGCTGAAGCCACTAGGCCAACTGCTTTTTGTACGTTTTTGTAGCGAAGTTATTAAATAAGAATGGCCCCAGTAGCTTACCTAGTTATAGCGAAATTGTCTTAGTGAAATACGATACTACTAGTACACTGGGGCATCGTGTAATTGAAAAGAAAATATATTAGAACAAAGGCTCGCCAGTTTACGAGTGGGAGTGGAGACAGGTAGGTGTGTCCATTAATATAATACCCTTTTAAGTCTAAGCCTCTGTGACCAGGGGATGCAATGCTATTACAATTAATGGTGTCAACGTAAACACAACACTTGATTGAGTGGATGGTTTTCGCAATTTTTTTCTCTTGTTTGCCTGTTATGATATTGTATAAAGTATATTAAGTTTCTTCGATCAATAAATTTAGTAAATAATTCTTAAAAATAGTGAGAGAATTTCTGGAAATAACTCTAAATACATACTTATTAAATGCCAAATGAATTGTTAGTTAACACACAGCAATTGTTCAAAGACATGATAATATTTGTCGATTGCGTAGACAATCTTATACCTTTTTCTTCATAAAGAACAGTGATCTAAGAATCATAGACAAATCTTAGATGACATAGTGACAAATGCCTTATTCTCTTCATTCTGATTTCATATATAAAGTTTCATTCCGTTTATACCTGAAAATAAATATAAAACTGAAATAGAATTTTTGAAACTAATAAATATACCGATCTATTCGGCAGCAGGTTTTAGGATCGATAAATATTATTGCCGGTGCTGGTACACAATCCTTATCATTTTACTACACATTAAATTATACACTTTGCGTCAAATAACCGACACTATTTCCCTTTTTGCGGAAAATTTTACTGCAATTTCCTTTCTCTAATTGATAGAACGTACGACTGCTGGTTATTTAGTTTTGGAGCGGTAAATATGTACTAAATATGGGTTATTTGTTTTTTTTTTAAAGTTCACGTGTAAAGGTATCTTGTGGGTGGATTTGACATCTGTCACTTATCACAGTCCCTCGTGTAATCTGTGATACTAGACAGAGTAACTTAGGACGTTATGGGACTTGAGGATATGTATAAGGATATATAAATTTCCCCCCCATTTCTTGAGTTTCTAGACAACGGCCAACGATCGTGTCATTGTTTTTTAATGTTGAATAATCAAGGAGGTTGCAGCTCGTAGGTTTTATTTGCCACAGCGTATTTTAATAGTATAGAATAGGCGTTGACGTTAGGCACAGAAGTAACCTATGGTCACCTGACTAAATGATTATTTATTAAGTATTATTGTAATGCTCTCATGTTAACTTGATTTCATAGAAAATTACGATATTTTAGCCTATTAAAGGAACATTTATATCCTAACCTATCTTTTGTTACAATATATCAAGAACCTGCTATGTATTGGTTCGTTGAAAATCGCAATGAAATATCTGAAACTGAGGAGATGAAACTAAGGGTGAGATCTATGTGCGCACTTAGACTTTGCTTGACTTAACTATCGAGCTAAGACACAGTCGGTATTTATAGAGCAAACTGCGAATCTCTCCCTAGTGTTGGCTTAGCTTAATCTCAAGTCCACGAAATCGACGACTTACCAAAAACTTTGACTATAAGCCTAACAAAAATAATGGCCCAAATTTTGCTTTACCATCATATCTTTTACTGGACTTTTTATTTTTGTCGGTTTTTAATGAACGGTGTTGCCATTTTGTATGGAGTTCATAGCTTTGGGAAAAATAGAATTTGAATTCAAAGAAATTATAAATGATCTTGATAAATACCTATGAAATGCATGAAATAAAATAATTACACATTATTATGGTATTTATTGTTGTTTATTTATATTATTTATGTAATTGTTCAAACCCCATTTTTGAGAAATCTTAAAAATAACTGGTGTGATTTTGTATGTACTGGAGCCCTGGCATATTATAGTGACAACGAAATTCAAACTATAACCTAACCGATGTTCTCGCTTCAATCTGTTATTTTCGTTTCCTGAATTTCTACCATTTATTACCTGACTACCCTAAAAAATTTGAGATAGGAGTGGAACATATAAAATTAAAAAATCTGTTAGAAATAGAATTTCTTCAACAAAAATATAAATTAGTATTAGAAATATGTATTACACTTAAAAAAAAGAATCAGAAAATAAATGATTAAAATGAAACAAGTTTTGTTTTGATATTCTTTATTACCAAACAAATTACCTAGTTAAATTGTGCAATAAGATTGCCGGAATGCTAGACCTGTAGGAGATTTTCATTGTTTCTGTGTTACTCAACTTCTGCGTCAGCAAGATCACCATCATATAAGATCGCCTCTCTGTATACCTATATTATGAATACAGCACAAGCTATAATTATATATAACTAGTATTTGTCAATTTTGATGTAGTTAGCTGTAAACATGGAAATTTCCTTTTTCACACTCCGAAAACCTTTAAAAAATATGCCTAGTCCTTATTTGAGAATAATTATAAATATTGTCAGCTCTTGTCATTGGATTTAAAAGTGTTGTTAACATGAAGTTAAGTGCTGGATAACCGTGTCACCTACTAAACAGGCATTTTCTAAATATCCTGCTGTCGTGTGAACTGCCAGGCCACCTAGTCACTATAGCAAATATTTCCATATCAGGCCCTATTATTGTTGCACATTTACAGAAAAATACCCTTTTTTATTTCTGTATGCTTCAGAGTGAGCGATACCTTTGGGCTATTAATTTTTATATGGGTGCAGTCAATAGCTCGATTATACTGTTTAGGATGGTGAGTATTAACTATTAGATCTTCCTAAATCTTCAAACTTCGTTTGGTCATATTTTTGGAAAATTTACAAATCTAGGAAGTAATTTACTCAACTCTGAGAGACTTTATTTATAATTTAACAGACTGTAGATTGGCTTATGCTGTTCAGATCACCACACACCATCTGTAATGTCAATAAAGTATTATTAGTCACATATATGTTATGTTTCTGAAAGTCAGAAGACAAAAGTCTTCAACATATGTACTATTTAAAATCATTTGATAAGAGGTATAATATATCAAATTGAAAAACCATACATATTTTTGAACACAATATTACCTGAAAACATCCAGTTGCATTTTTATGCCTTAATGCAATAAGTATTTGCAATTGGGTAGGTTTGGCGATCCTTGTTGTATAAGGTTGAAGTTTGTAATGATAGGTCAGGATCACATTTAATACCGTGTGTTTCAAAATACGGTCCTTCTTTTGAATTCATTCTCACCGTACAGGATGGAAGGATTTTGGTTTTATTAGTTCCGAACATATACAACACTTTAGGCATTCGTGGATTATATCGGCTGAGTTCCTACCCTTTCAATGTTTTCATTGAAGATAGAATTCTTTTCATCATGTCACTTTCGATATTGATATTTCCAAGCGGTCCATGTAACAAAGCCAAATCACAAAACGTCACAGTGCTTCGGGAATGCGTAGGTTTAAGTAGGTATACGATCCAGATTGGTCCAGGTCCAAGTCACAAAGCCAGTGTTGTTTTGAAGAAAGATCAATTTAATAAATTAAAGTGGTTTAAAATTTTCAATTGTTGATAGTTGATAAAGTGCTCTGTTGCTGTTGTCAAAACATTGCGATCCGTTCTACGTAATAAAATTATTGTCATCATTAAATAATTAATACATTTTCTAAAGGTTACTCGTGAATTTCTAGTTATTGCAATAATAAAATAAATGAATACATAAATAACAATAAATTGAAGATATATGTGTACCGTTTTAGATTTTTAAATATTTGTTATTGTTAACTTTTTTAAAAGGATAATAAACAAAGTATTGCATGAAATGAAACATCAATTTGTATTTTGAATTTTCTGTTTAGCTTGGGCTTAGCTTAATCTCACCGTTAAAATGTCTATAAATACGAAATCATAGTTTAACCTTAGTGTACACTAAGCAAAGTTTTTCGTAAGGGTAAGTCTGAGCAAAGTCCAAGTGCGCACTATAGATCTCACCCTAAGACCACGAACTTACATCCGAGTTGTACGGACCACAGTTTAAGTTACCCACAGTTGGGAAATAGTACAGTTTTAGTGCAATATATTTTATAATAATACATTAGTGTTAATTGTATAGAAATAATCGTTTATGTATGTATGAATACTTATATTTGTTTATCTTATATTTTATAGAAATTTAGAGACTCGAATTTGTTCTCCAAACTAACAAAAGATGATGAACTCTATATACTTAAAAGAAAAGTCGATGGCGTATTAGAAAAAACTTATAATAAAAAAACCGATAGGATAGGATAGGAAAAAACAGTAGGGACCTGAGGCCCAAACCTAAAAGGTTGTAAGACCTCTTTCTTTACAAAGAACATATTTGCAACTGTTAAGTTAGTAGACTGTATTGTGCTTAACTCGTAACAGAGTTCCGAATAAACTTAGTTCAGTGCGGTTTTAAATTGCTTCCAAACTCTTATATTTAAAGAAAATACTTGGTTAAGGTTTCATTCCGATTCCAATAATAGCACATTTTATACTAATTGTAAATGTTTATAGCACTTGGAGTTATTACTTTTTTAAAAGAAAAGTTAAAATTTAACGTCAAATATTACTACAAGAAAGCAATCCCTAAGCTGTCCTGAGTTGAATATAATATTTCCAAAATATTAAAAAAAAATCCAATTGCAATTGCTCTAAACGCCATGAAAAAATTGGAGTCCCTAAAACAATCCGTACGATTGACAGTGAAGAATTTTCCCATGGAAAGAGTGCGTGTTTCCACGGAGCGGATGGAACGCTTCAAATAAGCTTTTTGTATTTTAAATTGTTTTATAATTATTTATTAAACTAACACACTGTAAACGTAATAAATGTTATTTGAAATAGAAAAAAATCAGTTTTCTTTGTTTTAGTATTTATGGCAAGACATACACCAATTTATTACATATATAATTAATCTTTTGGGTTCTTTACGCCTTTAGTACACCTACGCGTTCGTATGCAGCTGCGTTAACTAATCTTTGCGAAGTATAATTTAGGGCGGTAGCGAAATATCTGCGAGGAACGTTAGTACACTGCAGTTTTTACACAAGAAAATGTGATTATAGTGCGCGAGCTAGTTATTTAACCATCCATCCCAGTCAAAATTTTCGTGAAGTTTCGTCCATGCCAAGTCTTTTGAGATAATGCATTTTTGTAATAACATGCCAGCTTAAATATAATTCAGGATAATTTCGCAATCATTTGAATTTAATAATAGAAGTGATTTAAATTCAATATTTTCGGCTTCCAATTGTGCGAACATTCTGTCCTCACTGACCAGAACGCGTGGTGACCATTGCGATGCGAAACTCCGCTAGCGAAACGGCTGCGTCTGTGTTACTGCCATTTCGCAGTTACGTTTCTGAAAAACAATACCGTACAAGGACAGCAACTATTTCATCTAGCTAATATAATAGAGCAAGAGACAAAACACATGCGAAACATTGCCATACAACTTACAGTTTTTTCGTCTTTTCGCTGCCGAAACATGCGATTACGTAGGTGTACTAAAGGCGTTAGGACCACAATCGGTCTGTGTAATCATATTCCTTAATAAATGCACTCCTTTAACTAAGGTTTTTTTATTTATGGCTCTGGCACGATTTGTGCATTAGCCAGCGTCAAGTATAGGATTTTTTATAATTCGTGCTTGTCTTTTAGAAATTCGACCGTGTCCTCTATATACGGTTTAAGCACTCGCCCGGTACCGCACAACCCTCCCAAAGGCCGAGAACAAATTTAAATGAAATTAAAACTTGCCTTCGAACCGGGAATCGAACCCGGTACCCCTCACCTAGCTGCCACTTAATAAGACCGCTAGGCTATGAGGCCCCCCTAACTAAAGTATTAAATTGTCTCTGTCAAATTATGTTTACGCTGTCAAGAGATAAGTACTTTTGTTAATCTGTGCAATAAGTTTTTATGAATGTGTAAATATTAAAATAATTTCTAAAGGCCTAACTCAGTTCTTATCATTAAAACTTCAAAATAATTAAACCTACTCCCAAATGTCATTTTTAAACAAATTAATTACGTAATTATGTGCCTGCACGTTATATTAGGTCATTTATATGATAAGTAGTTTTACGCTAACAAGCTATTATGTCCCATAATCCCAATGGAGCTTGGGACTAATAGGTACCATAATGGTTTGAGCTTCAATATTTTTTTATACATATATCCTTTACTGTCAATAGGCTGTCAATTTGACAGTATGAAAAAATAAAAGGTTATTAAGAGCATACAACATGGCTTTTAAGATCATTGTTTTGGTAATTTAAATTATCGATTTTCATTCGTCAGATACACGACACTAAACGGTCACAGATTATACAAATAACATCGTTGATTGCGTGTAATATATGTCTTCGCCTATCTTATTCCTGTTTTGAGGTTTAATTTAATCTGTATTTGTGTAATTTTACGTGTTTTCGTTGTAGGAACTGCTGCGACGCCATCTTGCTAAGGTTTGGCGAGTTCTTAAAATTATGAACGTTTAATTTAATTTTATAAAGCGAATACAAGTAAAATTAAATCAATTTTCAAGTATTCAAAACAACAATTTGTATAGGTTATATATACACTAAAATATCTAAAAAGGGTTTTAAAAACTTGACAATTACACGATTATTATTGCGCCGTACATGAAATACTCCCATGTTAACAATGTTATAACACATTTCCGAGTCTGTTTATGGTGATAGTACGGTCTAATATTTTTCTAGAAAACGAATTAAAGCTCCCTGTACGAATTTGTACGTACAATACTTCCATGATTGAGAATGTAATCCTCTTTGTCTGCCACTCTGTCACAGCTTTCTCTCTAATGATATACCATGGTCCCGCAATTTTAAAATCAGTAAAATCCAGGTGTATTTTAATGGTAAAAATATTTGTTACTACTTGAGTAGTAATAGGAAATAAAATAAAAAATATATCTTTATTTCGTGATTCAGTTTAGTGTCAGTTTACCTATAAATATTTATTATATTCGTTAAATATATATTTATTATATATTCAACGCTTGCAAGATGAAGAATGAACAATATTTTGAAAGTTTAATTTCATTATTAAATCTGAAAAATTTGATCAACGACTATTCGTACCCATTTTCGTTTCTTAAAAACTATTAAAATAACAGTACATAGCAAGAATGAGTAACAACACTTTAAGATAGATATTGTTTTGTAATGAGTTTTTCATCAGTCAACAGTCATCTTGTGATGACATTTTAAATTTTCAACACGACTTATGGTTTTTATAGCCTGTACAAGTTATGAATATCTGTTGCGAAATAACGGCAACTCTTCAGTCCATGGAACATCGCCTGATTAAAAAACATGGCGTCTCGGTCTATGTGTTGTCGTCCTTAAACTTTCACTTCTAAATTGTCCACTTATCGATTAACATCGTAAAAGATAACGTAAAAACACCAATTAAAATTTTTCGCTACGGAAACATTTTTTCACAGGAAGTTAACGGTTTCTCAATTTGCAAACGATGTCAATTGGCTTATTAGTCGTGGTGAATTTGCCAATAATTAATGTGATAATCTGCTAATTTTATAATTAATTGCTAGTTACAATATATCCTAATAGGAATATTTAGAAATTGATTATAAATACAAATAAATTAAACTAAACATCGAAGTAGTTCAGCAATAATTAATTGACATATTCTTCTACCTGGCAACATTTTGGCGGATCACTGATTCGTAGACTATTGATAGATTACTATAACAGTCATACATATACAATAATTAATCAATAATGACGGTTTACGAAAATTAAAAACGAAACAATCTTGTAGTGGTCATGGTAGAAGCTGTAAAACACAGAACATGAATTCAAAAAAATCGTTTCTAAATAGGATTACTTTAGCATACTAAATACTACGCAGGTTTTTTGTATAAATTTAATTATAAAAAGGTATCGTGTGACCACGCCTCGGTTTAATATGACACTGTCCATTTTTAGCAGGTGACACGAACTCATTTGTATAATTTATCATGTGCCTTTATATTTACAGGAGGGGTGTTATTTATTACATACAGTTTAAATATCATGACTGGTGAACAGTTTTTATCCAAGTGTAGTCAAATTTAAGTAAAGAATTACTTTTTTGGCGTAATCAACTTTTTGTAGGAAAGAAACGGAATTAAATTTATTAGTATTAAGACTGATTGCAAATATAACAGAACAGCTATGTAGCTTTTAAAACCTATACACTATAGTTGGGTCATAACAAAATATACTCAATATTTTAATATCTTTGAAATAGATTTAATTTAAATACTAACTTTGCAGTTTATAATCTGTTTATAACTGCACAAGTTTTGCGTAGTTTAAACTTAATTTGAACGTGAAAGATGTTCTAGAAATAGTTAAACGTTCTAACTCCTGTCAAAGTTTATTAATTACCCTTTGCAATATAAAAAGTTAGTCTCTTAATTATAGTTCTTACTGCTTCTAGCAGAATTTCAACATTATGAATAAGTAATTATAATAAACATGTATTAGACAAAATTTTCGAAATCATTGCTAGTAACCATTCTTGTATTTTTATTTACTGACATATGACATGTCATACGTCACTGACATCGAATGTTTTTTGACATGTCAATAGACAAAACACATAGTTAATATGTCATTATTACCAACGAAATTTTTCACCACAGCTTATGTAAGCCAATCGAAATCCTACGAACCCAAATCCGCGTTAATAATATGAAATAAGCCACGACGCGGCCAACGAGATATATACAGGTCGATTAAACGATAGTGGACAACTTTAAAGTTTAAAGCTTGCTCAAAGCTTAAACTTTGTCCTTTGAGTGTTTTGAGCGCTTGATCAGATTGGTTCCTAAATGTTACGTACAACGAACAGTTTGTGGGTAATGGTGTCTTGTTATTGCAGACACTTTTTTACATGAGAATGCGATATCTTTATGAAGATTTACCGAGAACTATGACGGGAGTTTATTATTGCTGAAATCGAGATGTCGAGCAATTTTTAAGAAATTTTTTTATTAGGTAAATTTTAATTGGTGATTTTTATTAATCTGTTATGTGCATATCATTAGCATTTAACCTGAAAAACATTTCGGAATCGAAACCACCAAATCTGTGATACAACGCGCGAGGCGGTTGTGGACTAAATCTTTATAGTTTTAGATTACACTTACTAATATAATATAATTTTATGTAATTCCATCCAGCTCAATAAATTAAGAATGTTGATTGACCGTAATTCTAAAACTTTCATAAATATTTTAAAATATGAACAAAAAAATCGTATCTTTTTTTAATTTGGCGCCAAATTACTAGACAAAGAATGTCATTTTCAATTTGGCTGTCACGGTTTTTATCGTATTTTCAATTTGCCAGTGAAACGTAACAACAAAAAACGTTTGAACCAGTTTCCTTAAGCTTAGGTATTCGCCAGTCCCGACTCCAATGACTTTTAAGATTGAAGCAACTAATGTACACAAGAATGTATTAATGAGTATTGGGGTATCTTTGAATTAAATAACGATTTTGTTAGCTTGGTGCTGTAGGATTTTTTAATAAGCAACATGAATTTTCCGTCTGCACGCTTGCTCTTACTTAAGAACTGAAGGTGAAGAAACTGTCTTAGAAGTTGTCTAGTTTTACAACGCGTTCTCTCCCTTTTTCATCTCCCAGCATGGGATGGTTATAAACGGATGATAATTAGGATATTACAATATACAGTCAAAACCGTTTACGACGACATCGTTTAGAACAACATACCGATTATATTGACCAAAATCAAATCTCCCGATTGAATTCGGCTCTTAATAACAACGTCATCGGCTGTTACGACTATCGGTTTTTATGACCAAATATGAGTAGTCCCTTCGATGTCGTAATAACAGATTTTGACTGCATTTTATTTTCGTACTAAAATTATAAAAGATGATTAATTATTCTTTATCTGTTTCAGGTACGATTTTATAATTATCAAAATGATCCTCTTAGGGTAAGTTATAACATAGGTAGGAACAAATGCCCCGGGTTTTGTCTCGGGAAAAATATGAAGAAGCTCCGTACATGGGAGTACTACTCAATATCATAGCATTTGGCGACTGTCGTGTGAACAGACACCAATTAAGGTCACCTATCAATTACAGCTGAGTCAGTAATTATAGCAAATTGTCTGGAATTGGCCATTAGATTAAGAACAGACATAGAACTATGTCTGATAAATGAAATCCACAATTAGAGATACTCCGATACTATATCGACATTGTAAAGTTAAATTGTTGCTAATTGTTGGTAATCAATGTGTATGACTGGTTAAATTGGCAGAAGGGATTTGGGTGAGATTAAGCATACATATAATTTATAAAAGAGGACGTAGTGTGAAGGATATGAAAGGAAATGCTTAGATGGATTGGCCATGAAAATATGAATGAGATAAGCAGCTTCTAAAGGCAACAAGGCAATCGTGGATGGTGTGGTCGGGTCGTGTGTATCTGGACCAAATCCAAGAGGTACTAAAGAAGGTCACTAATAGCCTTAGGCGACAAGTATTATTAAGGCAAAATACAAAATACCATCCGTATCACCTCGACGTCCGTCGTTCCACAACTGAGCGTTTTTCAAGGCAGTTTTTGCCGCGCACCACCACTATGTGGAACCAGCTGCCCACTGAAGTATTTCCGAACCAATACGACTTAGAGTCATTTAAGAAAAGATCCTTACAATTCTTGAAAGGCCGGCAACGCACTTGCGAGCCTTCTGGCATTGTGAGTGTCCATGGGCGGCGGTATCACTTAACATCAGGTGAGCCTCCTGCCCGTTTGCCTCCTATTACATAAAAACAAAAATGACAACGTATGACAGTGGCTGAAGCAAGAGAGGTATGTCAGGACCGTAGCGACGGACTCTGTCTACCAATACGGAAAAAAATAAATGTTTATAAAAAGTAATTTAAAACGTGATCGCTGATCTATCAATCTTACCTACTACAAAAGTTTTAATTCTCATCTCATAAAATAGAAATTTGTTTCTAATAATTTTGTAAGAGATTAGTGCCTAAGATAATCTCTTCGCGCCTCGTGCAAACCGAATAACGTGCGGAGTATTTCAAATTTTCAACGACACTATGAATGCAAAATGCTTATTTTAAGCTTTTGAAACACACGTGAGAATTTTTCAAACGTTCGCGTGGGTTTATTGCAATAGTGCAAGACTTAGTGCCATGGTCAAATGTCATTAGATAGAGGACCTGCGCCCTTTCTCTGTAACTTCTTAAAGCGATACCATTGGCAAGCGTTGCTACGCTAAGGGCCTGGTATTAAATCAAGACTGACTGTCACAGGGCATTGTTACTTTTATTAAAAAGTCTATATAAGAATATCATATGTATAATATACAATGACGTAAATATTTACTAGTAAGCAAAGCAAAAGCAAATATATTGTTTGATTTATCCAAACCACATAAAAACACTTAATAATTATACGTTTAAAGAAAAAATTATACGTTATTTTAAACAAACGCGGAATATTAGCTCCTTACTCATAAAAACTTAATCAGTATATATATTTATCTAAAGTAATCTATCGTCTCAAATGAAAAGAGACAGATAAGTACGTTCATTAAAACTGATGTTTTTCATAAGGTTATTAGTCTCTTAAATGTTTATTAATACAAATTTCCCATATTGTTGTAAAATCGTCGATTTCGCACCAAATACAGTTCTGTATATTTAACAAGCAATATTTATGTATGAGTTTAGTAAATTGATGTTCTTCGCCGTTTCGGAATTCGGTTCTAAGCTTTATTGTTTGGAGTATCATAACTTAGGCAAATGTAAAGGACTTTTCAATAAAATGTCAATTATGAGTTTTAATAATATTATATGCTTAACTTTCTTGCATATCTCTGATCTATAACAATTAAACACCTTACCATCTCAACATAAACTTTTAATTCCACGTATTTTTTTCGATTTATCGTTAATATCTACAAAAAAATGTATTATAACGGGTCGATTAATCTTCTTTATATAATTCTACTGTACGTGTGTATGTCACTAAACTCCTCTTAAACGGCTCGACAGATTTTAACAGCGTTGTCCGAGGGAGGTGAGACGGGGATAAAATATATTTACATGTTTATTTAGCTTTTGGTAGTGTCTTTAAACTTCAACATTTCAGAAGATTATTTAATCTATATAAACATTAAGGTTTCCAATTTATAGTTGAAGCTCCATTAAGCTCTCTTGGGGATATATTTCAAGCTAAATATGAGCATATTTGTATGAAGACAGCTTGCGGAAATTAAGCTAACTTAGCTGCTAGTTTATCACGTACAATGTTTGGATTTTGGAATATAGACCTACGGGACATGGGCGTAGCGGCCAGTAAAGAAGTACGTACAGAGGTGATAAGTGTGGTCTTGAATATTAATAAACAAATGACAAACTAATTATTGAAATTTAAAAAATATTAAGCAGTTCTTAAAGCAGTCCCACACCATCACTGTGTTTGATCAGCTTCCCGCTGAAGTATTACCGAACTAATTCCACTTAGGGTCCTTGAAGAAAGGAGCGTACCAATTTTTAAATCTTTAAAAATCGTCTTGGCGTATTACTTTTGGATGTAGTAGATATAAATTTAATTACGTATGACCAATTCATATGACTAATAATGCGAAATTTCTTTAAAGACAAATTTGCGCGACACTGTGTGGCAGAATATGCGAGCTTACGATTGTACCACCTTACACATTTTGTTCCATATTCTTGCAATAAATTATTATTATTATTATTAAAAGGCCGGTAACTCTGGCATTGAGAGTGTCCATGGGTATCTCTTAACATCAGATGAGCCTTCGGCCCTTTTGCCTCCTGTTACATAAAAAAGCAGGTATTTTTTCAACTTTAGGGAACAGCTACCTGCCCCCTGGCCTCCCCTTGCTAGTTGAAGAGATGACAAATTGCAGTGCTGGGTCTTTCATTAAATATTCTCTAAGAGATTAAACCTTTATTCATAAATCAGTATTTGCACTTTAACGTACTGTCTCTTTTCATCACAGCGTAAATAAAATTTGAGAGAAAGCGATGAAAGAGTGTCGAGAAAGGGAAGTTCAGGGCAATAAAAGATCTCTTCTAGCTTCTAGAGTATAGTCAACGAGCGAGTTTAAGTTTTGAGGTTTAAAACAAATTATTACTAATGGCATAGAAAAGGTATATTTTTATAAATTACTAGGTGTTCCCTGCCACGCTTTGCTGTGACACATTGTGATTGAATGGTTGAGAAATGAGAAACAAAACTTGTGGAAAAAAAATGAAAAAAAGTGGTAAAAACTATCATTGATGCGGATTATTTGTCATGCTAAAATTTCAGCTGGATTGGTGCAGAACTTTTTGCGTGTTTGAAGCGTACACAAACCAACGTAACACTTATAGAATAACAAAAACAATATGGTTATGCATGGTCACGGCAAGCAACAAAGATAAGAAGAGTGTGACCTTGGCAGTTCATGTATTTGTACACTCGTGGGACACCTGGTTGCCGAGATACGTTAAAAAGAATTGTTTGTCTGTTCGCATATTTCTAAGAAAGTATAGTGCATGTTTCCAATGTCATACGGTTATTATACGTGTGAATTTTGCATGCGTTGACTTTTTTATAAAACGTTTCAAAATTACTAACCTAGGTTAGGTTCTATTAATTAAAAACGATATTTGTATGTGTCGTTATTACCATTTTCCAAATATATGTTAGGACAAAAGCGGATTTAGCGTCAAAATTTCTGAAACCATATTTTTTTTATATTTATTACTTCGCTAAGACAGGAATGCTCCTCGTAGATGCGTGCATGTGTTAGGTTGCTACTAGTTTTTTTGAGCTTTGGCCTCTGAAACTAGAGAACGCTACTTTTGCTGATCAGGCACTTGGAATTTGTATAGGTCCTTTTCTACGGTCTCTTTTCAACTATATCTGGGCCTGCCGAGGGGTCGGCGCCCGGTCGGTATACCGAGATTTTGCTTGTTTAACACTCCGAGCTCCCATTATCCCTAGATGACCAGTCCAACGGAGGTTTTGGGCTTAAGCTTCATTCTAGTAAATCAAATACCATTGCCTACATCCTAATTTGCAACTTCCCGTTAAAAACAAAAACTCGTTCAATAAAACAATGGAAACAAAGTATAACTGTATATTAACCGTGTCAAATGCAAGACAACTGAATGAACATTATTTGTTCGACGAATTGTAAGACTGCGATGGCTATATGCACCTCTCGCTCGCACTTCAGCTTATTCGATGTATCCACTATAATTTATATTAATTTACTAGTCTGTGGCGGCACAGAATACTAATAGAAGCCTACAAAATAATGCGCATCTAGAATTCGCGTCAGGAGGGGGTCAAAATGGTATTTTTTTATGAATGAGACAAGTTTGTGTCATTACTTACTAGTAAAAGGACTGATTTTGATGATTTTTTATACAGAATATTATAACTACAAGCAAAATTAAAATTTATGCTTGAGCGTTTTTAAGGCAGCTGAATTATTTCCGAACCAATTTAACATAGACAAGAAAAAAGCGTACCAAAATTAAAAGGCTGGCAATGTACTTGCGAGCCTGGCATTGTTAGCATCCATGGGCTTCACAAACATCAGATGAGCTTTCTGCCTATTTGCTACTTGTTTAACTTAAATCCCTGCGGAGGGGAGGTGGGGTTCATTCCCCATGATTACCATGCCGTAACTCCTATTTCACCATGCCTCCTGCTGATAGAGGACAAGTCTTTGTTTTTAATTTATTTTATTATTATTAATTACTTAAGAATGTGGAACATGGTGGAATGGTTGCAGCTCCTTACAAACGTTGTGTAAAAAAAACACGGCAATAAAAAAAGAGTGGCGGAGAGTCTATTGCCGTTCTACGCCCTTGATTTGAGAACTGGTACTTAATGTAAAGTTAGAAGCATTTCATATACATTTCTTTTTTTTGACGTTCATTAGTTACCTATAATATGATTAAATCATTTTTGACTTTTTGTAAACTTAGTCGTGGTAGTCGGATTTGTAAAGTTAGTCGGAAGAAAATGGGTGGAACGTTTCTTACGAACGATGAGAGATATAATAAATTTATATCAGCCTACTCTGTTCGTGATAAACTCAAAAACTACTGCACAGAATTTTTGCGGTTCCACCAATATCTAGATTGATTCATGAAAAGGTATAAATAAAATTTTAAGGGTTACGTGTCGTGAACGCCCGTGCGATTTACAAATAAAATACGCCGAGTATTAATCGTGTTGCTGTCTCTTCGTTTGCCCCAAACCCCAATAGGGAACATAAATTAGGTGCCCCCTCAACAATCGATCTCATGACAAGATCGTAATGTACATTAGTAAGTCTCAATGACTTCCTGTGTTTGATGTCTTTTGTATAGTTATTTATGAGTTCAGTTCAGTTCATGTGACGTAAAATAAAAAATAATATATATTTTTTTTATTCGAACTGCTATTTGGCCTTTGTCGCCTTTGTCGAAGGATAAGCTGTAAATAAATAAATAATAGTTTGATAATAAGTATTATAAATATAAGAAAACGTTTATTAGTAATCATACCTTCTAGTAATAATAAAAAGAAAATTAAATTAAATTTAAAAAGCTTGGTCCCTGTCTACTTTATTAATAGTAATTTTCTCGCTGTATTGCGGTACTTATTCGTTGAGCGAGGAAAGCACCAGCTCTGGAGTTAACGGAACCATCTACCAGGTGCCAACTTAAATCTTTAATTAGGGCCTGTGCTCCAAAGGGAACAGAATCAAAGTTGGAGGAAAGACTCTCATATTTGAGCTGTTTATTATTTTCCACCTGCTCTGTGGCCGCCCCAGCTCTTTTGCTTGTCCAAGGAAGGTGAGACGTGTCCACTAATAAATATTATATTACTTTAAGCACATTTACTTTATATTTAGCATGATCGTTTTGTTATATACAATTTATGTTTTAGGATTACGTAATTAAAAAAAATACATTATAACTGAATCGTAACTAAAAACTTACTCGGCAGCCCGCAGAAAATGAAATGGGGTAGACAGGTCTGGCCATGTAGGGATGATCTGCAAGCCACGGCGGAGGCTGTGTTGACTAGAGTTGCTTGGCATAGAAATACGTTTCAATAATCTATATATAAATGTTATGTTGGTTTGTGTATGCTTCAAAAACTCAAAAAGTTCTGCACCGATCGAAAATTTAGCATGGTATATAATCCGCATCAAGGATTTTTCCACAAGTATTGCAAAATTAAACTTATATGAAATGTATTCTTTGTTCTGTTTCTCATTTCTCAACCATTCAATCACTATGTGCCACTGCAAGGCGTGGCAGGGTACAGCTAGTTTAACACATATATTATATATTTCATTAAATTGGTTGCTTTTAATAACTAATCTAGATCAAAATCAGACAACACAACACAACGCTATACTAGATAGCACACTCGGGATTAATCTTTTCGAATGGCAAGGGTTGCCATATTACCCCAAATCATTGTGCTATCACGTTGCGGTCTTAATCCGTTTTTTATTGAACACAGATTAATAGGGTCGTCACCGTTATATTAAATAGCCCCAAGCTACTGTTTAGCCTGGCTGTTTGAACTTCGTATTCGTTAATAATACATAATACAACAAAGAGCATATTTTCCGGGACTTTTTGATAATTTTTCTAAATATATTATCTATATATTTGTCACCATTGAATATGTTAAATAAAAATTCAATCAAATACCGTTATTCTACGGATGCGTGACAAATGAAAAGTCACGTTTTATTTTATTAGTATCATATAATACGTTATGTTAAATGTGTAATGCAAAACCATATTTTCGTATACCATTACGGATTTTTTTTATATTTTCTACACAAAGACACAATTGACATTACGATCTAGCCTAACTTAAGATTAATAAGTAATTAAACCCTAAAAACAGTTACGAATTTTTGAAGGTCTATTAAATACTAACATGACATGACAGTTAACAGTTCCGAGTTTTTTTATTAAAGATACTAGAGTGTCTTATAAATCCATAGCTTATAAACCATAGAAACGATTATGTTAGCAGAAATGTACAGTTTTGGCGCCTACATTATAGGGCCATAGCTAACGGCATCGTCGAACGTATAATTTGTATGACAGAATGTAAATAACGTCACATAAATGATTTCTGCTACAGTGAACTCGGAGGTCCGACCCTTGTCTATGGAGCGTAGAGCCGGAAGTACGCTAGACTCTATTGTCAATGTCTTCGGGCATAGACAATTTCGACTTTGACATGTTATTTATGGCACTGTAAGGATTTATAAAGCTGGTTAAGATCCAAACCTACAAACGTTTACCAGCTCATTTGTGGGTCGCCTAAGTTGTACAAAATAATTGTTCCGGCGTTTTTAGTATAACCACCAGGTGCTAAGAATATTTCAAATCAGAATTTTCGAAGATACCATAGATATACGGAGATACATTACCAATTCGAGCTTTTTTTGCCGCTTAAATTATGGGAAGCACAGCCCTACAAAAGCTACTGTGACCACATTTTTTGTACATTGACACAAAAACAGTTGAATCACAATGGCGTAGAGTGCGCAGATGTTTTTGATCCTATTATTTTGCGCTATTGTTTGGGTGAGTGCAACGAGTGTGTTTGAGTGGGTTTTTGTTTTTAAAACACGTAAGAATCGTTTTATGAATGTAATATTAACATAGATTTTTGTAACGGATTTTTATACAACGATGTATAATTGTATATGTAATGTATTTTCTTATAGTTTTTATAATTTATGAATCGATATATTTTTTTCTTTTCGTATTTGTTATGTTTGCTTGTCACATTAAATCTTATATATTTTTTTTAAAGTAACAATGCATCAGTGTGCCCAGCTTTGGAAGGCTTTTGAAAATAAATAAATACTTCTTAACCAGAAGTTCCCAACCTTATTGTGGCTTTCTAAAATTCTTGTGCCTCTCCCCTCTCATAGGGGGCTTTACATATATAATTTTTAATATTAAAACATTGAATTGTTCACTTAAGATACTTAAATTATAGGTTTTAGGAATAAATTACTAGGAACGTTAATGAAACACAGTAAGTAAATTTACAAAACTTTTAATGAAAAACTAAAATTCAATTTCCAAATAATTTTAATAAATTTTCTTATAACCCCTAACAATCAAATTGCCCCCCCGTAAGACGTAGGCGTTGGGAAACACTGTTCTGAACAGTTGTGTAAAACGAAAATTAAAAAAAACTTCTTATTAATTGAAGAATTATCGGTGTAGGTATCATTACGTTGTATGTAGGAATAACTGTAAAGGTAGAATAATTATTTGGGAATTATATATCAGATATCTCTCTTATGCTCTGTCTACGGCCTGTTTTATACTAAGAATTAAACTTTCAAACTATTAACATCACCCTTAGTACCAATCTAAGTAAAAATCTTAATATCTAAAACAAAGTCGGATTTGTTCGGACTCAAATCATTGGAAAATTGCCTTAAAAATAGGTGAAAAAAAATCAACAAAATGTTCATAGGATTTGTACCTGTCAAACATTTAATGTTCATATGGTATAGATCTATCTACAATATACGCATAATGACGAGCTCGTAATGAAAATGGATTGACATATATATTGGTTGTCAAATCCGTGCGTTCTGTTAACCCTTAATGGAGTAATGGCTAACCTCTTGATTTCTTGCTAAGTAATCAAGAGGAAGCATATAAGCATAGCGAGCGGGAGCAGGGTTAGTCTCTATTCGGTATTATTGAGGTTACATCTCTGTTTCTATTACTAATAAAATCATTTTGTTTTTAAAAAGATTATTTTAAGAACCTATATAACATTAAATGGTGGCAGCGGTGGGATACGAAAATCCCCTACCCGAATACGACTCCGAAGTTCCGTGTGTTTCAAGTGTAAGTGTTAATATTTCCAGTGAAGTTATGCTCTTCAAGTTACGGGCAATCATCGTTGCGCTGTAAGTCCCAAACACTATCAGAGCTCAGAGTTAGGTAGTCTAAGAGACAGTGTATTTTTTCATTTGTGACTCGTTCATTTTCTATATCTTATTTTGTGTAAAAAAATATATGTCTAAAAACTTAAAAACCGAAGACAGTAGTTCCAGCAAAATGTCAGAAATCGACTTAAACATATTACTCAAGTTCATTACTACATTCGATGGGTAGAGAAAGTTAGGCCCATTCTTAGCAAATTGTCAAAATGCGATGAGTATGGCAACCATCGCAAACCGATGTCCTTTTAAAATATATTCTGAGTAGGCTAGAAGGAAAGGCAGAATCAGCGTGTTCAATTAGAGATTTTAATAATGGCCTCAACTTGAGGATTTCTTAAAAGCCCAGTTCGGCGATAAGAAGCATTATGCATATTTTTGGCAGACTTACAAGACTGTAAACAGTCCACGAATGAAACTATCAGCCAATACTCCCTGAAGGTGGAGTCATGCCTTTCAAAACTATTGGCTGAAATAAACATATCAATACCCACGAAAAAAAGGATGAACTCGTAGGTCGCGTAGCAGCAATGCAAGATTTAGCATTAAACATTTTCACAACCGGCCTTCAGCCACAACTCTCCACAATAGTGAGATGCAAGGACCCATCAACGCTTTCGGAAGCAATTGCTTTCGCGATAGCAGAAGAAAAGATATTGGGGATGACAAATAAAAAACATAACAACATACCAGTCCTAATTCAACACCTAATCGTTTCTCGAGATCAAACTTTTCCTCAAATAATACTGCAAATGTGATAACTTGTAGATATTGCAAAAACATGGGTCATAGTATAGAAAATTGCCGTAAAAGACAATATAATAACAGCCGAAACCCTAATCGTAATCCTAACTCTAATCAAAATCGCAATCAAAACTTTACTCAGAATCGCACACAACATATTGACACACATTTTAATTACCAGGATAATAGTACGAATATACCTCCCAAGGTAATTTTAAACTAAATCGGTTTCCCGAATGGTATCGCCCGGGAAATAAAAATAATAATTTCAAAGCCGATACCAAATTTATTAACGCTGTATCCACTGAATCCTCTGTACCACACAGAAACGCTGTACCCACTGCATCATAAAAAACACTGTTTCCTCTGCATCATGTAATAACACTACATCCACTGAATCCTCTGTATCACGTAAAAACACTGTATCCTCTGCATCATATAAAAAGCTACATCCGCCGTATCCACTGCATCACATAAAAACACCGTATCACTGAATCCCTCTGCATCACGTAAAAAACACTGTATCCTCTGCATCATATAGAAACATCATATCCGCTGTATCCTCTGCATCATACAATAACAGTACATCCGCCGTATCCTCTGCATCATATAGTAAGACCGTATTCACTGAACCCTCTGTATCGCGAAGAAATGCTATATCCTCTGCATCCTCTGTATCCACTGTATCCACTGCATCCTCTGTATCTTCTACATTATGTAGAAACTCTGCATCCTCTGTATCCACTGTATCCACTGCATCCCTCTGTATCCTCTACATTATGTAGAAACACTGCATCCTCTGTATCCACTGTATCCACTGCATCCCTCTGTATCCTCTACATTATGTAAAAACACTGCATCCTCTGTATCCACTGTACCCAATGCATCCCTCTATATCCTCTGTATCCTCTACATTAGGTAGAAACACTACAACCTCTAGATCCACTGAATCCTCTGTATCCTCTGTTTCCTCTACATCCGTTGAACCCACTGTGTCCACTGTATCCTCTTTATCCACAGTTCCCAAAACTCTCGCATTTACTGTATCAACTACGTCAACCATTTCTAAACCTATAATGAGCACTATGCCCACTGTTTCACTATTATCAAATGATCTTCCTGAAAAAATATATAAAATTAATACGAATTCTAAAAGATATTTACCTTGTGTTGTATTACGAACCTCTAAATCCTATCAACCTGTAAATCTCTTAGTAGACACTGGATCCTCTATATGTTTGCTTAAGCGCTCGTGCCTATCTCAGATTCAAACAAAAATAAAAATAACATAGTTACTATTAAAGGAGTAGATATTAAAGACGAACCAATCCGTAGTCTCGGTACTACAAATCTCAAGTTTCAGGTAGAAAACTTACTATTTCTTACGAGTTTCAATTGTTGAGGAAATATGTCTTCAAATGACGGCAACTAGGCAATGACTTCTTTACAACTTTTGACATGAAAATTAATTATAAAACAGGACACTTAGAAGGACCGGATGGTAATAAAATCAAACTCCACTTTAACGAACCTACTTATGAAATACCTCCTCGATCTGAGACTATTGTAGAGTGTTCCGTCGTAAATCCCGAAATTAAAGAAGGCCTTATATTAGATGAATACGTTTCGGACAAATTATTACTCGCAAATTGTATCGTGAAAGTCAAAGAGAATAATAGAGTAAACGTATCCATTGTTAATGTGTCAGAAAACCCAATATCGCTAAATCCAAATATTTCACTCTGCATCCAATTGAATATCATCCAACATCCAATCTTGAACATCATTTCTCTGAATCTGCTATTGACCGCTCGAGAAGAGTAATTGAATCATTACGCACAGCTCATTTAAATGAAGAAGAATCCAAGTCCCCTCTTTGATATTTGTGCCCAATAAGTGATATATTCCATTTCCCAAACGAATCATTGACAGCAACCGACACTCTACAACATGAAATAAATACCGACACAAATAATCCTATAAGTGTAAAAACGTATCGTTTCCCAGAGGCACACAAAAAGGAAGTACAAACACAAGTCGGAAAAATGCTACATCAAGGCATAATTAAGCCGTCTTCATCTCCGTGGTCTGCACCTATATGGGTGGTACCTAAGAAAATAGAGCTTCTGGAACCCAAAAATGGAGGATTGTTATTGATTATCGTAAATTAAATGACATCACTATAGGCGATACTTATCCGATACCAAACATCACTGAAATCCTTGATCAATTAGGTAAATCCAAATATTTTACAACTTTAGACTTAAGCTCGGGTTTCCATCAGATAAAAGTAAAATCACAGGACACTAATAAGACGGCATTTAGTGTACCTCAAGGTCATTATGAATTTACTCGTATGCCATTTGGCCTTAAAAATGCACCAGCGACCTTTCAGAGACTAATGAACAACGGTAGCTGGTCTTCAAGGTGAACGTTGTTTTGTATATTAGACGACATGAGTGTATTCATATGATTTAAGTCTCATATTAAAAATCTTAAGTCCGTATTTCAAAAACTTCGAAGCCATAACCTAAAACTACAAGCCGATAAATGCGAATTCCTACGAAAGGAAGTGGGGTATCTAGGCCATATTATTACCGAACATGGTGTGAAACCTGATCCAAAGAAAATCGAAGCTGTACAAAAATTTCCAATTCCCAAATGTGCCAAAGACATTAAGTCATTTTTAGGGCTTGTGTCTTATTATAGACGGTTCATTCCTGATTTTTCCAAGACTGCAAAATTGTTAACAAAATTATAAAGAAAGACACTGAATTCGAATGGAAATTTGAACAACAGCAAGCTTTTGAAATCCTGAAGAGTAAACTCATCTCTCCTCCCATACTAGCATATCCCGATTTTACTCAGCCTTTTATTCTCACCTGCGACGGTCTAATTATGCCATATCCGCCATTCTATCCCAAGGTCCCGTAGGCAAAGACAGGCCAATAGCTTATTCTTTCACGCACTTAAACAAGGCGGAATGCAATTATAGTGTAACCGAGAAAGAATGTTTAGCAATAGTATTCGGTACTCAAACTTTCCGGCCCTACATCTATGGTCGTCGGTTCACCATAGTCACAGACCATAAGCCCCTCCAATGGCTCTTTAATTGTAAAGATCCTGGTTCCAGACTTGTGCGATGGAGACTAAAGTTGGAAGAGTTTGATTACGAGATAGTTCATAAAAAGGAAAAATTAACACAAAGTGATGCATTATCTCGATTTCCAGTAAATCCTATACATACTAATCCCAATCTCCAAATTCTCTTTTACCAAATATCGATGAAAATTCAAATAATTCTTTAGACGATCAATTTTCTCAATTACCATCTCCTATACCACTTTCTTTCAATGATCAAGATATACTTCAAACAAATCCAATTCAAAAATCCTCTGAATCAAATGCAAAATCCTGTTCAAAATCCTTTACTTAATCCCATACCTCGTGTTACACCAGACCAAGATCAACTACCATCTCACACTCAGATTTAATTGACTAGGCCCAATCGATTTAGATATCACAGAAGACGATATAATTTAGATTTCGACTCACTCCAATTCCGTCGCCTAATGAATCTAATTCCGATAATCCTAATATTTCCCACGATGATTACTCACAGTTTCTAAAATCAAATTCTAAAAAAGACATAATTTATAATACTACATTACAAGAACACAACGAACATCTCTTGAAAACAACAAATAAAATAATTTTATTCCAAATCCATAGACCTCGACGAAAGTAATCCATACGTATCGGAGGTTATCCTAATACAGAAAATAAAGATGACATCTTGAATATCGAAAAAGAACTAAATTCCTTTCTTAAAATACACTATGAAAATAAAATTGTTTATTTACTATTTACGAAAGTTCATCATTTCGACGAAATGACATATCCTTCTATATTCGATGCCTTGAAGAAAGTGAGGAACGACTTATTACTATCCTCTGATTCAACAAACATTTCTATCTCTGATTTCCGAAATCCGTTTGATAAATTATCTTATACTAAAATATACAATATAATTATTCACATATTCCATAATACTAAATCCCTGTCGATGTATATCGAAATAAAATAATATATCCAACTTTAAGTGAAAGATCCAAAATTTTACATGAAAACCATGACATTCCTATAGCTGGTCACTTAGGATCTGTCAGAATGTACAAAAGAATTAAAGAGTCATATTACTGGAAAGGAATGAGGAGCGACATAGAAAATTATGTAAAGACGTGTAGATCTTGTCAGGAAAATAAGGCTCTTAGGAAAATTAACAAAGCTCCTATGGAAATAACAACAACATCTACAGCCCCTTTCCAGAGAATAGCTTTGGAATAGTCGGTCCTCTTCCTGAATCAGGTACTGCAAAACTCAAATTTATTTTAACCATACAAGATGATCTTACAAAATATTCAATAGCTTATCCAATAAGGTCCACAACTGCTGAAGAGACCAGCGATTGTCTAATACATTTTATCTCACTTTTTGGCATTCCTAAAACCATTCTCACAGACCAAGGTACTAACTTCACAGCTGATCTTTTCAAGAGTACCTGTAAATTTCTAAAAATAAAGCAACTCTGGTCTTCACCATACCATCCTCAAACTAAGGCGCGCTAGAACGCAGCCACTCAACACTAAAAGAATATTTAAAATCTTTTATTAATAATAATCAAGACAACTGGCCCACTTATGTTTATACTGCTATACTCACATATAATATAACTCCTCATACAACTACAAAATACACGCCCTACGAACTCATATTTGGACATAAGCCTTATATACCAAATTCTGTATTTGAAGAAGAACCTACTACCTATTTGGATTATATAAAAATGTTACAACATAAATTAAAATTCTCAAGGGAAATTGCCTTGCAAAACATTACAAAATCTAAAGAAACGTCAAAATCTTATTACGATTCACATACCAAACCTCCTCCGCGTTATAAACCTGGAGATTATGTTTATATTAAAAATCACTTAAGGCTAAGAAAAGCTCTGTCTCCTATCTGGAAGGGACCTTATAAAATAATAATGGTTAATAATAATCAAAGCGACATTCTAATAAAGGAAACATGTAACACACCATTTCGATCAAATGAAACCGGCCTAATACCTAAATAAAACTCAAAGTATAGTTTATAGTATAATATATTATACTTAATAATCCCATCAATTAAATAAGCGTCTCTTAAACTATGTCTATAACATCCTATCCCAGGTACAATTCCATCGGTTAATATAAACACAAACGATAAGCAACGAACATTCCTTTCTACAATGAATCAAAGATATAAATAAAAGTTTATATAATTAATACTTATTATTCTAATTTAAGTTTAGGTTTAAACATATATTTAACACGATTAAATTATATAATTCTATTTCAGGCCATGGGTGAGGTGCAAATCCTCTGGTTTTATTGAACCACTCCCTTCTAGTTCCGGCATCCTTTTCGATGGTTTGGGTAAAATAAAAATAAAAAAGGGACAACAGAAAATCAATTACATTAATTTTCCTATATCGGCCCTCATCTATATAATTTAAATGGCGTATTTACCACTCTGGAAGAGATATGCAAACGTGCTAATTATCAGCCCTGGAGAACACCCTGTCGTCCTTACTGGTTCGCTTTGAAGATATTAAAAGTGAATTCAATTCTATATCTCATCTTATTTCTAATCGTAATAACGCTCAGCATGGTTTGGCGCTATCGGTATCGCATTTCGGCATATTTTTGGAACTCTTGACGAAGACGATGCAAAAAATAATCAGGCTATAGAGTCCGTTCAGAAAGATGAGAAAACCCTTGCCAAATTAATTAAAGAAAATATTTTAGTAACAACAAATACATTAAACTCTTTTAAAGAAACGATAAAGCAACTTGAACTAAATGAAGAAAAATTAAATAAAAATATTTACCAATTCTTTTCTAAATATGAAAATGTAACAAATAAACTTATCATAAACTCTAGCATAAATTCAATTATTAGTAACTTAGAAAGTTCTTTACTTACCATGTCATTCCAAGTACAAGACCTTATTAAGATATTCTATTTGCCAGTCAAAATGTATTTCATCCTAATATTTTATCTCCTTCTCAACTTTACAAAGAACTTGTAAACAACATCAGACATTTGCCGGAAGATACACATATTCCTGTACCCTTAGATTTAAGTAATATCATTTAATTTTAAGTATTCTAGTGTAGCCTGTTATTATTAAATCATAAATTAGTATCATATTACAAATCCCTTTAGTAACTAGAGAAACATATGTGTTATACAAAACCTTAGCTATACCAATTCCACACAATATGAATGACCCGAATTCGTTTATTTTATTCTACCAAATAATCCATATATTGCTATTTCTAAGAGAATGATAGATTTGAAATTAAGAAAATGTAGCTTGTAAACTCTGAGCTCTATATCTGCGAAACTCGGGGCAATCCTTTCGACCAGTGGCAACCCTACGTGTGAAACAGAACTGTTGAAAAACCCTCATAGTTCACTACCAAGCAATGCATAACGAAAACCCACATTAGACCACTTGATGCATGGGAACCTCTCACAAATAACAGATGGTTTTATCCAATCACATCGAAATAAGATCTTATAATTGTGGTGCAAATGGCCTATCTGAAACCACAGTATTTGGTACAGGTATACTTAGGATACCTAAACATTGCACTGTATTCACAAGAACAATGAAGATAAAAGCTTACAAAAACTTCAAGGTAATTACCACACCTACTGATTTCACGTTGACAAACGATTTTGCTGTAATATGATTCCCGAAATTAAAGTGAACTCAGTTCTGACTATAGACGCCGAAGTCATAGATTTAAATAAACTAAAACTTAACAGTGAAAGTGAAATGAAAAAACTAGACAATTTAATTAATAGGAACCTTTTATTGTAAAATTCCAAACTCATTACACAGTGTCTGTAATTATTATTTTTATGATTTTTATTATAGTACTAGCTTATAAGTTAGTTTATTGAAAGTTAAAGAAAAATGTTAAATTCCACAAAACCACTGAATCTGAAGATGTGGAAATGAATGTAAGCCCTGCTCCTCTTAGACATCTATCTTAGTTTGAATACTCTCCAAAAATTCAGTTATATCCCTGAATTTCGTTTTAAGCGAGGGGTTGTTAACCCTTAATAGTAGGAGTAATGGTAACCTCTTGATTATCAAAGCGATCAAGAGGAAAGCATAAAGCATAGGAGCGGGAGCAGGGTTAGTCTCTATTCGGTATATGAGGTTACATCTCGTTTCTATTACTAAATAAAATCATTTTTTTTTAAAAAGATTATTTTGAACCTAATAACAGTTCAGACGCTTATTGCTTTTTATGTTAATTTCTCGATAAACGTCAAGTTAATTTGTATTTATGGTATTACTTTTATAAAATTATAAATTCGGCCAATCTGTAACACGAATATTTTTGACTAGTATGTATGAAGATCGCCGGGACAGCTAGTACTATAAGAATATATTGCTTATTTATATATTTTTTTAAAACATGACAATACTTAGCGAGACGTTCGAACGGCATTTAACTGTTTAATTCAGGCGAATATTGTGAGGAAACCTACATGTCTTAGACACAAAAATCGAGTTGTGTCAGGCACAGAAGCCTGATCACCTTTTGTCTTTAAAATCAAAATAAAGAAATGCATGCAGTCCGAAGCTAAGACCCATTAGGATCATTATTAGTAGTCCAACAAAATAATTAAATTGTTTAATATGTCTTTTAATTCGTTGTAAAATTGTCATCATAAATTAATAAAAAAACATATATTATTCGTCTAGGATTACTAATACGTCTGGAGTATTGTTAAAAAAATAAATCATTGGCGCTACAACCTATTTGGGTCAGGGCCTCAGATTTCTGAATCTGTTTCATGATCAATTTTCAATCTAATAGGCAAGTAGGTGATCAGCCTCCTGTGCCTTACATACGCCGTCCACTTTTTTGGGTCTGAGACATGTCGGTTTCCTCACGATGTTTTCCTTCACCATTTGAGCGAATGTTAAATACGCACATAGAAAGAAAGTCTATTGGTGCACAGCCGGAGATCGAACCAACGACCTCAGGTATGAGAGTCGCACGCTGAAGCCACTAGGCCAATACTGCACACCAACACTGGAGTAGGTATTATAACATAATACATACAAATAAAATGTAAATAATTTAGATTGTCTTTTTTCTGAGTTGAATTTGGTTTATTGACATGGAAATTCACACGCCATCAAAGGTCTTTCACATTATTTGCTTTATAACGGGCAATGAAAGAAGATATACAAATTGACAAACTGTATGAATTGTAATTGGACACGCGTTGGACCCGACCGCTAATCTCTACGCAAATAAGAGGGTACTTGTTAGGGATTATTGGAGGGTGACTATGATTTTATTTACAATTTAGATATAGTTTTTATACATATAATGCCGACAGTCTAACAAAAATGTAAGCCAGCAGGCCTAGTGGCTTCATCCCTGCTTGCGACCCTTATCCCAGATCTTTATGAAGTATTTCCGAATCAATTCGACTTAGGGTCCTTCGTGAAAAGAGCGTACCAATGCTTAAAAGGACGGCAACGCACTTGCGAGCCTTCTGGCTATGTGAGCCGTGGGCGGCATCATTTAACATCAGGTCTGCCTTCTTCTCGTTTGTCCCCTGTTCTTTAAAAAAATACGTTCGGCTCTCAGCTAAATACTGTACTTATACACAGTGAGGCGTCCGAAAGCATCATCAAAAAGAGACATTTATATTGTCTTTGACGTTTATATTATGTCCTATAAAATACATAAATAATGCTCACCGCCAGTAGCCGTAGGGCTAGGGTGAATATATTATTGCTCGATTGTCATACACTCTATTTGAACGGTTGGGTGGTTATCTGCCGCTGCTCAGATGGGGACATGTAATGAATCTCGTTATGGTTACGCTAGTTTTACACCCCGGCGTTGCTTGGCCAAAGGCGTAATCAATATATTAACTTTTTAGTTTTAAATTTCTCATTACAAAAAATGTATTTTTATTTACATGAGAAACTTAATATACGAATGAGGAGATACTCGTCGCCATCAGCCGTCCCAATTTTAGTCTAGGCTCATTCTGATATGCATCTTTAATGCTCTTTTGAATTGGTTAAACGTGCTAATATTACGAATTTTAGACGGTTTTAACGTTATACATATATATCTAAAATGTAATACTTTGTACAGATATTATATCTCATAGAGGCTGGATCCAGTAGTTAACAAGAAAATTTTTGATCGAGTTGGAATGTCGTAAAAACTTATCCAGAACAATGAAAACCTAAAAAGGAAAGTTGCATACCTGGGCCACATGTTGCGCCATTACCGATACCACCTCCTTCAATTATAATAGGTAAACTCCACGGCGTCTTGAAGGAAAAGATTATGACTTGGTACTGTTAGGGAGTGGATGGGTATTGCGACTGCGGAAGAGTTGCTGTGTCTGGAACAGGACAAGAAACGCTTCACGAGACTGACAGTCAACCTACAGTAATGGAGAGGCTCCAAAAAGAAGAAGCGGAATTTTATATTAATTTGACTTATATTCGTCTAGGATTAAGTTTTATAATCAACATATTCCTTCTTGTTTCAACCAAAACTAACGGGAAACGAACTGGTTATCCTAATGTACAATGAACCCAAACCGCGTTATAGTAACTATTTTCATATGTTCTTAATTCTTTATTGTACACAAGAATAAGTACTTAAAAACTGATCTAAATGATGCCTTAACGCATAACGCGGTAAACTCAGGCAGACCTCAGGGTAGGTATTTTAGTAATTCTAATGTCATAACAAGTCTTGCACAGTAAAACCAAGAAATAAACTTTTACAACAGATAAATTAATGCTAATAATACTGTATTGTGAATTGGGTATTTTTTTAAATAATATCAATTAATTGTTTGTTTACACATATACATATTATCTTTTATTATTTTTATCAGTGTTTTCTTCAGCGTGCGACTCTCATCCTTGAGGTTGTAGGTTCGATCCCCGGGTCTGGAACAATTAACTTTTAGTCTATGTGTGTATTTAACATTCGCGCGTACGATGAAGGAAAACATCGTGAGGAAACCAGCTTGCCACAAACAGGACTGGCAGATCACCTACATGCTTATTACATTGACAAATGATCATAAAACAGATACAGAAAAAAAAGGTAAAAAGGTTGTACTGGGTATTATTTTATACTTTGTCATTATATTTACTTATGTGAAAATGGGTGTATATTGATTATTGTATGGCTAATAAATTCGCGGTCAAATATTGTTAAAATACATAATTAACATATAAATTGACTTGTTCCCTGGTGATATTCCTCGTTGAATAATAATGCAAATTTATCATACATTAGTTTTAGCCTTTGCCGCTAGTATGCATATTTCAATTATATATTAAAAAATCGTTGATTTAAGTTGGATGATGGATATAAAAGGTTCTTTAACCTCAGTGAAAGGAAGATAAACTTAAGAGCATGATAATTGAATAATTAATACTTTGGAGTAGATAATCTTGGGCCGTGGGCTTCAAGGGCACAGGCGCTAATTAAAGATTTAAGTTGCCGCCTGGTAGATGCCGGTGAGCCCAGAGCTGGTGCTTTCCTCGCTCAACGAATAAGTATCGGAATACAGCGAGGAAATGCATTAAAGGCACACTGCCGCAGGCACTTTTTAAATTTGTTTTAGTTTTTATTTATCCATTATTAATTATTATGATTATGTAGGTTAAAGCTGTCTACACAATGTACCGAAGTTCGCCGTAAGTTCGCACGAACCTGCTATGTATACTTTCGGCGGGATGAACCCTGCGGCTTGTTGCGTTTCACGAGCTGTCAGAATTGCTAATTGCGTCACTAAGTCGGGCGCAGCCGTCCGAAATCGTTAAAAGCAAGGGGGGCTTTCCAAAGTTTATGTGCCGCCGGGCCAGCAGGTACTTTAGCATACATTGTGTAGACAGCTTAAGAATATTTATTTACACTTTGTTGCAAGAAATACAGTACAATTAGCTTTCGAGCGATCTCTTTCAGGCAACTACTGAAGGATTTTTTAAATTAAATAAGGTCAGCGCAAAAAGTGCGTAAATACATAAATCTATTGGATTTTCACGTACCGAAGTATGGCTCAATGTCGTGTATCAAACATCAGTTTCAAGAGCGGTCAAACAATTTTTCTGTATGAAGACATTTGATATACGACTTAGAAAAACCTTAGTGTTGTGACTAAAAGTGTAACTCGTGTATGTCATGACTAAGTTTCTGGCATGCGAGTCATGGCAGTAAATGTAAAATTAGAAGCATTTAGGATTACATGTATTTCTTTATTGACGTTCATAAGTGTACAATACAATGTAAATCTAAATGAAACCTAAATTAATAAATGATTTTGACTTTTTACATACTTAGTGCTTAATTCTGAATTTTAAGTTGTAGGGTACTTACCACAAAAGCATAAAACATTCTAAATTTAAATATTAAAATGAATAGAGAATAAAACAGATTTGTCTAATTGGCTACGATTCTCTAATTACATTACGAGAAATGGTCCTTCAGTCAATAACCAATTTGTAATGTACCCTTAACAGAAATTACAATCAGAATTCCCCTGAGCTTAATTGTGATATATCTTTATAATTTGCTTCGGCAACCCTCGCGAGGGTAGCTACACAAAGAAATTGGTAACTTAATAACTATAGAGTTTTTAACTTGCGGTTTTGGTAGCGATGAGGGAAGGGTTCATTACTGGATAATTGGCCTTATAAAACATGGACAAAATTTTTTGCCTATTCCGATTTTCTTACATGGCTTTAGTCGCTTTATGATATATTTCCTGCCATAATATGCGAAATTTCATACAAAAAAGAAAATGATATAATATGTTGCTAAGCTTAAAACTCGAAATAGGCTGGACCAATTCGAGTATTTTCTTATTTACAATTATTATTACAATTTATCAATTTTTCTGGCAGCTACCTCGGACAAAGAATTAGTCTAGGTATTCAAAGGGGGAACGCCTGCAAGTATCTTCGGAACCTTGCCTAAAGGGACTCCTTTTAATAATATATTTTATTTATTTATTTCCACTTCGTTGCAAATAAAAGAAACACAATACATAAAAATTATAAGGGATGCAACGGGCGGCCTTATGGCTAATAAACGATCTCTTCCAGGCAACCCTAGTTAAAGAGAAAAACTAAAAAAAAGAAACATGATGCGTGAGAGAAGTGCAGAACCAAATGTTATATAAAAAAAAATATATATATAACCTTATTCTAAAGTAATACAAAAGAAAATATTAATAACAGACTAAAAACTTAAAAGCTAATCTGACAAATTCATGAACAGCAATAGTGATGCAAAAGGAAACATAAGAATTATACAAGTCACGATTGATCAGGATAGGATAAGGTTAATAAATTATTATACAGAACAGTTTTAAAAGATGACAGAGAGGTAGCCAATCGTACGGAGTCAGGCAGCCTATTCCACAACTTAATGGCGGAGATCGTAAATGAATTGCCTAAGAAGGATTTTAGTTATTATATGTTAAGGTTAGTTATTTATTTCAATGTATATGTGAATTTATCTATAATTATACAGTATTTACAATTTTCTTAACCTACATAGTAATAATAAAAAGAAAATTAAAAAGTTTGGTCCCTATGGCAGTCCTTAGGTATTTTTTAAAAGCGATCTTTATGTGGTAGCATAGCAAAATGTAACTGAAAAGGTAGGCTAAGTAAAACAACCATATTAAGGCGAAACGAAGATCGTGGGGGCAGCTAGTTCTAAATATAATTCGCTTTCGCTTTTCTTTTAAGAAAATTGTAAATACTGTATATTTGATTGTTATGATTACTATTAAGTCACATTCGCCTTAAATTCAACGTTTTTGGAAGTTATACTTCTTTTGGCGCGTTAGGGATAAATTATGGAAAAAAAATTTATGAAGCGCGCGCACACCGTTACAAAAATCCGACACCCTGACGTTAGCTATAGTCAACATTTTAGTTTCTTCTATTGTCGTTTGCATATTCTATGGGCTTCATACTTTCGATTGGTATAGAATTTATCTAATAATCATACCGGTGAAATGTTTAAAACAATATTTTTTTTTAATTAAACATACTCTGGACTGAAATTTGCTAGGATTATATTTATTGACATATTAAATTAAATATAAAATACGTTTCATTAAATAAGCATCTCGGTGAAGGTCGTTGTATATCGGGATCTTATACTATGTCTTTTTTCTACAAACGTAGAATATAATTTTTAAAAAGATTTTTATCTTGTTACGCCAAAGAAGTATAACTTATAACGCGTGTACATAAGTACACACACGTTTTTTTTAAAGTTTCAACAAACCATAAGAGAAAATAGCATCAACATTTAATGGAAGCGCCCTACTGCGCTTACGCTCTTAAGAGGAAAATATTATTGATAAAAATTTCGCCCTTCAATCAAAAGGTCTTCAAATTTTGATCAAATGTCAGATATAATAAAACACATCTAGATATCGCATACCATATAATGACGACAATTCCTTAAATAGGAATAGAACAGGAAATATGTGGAGATTCCTTAATTTGTACTTTATCAATGAATTCACGTAAATAAAGGTTTTCTATGAAAGTTATACGACACATTTTTAGTAAATAGGTTTTGCTCTATAGTTATCAGATAACTTTCAGAATGTGTTTAAAATGTCATTCTCGTGTCAAATCTTAAAAAATAACTAATATACTGTGTTAAGTCTATACAACGTCACTGAAGGGTTTGTGCATTTTATGGCGTTACAGAGACTTGCCGTTACATGGAGAGAAGAAAAATCAGAATTAGAAAAATAACTACTAGTGTTAGGTACATAAAAAGAATCTTATTTGAATGCTATTGTGTATAGTCTTTTATTTTTGTCTGATGTCTTGCTGCACCACCAATGAACCAACTATAAAATCTTTATTATTCTTCCAGAAGTCGAACCTTCGGTATACGCCATGTGTCTACTGTATACAGTTATCCCACTAACGCGGACCGCGTTATAGGAAGTCGCGTTCTAGGAGTATTCTCTTTAAACCGTTTTTTTATAAAATTACAAAACTAGGAACACGAATTTAATAAAGTTCTTTAGTTTAATTTTACAACACAATTGAAACAGGTGCAAAGCTACGCAGAACTAATAATGAACTTGACAAATCAATATATATATTTCACACTATAGAAATATAACTTAAGAAATCTCCGCCTTATTATTTATTGTATTATGTTTTTAAAATCATGAAAATATTATTATATGTCTCCATGTATTTCTCTGTCCGATATAACGTTGATTGCATGAAGTCATACTTGCGTACGTCAATTGTATCTTGTTATTACGTTTCCACAAATTCGAGTACTTATCCTTGAGTTCGTCAGGATAAAGTATTTTTAGGAACGAATTGGAATTTTCGTATCGCTTTAACACGTAGGATATACAACGCAACCGTGGATGGTGAAATCGGATTGGGTATGTCATACCTGGACCAAATCCAGGAGGTACTAGACACAAGGTACCCATAACCGACGCATGGTGTGTCAAAAGTCAAAAATTATTTATTCATATAGGTAACACAATGTACACTTATAAACGTCAAAAAAGAAATATACATTATATGCTTCTAATTTTACATTAACTGCCAGTTCTCAAATGTCAAGTGGATGAAGATAGAGAGGTAGGGACCGTAGGAAGTGAAGATCCGTGGTCTGCCTATCGCTTCGAGAAAAAGGCGTGATTATAAAAATAAAATATTGCTTTAATTTATAAAGCGCTGCCAGTGCTGAGTTATTAAATTTCTAATCTATTGTTTTAAGTGCAACTTCCTTAAAATTTCCTGGTATGATAGAGTAAGCCTATTGTGAGAAATGTTGAAGATTAATCGTAGTTCGTCTCTGTCTGTCAAATTGTGCAGACGCTATGATAAAAGAGATCAGCTAGCTAAAGTTGCCAAAACTGTGTTAATTGCATTTCTTCAGCTAGTGCTTCATGACGGGTGTAATCACAGCCGACACCAATTGTCAACATTAGAAATCTCACGAGATTCTTAGCAATATCCATCTCTTTTCTCCTTCCGCATCCTGATATTTCATATTAAATACCTCTGTATGTTAATTAAACCTAAAGTCAACGAAACAACAGTATTAAAACAGGTAATTCGAAATACCTAGATCCCGGAATGTGAGATTGCATTTCTGTCTTGAACAATTTTCAGTTTATTTTCTAGCACTAGTGGATTTTTCGTTTATTATTTCCGTTTTCTATAACGGACTAGGGACAAGGCCCGACTGTGTGCGTTTACAATCTAAGTGTAACGTAATTCAGAAACGTCAGAATTTTGACTAACGGGACTCCCACTCCATAAAGATAAACGGAAAGAAAAAATAAATGTGAAAAAGTATCACATTTATTTACTTGTCTATTTGTTGGCCTAGTGGCATTAGCGTGCGACTCTCATCCTTGAGGTCGTAGGTTCGATCCCCGGCTGGTGCACACCAATGGACTTTCTATCGATGTGCGCATTTAACCTTCGCTCTAACGGTGAAGCAAAACATCGTGCGGAAACCAGATTGCCTGCCTATTAGATTGACAAATGATCTTGAAACGGATACAGAAATTTGAGGCCCAGACCTAAAAAGGTTTCAGCGCCACATTTTATTTTTTATTACTCTTGCAAAATCACATTTTTAACCTAAATTATACTGTAATCTATCTAACCTAATAAGTTGCAAACTAACAACCCATAAACACAACAGGAACACGGCAGTATTAAGTTTGGTCATTATGTCAGAAAGAAGAGTTTATATAAGAAAAAAATAATTTAATGAAATATAAGTTTCGTTAAATGGAAATAATGATGTACAAAGCACTAATGCTATTTAGATTCCATCGATTGTATCACTCGGTCCAGCGCACCGGGTTGAACCGGTGCAATTCGGTACAATCCGGTTATTCTGGTTCAAAGCAATTCTCGAATATTCGAAACTAGAACGTTTTTCGTACAAAGGTACTAAGCTATGTAAATAGACATTTTAGTTGAATATTTCGTACGTAGCTTTAAATATTCTTTTAAATCACATAATTTGTTATTGAATTGTCGAACTGTCGAACTAGACTAAAAATAGCTAATTTTAATTTGTAAACACAATAAATGATAATATATATATCCAATGCCTTCAAACTAAAGGTAGGGATTTAGGAACAAGATTTGGCCACAGTCTGGTACATCACAAATGTAATGTATATGAACATACGAAAGTATTTACACATAACTTCGTAGTTTTATCTAAGAAAGAGATTTACTTTCGTCATCAAACCCAAAGATACTAAACAACTATTGATTCCAGCGCCTGTATTCTGTAACTTCCAATAGCTTTACCGATTCCGACGCTTTTGTATGTTCGATGTAATTTTCTCAATATCTGTAGCGAGGTCGCAACCTTCGGATCGCGCCAAACAATAACTCCTTCAAGCATGGAAGCTGTTGGAAGTTACAGAATAAGAGCCCAGGTTTTTTGATTAAGTACCTTATTAGTATCCTCATACTACATATTTTATTGCTTAACCCTTCAAAGAAAAAGCGTGCCAATTCTTTGCCGAGCCCTCTGGCACATTGAGTGTATCACTTAACATCAGGTGAGCCTCCTGCCCGATTGCTGTTGTACTAAAAATAAAACCTCTCAACGTAAAGTGTATATATGTGATTTATTTATTATTTCAGGTCAAACTGTTGAGATCACCCCACGAGAGGCCGTGAGAAGAGTAGGGGATGACCTCACAGTACTCTGCAAAGTCTCATACCCAATTGACTCTTGCCGGTAAGGTTTCATTAATTTCTAATATATTGTTTTAAGTAAAACTGCCTTTGTGTTAATATTTCCTGAAATGATATTGTAGATTAATCCTTATTTTTTATAAAAGAAATTGGTCTAATTTCATTTTAAATAAAGTATTCTTTCTTCTCTTTCTGTCAAATTGTGTAGACGCTATGTTAAAAGAGATGAGCTAGCTAAAGTGTCCAAAACGGTGGAATATGGATGTCTTCAGCTTTATCGTTAGTGCTTCATGACGATTTTAGAAGACGTTGTGATGACGGCCGAACATGACCAATTTCATGTCAACGTTAGAAATATTACAATATTCTTAGTAATATACATCTTTTATCCTTCCGCATCCTGTCATCTGCTATGATAGCAGCAGGAGCATTAAGTTCCTCTTTATGTAAATTAAATTCAAAGTCGAAACGAAACTACGGTGCAGGGTAATATAACTGAATGTTTTTTTTGTAAAATGACAAATCGATATCATCCAGAAATTAATAATTCAACTTAAAAATAGTCGTTTTAGTGACTTGTGTAACCTTCTTACTGTCAAAATGATTTTATGCAGTTTGGGCAGTTCCAGGAAAGATCGTTCGTAGTTTAAAACTTTTAAAGTTGTGTCACACTTGCAATTATTACATTAATGTATAATGTAAAACTAATAAGCTAATGTCATGTTTCAGGATGACAGTTGGTTCGACGCCCTATAGATTGATACCAAGTCAACAGGATGAAGAAGTCGTCTACTCAGGGCAGGGGTTGCAGGTAAGGAAAATTGTTATGATTTCCTTATCGTAAAACTAATGGTGCTGCAGGCGAATCCTATGAATACGGGACTACGAAATTCACCAATAAATTGATCCTGACCCAACTCCGCATAAAGACTGTATGCCGGCAGCCATTATATCATATTTCGGCCATATGCGCAGAGGCGATGAGTAACTTGGAGAAACTGATCGTGGTTGGTAACTCAGAAGGCAAAAGCTGGAAGTTCACCAACCAGATCGACCGATCTAGTGAAAGACTCATCGTCCTCAAAACTATACACTGTTATAAGAGAGGCGCTGGACAGAAACCGATGGGAACAGATTGTCCGCTCCATATGTTTCCTTGTTGACCATGACGTTCAGACATGAGCTACCGACTGAAGAGTGAGAAACAAAATTGTTAAATCGATATGCCCATGTACGCTACATGTTATTTCCCGTCGCCATGGCAACCACATTAATGATATAACTAATTATCTGAGACGCCAAGTCTGACTGAAAAATTCTAAGGCTTCGAGCTGTCTCATTTCTGAATGTCACCATGATGACGATACCATATTTCAATTTGAACTAATAGTTCTTTAGATTGTCAGGTTTAGCCAAACTCAACAGAGTTTTAAGTATATATGAATAAATAAAACCAGTGGCGCTACGACCTTCTATGTCAGATTTCTGTACTGTTTCGGCATCATTTCTTTTAATAGACAATTAGGCGCTCAGACTTCTGTGACGCACGCCGTCGAATTTTTGGTTCTAAGGCATGTCGGGTCTTTTACTGTACGTAACGTATTAACTACTACGTAATGCGCCGAAGCCCTAGTGATTCTAAAATAATGTTGCAGTTTTTGTATGAAGCAATATAATATATATCAAGAGCAGTATATATATATGAGCAGTGCTGGCCTAGTGGCTTCAGCGTGCAACTATCATACCTGAGGTCGTAGGTTTGATCCCCGGCTGGACCAATGGACTTTCTTTCTATGTGCGCATTTATCATTTGCTCAAACGGTGAAGGATAACATCGCGAGGAAACCGACATGTCTTAGACCCAAAAAGTCGAGGGCGTGTGTCAGGCACTGGGGGCTGACTTGCCTATTAGAATGCAATATGATAATGAAACAGATTCAGACATCTGAGGCCAAAACCTAAACAGGTTGTAGCGCCACTGATTTATTATATACTAGTGGACCCCACAGACGTTGTCCTGCATGATATTTAAAGCGATTAGGATATTAAGCAAAGTATGAAAGTACCGACTGCAGTGCCATCTGCCGGGCTGATTTGTGAATCTAAACCATTCCCATACCCCTTGAACACACACAAAAAATTTCATCAAAATCGGTCCAGTCGTTTGAGAGAAGTTCAGTGACATACACACTCACAGAAGAATTATATATATATATATATCAAGAGCAATCAACGACTATGGCGAGAGTAGTACCGCGGCTAATCAATGGACTACCCAGTACCCAGTCAGTTATTAGAAAGCCGTACGTTTACCAACATAAGTAAATTGAAAAACTACTTTTATATGGTTTTGTCGCGCTCCTAAACAAGACTGCTATGTAATTTATACAAAGCACAGCGGTTTTCTAATGTAATCATGATTTTATTATATTATTCAATAAATAAATAAATTAAAAATATATTATTATTATTATTTCAGTTCGGCGAATGTGGCGCACACATTAAGCATATAAAAGAGGAATGGAATGGCAATATCTCCTGTATGCTGCCGCCGCCGAGTGGGAGTATTGAAGTCACTGGTATCATGCGGCTTGTTGTTGCAAGTAAGTGCAAGTGCTTTAAATTAAGTCTAGAAACCTTTGGGTGCGCTTCTGAGTAGTGATTTCTTCATGTTTCAATAAAAATATCTTATTAGAACAGTATCGTTACGACATATGCGTAAATAATTAATAAATTGGTTATTTGTAAAGAATGTGGTATATTCAAATTAATTAATTATAAAAAAAACAGCACAGTCATATAAAAATAGGCATGCATAATATATCATATTAATTATCATAATAATAAGAACAGTTAAGATATTTATTATTGTTGTCAAAATAATCTCCTGCATTATAAAGGTACCTTAACTTTAAATATTATATATTGTTTTGTATAAATGTGATACCGAATATTTTAACCAAATGTAAATTAACTTTGGAAACTACAGGATAAAGAAAATTTTAAGCTCCAAATAATAAGTACACACCAGGAGAATATGTCATGAAAATTTTGTGTAATTTCAGAGCCACCAGCCAACCCTCAACTGATATCACCCCCGCAGTCCAACTTCAAGGAGGGAGACGTCTTCATGGCCCAATGTATTGTACCAAACGGACGACCGGTTGCTAAAATCACATGGTTTTTGGGTAAGTAATATGAAAATACGAACCACTAATATAATGAACTTCCGATTAGTTACTTTTAGACAGCATAGATTAAAAATTATAAGTTTCTCTATTTACATTTTGTTTGTAAAATGTACAATTATTAATACGACTGTGGATATGTTCTGTAATATTACTTTTGTATCTGTGTCAATCACAACTCCTGTCCAAAAAACGTTCGCTTTTATAAATATGATGTAGACTAGATATTTACGATTTTGTTATCTTTGATGCTGCATACTTTATTTAGTACCCATGTATTTTAGTGAAGTGGAAATTTTGTTGATATAGAGTTCCACTGCCGAAGAATAAGAATAAAAATGCTATTTTATTGTTTTATTAATGATAAAAGGCTTTTATTTCAGATACGTTACATTTAAATAAATTTCTAGCATCTATTCAATCCTAAGTATCTGTGTGGCATTTTTTGGCCTCCTCCAAAATTTACCGTTTTAATCAGTTGTATCATATTGTCTTAATTATCTGTATTAATTGTAAGTATTCATTTCGCTTTTAAAACGGCTAAATATGTTTTTCTCTTATCCACAGATATGTTTATTTATATTTACAAATATATTATTCTTCCAGACGATGACCAATTCCTCACAGGCGTCCACCAGCCAATAATCACCTCCGAGCCAGGCATCGACTTGGAGACCATCAGCCAGAATATCACTAAGGAACTGTCAGCTGACGATAACGGCAAACGACTGGTCTGCAGAGCTGAACACGAAGCTTTAGATAGTCCTAGGGAGGCTGCGAGACAGCTGGTCGTATATTGTAAGTGTTTATATCTATTTATTTACATATTACCAGCAGTGTATACTTTATATATATAGTGATAGTTTGATGAAATCTATTTACCACATCATATAACTAAGAATTCGTCTCTTTGTATGCAAATTAACTCCAAAGCGAAATAGAATAATTATCACTAAATAAATTCAAAACTCTTGTTAAACGTAAACTAATCAATAAAACTTTTTATAAATTTGACGAATATTTAAATGATCCTAATCCTTGGGATTGGTTTGCTCCAGTTCAAACAATTTGTATGACTCAAAACTGGGCGATTAGAAAGAGTGGCGGAGAGTTTCTTGCCCGCTCTAATGTAGTAGTAAATGTAAACTTGACGACTCATTGGTCTAGTGGTTAGTACCCCTGACTGCGAAACCAGTCCCGCGAAGGTCCCGGGTTCGATCCCCGGCTGAGACGAACATCGATGTGATGAGCATTTGATGTTGTGCTTAGGTCTTGGGTGTTTAAATATGTATTTATATGTCTATCTATGTATAATATGTATGTATATCCGTTGCCTAGTACCCATAACACAAGCTTCACCAGCTTAGCATGGGACTAGGTCAATTGGTGTGAATTGTCTTAAAAAAAAAAAAAAAAAACAATTTAACATATTCTCTGTAGACATTCATAAGTGTGGTCACCTATATAAATAAAGTTATTTTGAGTTTGAGTTTAAAACTATATGATGATTTAATGTACAGTAACTCTTTACGAATCATTTGTCCGTAGTATTTTAGAATATGCCACTGTAACAACACATTTCAAAATTGACTATTTCGAGTTAGATACTCTAATACTCCGACGTGACTTCATTGATCTAGTTTATTTGCATGAAATATTTAACTTTAATAATCATACTCATCTTCTTGCAAAATTTTACGTTCTGTGTAATCCTGGAGTTATTCAAACTAAAAGTCTGCTATACGTACCTACAACTCCCTTATCTGCTACTATTATTGCTCCTGTGAATAGGGTATCTTGCTCTTACAACTTTATCACTAACATTGATGAAAATATTGACATATTTTACAATAATCTTCCTACTTATCGTAATTCGGTGTATTACGATCTTATATAGGCTTAAGATTCTATTTAGTTTTAGATTTTTCTTGCTGGTGTGAAATCTTTGTGTGTAAAATTTGTGAAGTTATATTTTCTTGTATCTTGTAAGCATACATGTTGTTTTAGGATTTAAATAAATAAATATCAGTTTATTCGTTTAGAGTGACATGTTTTAAGTGATTGGAGGCCTTGTAAAAGTTTCCATATAAATATTTGACATACGTAGGAGATACGATTTATGGAAGCATTTATTTCTCATGGTAGAGCTTCTGCTTTAATCTCCCTAGCATATATTCTAATACAGTTATAATTAACTGACAATTAAATATTTCCAGACCCACCAAAGCGCACAGAGGCCGGTCAAGTCACAATATTTGGCTTGAAAATTGGTTCCGAAGGACGTTTGAATGTAACTGTGAGGGCTAATCCACCTCCCGAAGCTCAGTGGACCGTTGGAGAGTTGGTGTTAGCTGCTCCTCAAAAGAACGAAGACTCTTCCATCACCGCCTTGGAACCTGTGCACTTGGTACATACTCTTAGTACTTAGTACTTTTTTACAAATTAAAGAAATAATTTCTAATAATCACATTTGATTATACTTGATTATATTTTCTAATAAAATTGGTTGTACACAATACAATGCCCTGTGAAAGTACAACGGTTACGGATTATTTCATAACTTTACAGTTTTAAATACATTATGTATGTAATTGATAAATATTATATATTTCATGTTAACATAATGCATAAGTTCTCTACTACACACAATATCCGTATTGCTTGGAAGATTTGTTATAAATATCAAATACATAACTATTTTACAGGGTGGTGGGTACTACAACGTAACATTAGTACTGACAGCGGTGGCTAAAGAAGACGTCGATAGAACATACTACCTGAGAGTTAGCAATGATTTGGGAAGAGAGGAATTCGCCCTACGACTGAGTACCATGGACGAACCTGCAGGTAATATAAAAAAGTTATTGAATTATGAATAAAATATAGCAAGCGCGATTGGATAACGTCTAGACCAGTGTTTCCCAAAGTGGGCCCTACAGGGGGGCAACTTGATTGTTAAGGAGGGCTATTCAAAAATGTATTGAAATTATTTAGAATTTAAATTTCAGTTTTTCATTTTATGTTTTGACAAAATACGTACTGTTTCGTTAAAAAATTCCTAGTAATTTCTTCCTAAAACTATCTACTACTATCATTGAAGTTTCGTAAGTGAACAATTAAATTTTTTTATATATTAAAAAATATACAGTATGTTACACATTGGCATAAGAATTTTAGAAAGTCGGGAAACACTGGTCCAGACCAATCACAGTTAAGCGATACAATCAGTAGTTTAGTTTTTCAATTATCCTATTAAGACTCAGGTCTTGATAATTTAATAATCGCAAGGCACAAGATGTCATTTTACAAAGGTCTGGTTTCCCATGACCTCTGGAGTCAAAGTCTAAATATATTTATGTTACCAGTATTGTTAGTATTTACTATAATTATTTATTTGCAATCAAATTCATTAATAACAAAAAAAAAATAACTTACCTATAAAGGTTCCGAAGGTACTGGCAGCGTTCCCCCTTTGCATAGCTAGACTAAATCTTTGCCCGAGGTAGCTCCCAGCTCTTGGGCCTCCTGTGATGTCGACAGTTAATGTTACCTTCATAAACTTGACATTAACTTATGAACGTAACACCAGCGGAGACCAAACTCAAAGAACTCTCCGACAGGTTTTTTTTATTCAGAGTCCGCTGTTGGCTATTAAGCTGTCATTTCTTGTATCTCTAAGTGCATAAAATTCATTATTAATATCGCCAAAGACATACGCTTATCGAATATACAAGTATACACAATTTTTGAAGTGAAAACTTCTTTAGCGGCGTTGTACACTTTTTTTGGAATGGGTAAAAAATTTTAAACTCGCGTAAGGACACGTGACCTGATCGAACATTCGTAAGACGGATAGAGAGTAGACAGCTGGCGCGGCGTATTTAATGTAATATAAATTGTCATGTTTATGTACGATAGCGCAATAAGTAAATATTGTATTCAACCACATAAATGATAGTACTTTTATACTGATAATTAAAGCAATTCGTGCAAAATTATTCCTTAACCATTCCAAAATATCAAAAATGCACAACGTTACTATTCAAGTTTTCACTTCTGCCGGCACTCTCGGAGTGCAACCCGTCGTTTTTTTTACACACATAATATATTGATAATTTTTCCAACAGCACGGAAAGAAATAACGTCTTTACTTAGTTTCGATGTATATGGTAAGGAGTTTAAAAATTGCATTTTAAATGCATGATATACGTAGATTAGTGGACGTGAAAGCGATATGTGCGATTATCTTCGCTCTTATATTTTCCTTTGAACAATGTTCTTTAATGGTTTGTTGTGAACAACGACTTCTATGAAGGATTTTTTTTGTTTTATTTAAAAAAAAAAATAAGTCTACAAGTAGTGTTCCATTGCAAATGTGGTTGTGCTTACGCGGTCATGGTAATTAATGCTAAGCAAGATGTTGCATGATTTTTTTTATAATTGCCGAACGCTATTTATGAGAAATGAACATAATTGTGTATTTGAAAAGTATTATTTTTGAATGTTTTTCAAATATGTGCGTGCAAGTTATTTAATTTATCTATTTATCGAGCACTATAATAAATTATCAGGAGAAAGCTACACATTATAATAAACTAATTCCACTTCGTCTATTTTAACTATAATTTCAGAAACTGCTGAACTGGACTTGAATTGTTTCTTGAAAATTAAGTTCAAGATTAGAAAAGTATTCTTTATTTAATAAGGTTTTAACTATAACAATCAAAATACTATATAATTAAACATTCATCTAAAAAATAAATACAAAATTTGCTAGTTATAAATAATTGTCTAATAAAATTCCTTTTGCGCTGGTTTCATTAATATTTGTATGTTTTTTAGGTGTCGAGCTAAGTCCTGGTGCAATTGCGGGAATCGTAGTGGCGATTTTGCTTCTCATTACACTGGTTTCACTGACTGTGTTCGCCAAGGCTACTGACCGGTGGTGTTTCGCAGGTTAGTTTTAGATTTTTCATAAAAGCTCCATTTTCAAATGATACAATATATTTACGATTATTTAGCTGTAATAGTTTAAAACGTTACCTTACAAGTAACACTAGTTTTAAATAAAAACAAGTGATTGTATCAATTGAAAAATAGTTTAAATATTGCCGAGTGATAAAAAAATCTTTGGCTGAGTTTTGATTGTTCTTTTTAAATCAGTTTTTTTAAGGGTAATATTTAGAGTCAAATGTAGTGTTAAATATGATTGCGGTGTGTCACAAACTTACTGGTTTTGACATTTCAGATTCATAATTAGCGTTAAGTTTCTTCAATCTCAAATCATACCCTAAAAACTTAAATTTAAATAAGTTAAAATTTATCTTATAATAAGTTCTTAAATTAAAATTGGCGCATTGCAATAATCAATTTTACAATAGTAATTTAAGGGCATTTGAAGACAGCTTTATACAAAATCATAAGGCAATATTTATTTCATAATCCATTAACTAAGATTTGCATGATTAGTATAGTATGCCGTCTGCATGCTTTTTGACATAATACTCGTAATAATTGGTCGTAATTTGATAAAAAATTCAGGTCTTTATATATGTACGTGCTATGATATGTACTATGATATTTGCACGGATTCGACCACTGACAAAATTAATGATAATACATCTGACACCACTTGACAACCATTTGACATAACTTAAAACATGGATTTGAAAAGAAATTGAAATTAACTAATTAATTACTTTACCGTTTTACGAAAGACATAAATGAACTTAATATAATATTAAAGGAAAAATTCTACGAAAGACTAGGCGGTATGGTCGAAAAATTATATAGCCTGCGCCATGGGCGAATAGAAAAAAAATGCTTTTTGACAGTTGTCAAGTCTTGTCGTTGAACAGAAATTACGGTTCAATCGTGAAATTTTTTAAAGAGTATAGAATTAGCAACAAAATTAATTAGCGATTATTTTCTTAGAATTAATAGTTTTACAAATATGGTGCTCCAAGATTGCTTTTTATTAATATAAGCGTATAGCGTAAATGGCAGTGTTTCTTAATTAAATGTGGATACGTTTTAAGATTATCAATTTCTATATTATGCTGTCAGTTTAAAAATAAATATTTCTCTTAAACAAAATTATTGTCACTGTTTTGTTTTAAATTTTTATTTACCGTGACAGCGTAGTATAGAAAAACCTTTTATTATAATAAATATTTTGCTACATACCTACAGTAAGAGCGATCAAGAACGAATTGGCATGTCAATATTAGCATGAATCTGTTTTTGTACTAATTTTTCAAATCTCTCTAGCATGAAATTGCATGAACCATAGATTTTTGGATGAGTAGTTTAGTGGTTTCCAGTTACAAGATAATATAGTCTGGGTTTTTGAATATATTTAATAATAAGGTGGTTGAACTACGTTATGAAAAACAAAGTTAACCTTTTTTAATTACTTATTAAATACTAAAATTGGTGGTGGATATTAACATATTCCTTAAATACTTATTCGTAATAACTTACACTACGATTTCTTCACAATTTTCAATCTAAAAGTAATTGTAACACTGGTTTACGTATTCTACTAACGAAATATGCACATTTCAAATTACTTTAAAGTCTTTACTGGGTGGCGTATTAATGTGTTGGACTTTTTATAAGCCCTTATACAATAATAAAAAAATCTGATTCAAGAGTAAGAATTCCTTGTATTACGGTTACGGTATTTTGACTTCATTATCAGGTGATTTTTACTCTGCTAAATTACGAAGACAGTTTAATGCCTACAAACATGCAGGGCTGTAAGGGCTTTCAGTCATGTATTTTTAGAATTTAAATAGTTTCATTCCTTGGTAGAAACAAGGTAGATATAGAAACAGGGGTACAGGGTTTACGTTCTTGATCGCTTATCTATGTTGGTATGTGGCAGGGCGGTCTCACCGCACCGACATACCGGACGGGGCTGATTCTGAGGCACCCCTCCCCCCACACGATGACATCAAGGGCTCAGAGAATCCAACCCACGAGCACGGAGACTTCATCAGTAACGGAGACACAAAACACCCAGAAAAGAAACCAGATACCGCGGTCTAAGCTTGTAAGTCGGAGCTGTCACTGTCACAATGACAGGACGTTTAGATGCCATGACACTTGTCATGTCTTCAGAATTTAATATCTTAAAACTAGCTTTGACGTTTTGTCAACTTTACAGTAGCATTCATAAATATACAGACTTGTATCCCAGTAGATTTACCTCTTATAAAACGTTAAAACATCTATAATATGTAGGCAACCTAGCCTCAGAATATAACATTTTACATGTTCTTTTGTTTATCAAAATTTATTGATACTGATAAACATTGATGAAATATACGAGTCTTGGTCAAATAATTAAATCATTTATGTATCAATCCAGCACCTAATTCATAAAATGGTTTTTGATATAGCAAGCTATTAATGACTTGGCTATTGTATTGTGACAAGCCATAGGGGCTGAACTATGCCATGATAATCAATGTCAACTCTCATATTATTGTAATATTAAAACGTCATGACAATTGACTATATAGTAGATAAAACATGTATAGTTATCGAAATTATTATCTTAAAGTTAATTTTATTGACATTTTAGATGTATGTTAAATCTCTTGAATTATATAAACAATTAAATAAAGATTAAAAATAATATTAACTGATTATTTTTACCAATACATTGTGAATCATTTAAGGTTAATTGTTAAATATGACAGGACAGTAATTATTTTAACTTTACGTCAATCTTTTCTAGAGAGTCTTTAATCTCAATGTTTCAATCTTTTCGTATCTTTTAGTGTATTTTACGATTTTTATATTACCTAGATATAATGCCGAGAACTTTCTAGACCCGGTGGTTAACACTATGGAAATATCCCAACTCATTCTTTGTAAATAACACCAGCCCACCGCTCTTGGGTCTTATAAGCTAATTACACTATAATTGAAAATGTGATAACTACGAATATCATATGTTTGAAGAGAATTAATAATAAAATTAAAAAAAATAGGTAATAAATATTTCAAACGTTTCCATATACTATGATATTTCAATACCATGCTTTCTCCTTTGAATATTTAATACATACATAGTTTGTCTTTAAATCTCAACTTTGTAGTATTTTAAGAAGAATGAGGGTAGTTCCAAAACGTGACCATCAACTTTTCACTGTGACAGTACCTACACAACTATTTTTTTTAGTTTGAGCTAAACCTAAGTTGTAATAATATTAATGCTTGATGTTTGCATAAAATATAAAACGTAAGGAAAACACTTGTTCAGTGTCGACCTAATAATTATATGGTAAACTTTTTTTTTTTTTTCAATGTAAAAAAACCTAACGGAGCGTAACGATGATATCTTGAATAAGTCTTACTATTGAATACATCAAAAACCTAACAAACACAATTTTAAATATTTCTTTAAAAATACAATACATGATAGAAAAATGTCCACGTTTAAATAAATATCACCTACGTAGCCAGCGCGTGTCAATAGTCAACAAATTCATTTCATTCGCACTGGTGTGTTTGCTTACGTTGCACTTTTCAAAGCTTAGCCCACAAATATTATTAAATTAAACAATATCCTTTGGTTACAGGGTAACCTGGGCAGACATCGTATTTCGAAAAATAAATTGCTGAATCTCCGCATTTTTAACACTGGCAACACTGTAGGAATTCATATTGCATATATTGTCATGTTATAAATTAAAAAAAAAACATTAAGACGTTCTTTTTTAAAATCGTGACACCCGTCACTACGTTTTGTGCGCACTTAAAATAAAACGGCGTTTATAAAATAATAAATAAAGTATTTATTACTAAGTACACGCTAAATTAGAACATATAGAACAGTAGATGTAAATTAGTATTGACCTCGAATTTATTTTAATATAATGAACGAATTTAAATTTCAAATGCATGACGTCAAATATAAGAAATACGTAATTGCCAGGTGTTTTTTCTATAATTTGTACTAAATTGATTTTAATGTCTTTTAAAATGTGTGTTTGTTAGTTTTTCTATGTATATCTACTAATATAAATGTAATTATAAGGCCTATTTTTTAATTTTCTCTATTCATGTGCTATAAGCCTTTTCATTTTGGATGTTTTGTCCTCATCTCTATCTCTTTAAACGTGTAGAAACTTGACAAAAAAGTTAGTACGTGGCGGTTTATAGTACGTTTGGAATAAGTGATCTTTAGCCTAAAATCTTTGCACTTTGTGATCAATGTAATATCAAAGATCATTTTAATATTTGTTGTCATCTGTCTAAGCGTTATCTATGAATTTTGACAGTTTGAAAAGTGCAACGCCATGCGATATTTGAAATATAGGCTTTGTAAATTATGATTATAGAACGTATGACGAATCTCATTGATGTTGTGAACTCAACGAACTGTAGTTTATTATAGATTTTATAATTCATGATTAAAATATTAAATTATGTAAAGCCAATCAACTAAATAATACGGGGCTAAACCAAAACTATCTTGTGATAGTAGATTGTCTGATAACGTTGATTATAGGTAAAAAACGATTGCCTCATTATTTTACATTTGGCAGCTAAAGGAGTTTTTATATGAATTAGTAAGTTTGTGATTCGCGTTTTATTTTAAATTGTCTTGCGTAAATCAAGATTTTGACAGGCATACACAATTTTTTGTTGATAAATCCTGTTGTATACCGTGTTTTTACGTATTACAGTTAAGTCCATTATGATAAGTTCACCGACCGTACATTAGAAAAATATATATTTTTAGTTATGTAGTTCGCTTCATATAAATATACATTCGTTCTTAACAAACACTTGGGTATGTTAAGAACGAATTTCAATACAATAATTTTGAAATGAACTGCTAGACTACGACACGTTTTTGACAGGTTTTTACTTATTAAATATTTTAAGATTACGAAGACCCTTTTGCAGTGTAACCTTATAGTTAATAATATAACATATCTCTCTATCATTATATATTGTGCGGTCGGTAATGTGTTCGTTCCAATATTATTTTATATTTTGTATATATTATGTAATAGTATTGAAATAAGCCTACTTAATTTAATTTTAAGGTTAGCTTTTTTGTATTTTTGAAATATTTGACCGATTTTACAATTTTTACAGCTGCTCAGAAAAATGGCATAAAGATAAGACCTAAACAAAATAGTAACTCAATAAATTCCCCTCGAGATGTGTTCTTAATGTTATATTCTTAACTTATTTGAACAGAAGGTGGTAATTGCGACCTTAAATTGTCTAAAATTGTTCATATTTGACGCGCAATCTTGCCGAAAAGCTCTGAAAATCATAATACTATAATTATTTAACAGCAATAAGACAGATATAGACGTATCATCTATCTCTTTCTTGACTTGAATAGTAAGCTAAGTGGCTCAGTCTTTTCTCTATGCTGTGTTCTCATTGACATTGTAAAGTCGCGTACTTAAGTTTTGTAAAGATCTATACTTATTAAATTAGGTCACCGTTGTAAGTTTATTTATAACACGTTTACAAAAGCACTGCCATTTTTCAAAACCAAAAATGTAATAATTCCAGTACTGCCATACGAACATCACATTTTGCAATTTTAAATGTTTTTATAAAATAAATTTCTAAATCAATTTTAATGAATTAACGTGTATAGAACAGTATGTTATCAATTAAAGTATTTATTAAATAAGAATAGATTGTTTTATTTCAACATTTCATGTATTATAAAATTGGCTTGTCGAATCACCGTGAAAAACAAACTTGACACAGATGTTGTAAAGAAAATTTTATTGGTTGTAATATTTTAATGAAAAACTAGAATCTGCATATTGGTCAATATCCGTACTTTAATTTATTTTTAAATCAATTTTATTAAATAGGAATTTGTTAAATTAATTACGATTAAAATATAAATGATTTTTATAGATCAAGAAAATCGCGATCAGGGAAAGAGCTCAGGAGAATCGTAAGTACATTGTTTTAACTTAATAAGCTAATTATGTGTTCTGGGGATACTTATATAAAAATATTGTCATAATACCTTTAATTAACAACGGAAAAGATAGTGAAAATGCTACCGAATGAATATGTTAATAATAGAAAATAGTTTCCTTTGGTTCATTTTTTCTTTTGATATTGGTTTTGTCGTGAACACGTGGGTAAGATTCAGATTCGCGGCTAAGCGCTAAGTATGACTTCTATTTGTAAAATCCAATACATTTTTGACATTCGGGAGACAGCGCTATCTATGTCTCGACTCCGAATATTACCCTATGTTTACATAACGTACACATAAGCGAACTACATAACTCACTTACCCATTAGTGCGGAAATACTTTTGTAGTGGGTATATTTATTTCGCTTTGTATATAGCTGATTTTGTTATAAGGATGGCGGCTGGTGATGTGCTTTTACATGCTGCGAACCCGCTACCCTCCAAAAAGTAGGTAATCTACAATTCCACACGTGCATGGCATAACGAATGTAAATACCTGCTTAATACTTACCATTATACAATTCTTACCTCTTAGTTATTGTTTACTAATAATAACAGTTTTCTAACACTTTTTTTTTCAATCTCAATATAGTTCAGTGCCATCGTATTTGGCGTAAAAATATCAGGGTCAAATTCTGAACAGATTAGAACTGAAAAGATTCTCTTCCAAATATAACTACTGCTGTGCCTAACTCTACAATGTATTTTACAGAATTTTTGACCGTTGAAAACTCAAACAGTAAAGAACGTATAACTCTTTTCTTATTATCAAAGTGTAAAAAGTCTCAATATAATCGTAATTTGCATTGTATTAGTAATTTTAATATTGTACAAAGCTTAATTCAATTTGTTCACTATTATTTTGATAGTCTGTAATTTCCAATAGCTAGTGTGATTCCGAATTTTTTTTGTAGGCAGTTGTAAGTGATTCGGAAATTGAGATATTTATATCGGAATTGCATACAAAAACTGTATTGGAAGTTACAGACCCGCCGCTTACACCATAATAGAAATAGAAATTTTAAAGGCTCTGTTTCCTTAGCTTTTGCTTATAACATTTTGCATCAAATCGAAATTCGAACATTATGAAAGATTGTTCATTTTCGCACACCTCAAGGAACTTGTTACTCTTGTAATAAATACATAATATGCTTTGTGCCAGTAGCGACACAGAGAGTGCAGTTGGCAGGCAGAAATCACGGCTGAGTCAACTAAGTGCCAGAGTAAGAGCAGTTTTACCGAAAGGAAGGGACCGTGTTCAGGCAACTGGTAACACTGAAGTTGAGCCTGAGGTAACACTTTTTGCTATGCATACTTAGACAAGACCAATATTTTTTTACATTAAATTAAAAATCTTCTTCCAGAACGTAGCAGACGAGAAGAAGGGTGTAGTCTACGCTGAACTAGCACTTGGCGATCAGAACGCTGAAAAGCCGCCGCCACCATCCACAGAGTACGCAGAGATTGTCTACACCGACCAGCCGCCACAGATTAAAGAAAATAAAGAATAAAGTATCTAACTTATAGTAGTATGTACAGTAACGATAGATATGATTTTCTTATCATATCTATGGTTACTGTACACAAAACCCAGCCCAGTTCACGCACTGCTAAAACGAGTATTGAATTGACACGCACACAACTTAGAGAAATCATAGTATAGTTTAGCGTGACGCTATTTGCATTTATCTTATAAAATTGTTCCATTTCAAAATATCGTAGCAGATGGTTAAAGAAACCAGAATAGTATTTGAAATTTTTCTCACTTGTGCACGCATTTTAACACAATATTGCTATGGTAAAAAATAAATTAGGTACTTTAGTCTTACACTTTTTCTCGATTTTATTGAATTATTATGTATGGTATGTTCGTAGTCTGTTATTTATATTTTTCACCTTTATATTAAATAAAAATCAAATGACGAATAAACTTAATTTTATATACATTTAGAAAATCAAGTATTTTATAAAAAAATATTCTTTTCATATACGTAGGTATACATTAAGAAAATTATGTATATTTTTAAATAAAGGCACACCAACAAAAGGTATACCTATAACCTATGTGCAAAAATTAATATTAAAGACAATTAGACCACCGGGTTATATAATTTGCAAGAATATTAGTTTATAAAAAATATTATTAATGGATCCTATATGAAATAATTATATTAGTTTTACGTTTAAGACTAAGAATGTATTTACATTAAAATGAAGCGAAACATAATCGAGGTTATATATGGTTGATATTTAAATATATTCAATATCATATTGTTTGCAATTTTAAATACATAATTATATTAATTAACATATTTTTGTACAATATTTTAGAAATTATTCGCTTCCTTTTAGTGGGAAACGCGCCTAATATGTAATCTCATTTAAAAAAATTACCACTATGTTTAAGTATACATTACATAAGTTAAGAGACGAGGTAGAAATCCAGTTAATATTATAATTTTGACAGATTATAAAATATTATCAGACTGATATTAAGATTTTAATATAGTTTTTATTTTTTTTAAAATAACTATTCATGTTTGATGATCTGTTCCCTAATTGTTTACCTTCGCTCGATTTGTCAGTTGTCACTAAAAGTCAGTTCAAATTTACAAATGTCATTGGTATAATTAAAAATGGACTCTTTACGCTATCTAAATTACTTATCTATCCTTACTATTCACTATGATTTAGTAACAATTTTAAATCATAAAACGCGGTAAAGACTTATGACTCACTGATTAATTTACTTAATTTGCTTTATTTCTTCTATTAGGCACAATAGTTTCAAATTTATATTAATTTGGTCTGATGTGTAGCAGTGTTTTAAGAATCACATGTACAAAATATTAATTTTTAGCGCACAAACCGTCCCAATATTATAAGTTTAGTTATAATTGCTTAATCGGTGCTGTAAGGTAGCCGTGCAATTTTTAAGAATCGCATCGCTAGAATTTTAAATATTTTTCTATGGTAATTTATTTTAATTTTAAAATCGATTAATAAAATCAAAACTTCCACTTCAAAAGCCGAACACCCACACAGGCCCAGAAGAATGAGCCTTAATAGTTTCGCCAATTTAACTACTAGTTCGTTTCTTGTCAATTGTCAGAGTAAACATATGACAGAAGGCGACGAATGTTTAATTCTGACAGAATTATATTGGTTTATGAATGACCCCAATGGTCGACTTATTTAGAAACTAAATTAGACCTAATGCACTCATTCGTTTTTGATAATTTCTGTGTGTACGCTGTTTTTACGCTTATCAGATTATTAAAACTGTGTAATACGACTTAAATTTTATATACATATATTCCAAATACCATACTTTTCAATTTAATGACTTTGATTTTCAACATTAGGTACTATTAAATTTGTACTTATACGATTTTAGAATATAACAAAAATATATTAAATTGTTTCACTTCTATTTTGTGTACTTTGTAAACGATTTGCAGTTTTTATGTAAAACTATTTTTAATGATATTAATATATTTTTAACGATTTGTATGTTCATTTTAAGCGTAGCATAGTTATTATGTAATAAAATTTGTATGTGTCGTATGATAATTTTTTCGTCCAATCCTAAAATACCTTACATTATTAATATATCGTCCCTAGTGCCTGATTAACCCTTAGGCTAATTAGGCTGCAGCCTAGGGCGCGACGATCTTGGGGGGCGCGGGCGCGCTGAAATCGTGTCTTCGCTAGCATCATACGCAGGGGGCATATTTCAACTAGACCGAGACAAAACACTAAATGAACTGTGAACTGGGTCTACAAGCAGATGGCAAATTTTAGTATCCAAATTAAATGAAGAATCTACGGTACTAAAAAATCTGTCAACAACTCGAAAAAAATCAAAGTAAAGAGACCAAAATAGAATAGACCACAAGCCCATGAACAAAAAATACCTGTGAAATGACCCAACGTGAATTACGCTTAGAAGGCTGTTACTATATCTGAAAATAGCTCTGAGCACTATGCCGTCATTTCTGAGCGGTACATGTGAGTACGTGAGTGAATGGACTTTCACAGGTACAATTGAGGAATTTCGACTAATTATTAATGTACGGCTTTGTTATAAGTGTATAGATGATTAAAAATAAATGTCGAAAAACCTAGTGCCGTACTAAAGTGATGGTGCCGGAAGTCGGTGCAAATTTTTAATTCGACGACAGTTGCAGAAGCAATATAGGTCATTTATTACTGTACGGCATTCGTGTGATTCCTTTTGGACAGATATACAGATACTTTACCCGTAAACGCCGTACATATTTCCAGCGGAGCGGTCGAAAGCCAAGGGTCGCAACATATGTCTGATTAGCATATAGGTGATGATGATATAGAACAACATAAAATTAAATGATCTTGAGAGTACTTCACAAATAGATAACATTTTCCAGCATGCCGTACATTTTTTGTGGAACACATAGGTGTATGGGGTAAATTACTTTCCTCAGAAAGAGTCATTTATCTGTACGGCAATAACACAGGTTATTAATACTTTAGACCATCTTCAATAAAAGATAAATGCCGTACACTTTTGATAGTCCGCTAGTCTGTGAAATGGCAGATTATACCACCGCCTACCAATACATTGCGCCCCAAAGTTATCGGACATGAAGGGAAAGTACCTTAAATATCGTAGATAGGGTATTTTACTAAAAGAAGACTTTATGTTATTTTTAAAAGTTAGTAATTCTGCATTCAAAGATTTTCTAAAAATTACTTGCCTCGTCTGGGAATCGAACCGACTTATATGTAAAAAAACACCCCTACTTTTATGATGCCAATCGAAAGAATGGCCAAAACCTAATAACTTTTCCAAATCAAACTGAAATATCAAACTTTTAAATTTGATTAAAATGTGGAAAAATTTGTTAACGCTAAAGCAAGAAAAAGGCCTTTTGTATAAGCTAATAATAATTAGGTACCTACTTAATTTTTTTAACAGTTGAAACAAACAAACAAAATGTTTCACCTTTTTGATTACTCTCATCTTTTTTAAAGATAACAACAGAAGTGAAAATATTTTAAAAATAACAAAGTCGAAGCAACATCACACACTAGATGACCATGTCTATGATTAATAGCCGCAACAACTAAGCTGTCCATAGAAACTAAGCCTAAAATTTGGTTTTCTACTTGGTAGCCTGTCATGATTTTGTCGTATAGTGCGTGAGGTGCTTTGCCTTTGTGTAACGCTCAGATAAAAATGGTTACAAGTCGTGCAAATTATAGGACAGCGTTCGTTTCGCTTGCATATCGATCTGTTAACTTTTATAGATAGTATGAACCATGTTAAAATTTTCACACTAGTAAACAAAGTCAAAACTAATATATGTACTACTTTTTAGACCGACCGTAACACACCTATCACCTTGCAGGGGCGCATCCTGATAAATAGCCTAGAGCGGTCAGAACTCTTGATCAGTCTCTGTTATTTCGTCCCCGTAGAGCGAAAACTCATTAAATCCAAGTATATATATGTATATACATACTCATGCGGCAGTTTTTTTTGACACATAAAAAATTGGATTACACCGATTTTATTTCTTTTTATTTAGGCTCAAATTATCTTAAATATATAAAACTTAGTAACTAGTAAACGATAAACTCCACACGACCTACACCATTTCAACCTGTTTACCTACAACCAAATACATTATAGGCGTGTGATTTATATTCCCTAGACAGAGAGCGTCCACAATGCTTTACTTCGGATCACGTCAACACTCGTGCCTAAACCACAACTAAGCGTCACGAGGATGGTTTAGGCCGGCCACGTTTTCAAGCCTAAGACCGCCGTTAAAAGATCGGTCCAGTTTTACAATGTGTTCGTTTCGTAAATCACTGACTTTCAGGCAAGCATTAGTCTGCTGGCTGCTGCTTTAGGAGTCCACAGACTAACTCATTAGGGTTTCCTCCCTTTGGTTCGGTTCTTATATAGTAACTAAAAAAACAAGAGATTACGAAACGAAATATCGACTAATGTAAACCCAGCTTACCACAAACAATAAATACTACAAATCAAATTATCATTTATTCATTTAGGTAACTCAATGTATACTTATGCCTCTAAATTTACGTAGTTGGTCCCAAAGTTCTGTCACTGGCACATTATTTTTAAATTACGAACATGATTTTATAAAAAAATTATTGCATTCTATTTTTGATTGTTTGACTATTGTTTTAAAACAAAAAACAATCACTTTCCGTAAATTTTCAAGATGGAGTGGACATTGAAAGAAAACCGAATAGCTGTTATTGCGTTGCACCGCTGTGGGCACTCGGCGAGTACCATTTTCAAGTTGCTCAAAAATTTAAATATAACGCTTAGGTTTGTGTACCGTACTATTGATAGGTACAATGAAGTCTCCAGTGTTGAGGACAAGAAAAGAACTGGCCGGCCACGCTCCGCAAGGACACCAGCAGTGATCAAAGCTATCAAGGCGCGGATAGCAAGAAATCCTGTCCGAAAACAGAAGTTGATGGCTTTGCAGATGGGTGTCAGAAGATCTTGGTCTACGGGCATACAAAAGAAAGAGTGGGCACCTACTTAATGCTCGTCTAAAAGCAATAAGGCTTAAGAGATCGCGGGGTTTGTTAAAGCGGTACGCGAAAAACCGACACCGTGATATCCTCTTTACGGACGAAAAATTTTTCGATATTGAAGAGAAGTACAATAAACAGAATGATAGAGTGTACGCTAGGAGTTCTGAAGAAGCTGGAAATAAAGTTCCGAGGGTGCAACATGGACATCATCCATCATCAGTAATGGTCTGGTTGGGAGTGTCCTATTACGGGCCAACTGAGGTTCATTTTTGCGAAAAGGGGGTCAAAACCAGTGCAAAAGTGTATCAAGACACGGTTTTGGACCAGCTTGTCAAAGACCTGCCCAGCACGCTATTTTCGGGACATCACTTTGTGTTCCAACAGGACTCTGCGCCTGCACACAAAGCCAAGACCACTTAGGGTGAGATCTATAGTGCGCACTTGGACTTTGCTCAGACTTACCTTACGAAAAACTTTGCTTAGTGTACACTAAGGTTAAACTATGATTTCGTATTTATAGACATTTTAACGGTGAGATTAAGCTAAGCCCAAGCTAAGACAGAAAATGTCAAAATACAAATTGATGTTTCATTTCATGCAATACTTTGTTTATTATCCTTTAAAAAAAGTTAACAATAACAAATATTTAAAAAATCTAAAACGGTACACATATATCTTCAATTTATTGTTATTTATGTATTCATTTATTTTATTATTGCAATAACTAGAAATTCACGAGTAACCTTTAGAAAATGTATTAATTATTTAAAGATGACAATAATTTTATTACGTAGAACGGATCGCAATGTTTTGGTTAGGTTATAGTTTGAATTTCGTTGTCACTATAATATGCCAATTGCCAGGGCTGCCAGGTGACATACAAAATCACACCAGTTATTTTTAAGATTTCTCAAAAATGGGGTTTGAACAATTACATAAATAATATAAATAAACAACAATAAATACCATAATAATGTGTAATTATTTTATTTCATGCATTTCATAGGTATTTATCAAGATCATTTATAATTTCTTTGAATTCAAATTTATTTTTCCCAAAGTCTATGGAACTCCGATACAAAATGGCAACACCGTTATTAAAAACCGACAAAAATAAAAATCCATAAAAGATATGATGGTAAAGAAATTTTGGCCATTATTTTGTAGGCTTAAGTCAAAGTTTGGAAGTGTGATGTGGATTGAGATTAAGCTAAGCAACATAGGGAGAGATTGTAGTTTGTTATAAATACGATGGTGCTAAGTTAAAAGAAGTTAAGGGATGATTACCTCAAACCTGGTTTGAGCGTCAAAACATCGACTTAATTAGACATGAGGATTGGCCTTCCTCCAGTCCAGACCTTAATCCTTTGGACTATAAAATTTGGCAGGTCTTAGAGAGGAAGGTCTGTGATAAACCCCATAAAAATTTGGAGTGTCTGAAGTCATCTTTAAAAAAAGCAGTCACTGAAATCGACATGAATATGGTGCGTGCTGCGATAGACGACTGGCCGCGGCGCTTAAGGGCCTGTATTAAAAATAAGGGAGGTCATTTCGAATAATTTTATGCTATTTCTATTTCTTAATTTATGTACTATTAATTGATATATCACTCATTAAAAACTGATCAGTACTTTAGTTTTTATCATTATTTCTATTTATGACAGAACTTTGGGACCGACTACGTATATTTACTGCCAGTTAAATACTCAAATAGCGTAGAAAGGACGAGAAGAATTGGTCACCTCTGCGTCACTCTGAAATCGCCTAGGTTTTTTTACAAAATGTGATCACCTGCAACCGTTACATTACGCGTTGTAGATACAGTCTGATTATCGAGACAAAACTCTTGACATTCATAATTCCAACTATCCTATGTCGGAGCTAATCTTTTTTAAGTAAGTAGTCCGCTATGATATGCCAAGTGGGCCAAGTTAAAAATTAATAATTTTATACTTGTAATTTAATACCCGGCGAATCCGTAGCATATTGTTATCTGCTTGTTTATATTTCTCTGATAAGTTTTAATAAACTACGTAATATTGAAGTATATGCAACGTATGTATATAGCATATACTTAATAAGTGTATGTTGCGTCAAACCATAAAATGGATGTCTTGCTGAATTTCTTGTGGAATTTTTGTTATAATTGAAAATATAAAAAATATTTGGCGAATTATTTAAATCACAGTCCATATTTAACATATATACCGGACGATTTTATTTTTTATAAATTCTATATATTTGTTCATTTTCTATAGATATTTTAGATTTTTTGATAATATAAATGTGTTAATTTTCATAAATTAAATTAACTAAATCACTACGGTAACAGACATATTAATGCGTCTATTTCACTCACCAATTTATAGTCAAAATCCCAAATAAATGTCAAATCAAGCATAAACAATAAGCATGCATTTGATTTTGTCTTAAAAATGTGCAGGTAGATATAGTTTATTTTTAAATTATACAATTTTACAATCTCTCCGTAACAGGCATCTTTGTTTATGCAAAAAGCTATCATTTACACAGGTGTAAATATGAATAAATATAAGTGGTAATTTCTAAAAAAAATCATTATTTTCTGTGTAATGGACTCTCAACAATTTAAGGAGTTTGGCAAAGCTGCCGTTGAGTTTATTGCTGAATATAATGATACGGTAAGAGAAAGAGATGTTTTACCATCAGTAGAACCTGGCTATCTTCTATCTCTTCTACCTGAGAACGCACCAGAAGAACCACAAGATTGGCAATCGGTTTTTAAAGACTTTAAGGATACCATAATACCTGGCTTGACTGCCTGGCAGTCACCGCAATTTCACGGGTTTTTCCCATGTGGCAGTTCTTATCCAAGTATCGTGGGAAGCCTGCTAACGGATGGTCTTGGTACCATTTGCTTAACCTGGGCTTCTGGACCTGTTAGCACTGAATTAGAAATTGTCACTTTGAACTGGCTGGGCAAAATGATCGGGCTACCCGAGGAATTCCTCAATTCTTCATTAGGTACTGGTGGTGGTGTTATCCATAGTTCCGCCAGCGAAGCGGTCTTTGTTTGTTTATTGGCTGCTAAAGAAAAAACTTTACGTCGCCTGAAGCAAGACCCGGATTTCAATGAAGATCAGGCGAAGCTAAAATTGGTAGCATACACTTCTGAACAATGCAATTCAGCCATTGAAAAGGCTGGTGTTCTTGGATCTATGAAAATGAGATTACTTAAATCAGATTCTGACGGAAGATTACGTGGAGAAACCCTCAAGAAAGCGATACAAGAAGATAAGGAAAAAGGGCTTATACCATGTTACGTGGTAGCTACATTAGGTACGACAGGCACCTGCGCTTTTGATCCTTTGGAGGAGTTAGGACCAATTTGCCAGGAAGAAAGCATTTGGCTTCACGTAGACGCGGCATATGCGGGTGCAGCTTTCATATGCCCTGAGTACAAATATTTAATGGACGGAGTTAGCTATGCAGATTCCTATAGCTTCAATGCGCATAAATGGTTATTAACAAACATATCCGTTTCCCCAACCTGGGTCAAGAATGACATTGATTTTTTAAATACTTTTGATGTGCAACGAGTCTATTTGGATGATATTAACTCTGAGACAAAAATACCAGATTTTAGGCACTGGCAATTACCATTGGGAAGGCGTTTCCGAGCGCTCAAGTTGTGGTTGGTTTTAAAAATATATGGGGCCAAGGGTTTAAGGGAGCATATAAGGAATCAGGTGAGCCTGGCACAGTACTTTGCGCATCTTGTCAGAAAAGATAAACGATTTGTTGTGGACCCTGAACCATCTATGGGCTTGGTTTGTATTAGATTGGCTGAAGGCGATGATTTGACGAAAACACTGTTGGATAATTTAATTGCGAAGAGGAAAGTTTTTATGGTCACTGCTTTTTCTGGCAGTAAGGTGATTATACGAGTTGCTATTGGCTCTCGGTTTACAAATAAATCCGATATAGAAGTAACGTGGAATTTGATTAAGGCAGAGGCCGACATCTTATTTGGAGAATCACCTAAAGATATTTAACCAGCTACTGATTTTCAGGATCAAAAATTAATACGAGATAGTATACAATCATACTTTTAATATTGACTTAAGATATGCTTCACATTTACAAGGACACCTTAACAATGTTTAAAGAATTTTAAGACATCGATCATGTACTGTAGGTACCATAACCACCGCCAGGATTTATCAAATATAATCAAATCAAGTTTCAAATGTCAACGCCTACTTTTGCCTTTATACAATAAACTATAGTTACATAATTATGAGTTTTTATTATCTATAGGTAACCTCCTTAGCATCCATAAGTAGCATGTAGCCAAACTGTCTTAATAGGCAAGTGGGTAAATCGGCTCTTTGTAACCTTCAAACCGAAAAACTTTATATCTTCTCTAGCTTGTGGAATATCGGTTGACAATAAACATTCCTAATACATTCCAATATGTTACATTTGAATGTATAAAGGAACTATTCAAACTTTCCGCCCTCCTTCAACTTCTTTTGAATTTTCTGCCAAACTAACTTAGCGACAGTAGCATCCGAGGTTGTTATTGTATAACTTGCATTAGGGTGCTTATCTTTATAATGCTTAATCAAATTTTGCTTATTGAAGAACTTTTTGACGCACAGATCGCATCCAAACGGCCTGCTATTCGTGTGCGATCGCATGTGATATATCAATCTACTCTCTCGTGGAAATATTTTATCGCACACCATGCATTGGACGTTTTTCTTCTTGTTATGCCGTTTCATATGTGTTTGCATGTTGTGTTTGAATGTGAACCCCTTTTTACATATATCGCACTGAAAGGGTTTCTCACCAGTGTGGCATGATAGGTGACGTTTTTTGGCGCTCGCGTTGTCAAATGTTTTGTCGCATTGATCGCATTTGAAGGTCTTATTCCCGCTATGTCGGAGTATATGTTGAACTAAGGCGGACTTATATTTAAGTGCCATTCCACATATGTTACATTCAAATGGCTTCTCTGTGGTATGTCTACGTAGATGACTTTTGTACAAATGGGTCTTATCAAACTCCTTGTCACACATCTCGCACTTTATAATCGGTTTTTTGCACCGTTTATTTTCGATATGTCTACTCAAGTTTCGTTGATCGACAAAGTTCTTATCACAATTGTCGCATGTAAATGACCTTAGGTGGATTTCTTGGTGCTTAAGTAAGGCAGATTTCCGTTTACATCCGAACGGGCATTGTGTGCATTTGAATTTACCGTCCGAATCGTGTTCGTTTATATGCGCGTAGTACTTTTCCCGATTCGGGAGTTTTTCTAAGCACATATGACATTCTAGATTCTGTTTTTGGTGGGTTATTTTGTGTTCTGTCAAAAATTGGGTTGTGTCAAATCCTCTATGACATGCGTCACACTTATATTTGCCATTGGACACGGCGTTGGCATTCAACTCTTCGTCAGCTATAATAAAAAATGCATTTAAGTTTCTTGTTGTTTTTATTATTCTCTTAGCTTTTGCGTATATTCTTCGCTCGCAAGTTAAAGCATCATGTAAGGACTAAGTGAGGTTGTTCTAAGAAATAGACACGAATTCCGAAACATCAAAATATAATAACCTTGAATTGAGATCTTTGTGACAATTCGACTATTTGTTGTAATTTGACAGTGACATTGCATAATATAATGTTGATTGTCATTTTACATAATAACTGTAATGTAAGTAAATAGTAATAATAATTAAAATTACAAGTCTATAATTAATTAATTTATTGCATTCATTCCCACATTTGGTATATAATTAATTCATTTACATAAAGTAAAACTTAACAGCTAAAACAACTATTACCATCACTTTTTATATTGCTAAAATAACTGCAAGAATTGGGAGATTTTTTTAAAACTATTTGCTACTTAGAAGTAACTTACAGAATGCATTTGGTGCAATCAGAGCAAAAACAAAACACGATAGAAAATAATAACAACAATAATTACATTAATTATTCTAGTTTCTAATATAATCCAATATACAAGCTAAAAATAGATATTTAAAAACTTAGAAATAAAATACAATAAATTATAAAATCTTTAACAAAGTTAAATATCTATTAATTTTTTTTTATTTTTGGATATTGCATATTTCTCTCAAATTTACGACCCCTTCGTTGCTTCATAGAACCTCTTCTTTCGATAATTTTTTCATTAGTTTCTCCCATACTTGTTTAGCGACTGTCGCGTCGGTGAACTTCGGCTCATACTTTTCGTTGGGATGTTTTCTTGAATAATGTCTCAATACATTGGATTTATGTGTAAATTTCTTGCTACAAACGTCGCACTTAAACGGTTTGCTATTCGTATGAGATCGCATGTGATAAATAAGCCTACTCTCGCGCGGAAAGACTTTAAAACATAATTGACATTTAAGATTTTTCTCCTTCGCGTGCCTTTCTAAATGACGCAGCATGTTATGTTTGTGCGAGAATTTTTTACTGCATCTGGGACACGGGAATGGCTTTTCGCCGGTGTGTTTTCGCAAATGCGGCTCTAATAAACCCCTGTGCGAGAAGGTTTTATTGCAATAGGTACATGAGTATGGGCGTACGCCACTGTGCAGTTGGATATGCCGCGCCAATGTCGACTTATGCTTGAAGAACATAGAACACAAATCGCATTGAAACGGTTTTTCTGTTGTATGCTTTTTTAAATGGCTCTTCAGGAAGAAGGCTTTTTCAAAGACCTTGTTACAGACAGGACACGTGAGATCATGTTTATTCTTGCAAATACCCAATTTTTGGTGCCGCGATAAATTTGCTTGGTGTGTAAATTCTTTGGAGCAGTGATCACATTTAAAAAATGGTATATCTGTGTGAAGTTTTTTGTGGTTCTGTAAATTTGAGAAGCTTTTGAATCGCTTTCCACAGATAAAGCAAGAATAATTCCTATCGTGCGAGAGTAGGTGGTCGTTGTAATCTTCCACTTTTTCGAAACGGAGATAGCAAACATGGCATTCAAGTCTTTCATGACTGTGCAAAATTTTATGCATGCGCAAATGAGATTTTTTTAAAAATGCTCTTTGACAAAAATCGCATATGTTCCTAGCTTCTTTCACGGCATTTCTGTTTAAGTCTTCCTCTGTCACTAGAAGGAAAATTAAGTCTAAAAATATTTTTGCCACTACCCACATTACATTGTAATAACTTAACTACCCTAACAGGAGCGAAGATAACGCAAAAGCTAAAGGAAATTTGCCTTTCGGAATTCAAAAGATGTGCTCAGTAACTAGGGCTTACAAGCTTAAAGAAAATTTTTCAATGATTTTATATATAATAAGTACCACTTATACACTTTTGCCTAGCAGAATGATTCTTAAGAAGGGTACCGAACTTGAAAATTCTTTTAAGAATTATAAATTAAATTAATATTATAAAATATTTAGGTAACTTACCACCACAACCAAGCATTGGAGGACCATCTCTAGCATCTAAGTCAGGTAATATGAAGTCATTTTCCTGAAAGATAAGTATTATATGAAATTAAACTACGTACAACCTATTGACCTATTGAGCGTCTAAGGCGGCCCCTAGACCTACAATAACATTGTACAATATATTTAATTGTGCAATGAGATTGAATTGCGTTTTGAATCCAAACGGTCAATTATATTGCACAATAATAAGAACTGTGCAAAATGTGCAATGTTTTCTTGTTCAGTCGGAGAATAGTTTGATCCCGAGCAACATGTCCACAGATTTAGCTGCAGCTATAGTGTTATTGCTTGTGGCTAAGCGTAAACGAACACGTCGTTGGTCGAAAGATTGGTACACGAAAAGGCCAAAATACACTCACGAAAATCACTTAAAAGACTTGAAGTTAACTGAGAAAAAGACTTCAAAAATTTTGTATGACTGGACTTGGAACAGTTTCAAGTACTACAAGAATTGGTCACGCCATTAATTGAGAAAAAAATACAAACATGAGGGAAGCAATACCACCTTTTCAACGGCTTGCAATAACATTACGGTATCTAGCTACTGGGAATACTCTAGAAGATTTAAAGTTTCATAGTGCTATTTCCCCACAAAGTCTTTCCCTAATAATTATGGAAACCTGCTTAGGCATAATACATGTTTTGAAGAAATTAATCAAGGTAAATAAAGACATCTTTTCATTTATTTGTTTATTTATTATTTAATAAACATTTATTTATTAAGCTTTATATATTGAGACATGTCATTAGCATCATTTTCCTGTTGAGAATTGTCCATGTTCTGCTGATTATCCTGTTGGTAATGTGGCAGCTCCTCAGGTGGATTTTCAGAATAGCGAGGCGATGGCGTGCTGTTGTAATTTGTTGGAGTTGGCGTGGATCTGGTATATGTCGGATATGGAGTTATTGTTACTGTTGGAGTATTTATTTTAACCGAATTGCGATGTAAAAGACCTAATTGTCCTTCCATGATAATGGCAGCAATAGCACTCTTAGCAAAGATTTGTTGTGTTGGTTCCATTTTCTTTAAATCTGCAGCAGAAAACGCAGCCCAGTTTTCATATTCGTCTGGCTTCTGTCTAAAACGGTTAACTGCAAGTTGCATAAAGTCATCATCAGATTTCCTCTTTAATTTTTTATCTTTTGTCTTCGGAACTGCATAAGATGTAGTTGGTACTTGATCAGCTTCAATGGTTGAACTATTTTCCTGAAAAAGATAAACAATTTGTTATTTTGTTTTCAGCTACCACAAGCTGCCGAGGAATGGAAAAAAGTTGCCAAGGATTTTGAGAGTCAGTAGAATGCCCCTCATGTAATCGGTGTTATAGATGGGAAACACGTGGGAATAAAGAAACCTCCTGGTTCTGGATCATACTACTATAAAACATTCAGTATTGTGTTGATGGTGTTTGTAAATGACTTATGGACGTGTATCAGATAGAGGTGTGCTGCAGAATACAACATTTGGACAACAATTAAAAAATAATTCTTTAAATATCCCACCACCTGCATTGTTGCCTGGAAGTTCCCGAAAGCTCCCATACTTTTTTGTTGGGGATGATGCCTTTCCAATGTCTCAAAATTTACTGAAACCGTAAAGCCAAAAAAAAGAAAAGAGAAAAGAGAAAGAATATATAACTATCGGATATCGCGTGCTAGAAGGATGGTTGAAAGTGTTTTCGGTACTAGATACTCGTTTTGGAGTATTTCAAAGAGCATTTCCTTTTGATCCTACAAAAATAAGGAAAATTGTTTTGGCTTGTTGTTATCTACACAATTTTTTGAGGAAATCCCGTTCCCACTTATCTCCATCATTTATGTTTCGTGAAGATAACGAGTCAGAAATAATACCATCAAAGAAAGTATTTCAGTTGACAGAATTGGAGAAAATCAATAAAAAAAATCACTGAATATCGCAAAACAAGCACGGGACGAATACAATGGATTTTGTAATAACGAAGGTGCAGTTCCCTGGCAAGAGAAAATGGTTTCGTAAAACATACCTACAACTTTATGTATTCATTTAAATAAAATAAATTAAAATTTACCTGTGTATAATTATTGTCCAAATTAGAATGTTCACTCTCTCCTCCCAGACTACGTATAGTAGACTGAGTATCCATACTAGACTGTGAATCCGATGCGGTTTCCTGATCTTGTAAAAAAACATTTAATTAAAATACCATAAAGTAGGTTGGTATAATATGTCGTCTGTGCCAGATCCGGATTTCATCGACTGAAGCTGTTTCTTGAGTTCCTTCCGGTAGTTGGTTCTCAAAGAATTGAATTTCTTCTTCACGTCATCTTTGCTTGCCTCAGGAAACATCTCTTTATATTTAGACAACAATGTTTCGTAATCAGCTTTTTTTTTATCACGGTAATGATATTCTTTGCTTTTGACATACCACAAAGACGACAATTCTCTGTACAATTGGATACTTTCGACGATAAACTCTCTTTCCTTAACTTTCGTATTATCTTTTTCTGCCATTTTTGGGAAGCGTGCACGCGTGTGTCCTCCTTGCCGACGAAACACAGACTAAAAAATATTGCGCAATACTGACCCTACACGACGCAATGGAAAATATGGTGCAATAAAAATTAAACTCGCTCAAACTTTCGTTCAATCATTGAGCAATCTTCAATATTACCCCTAGAGTCTAGTCTAGGTCCTAGACGATTAATTATATTGCACAATTTTCAATATTGCGCAATTTAATTGATCGTCTAGGGGCCGCCTAAGTGCAGAAACTGAGTCCACAAACCATAACCATGACTATTAAACAAAATTTGCTACTTAAAGATGCCCTTCAATGATTGTGCTTTTAATAAATATAACAAGTATTTCACTTTTTTAAAGAGTGTACACACACAAAAAATTTTGAACATAATTTAAATACTAACCATGAGGTTGAAATTTGATACCCCTATTAGTGTACTTATTTTAAATCTTAGTTTTTTTTAAATATTCGCTTATAATAACATTTCATGCAAGTGGCATTGTTACTTAATATTGCTTATAGCGGCTGCACTGGTACTTGATTGGTTAAGCTACAGCTGCTATTTCTTAAATTATACTAGACATACTTAAATATTCACAAAATACATGTAAATTTAATATTAAAAACATCGGACCCTGACAAAATTTACAAAACTGTTTTAGTAATTATCTTACACATGCCTCGTTTTCTATTATTGTGAAATAATATACTGTTTTACAAATGCTGTAGGGAAGATTCTTTAAGTGACTGTCGGCCATTAATGCATACAATATACAAACCTGAGGTTCATCCTTCACAATTGATGTGTCAATTTCAGATTTAACATCCACAAAGTCTATATTCATCTGTAGGGCATCTTCTTCTGTCTTTATCTCTCCTGAGCAGCCACTGAAAATTATTTATGAAACTATTAATTACATATTTGGTTTGTTTAGTCCAGCCAACTCTTACATCTTATATTTCTGCTCTGCCACGTAATGTGAACTCATCATCTGTGGATGATAAAATATTGATCATGAATTATTTTAGATTTAGAGCTTTAAGTAATTAATTATTAGATTATGATTTAATCAGTGTAGTGATCAAGTAACGTACTTAAGTGAAGTTACTAACTTTCAAACCATTTCAGACTGCCCAAAAAATTTTGTTTTACTTTGATATTGTAGATGGTAAATAATACAAAGGAATATTACTAAATAAATTGAGAAGAAACAATATTACCACTAATGTGTTGAACTAAATTTAACTGAACGGTTCAGTACCTTAAAAGCCGCATCAAATTACTTCTAACTGTAAACGATGAAACGTACCAACTCCCAACCAACATAAGTTTTATTATGATCGATACGACAATTTCGACGTACGGATAACACCTACCTCTAATATAAAACCCGAAGTTCTTTTTTCAATTACAAATTATAAGAGATGTACAATAATAAAAATACTCACTTATTTTGGTCGTCTTGTTCATCAGACTTTAGTTCTTCGGCATTTTCATCATAGTAATACGGTTCAACTTTTACTGTAATAGTTTCAGCCATTTTCGTTTATAATATTATAATAAAAACTTTGCTAGAGGTCTACATTTATTGTTAAGAATATCACATAGAAGAAATTATACAATCACAATAAAACGCCGGAAATATTAATGTAAATTATAAACGCTTGACGCCATTCACAGTAGGTACCAGACTTTTATTTCTCTGTTTGATCTTGCAATTTGACATCGCACAAAAATGTTACATGTGTCGCTGTCAAATCCGTAACCGTGAACGTCAAAACAAAAATATGGATTCTGATCTAACGCTAACTTTGATGAGTATTTCCATACAAATATTATAAAGAAGAAAGATTTGAATTTATTATTTATTATTTTTGCATGCTATGTAACGAATAAATTCAAATACTGTACTAACTTCAAAAATGATTTCACTTTTAGAATGCGCCATTATCACTCAGTAACTAGTGCTAGGCAGGCTACTTCTAATAAATTAATTGCCGATATTTGTTTTAAAATAAGTGTTGTTTGCCATAGGCTGGGTTCCCACTATGCCGGACCGGCAGATATCCCTGTCCGGTAAAATTGCCGGAAGGCCTATTGGCTGTACAAATTGTATGAAGCTATTCAGATTATCCCGAGTCCGGCTTTTTCGCCGAGCTCGGCATTTTTACCGAGCGTTTTGTCACTACAAAATGCCGGTAAAATCACCGGACCGGAGTTATGAGAACCAGTTTCGGCGCACTTCATTCGGCTCGCATTTTCTGAGTACAGTAGACGTGTAGCATGATGAACGACAATCAAATAGAAACTTTAATTAAATAATTGAAGAACTTTGCTCCGTCACTTCTAAGTTCACCCATCAATGTTTCAAATGTCCCAAGTGAAAATCTTTCCCGTAAAATAGGATGTACCCAATACTTTCTTCTTTTATTTTGCCTTCTGTACCACCACCACCACAACAACAATTTCGTCGTCCATTTTGGGCACTGGTCCTAATTCAACTGAGGTGCTTGTCCTATTTTCTTGTGGGGCCCGGTGTAATGTGAACACTCTGTCCGGTGTCCGGTTTCCGGCAGATCTGCCGGTCCGGCATAGTGGGAACCCGGCCATAGTCATTTTGTATGCTGATTTGATATTTTGAAAAAGTACCGAGAGTTTTTTACGCCGGCTTTTTCTCTCAGTCTGCACCCTCTGGCTTCTTTGCCGATGAGTGGGGATGTCTACCGATACAAATTTCATGAAGTGGAATAAGTGATACCTGTATCTATCTTATATTCCATAATAAACATATTTCATAACTGGCTTTATTTATTTATAAGTCCTAAAACAACAATGTATGCGTAAAATATACATCACATATTAGAACATAAACATTTCAAACTAAACTTAAGGCTGGGGATACACATGCCAGTAAATCGGGAAAGTAGATGGTATGAAAGTTACTGGTATGTACGAGTAACTGGCACACTGCGGATACATTTGCAAGTAATACTGGCATGCATACTGTGCATGCCAGTATTACCATCGCGTATACACAGGACAGTTCGTGAGAGTATTTCGTACCTACCTATTCTTGCGCGCTAAACATGTTGTTACTAGCAATTGAATGTGTAGCTAAATTAATGAGAGATAAAAAGAAAAAACGAAATCGGGTTTGGGTAAGAGATTCACACAACGAGTCGGCTACTGGCATGCCCGTAGCTGTCGCGTCTGTTCACACGTGCCAGGTTAGCAGTCCCCCCCGCGCCCCTCCCTCAACGGGCATGCAAGAAAATCAAATGTTGTGCTAGCCACTTGCAACTAGCTAGCTTCCAGTTACAGCCATGCCAGTTAGTGAATACACAATGGATGGATAGTCAAATATATTATGTTAAATAAAACTCTTTGTTTGAAGCTGGGTGTCGACTGGCTTTAATCGTATAAAATATGAGCTTAGAAATAACTTAAAAGGGATAGTGGAGTTGCGACGCTTCCAAAAAACTAACTTGCCTTATTTAAGAGTTTTTCAAAATTAGTGAAGTCGATCTATTGGACATTATCGGAAACGAGAATGTCATATGTATTACAATTTATGAGTAATGCGAAAAACTAAAGGGCACATTAATGATTACTTAACTAACGTTTTACAATTTATTGGCTACAAGTGTACGATGATTGCTAACATTTTAGGCCGGGAGATAGTGACACAAAATAGTGGGTCATTTGTATCAGTATGGTGGTTCTTCAGGGGTCTTATTACGAAATGAAAAGAAGAAAAATGACGGTCATAGAGCTGGTACCGGCGGTCCAAGCGCGTGGGCGTTAGTCGAACTCGTCGGATTAATTACGACTTTCAAACGATTTGTTCCACAAAAATTCTAGTATTTTCCGATAGTCCATAAAAAATAGGACGCGGCAGTGTCATGCCATACTTCTTCGGTGTGACTTACAGCCCGCCATACCGACGCGAATGCGTTGATTAAAAAAAAATTCAACTAGTACCAGGCTAATTTTTGCACAGTTAATCATCGTCGTGCAGCCATTTACGAAAATCACCATGCCATACTTTTCGGACGGTTCCAAATGTTACCCACGTATTCCTAAGAATAACTTTGTTAGCCCGATTCAGGATATTGTTACGACCTAGGGGATCGGATAGAAACGCCGTAGATTTCTTCAAGGGTTTATTTTCAATTAAATCTACGAGGAATTTGTTAACACTAAAAACTGGAAATTACGCACAAAAATTCACTAAACACACACACAAAATACTGTCACTAATTACTTTAATTACACGCACTTCCCACAGTGCTTTATCACTTGTCTTCACTATATTCGCACTTTGTCACTTCGGTGTTTATCTCTTGATATCGCATTCAAAACTGAACTAATCGGTCGCGTTTCGGCTCGCTTATATATCCCTGGGAATAGTCTTGAACGATGTTCGAGAACTCTCTAGGCGGGAGCGCTACTGAGTAGCGATCGCACAATTCTAGAACGTGCGTACTTGCTATCTCTCTTGCACATTGCTCCGTCCTTGTCGTACGGTGTTCTAGAGTGCTCGGTCTAGCTTCGAGAAGGTTCCGATCTTCCGTCTCTCTCTCGTATCATTCTGTCCTTGTCCCACACCTAGAAAATTCGTTCTAGAATATTCCTTCGTCAATGGGGTATAACCAGGCCTGAAAACAAAACGGATTTCCTGAAAAGTGTACCACTCGACTACACTTGTTCTGAAACTGTCTGAAAAAATGTTTCAGCCTCCTGAAAACTATGGTAACATTTTGTAAATTACGATTTTCTAATATGTGATTGACCCTCTCCTGAAACGGTCAGAAATCACATTTCAGCCTGCTGAAAAGTTCTGTAACTAGTGGAAAAATCTAGAAACATTGCAGTCGACCCGTCTTCGTAACAATATAATGTCATCGAACTAATTGTAGGTACAACTAATATATTTATCTCCATAATATAAAAGAAAACGTTTAGCGGTACAACGTCGAGACTGGCCGATAGTTTCATATACTTAGAGAATTTCTGGGTTTATTTATTTTAACTTTACTAGGTTATTTTCTAAAATTTTGCCTTTTACAAATCTAACAGATTCTTCGTACTTTCTTAGTTTATTGGCATTATAAACCATACGTTTTTAAGCTAAATGCATGAGTAATATTAATGTGTGTTTCCTGAAAAAGTGCAAAGTCTTCACTGTGGGAATGTAATTGAACTTCATACGGCAGAAATCGCGGCTACCACCAAATTGTGATTTTAAAATATCGTCTAGTTACAAAATTGCATCTTATCTATTTTGCAAAGTCAATTAATTTTCCACGGCACAATTTCCGTGTGTTTTAATTGCAACTCAATTAACATAAAAATAATCACATGGTTTCAAGCCAATATGAAAACGTTGTAGAGGATGACGAGTGTTTTATATTTATATGATTTATTTATTTCAAAAAGATTAGTCGAGATATGTAAGTGAAACGTTGATTGGAATTTGGATAAAATTTTAACCTGCATCTTTTCTCAGAGAAATTGCAAATAAGGCTATATTCCTTACTTTATTTCCCCAATTTTATGACGTTAGTTTTAGTGTCATTGCGTTACTAATAATTAATCCGTTCAACTTATAATTAAATTGTAAATTTATTAAATTTTAATGAGACTTCCTGTTTTGAAGGTTTTGTTTATTTGTGTCTGCTTGACTTTACAAGATCACGCCAATTTGACAGAAATGCATACAAAGAGCTGTAAGTATATATAACCAAATAATACTATTACATTTTTTAAAATTCCCATTATATGTAGGATTTAAATATGTTTAGAACACGGGGATTAAACAGGAGAAGACATGCCCATCTTCTGTCTTCTATGTAGTGTGTACTGGACCGAAGGTTTTTGAGGGTAACATGCCGGTGAGTTCCCGGTAGAATTCGAGAGAGACCCCGGAGCATCTGTAACGCGGCTTTGGTTTTTGTGGTGGTTTTAGGGGTATTGCTCATCCTCTGTCTCTGAATAGCAGATTCTGGTGTGGGTCGAGTCCCACATACCCCTGCAACTGTCTGGGGGCTAGGGATGTGCAAGCGCATTTCTACCTGGGATATCAAAAAAAGGATTTTAATATGTAACAATAGTCTACAATGATATTAATGAGGTTCTACTTTTTGAACTATTATTTTAGAACACTTAAGTGTGTACTTAAAGGACGTTTCGACATATAAATAGTCCTAGCAGGTATAGCTTAAGTTGGGTTTAATTCATATTTTATATTTAAGCTTCTATTAGTAATCGTCTCATAATGTTTAGTAGATAATATTTTAATGTTACTTCGTGTTTCCTTACATTTCAGGGGTACAGCTCTAGAGGACTACGGCCATGTGAATCGCCCTAAACCTGCTGCTGAGCGTTGGTATGATCCTTATTGGGAGAATGGACATTGGGTGTTCAATAGGTATTTTAGTGTACACTTTACGCACGCACTCTAGTCACAGGTTATAAAGAAATGCCCTGTATTTGTTTAAAACTCAATGTCAATTAGTTAGATTCTTTACATTGAGTTTTGCATACCCGAATTGTTACGCAAATTCGGCGTGAAATATTGGAAAATATATTTCAAGCCTTTTTTGTTGTACACAAATATTTTGGCAACTAAATGATTAAATTGTAAAAATAAAAAATCAGTGACGCTACAACCTTTTTAGGTCTGATTCTTTTTTAATTGATCTGGTCTGTAGATTTCTGTATCTGTTTCATGATCATTGGTCAATCTATAGGCTAGTAGTTGATCAGGCTTCTGTGCTTTACACATGCCATTGACTTATTGTGTCTAAGGCAAGCCGGTTTTCTCAAGATCTTTTTTTCACCGTTTGCAAGCAAATACGCAAGAAAGTCCATTGGTGCACAGCCGGGGATCGAACCTACGACCTTAGGTATGAGAATCGCACGCTGAAGCCACTAGGACAACACAGTTCTGTTAATTTAAATGTAACTTATGTTTAAAATTCGAATTTATTTAAACAGAGTTAAGATGCAGTCTACTGAACACCCATTGGGACACTTTTTGCAAAAAGGGAAATCTACGAAGCATCACGACTGCAATCAAATTTGTTTAGGCATTTATGAAACGTAAGAGTAATTTGCTAAATCGTTGTTTGAAGCTATATAAGTATATATAAACATACACACTATATACAGACAGTACGTTGCTATTAATTTCCAACACAAACATATATATATACAGTATTTACAATATTCTTATTTACAAGGTACTTGTTTAATTTAATAAAGTTTTTTGAGTTAGAGGTTTATAATAATTAAAAATCGATGAACCGCCACTCTTTTTAATCGCCAGTCATACAAATTGTTTGAACCGGAGAAAATCAATACCAAAGATTAGGATCATTAAAACAATCGTCAAATTTATAAAAATCTTTATTGATTAATTTACGTTTAACGAGAGTTTTGAATTTATTCAGTGATAATTCTCTAATTTCGCTTTTGTCGAGTTTGTTGTAAAAACGAATACAATTTCCATATAAGGAGTGGTTAATCTTGCGGAGCCTGGTTGGTCGTACGCTTAGATTTTTTCTGTTTAGATTATTATACTGGTGACTGTTTCAAAATAGTTCCTGATATGAAGCAGTGAAAATATCAGTGTATTTTAGTTACGGTGAGGTTTGCGCTCAACGCTTCGTGACTCGCAAACATAGATGGCGTTATGAGTATAAACAATTCCACAACATGTGTTATTTGGAATACGAAAATTGTAAAGAGTTAAATAAACGTAAGTGTATGTTTCTTATAAATAAGAAGAGATCGCTAAAGGTCTTAAATGGGTAGATCGCGCCTATTTTTTAATTACCCTGCAAATAATATTAAAAACTAATCTATAAATACCTAATATTTCCAACTAAAAAATTGTTGGTTATTCATTAACATAAATAGATTTTAGGCACAGAAGACTGATAACCCACTTGCCTCTAAGAAATGATCAGGAAACGGAGAAAACTGAGGCCCAGATTTAGAAGGTTTTAGCGCTACTGGTTCTTTTTTATATAAATAATTAAAATATAATTTTGAATTGCAGGTTATGGTTTGTATAATTTCTTAATTTATGCCTAAAATTGCTTCTCGTTAAGCCAAAAATGCGATTTTTATAAAAATAAAATTATTACCAAAAAGTTAATTTTTAAATTACCATTTTTTATTTTAAAACTACTAATATTATTATAGGTTGGTATCCAATTCATAAAGGCAACTGCCCTGAGTTTAAGAAAATGACAAAAAATCCCACAGACCCGTCAAAGGCGGCGAAAAGAGTAACAAAATGGATGAAGCGGATCAATGGAAAACAAATTGGAGCCGGAATTGCGGATTCGTATGAGTAAATATGATGTGGAGCGAATGAATCTATCTCTTTCACACCAAGTTGATTTAGTCTAGTTATAGTTAATTACCCTAATAGAAGGAACTTTACAATACTGTTGCCCAGTACTATATCATATATGTAGATAATGTCCGGTTATGACCAATGCAACGCATATTCAAATATTTGTTACTTTTCTTCACTAACCTACTTTTAACACACAATATTTCGACAGCGTCTTTGGAAAAATCATGTTGCTTACGAACATCATTTTAAGAAAGATTTTAAGACTTTTTGTCTAGATACATCATACATAGACAAAAACAGCGACGCATGTAGCGTTATATCAATATAATTATAATATAGTAATTTAATTAAAACAACTTATAAATTATTATTTTTTATTTTATAATTGGCAGTTTTACATAAGCACATTTTTCGTTATAGCTACAAATGGTAATGGCGAATCCAGTTAGTTATCTTAATTCTACGTTTAACAATAAAACAAATAATAAAAAGTGTACAGTATGTAACGGAAACTCAATAAACTGTCTAAAAAATAATTTTAAATTATAATTCAAAGAGGTACGAGTTATCTCACAATTAATTAAATACAACCTCGAAAATTCGATTGCCAAAAAACTTGAATTATCAAAAAAAATCAGCAAATAAATACGTCCTCTGATTTAGCTTCCAAGACTCAAACTTGAGGTCATTCAGCCACAAAGGTCATTGAACCTTTGCTCCTCACTTTGAGGGTGAAAGATCCCAAATTTGAGTATTGGAAAATTGATAGCATTATCATGTTTTATCTAAATATTAGAATTTTCATACAACATGGTTGTGTGTCTCACACGCACAGACTTAAAACATCACAAATATAGACATATAAACAAATAATTAATGTTACTAAAGCTATACACTGCAATAATAGGTATAATACCCATACCGTTATAAACCCTATTAGCACGAAATGAAAAGCAAATATATTCCAATAAAATTGGTTGTGAATGACGCACTGGAATCCTACTAGTTTTTATACGATGCTCGACTAATCACATTCAAGCATTGTTCACAGTTGCAGTATTCAATATATATTTATTACAATTTATTATATTTTCTAAGCTACATAATCTAATACTAAGTACAAATAATATACATCTAAAGCATTTTATGTAAATCATTTATAGTCACTTTCTTACAAGACTAGGGCACTTTAAGTAATTTATCACAAACAAATATTTATAAAATTTTCATTTCGTCAAATGTACAATATATAAATTATAAATAAAGAACTTTTAGTTGGAAAACACAGTTCAATAGCAACACGGAAAGTATGTTGTTTTATTTCGATCAAGGATTGACTATTGTATTTTGACCGATCAGAAAAAGATATATATATATTAATTTTACACTAATGGCCGTATTCCAATTCGTATGTTTTCTTGTCTTGAGTGTACTACATAGGTACTTTAACAGACTTTGAGACTAACTTTGGATTGGTGTTACGAGTTTTATTTCTACAAAAATGCTACATGAAATCTAGTTCATATAAGCACTACCTTTTCTACTTTTCTACAGCAATCATTCTATTAAATGTATTAATTTTTAATATTATTTTGACCAACTTCAAAAAAGTGGCAGCCTATAGCTAGATCTTAATTAATAAATCATTTTTCATTTATGTAAAATTTGCTTTAAATCCAAGCCAAAAACTTACAAGTTTTCATATACATTCCTGAGGAGACATAGACAAAAACAATTTGCGGCAGACGTGACCCACTAAGGGTTAATGAAATTTTATGGGGATCGTCACCTACATATGGGGACATACCTTGGGCTAATGTCATTTCAAACCCAAATCATTTGGGTTAAGTCTATCGCAAAGTATTTGTGTCGCAAGCCCCAGAAAAGAGTTATAAACAAAAAAAAAATATCATATTTGTATTCCAAATAAAAATTTTTTTTAATTGTCTATGGTTTACTCAAGTATAAATAAAACTTCTTTATGAACCTTGTTGACCACTCAAAACGTCGAGTTATGTAAATTTAATCAAGTTGCGCTCGTTACAAAAAATTCATTTTTTTCAATTTTTTTTAGGATTTTGTAAGGATCCAGAAATGAGTTGGATTTAAAGCATTTTCTATAAGAATGATTTATTGTCATTATTAAAAAAGGCTAACTACAAAAGTAGTTCCATACTTACTAGTAAATTGCTACTCGTTACTACGATTATATACAACGATTCGTATGTGTTACATAAAATGAACATCTAAAATTCTCTATAAAACCAGGTTTAAAAATGGACATATGTATACAACATAAATATTAAGGCATATTTATAAGTATGGGAGATTTACACGATTTTGTGTCTTATTCAAGTGGCTCAAAGTCCATATTCCCACAAAAGTCTGCCAGGAAATCGAGGAACAATGTGAATTTTCCTGTCGATGATCGACTCCATTTCGATGATACACATTTCATGCACGTGGACAAGTTTTCAAGGATATTCTGAAGAAAAATTTACTCGCTATATTACGCATCTTACACGATTTTTTGTTTAATTAGATTTAACCTACTATTGATTCATAAATATTATCTCTATACTTTATGCTTTGAATGTACCAAGAAATAATTGTAAGATACCCAGTCACATAGGGCTCCTAGTATGGGGACTAGCGTTAGAATATTTAGATATAAATAAATTGTCTTTATACAAGTATATAGAAATATAAATAGTCACCAACATAAGTATATTATGTTAGGTAAGTCGCAAAATAATTATCTATATTTAAATTATAAGTCAGAGAGTAATTAAATAAACGGAGTGGAAAATAACGTTATATATCAAAATCAATCAGTAATTTAATACAATATAAAACAAATAAAATATATTTTTACGTTAAACTATTTATATGAAATCTATTCAACACTTTGAGCTTCCAAAATCTCTATATAACAGATTTTCGAAGGACCAAAAAATATCCAGCTTGAAAGTCCAAAAATATTTGCGTAAAAATTTTCATTTCTATACATTTGTTATACATTAATCTATTTAAAAGTAACCTGCATAAAAAACTTCTTAAAAGGGAAAATCAAAATTAAAAGACTTTCACTTGAATATTTAATGTAAGACAAAAAATTGTAATAGTTACCTGCGGCCAGTCCTGCCTATACACTGCCAAGCATTGTTCAGTTAAGGAATCCTCACTTAAGTAGGCCTGTTTTAACATGAAAACTAGAACATCTGCTAATGCCTGCCATATATCAGAACTTTTGCGGTTTGATTCACTCATTAACACAATGTTTCGTGGACAAAGGATGCGATCAAAATATTCCAGGTTCGGATCCGATTCCGTATTTGGGCTTTCCACTGGAAATATAAAAAATATCAAAACCTTTAGTTCTATGTATGTGTCGCAGCCAACTAACTTAATAAGCCGTTCAATCAATAGCCTAGCCTCTTAACTAAACAGCGCCGTTTAACTAACGGCCTAAATTAGCCAGATGATCAAACAGCTGATCGATGATGTTTCATAACTTGCTTAGCCTCTTGACTGTTAATTTAAATTTAGTTCCACTTTCTACCACTCTCAAACTAGAAACGAAACTCTTTAAAATGTCAATATGGCGTTCGCAAACCACAACTTTGATGGTGTTTTCCAAAGTTTTTGAAAAACAAAGTATTTACTAATAAAATGAACGATTTGGGTCGTTTTTATACGCAATCTGTTTAGATTAGCGCGTATAAGCGACCAAAGAAAGTCTAAAATTTATAATAGGAACAAAGAAATGGCGACGGAAAAATCATAAAAAAAATATCATACATTTTTGACACTTAATACATATACCTTTACTATCATTTATAACGACATTCCCATTTTTCTCCTTCTCATCATAAATTACTTTTCCAATTGGACCTTCTTCATCAGAAATGGGAGTTGGGGCTCTTTCCTCCCTAAAATCTGTAAACGTGGGGGAAATGCTTGCCCGTCTTTCTGGTACGGTGAGTTCTTGGGGTGATGAAGGTTTTCGATCAGGGCAACAATTGTTCCATATTTTGTGAAGGCTGAGGAGCAATTTTTCATTCAATTGCTCAGGTTTTCTGCTGACTAAAAGTATTTTTTTTATTAGAAATTTATTTATTTTATAATTAAAATCGAGTAAACTCAGTATTTTAAAGTCAATATTTAGATATTATTACAGAAAGTAGGAGGTTCATGGCTATTTTTTGTTATATATTTAGTAAAGTAATTTTTATTTACGCTATTGGGTACCTATATAATTTTGTATAGTATACCCGCACGCTTGCACAGAACTTTGACTAAACAAACACACACACAGAACTAAATAAGTTGAAATTTTATGACACAGAACTTTTGTATTACTACATATTTGGCTGTCATACATATACAATTATACAATCAAGAATATTAAACAATCATTTGAAATGTAGAAGACAAATATATTGGCATATATAAAATTTAGTAATAATAATTCCTAGACAGTACAAAGTTCGACCATGGGCACTTTCGTAAAGTGGTTATTTGCTGGATGATTCCGCAATAATAAAATATATTCTTGCATGTCTTTTTAGTTTCTACGCAAATTATTAGCAACTAATAACAATTATGCACAAATAACAAGAATGAACGAACCTGAAGAACGAATACAGTTTGCTTTTGTGATAGTTATAATAATTATTTTCGACTATATTATTGAGCGAAAGTACTTATGAAAAAAACAAAGTAGAAGCGTGTATATTTCAATTACTTTCCCCTTTTTTATAGTAAAACTTAATAAAAGTAATAAACATTCATGTGAATGCATCATTAAATAAAAATGAACACATCTTTTTTTAAAATACGTTCAATCGCTCTCCTAAATACAAAAGCAAAGTTGCATTATAATTTTTTTTTCATTACAATCGAAAATATCGAAATTTTATGCTTTAAAGTCAAATTTTGTATTGAACAGTGTAATCTATGCTTTTGGGTGAGTTAAAGTTAACCAAAAAACTTACCAAAGACAATACAATAATCAACACTCAACTGCAGTATTGCTTTCTGCGCTGGCGGTCTGCAATACGGGTTCTTAATAGTACAACGTGCGCATAGATCCAGTATTGGATAGATATCGTCACCATCTTCGTAGTCTAACAGGAGGCATATTTGTTCCTGAAAGCAATTTCTTTTAACTTATACTCTGATTTTTAATTCCGTAGAATTCTGACAGCTATCATTGTTTGACATATCGGTAATGGCAAACCTTTTGGGCCGGGCATTTTTTTTATTGCCCTCAAATAAGTCAAATTTGTCCCTTTTTCGGTGAAGAACTTTTTTTAGTAGCAACACTTATGAAATGTCAGAATTCTACGGAATTAAAAATCAGAGTATAAAGGACTGACGAAACAAATATTGACGGTGACGTCATTTAGTTTTTGTGAAGATGTAGGATTGTATATACATTCTCTTTTTCCAACCCATCAAATAATTTTAGGCTGGAATGTTAATTAAAATTATTAAGGATCACTTTGTGTGTCTATTGTTCTTAAGTTTAAAACCTTAATAAACGGATTGTTGGAAAAAAATAAGATTTAAATTGTATCGAATGATATTCTCTCCATAATTACAATATTACTAAGATGAATTATTTACTCGAACGCATACAAGTAACATTTTAATTAAATTATTTACATTATATATAGGTTGTATATTTGAGATTAACATTTTAAATGTTTTGGAAATAAATATTCTTCCTAATGGTGAAAGTTTTATTATTTCGTCTCAGTAGTTTCGACTTTATTCATTACATACATACAAATCTTTGTAATATTAGATTAATATACATTTGAAATTTCAAAATAGGACGGAATAAAGTACAATTCAAATTCTCAGCCAATAAAATCTCGAAACGAAAAGTAGCGCTCTGATTGGTCCACACTGAACAAATGTCCTTGAATATTTATAATAACAATTAACCACTACAAATCTCTAAATTTGTGCATAAAAATGTATCCGAGGCTTTTGATGTACTGTATTTCAGGAGCCTGTGACTTTATAGTAAAATTTTTTTTTAAAACAAAATTTGATTTTCACAAAATTGTTAAGAAGCGTACCTATACTAGCTCATGTTGTGGGAACAAGACTACATTTCTTCCTTGTTGTTCTGAGTCACATTTGTGTGGCAATAGATAAATTTCTTTAGGTTAATTTTAAACATATAACATATGTATTTCAAAAATATCTGTAAGTTAAGATTTCAATACCTTAGTCAAAGCTTACCTTTAAAGATATAATAGCAAATGCAGGACTATCAAACGTCGTAAACTCCATAGTAATTGGCTTATCATTTAGCTGATTTTGGAAGTTATCACCCAACATGATAAGTGTGTTTAATTCTTCGTTTATGTTCTTACATAACACCGCTGGAAGAAAAGAATAGATTCTCAAGCCTATTTTCATTTTAAGACGAGCAAAAAGGTGAGTTGTAAAACATGGGATGTATGGACTGAAAATCCTCCACACCTCAACAGATCCGTCCGCGGACACTGGCAGACACATCCGCAGATGAATATCCACGAGTCCACACGTTTGATGGTCGATTAGTCTTAGGCCGCTAACTCACCGGACGCCGTGGCATTTTCGACGGCTTCGTAGGCATGTCTAGCCTTGGCTACCTTCAGTAGCTAAATGAATTTACCAGAAGCTACTGTCTGTCGATAAATATGGTCGGAATAATCTGATATTGCGGTATCCCATAAAGATGGACGATTTTGAATTTCCACAACAAACCTAACTGTATCAAAGCTCATTTCTTTTTCTTAAAAAACCGGCCTGGCCGGCTTAAGCCGGTTGGACACCGAGTGAGTGAGACGTGGCTTGCTCGTATACGTTTGTTTGGCGACGTCGCCAGCGTACCACGTATCCGGACTCCACAAAGGGAACTATTGGTGCTGGCTGTGCTTCCGAATAGCGACGTTGCCAATCCGTTGAAACGACAAGACGTTGACAAACTGTCATACATTTTAATACAAATTGATTGGATACATAGCCAGCGACGTTGCCATGGCATCCCTTATGTTCATTATCGACAGACGCACTCGCACATTATGGTTGAAAACTTTTAACTGCTTGACTGTGCATCGCATCAGTATGACCAATATTTGACAGTGGCTTTTGGCATCACTACCATGAGGTCGTGCGTTCTGTTACATCCCTAAAATGTCAGGTGTAACGCTGATCGGGTCATTAAATAATTACTTAGCTTAGAATATATGAAAATTTCGCAACAACAGTAGGTGAACATTGTTAGAATTGTTGTTATATTTCCCTTTCTACGTGCAAATGAACACTCGCTCGTAGTGAAAGACAACGTTAGGAAATTCGACGGCGTGTGTCGACGATGGCAGATATTGAAAAGATAAACCACTCCTTATATGGAAATTGTATTCGTTTTTACAACAAACTCCCAAGCGAAATTAGAGAATTGTCACTAAATAAATTCAAAGCCCTCGTTAAACGGCAATTAATCAATAAAGCGTTTTATAAATTTGAGGAATACTTAAATGATCCTAATCCTTGGGATTGATTTGCTCCAGTTCAAACAATTTGTATGACAATACTTGGCGATTAAAAAGAGTGGCGGAAAGTTTCTTGCCAGTTCTTCTTACCCGCTCTACGCCCTTGACTTGCGAACTGGTAGTAAATGTAAATTTACAATTAATTTAACTTGACAATTCAAAAGTGTACTTGGTTACCCACTTGAATAAAGATATTTTGAGTTTGAGTTTTTGAGTTCTAATTTTTTGAGGTCTCTTCCTAGACTTAGTCCGTGAACTAAGTCTAGGAAGACCTGTACATCAAGGTACTCCGTTCTTCCAACGGTTTAATAACATTGTAACTTAACAATCGTTACCAAAATAAATGATCAGGAAGCAGATATAGAAATCTGAGGCCCAGACTAAAAGGTTGAAGCTTGTTAAAGGTTATGTAAAAACACGGTCAAATCTAAAACTTAGTGAAAATTCTTACCAGTACTATTCCAATGCTCATTCGTCCACTTAACTAACTTAGCGTTACACGCTTTACAGGCAAATGCGACGAGCGGAGCGTGTAACTGAGCGACAGCGGACGGTAGTAAGGCGGATAAAGCGGACGATACACGAGCACGCATATGCGTACGTGCTTGCTCTAAGGATGTCGTACGTAAATGTTCTAATTGCTCGGTGTATAGTTGGTTGAGGCCTTGGAGCAACGTTGGCTAAAAATAAAATAGTCGATGCGATTAGTGGATAGAAACAGGCATGATTAAAAGATAGTAATAAAGAAGTAAAGTAAAAGTAAAGAAGGCTGTCATCTACTTGTCTATTATGAAAAGTAAATGATCACGAAACAGATACAGAAATCTGAGGTCCAGACTTAGAAGGTCCGGCCACTGGAATTTTTAAAATATATGTTTAAGGGAAATAGAGATTTATTTTATTTGTTTTGTGGTAGTAAATAATAATTTAGTAAAGAATTTGAAAATAATTCAATATTTTGTGACGTTTCATTCCTAAGTGATTATAAAAATCATTTTCATAAATATAGTTAGTTCTTTCTACCTAGTATTTTTTTTCTACCCAGTCAATTTTTGCTATCTAGTTAGTTCTTTCTACCTAATATTTTTTTTCTACCCAGTCAATTTTTGCTATCTAGTTAGTTCTTTCTACCTAATATTTTTTTCTAACCAGTAAATTTTTGCTATCTAGTTAGTTCTTTCTACCTAATAAATTGTTTTACCCAGTCAATTTTTGCTATCTAGTTCTTTCTACCTAGTTAATTTTAGCTATCTAGTTAGTTTTTGCTATCTAGTTAGTTTTTGCTATCTAGTTAATTCCCTTACCTTATCCTTGTCCTTAGAGCTACTGACGAGTTTAAACGCCATCTCTGTACATCGTTTTCTCGCGTCGTTCAAACAGTTTGCGGTTAATTCTTTGACGGCACTGGAAGTCACTCTCTCTATGACCAATTCTAGAACTCGTCTGGTTGAAGATGGCTGCGATTTTAGGAATTCCTCTTCTAAACGTGTCTGAAATTTTTGTATTAAAATGTATACGCGATATACATATATAAGATAATTTGGTATAAATTTAATCATGACTATTTTTTTACTCTCGACATACCGTCCATATTTTTGTATAAATTATTTCTTGTCTACCTTATCTAGTTTAATTATTTTTTTATTTTCTCACGTGGTTGCCTGGAAGAGATCGCTCGAAAGGGGTAAGGCCGCCAGTGTCCCTCCTTTTCATTTAATTATGTTCAATTTTTATATTGTAATGCATCGAAGTGTTTATAAATAAAATAAATATCTTCTTTAATAAAATCCCAGGCTCTTTTATCTCTGCCTTTTAATAAGTTTAAGAAATATATTAAAGAAAAGCTGTGTAAAAAGGCTAATTATAAAGTTAACGATTATCTAGTTGATAAAAGGGCCTGGGACTAGTGCTAGACAGGCTACTTCTAATTAATTGGCGATATTTGTTTTAAAATAAGTGTTGTTTGATGATTTGCTATTTTAAAAGAGTACCGAGAGTTTTTTACGCCGGCTTTTTCTCTCGGCCTACACCCTCTGTCTTCTTTGCCGATGAGTAGGGATGCCTACAGATTCAAATTTAATGACGTGGAATCAGAGATACCTGTATCCATGTATGTTCCATAAAAAACATATTTTATTTTATTATAAAATTTATATTTTTAATTTCGTTTCGTTATAGATAGGGATGTCAATATTATTAAATATCGCTCACCTGCAATTCTCGTTCCTTATTCCTCATGCGATCTTCGACATTCACGCACAAACTAACGGGTGTAATATGCCTGAACGTCCCCATATCCTTTTCAGTCACTTTATTAGTGAGCAACACATTTATGTCCTTCAAAAACGGACACAGCTCGAACAACACTGATTCATCGATCAATTCTTCATCGATTGTAATCGATTTGAATTCGCTTGTACACTCCGAGAATAATTCTCGGGGAAAATGGGGTAAATCGAACAACCAGCCCATGATTGATTTGAGAAAGATTTTTGTGAATTTTTTCAGGTTTTTGGTGTTTTCGTATATGCAAAAGATTGTTTTGAGAAGGTTCTTGTAGTATGTAGTCCGGAGTGTCGTGTAGTCGAGCATTGAGAGGTAATGTATCAACCATGGCAGTGTTATGCAAAGTTTGTTATTTTCAAGGGTAGTTGTTAATATTCCTATTAGGTCTATGTTTGGTTGGCTCTGAAAAAAAAGTGACCCATTTGAGTAAAATCAAAAATTAAAAGTAATAGTGGTAGTCTGTGTGGAATGGCGGCATGGCGCTATCTAATATAACTCCTATTTCCGTTATTTTATTAATTCACAATTTTTTTTTCTTATCAACATTATTGTCGAACTGTGACTTAATAATGTTGTCAACATAATAAGAAAGATAATTTAGCACTGCAGCCTCAAATCCTGACGGTTCTCTTACCGCGCAGACTTTTAATACAGAAGCAATTGAAACTCATAATAACGTGGTTTATGTATTTCGACTATATAACATAAAAACTTTATAACAATGAGTCAAAAATTGTGAAATAATCTAACTACATAGATTTTGAACATCTAAAGACAATTATTGATCTATACACCAGGTATGTGCAAAAATGCCCCAATTTCCCTGATTTTCAAAACAAAATGTATGCACGTCAAACACTTACATAATTCCTCAAAGCTAAATTATTTTCCAAGACCTTCTCTTTTGGCGTTGTATACGTTTCGATCGTTGGTACGGTTTTCCCCGTCATATCTAGGGCGTATGGTAACGAGGTTAGGTATCCTAGAAACTTGGCTAGGAGACCTAGCTTTTTGGACACTAGGAGGAACTCACGGGTGTTATCGGCTCCGTTAGCTGAAAAATGTATTTATCAAAACATTAGTAAGGTTTCTGTACAGTTTTCACGGAACTCAATATTAAATAACTAGATATGTCTACTATGAAAATATTTAAATCACTAAAAATTTAAATTAATAATGCAGGCCGCGCGTTTTTAAGAATTTGTAGCCATTTAAAAAGCAGTTAACTTACACGTATCATTTTTGATATATTTAGAATCCAAAGAAATTATTTCAAACACAAGCGCATCTTTTAAATGCACTCGGAAACACTCGTTTTCTGCATACATTATGAAATCTCTGGAAATACATAAAATTTTGTTTATGAACTCGCCATAGGCCCATTAGTGTATCAAAGTAACACAAAAAGAACAGTAACCATGGCAACAAGTACCATACGTAGTCCACGTTTTAAACCTATTGCAACCGTTTATTCGTAAGTCTATGTTTTTCAATGAGCACTGAAAAGTATTCTTATCTGACATGTATATATATTACAGATATTAATTTAGAGGAATCTAGCTATCTAAATAATTACTCATTCATACAGCGGTTTATAGGTAAGACAAGAATATATTAAAATCCGGCATTAATGCAGTTAAATACGTACTTATAAAACATTTCCTTTTCAGTGAAATGTGGTAGTCTGTGCGACTCGGGCGCATTTGGACACGTAAGTCTACGTTGGAGCTTGCTTAACTTCGACTCCTGGAAAATAACATATTATGTGGAAATCTCACGAAGTAATATATCCATCCATCTATCCATCTCTTTTTCATATAAAAACAAATGAGTCTAATTGGACTCTTTTGACTAAAGTGATCCTCCGTCTCTTTCTGACAAATTGTGATTAGACTGTGATAAAAAGAGACAGATGCGACGAGTTTAAAGGTTTAGTTTTCATGAATAAATTAAAACCAAATTTATTTGATCATAATGGTAACTATGTATACTTATGAACAATATTCAAAAGAAGATCCAATTTTACATTCACTACCAGTTCCCAAATGGGGTAGAGCGGATGAAAAGAACTTACAAGAAACTATCTGCCACTCTTTTTAATCGGCAATTTTTATAAGGGTTAATCTATGAAAAGTAAAAATTTGATGATAAAAGGCGTCGTTCAAAAAAATCATGATATGTCTTCCCTTCGATGTTTGTTTATTCTGAGACATATTTCATTATACACAACACACAATGCAATTAGGAGGTTTGACTACCGGGAAAGCAGTACCTGCTTCGTTCAATATTATATTCGATTATATTATTCCATTATATTCTTACCTGTTCATTAGGTGGCAAGCACTCAGCCAACAAATGTACAAATAGTTTGGCTAGATGCGCGTGATTCGCTGCACTCGGCCCACACGATAATAAGGACTTTATACGCACACGTAGACTTGATCTAGAATTATTTTGTGTGTCTTGGTACCATCTGGAATAAAAATTACAAAATAAACAAGACAAATGTGATTTTGTCCTAAAGTTAAATCGCTTTTATGCCGATTCAGTTGCGGTTAAGAATGTTCTGTCACGTTTGAATGGAATGTAACGCAAGAATGATAGGAATATAAACATAACCTGCGTTATTAAACGTGGACTAAACATAGAATAGACATAATATGTACATTATTTGTAAAATTTATCTACTAGATACAAAGAACCGCGTCTGTTACCATGGTTACGGTGTTTGCTTTATCATGTCAAAAACAAAAAAATTGTCCCCATGCATTTTTTTTTAATGGCTCTGGCACGGTTTGTGCATTAGCCAGCGTCAAGTATAGGATTTTTTATAATTCGTGCTTGTCTTTAGAAATTCGACCGTGTCCTTCATGTACGGTTTAAGCACTCGCCCGGTACCGCACAACCCTCCCAAAGGCCGAGAACAAATTTAAATTAAATTAAAACTTGCCCTCGAACCGGGAATCGAACCCGGTACCCCTCACCTAGCTGCCACTTAATAAGACCGCTAGGCTATGAGGCCCCTTCCCCATGCATTAGTAGTGTATTTTTCATTCTGATATCCAGTACAAACAAATTATACATATTTTGGATTACGATGCTATTGGTTATGCCAACTCTATTTTTATATTACTATGTTATAATATATTTGTTTTGCTACCAGTTGCATAAAGCATTGTATGCATTTAACTTTAATTTTATCAGTAATATCGCTTTTCCATTTTACGATCAAAGATTCAATAACTACTTCGTAATGCGTTGCGTTTATTTTGGTAAGAAAGTAAAAATTATTAATTTCAAGGCTGAAATGGCTCCAAAATTGTTTCGGTTTTGTGTATTATAATAAATTAGGCTCAAAGGCATAAAAACTCACCTTAAAATCTCATAGAACATATCCCTCTGCTTCTTAAAGTTCTGAAAGCTCAATAGCGACGGAAAATTATCTGCATTATCTGTATCTAGATTGAAACAAACAATTCCATTTGATATTCTATTTTCTAGAATCATCTTCCTCTGAGATTCCATTTCACATTTCAACCCATATGCATTAAGTAAAAATTTCGCCAAATCAGGAAAAAAACTCCTTATCTTCTTGTTCTCTCCTAGTGTTTTGAGCGCGTTTTTGTCCAAAATAATTTCCAACACCAATCGCAAATTCCACAAAGACTTCACAGAAAAACAAGTACTGTTGTGAATAGTTTTCATAATATTCTGAATACTTTTATCAACTTTTCTAAAGTCATCTTCCTCTTGTTTTGATAGTAAAATAGTTATTAAGTAATATATCTCGGTATTCACACTTAAAATCAAATTATTCTTCAATAAAGCGTCATATATTAGAACTAAGTCATCGATTTTCTCCGTAAAACATACTTTGTTTACATCAGCGTCTATAAACTTATGAGATTTCTTTTCCTTCTGCAAAATTTTTATTTGAGGCGTTACCTTTGGTGCCACATTGGTGTTTAGTATATTGAATTTCTCCATTAATTTATGCCTATCCTGTCTTAGAATGTTCCTTTCTGCGTCAAAATTTTTCGAAGTGTCCTTTGATTGGAGTTTTGGTTTAAATGCAATATTTTCTTCAAGCCCTAAAGATGGTTGTTGAAATGCATCAGTAAAACTATTTAAAGACACACTTTTGTCAATAACTGTAGGTTTAATTCTACGTCTTTCTGATCGAAGGGAGTTGGCTTTTCTAGCCCCTATCTCAGGGAACATGTCTGAATTACTTAAATCTAGATCTACTTTAGGTTCCAAGTCTTCGCTTGACGCATTTTTGCTTGCTCGCTTCTTTTTGGCGCTTTTAGGTTGGGCTGAAACTAAATAATCACCTGGAACAATCAAACACACTTTTCATTCAGTTTCTAGATTATTACAAATAATTTCAAGATTGAATCTATGTAGTTGTTAAAAAAGTTTTATTACGGCTCTATACAAGTTATGGTCTTCTTGAATAGTTTTAAATTTCAAAATTGCTTACCTAAACTTATACTTTTATCTTGAGATCTAGAATGCCTACTCATTCGTGGTGTATCACAACGTTCACTAAAGCTCTTTGAAGTTGGAGTCACAGGACTTGCCATAAAATCTGGTTGCGTTCCATTTTTCAATGGTGTACTTATAGTTATTCTATACAAAGAAAAATTCAAGCTTTAAATAAAAAAAACATTAAAAAGCATTTATTATTTTATTTATTTATGGAATAAATTATTGCACTGTTCAAACAAGACATTATGATTTTGTAGAGCATGAAGTGGTAATTAATTTTATATACCTTTAATAATACCTGTTATTTTTTTAATACCTTTCAATCCCCACACTCAATCTGGATTCATCTGAAGATATAGACTGGTTTGATTTTTCCTCAGTAAATAATTTTGTTTTAACCCTGCGTCCAGTTTTCTTTCTTTCTCTATTTGGAGACTCCTGTATTTTCCTATCACTTTTCTCAATTTTCTCATTTTCATTTCCAGGATCACTGATTGAGCGATGATGTTTACGCTTGCTTAGCTTTTCTGGTGTTTGATTTAATAATTGTATACTGTTGTTTGTTTGAAGGATTCTAGAAATGGAGTTATTTAGGTTTAAATTAAAAATAAGTATTAATTGAATATTTTTGTTTTATATGACTGGCAGATAAAACGATGTAACTATTATTCTGTTTGTGTCAGTATAAGACATAAAAAACAGGTTAATTTAATCAGAAATTTATTAAGTATCAATACATACTATAGTATATATACATTACATAATATATATAGTTTAATTTAACAAATAAATGATACAATATTCATAATATATACAAGTCTTAATGTTTAGCTACTATATATCATTGGCATACTTTTAATTTTAATCAAGCACCCTTAGGAAATTTTAAGACCAACTCTTTTTATAAACATAATACCATGTTTGTTGTATTTTAGAGAATTTGTAATCAGGGAAACTTTAAGTAGGAAGAACTTATATCGTTATGACTTACCCGTCTGTCTGATTCCTTAAAAACGATAAAAAATATGCAACAAATTCGTTTCTACTACAACAAAATAGTATACAGTCGTCCGGCGCACCCTGAAATACAAAAACTTGTTGATAAAAATTGTAAACACAAGCCAAATACGAAAAAATGAGGTTAGACCTCTATGGACTCGTTGTTCAGCCACTGAATTAATAGATCACAGTTTAATTTCCCAGTCAACACACTTTCAATAACTTCAGTCATTTTTGTTTCTTCATGAAATAGAAAATAGTTTGCGATCGATTCCTGAGAATGCGCGCTGAAACGATAGCCATAACAAAAATTTGACAACTATTAACTAGGCAAATCTGAATCAAAGTCAAATAAATGTAAATGTCACCTTTGATGTACAAAATTTTATCATTTTGAAAATTTACTATTATTTTATAGCCAATGAGAAGCAGTCTTATTAATTTATATTGGGAAAATTATTGTTTACATTTTAAGATTTTACAGTTTTTAGTTTTCTAGCATGTTATATTAAACTTTTCATAATGTCTGAAACATGGAATATCAGTGGTATATGCCGCTGTTGCCACTCTCATGGCACATTTAATAATCTTGAGGAGTTGTGCTTATATGATGAAAAAGGAGAAACTTATTCCAATAAGTTGCAAAATACGTTGAGTGTTACGGTACGTGTAATATAACTTAACATTAATCCGTTTCCTCAATTACAATGCAGTAAACGTTATTACATATTTTGCAACAATGAAAAAGTAATGATATGATTCTGTAAAAATCATTCTTATTATTTAACAAACTATGTAGGGCATTCAGATACCATACTTGGAAATTAACTATTTTTTATTTTATATTTAATAGGGAATTGTTAATTGGCCTAATGTGGTCTTTTGAATTTTCAGTTATGTCAAGTTGGAGACACTTTAAAGTCCTTCTACAGTATTTGTGATGTATGTATACCAAGACTGCGAGATGCTGAGCTGTTTAGATTACAAATATTAAGATGTGAAGATCAATTTTTACAGTATTACAATGATTATTACATTAAAGGTAAAGAAAGCATTTTATTTGATCCCAAAGCCAAACCTTTATAGTTATTTTATGTCTAATATTTGTACTAATAAATAAATACTTGAGTGGAACATTGTAACAAATTTTTTATATATTTTTTTTTAAATAGGCAAATCTTTGTAATATGTTTTGGCTTGGGAAAATAATGGATTAAATTATTTTGCAGAAACTAAAGAAGAACCTTTGGATGAAGTAACTTCAGTAAATAATGAAGAGACAGGTTTGTAAATAATATATTTATATTCTATAAGTGTTAGTCCTTAATGTTTCCATTTGACACTTCAGGCAAAATTCACCTACTGCATCAGTCAACTCTGGTTAGAATAATTTGTTGACTAGATTTGGATTTCTTTTATTGTAATTTTATGTAATTACAAACTAAAATTAATTAATACTTAATCCTGCTAATCAAATCTAAAATGCTAAAGTTCATAGATGGCTTAAAATTTTGTGTTTGATTATCAATTAATTTAATTAATAATATTGATGTTGTAATTTCAGATGAAAAATTACTACTAGAGGACACTTTCTCAGACATAGATGACCAGCCATTGGCTACCTTACAGAGTCAAGATACTAAACCTGATATTAACTGGGTAACACCTCCAGTGATGGATTGTGGTAAGTTGTTACTACTAAGCTCAAACTCAAAATAAGTTTATTTATATATGTAATCAAGTACACTTATGAATGTCAACAGAAAAGATATTAAATTGATTCTGAATTTACATTTACGACATTTTATTATGGCAGAGCAGCCATAAATATTTGAACTGAAGCAAATCAATTCCAAGGATTAGGATCATTTAAATAATTGTCAAACTTATAAAAAGCTTTATTAATTAATTTACTTTTAAAAGTTTTATATTTATTCAGTGATAATTCTCTAATTTCGCTTGGGAGTTTGTTGTAAAAACTAATACAATTTCCATACAAGGATTGGTGTATCTTCTGGAGCATGGTTGGTCGTACGCTTAGATGAGTTCTGTTTCGAGTATGTATTATACTGGCGAAAGTCACCATTTATTTTAAAATCGTTAATTTTTTTGAATATATAATGTGGCTTCAAGAATATATTGACCAGACAGTGTCATAATATTAATTTCTTAAACTTATTACCACATTATTTATTTTATTGCAGACATCAAACCTTTGAAGCAAGAGTCTAAGAAATACACCTGTGATGTATGTCAAAAGAAATTCACGTACCACGGTTCGCTAGAAATGCACATACAAACGCACAAATTCGAGAAAACCTACCCATGTCTTATATGCAAAGCGATATTTAAGAAAAATAAAGATTTAATAATACATATAAGTGAGAATCACGAAGATAACGGTTATGCGTGTAACTTATGCGAAAGTAATTTCGATGATCCACGGTTATTGAAAAAACACTTTTCGATACATCTAGTGAAGTTTAAATGTGAATTTTGTGAGAAGGAGTTTTCTAAGAAGAAAGGTCTTAAAGAACATTTAAAAGTGCACACGAGGGAAAAGAAATACAAATGCGATATTTGTCACAAATGCTTTGGACATAATCAGACTTTGAAATCGCATATTTTGACGCATACTGGTAAGTGGCTTGACTGATTAGTGTAGTTTTACCATAAAATTACCGTAGATTTCACATCTATATATGGCATGGTTTAAAATAGTTGAGTATTAAACATTTTCAAGATTTTTTTATCATTTGGTTTAGGAAAACTGAAATAGTTTTGCTAACATAAGAATTGTTTTAATGTATTTTATATGTAATTGTATTTTTTCAGGTGAGCGTCCCTACGTGTGTGATATATGCGGGCGTCGATTCCCGCAACGCACACATCTAAAACGCCATATACACATTATACACACAGGCATAAAACCGCACACGTGCACATCTTGCAACAAGAAATTTTCCAGCAAAAGCTATTTGTTAATACACCAACGGCAGCACACAGGCGAAAAACCCTTTAAATGTGACGTTTGTAATAAAAACTTTAGGGCGTATACAACTTTGAAAGTACATATGAGGGTACACACAGGTTTTAAACCATATCTATGCACGTTCTGCGATAGGCAGTTCGCGCAAATGGCCAGTTTTAAACTCCACGAAAGGACGCACACGGGTGAACGGCCGTTCAGTTGTAAAATATGTAAAAAATCCTTTTCAGATAATGGTTATTTGAAAATTCATATGCGCATTCATACTGGAGACAAGCCGTTCGATTGTGATATTTGTAAGCGATCTTTTAGAGAAACGGGACAATTAAAACGCCATATGCGTGTACATACAGGTGTTAAACCCTATACATGTAAAGTATGCAATAAGCAAATTGGCAATTTATCGAAACATATGAGGGTACACGACGAAAAGTATTTGAATGAATTCGCAAATGGGAAGTTAAAAATACACTTGCGGGTACATAGTTCTAAGTATTGTGATGTATGTAATAGTAATTTCACGGAAATCAGTGATTTGAAACGGCATAAATGTAAAAATGATGTGTGATTTTTTATGCAATATATTTATTATTTGAAGATAGCTTTTTATATACCCAACGGCAAGCCCGTTAAAAAATGTAGATACAGCCAAAACCGTTAACGACGACATCGTTTAGAACTATATACCGGTTATATTGACCAAATTCAAAGGTCCCGGCTGAATTCTATTGTATTAGGTACTTAATAACAACCTCATCGGCTTTTACGACCAAATATGAGTAGTCCCTTCGATGTCGTTATAACAGATTTTAACTATATATATTTTCACTAAATATATATACTCACTTTTAAACGGACATAAACGTGAATATATTTGCAATTGTGAGCGAGAGGACCACGTCAAGTTGAAAGATAATTTGGTATTTAAATTAGTGTAATTTAAGTTTTGCCTTATTAACGCCATCTATCGCCAAAAGTTGGTATTTGTTATATTCCGCTGGATATTTTAAGTATCTTATTTTTGTAAACCCTAAAAAATTTCATATTTATTGAGATATAGGTAATTTCCAGTTTGTGACATCAAGGATATGGAAATCTGGGTTTTCTCATTAAATGACATAATTATTATAATATTATTAGAGTCTCGGTGAGATACGTGAGCAGGATTAAAAGAGGACGTAATAACAAGGATACGGAGGAATGTTTAGGTGGTATAATTTTTGTTTTATTCTCATTCGTTTTGTATGTATAGTGAGGCTTTTAGGCTATACTCTGATTTTTAATTCCGTAGAATTCTGACAGCTATCACTTTTTGACATGTCAGTGATGGCAAACCTTTTTGGCCGGGCTCATTTTTCAATTTCAATACGAGTCTGAACATCTGAGCCTATACATACATTTTATTGTTAGTTAATGTATCCATTTTATTAAGTGCGGTACTCTACATTAAAAGTGGTTTAATGGCGAGTGGTAATTACGTTCCTTTTCATCAGAAACTGTAAAAAACGCACAAGTAAAGATAATTTTTTTTAAAGGTTTACTAAACCTGGAATTAGTACGCAGTGATGCCAGCTAAAGAATAAAATATAGTAATTAAAGTTTATTCGATATATTGTTTTGTGATATTGAAATATTTTTTAATTTTGTATTAGGTAACTTGAGTAAGTAAATGTTTAGATAACAAAATAGATACAAGGAAGAAGTGGCTATTTGATACCTTCTTCGTTCCTTTCTTTGTTGTTTGTCACATAGACGAAAGTTCTTTATTCTAAAATTGATACAATGCTTTTTCTAAGTGTTGTAAATTATACAGTGCAAGTGATATAAACCTAACAAATGTTTGACGTCCAATATAACGAGGAGTCCCAGTACAAAATAGTATACTTAAAATTAAAATTATACAAGACAAGTTTAAAAGGTTTCTATTACTGTAATAGGGCTAACATTAATAATTTGTTTAAAAATAAAAATATAGTTACAACATGTTTTAGAGCTGTGTTGGCCTAGTGGCTTCAGCGTGCGACTGTCATACCTGAGGTCGTAGGTTCGATCCCCGGCTGTGCACCAATGGAACTTTCTTTCTATGTGCGCATTTAACATTTGCTCGAACGGTGAAGGAAAACATTGTGAGGAAACCGACATGTCTTAGACCCAAAAAGTCGACGGCCGCGGCGTGTTTCAGGCACTGGAGGTTGATCACCTACTTGCCTATTAGATTTAAAAATGATCATAAAACAGATTCAGAAATCTGAGGCCAAGACCTAAAGAGGTTGTAAGGCCACTGATTTATTTTATTTTTTATGGTTTGGCCATGTAGAGGCGTGAATGAGAAGTGGTTAACAAGTAGGATGTACTAGGCAACCGTGGATGGTGAAGTCGGGTTGGGTAGGTCTTGTCGTATATACCTGGACCAAATCCAGGAGGTACTAGAGAAGAGACACAAGGTGAATGTCATGAAAGTGGATGAAGCGAGAGAGTTATGTCAGGAGCGTAGCAAGTGGAGATCCGTAGTCTCTGCCAACCCGTCGGGAAAAAGGCGTGAAGATATAAATAAATAAATTATTAGAATCAGCCAGTATTAATTTGAAACATGTGACGTGATTTTAACAACGGAGTAGCCATACTGTTGTCTTAAACTGTTATACTCGGCAAATAAAAACAATGAGCTATTATGATTCTTATTTCTATACACTTAAATACTGACACGCTTTCTCAATTAATACGTTAAATAAAGCTTAGCCGACATTAAACCATTAGTCCATTGTATTTAGATATCAATTTAATGATGAATCCGTTTTATATTGATAAGTTAAAACTCGCCGAGACGATATCTTCTGCTTCAGACGATTTATATTAACGCCATTTGAGAGCAAGACTGCCGTTGATGTATGTAAATTTTGCAGTTGTCAACAAATTTAGCGAAAGTGCAAACGCGTAGGAATGTAGTGTTTTAGTGATGACACGGTTTCGTTTTATTCAATTTCGGGATTCCATTTAGTAGGTACCTTCGACATAATATTTTACGTACCCATGCAAAACCAAATGATGCTATTAAATTTTAAATTAATTATGATAGTTAATAAATCGAAATATATGTTAGTACCTCATATATAAATTAGTTTGCTTATTAACTAAGTGACATATTATAGGTAATTTTTAATCAGCTTCAAAGCTATAACTACTTTCTTAATAGCAAACAGAAACACCACCTCAAATGAAGAATATATATTATATGATTTAAAGTAAGTTAAATAAATTTCTCTTAGAGAACAGTTACCGACATTTCTCTCATTGTTTAATCGCCCAATGAACGCCGCACCTTAAATTGGAAAGTGGTCAAGCTTAGTTTGAATCGCGACGTTTGGCGCACCGCTTGTGACCATAGAGGTGTCATTCGAATTTAAAAAGAAAACTCTGGCGGGAACATTTGACATCTGTAAGCTGTCAAAATATTGTGAACGTGAAACCGCGATTTGTGGTCAAATTGTGTTGTGTTCAGTTAAATTGAGTGTTATTTCGCAAAAATAAATAACAACCAGGTACGGTAAGATTTATGGCCATACGTGACCTCAATTTTCTTAGCTTGTAAGTTATATGTGATATTTCTATGGAAGTTTTTCTAGCAAGCACTTAGCACTAGCTAATATTTATGTGTTTTTTAGAATTTGTAGCTTAAATTACTTATAGGGAATTTCTGTTTACTTACTCTTTTAAAAAAAAAATGAAGGTCTTAGCTAAAAGTTGTTATAGTCTTACATGTTACACATAATTAAACTTTGAAATTCCTATTTAAGAATGGAGTTTAGAAAACTGCCAATTTTCTTAAAGAAATTGTAGGTAGGGGATTCCGTTCATAGGTAAACGGGTGTCTATAGGTTGCCATAGTTACCTTTTATAGGCGACCTAGTCTCGTGCGGCCTCCTAATATATTAAAAATCCCGCTCCCTTTTTTCTTTACGCAAGGATTTTTAATTATTAATATATACACGACGTATTGCTCACTCTATTTATGCTTAAGACCTCATTAAGAAGCAAAAAGATTCCAAACTTATTTATGCTTTGCTATTTTGGGCGAATTAATAAATATTAATTTTGCATTTTTTACCACATAATTGCTATTACGTAACTTAATAATTTGTTGGTCTAATAATATTTAAGTAACGACCCGTTTTTTAATGTCAGCTGAAACCGGATATTGTTAATTGCAAGTTTTGCAAGGTTTATTTAAATTCTTTCCTTATTGGTTCTATTTTACAACTGTTACGTGTAAGAAGTGGCCCTGTATTTTTAAACGTTTTACATTACGATCTAGCCTTAAACTTAAGACTAATAAGTAATTTAAGTCTAACTTAGTTTACGAATTTTTAACATAAGGAAGTGTGCAATAACACTACTTACAGTCACTATTAAAAGGAAGACTGTTCTAGTGTTCTATTTTATCACTTAATACTAACGTGCACTAACACTAATTCACAAGTACAAATGGTTTTGTCCCTTTAATTTTTTCATATTTTCCCTTTGGATTTTTAAACGTGAATTAAACTTTAATCAACGTTCTCGACAGTTTATATTGAGCTGAGACTTACATAAGCTTTACTGTATACAAATGCCTTCATAATAATAATTTTGATTTAATTAATTAAGTATCGTAATGCTTTACAGCATACTGAATTGATAAAAAATTTCAAACGAATAAACACGTTTCTCAACGGCATTTTTTTTCTTAAAGTATTAACGTATAGTTATATCAAGACTTGAGTGTCCCACGAATCGAGTTCTACCCACTAAAAACATAGCTCCGACTAAAAATAGAACTAAATACTCGACTAATAAAATAGGCAGTTCTTGAAACATACAATATAGAAGCAATCATGACACACTGTTTCATGATCATGTCATGATGTTTATATACTTTATGAGCGGATCAGACGAGGAAGTATTTAATATAATTGGTGTCAATATAATAAGGTCTGGCCCATTGGGAACTACAGGTCCTCAACGAATAAATTAAGTATAAGTATTATTGAGCTTATTAATTGCTTTACAATTTAAGGGTAGGATTCAGAGCCGAGAATTAGCGCTAAGTATGACTGACCCTGTATGTCCCGTCGACCCATTATTAAAATAATTAGTAAAATTTACAAAGAAATGTATCTGCCTCATCTGCCACTACGGGTCATCATTCTCTTGGTTCGAAACTAAGTATGACTACCTGTATTTATTAATTTGCTAGTTTTGTATAGCATTATTACGTATTATATTCAGAGAGTAAGTATAAATATGATTTTAAAAAATAACTAAGACGACAACGCACTTGCGAGCCTTCTGGCATTGTGAGTGTCCATCGGCGGCGGTATCACTTAAAATCAGGTGAGCCTCCAGCCCGTTTGCCTCCTGTTACATTAAAAAAGTACTTTGACTTACTTTTATAACAGGCTATTTTTTATACAAAGTCAAATACTTTTCTCCAAAAGTAATGTTGCAAAAAATATAGATATCATTTAGTATCTGTGTAAAAATTTTTGACTATCTATATCATACATGCCTTGTATCTTACCTCCATTTTCTGAACGGGTTCTGATCGGTATTGGTATATTAAGTCATTTGCGATATTTGTTTTAAAGTGATGACAGTGAGAGAGATGAGTTTTGATTAGAGTTTTTTACGCCGGCTTTTTCTCTCGGCCTACACCCTCTGTCTTCTTTGCCGATGAGTATGAATGCCTACAGATTCAAATTTAATAACTTGAAATAAGTGATACCTGTATCTTATGTTCCATAATAAACATATTTTATTTTATTTTTAAGGTAATATTAAAAAAAACAACCAAATAGTTTATAAGCGATTCTAATTTGACTTAAAAAGGTTAAATGTCAACTTTGAACGTAGCCGCTAGAAGTATTATTTAATTTATAATAATACTCAAACTACCTTCTAAATTAATATAACGTGCTGTATGTCCGATCGTTGACTCAGGATCCTAACGGGATTAATAGACCGTAAACATGAATAAAACATAGATAGATATAACTGGTTCAATGAAGAATTCATATTTGCAATCAATTTTAAAGCGATTCGTTTGGAAGGCTAATAATCATTTAAATTCCTCTAATTGCCTATAATTATTTAACTTTTCTACGCATATTTAAAGGTATATCAGATTTATTTTAAATAAAGTAGGAGAACTTTCTGTGCCGTCGATTTTTGGGTCGCAGACATGCCGATTTCCTCATGACGTGTTATATTACGAGCAAGTTTTATATGCGTAAGTCGTAACTCATACAATATGAACTCTGTATCTGACAGACGCCGAAGCCAACACTGCACTTCCAGAAATAATTTGCTATTTCTATTCCTTAATTAATGTACTATAAATTGATATATCACTCATTAAAAACTGATCAGTACTTTTGTTTTCATCGTTATTTCGATTTATGACAGAATTTTGGGACCGACTACGTGGTGTACTCCGGTTAGTTGATTAGCCAGTGTAACTTGGTATTGAGTTTGAATGCTGTAAAAACTTCACAGTTTTAAACTCGAAACAATTACTCGTTGCAAGGCACACACACAATTTAGAGTGTTTCAAAAATATAACGCGCGATCGATTTTTAAAGATCTGCAACGCACTCGAGATTCTTCATATTACTACCTCGTCTGCCCCGTCTACCAATGGAAACTACGGAATTTCATTTTCTTCTCTCTCGTTAACAAGAGTAGTTGTGTAAATTCTACTATGATGTAAATTAAAGACTATTTCTTAATTAAGTAATTATTAATAATTGGTTGAAGAGAACACATTTACAAAATTTAACTATCGTTCTGAGTTAGGTACGTATATACATTTAAACAAATAGGTAAATACATATCATCTTTGGCTAACACTAAACAATTGATTTCTCAAGATGAGATGGATCTTTCAAAGTTAATCCACCAAGACCATTGGTTATTAAAATTTGCAATAACTTTCTAGGCCACGATATTAAAACGTGTATTTTTCCGACAATCTCGTCCAACCGCTCTTACGTATACGTTACGTTAACATTATGTGACTGTGTCGTAATGCAAATAGTATTTAAGATGTCGCTTTGGAAATGTATAAGGGTTTTCACGCTCACTATCCAATCTTATTAGAGCTCTAGGTTCAGAGCCATTCATACGATATTCTCTGCGCCCTTGATTTGCGAACTGGTAGTAAATGTAAATTTAGAATCAATTTGACATCTTTTATGTTGACGTCATTACTTGGTTACCTATTTGAATAAAGTTATTTTGAGTTTGAGTTTGATAATGGTTAGACCATACTCTAGCTTTTGGGTACTCCGATTCATGAGTGTGTAGCGGAAATTGAAAGCTTTTTTGTTGGAAATTAGTTCTCGAAACAAACTGGTATGAGGCTGATGGCATGGCTTAACTTAGTAAAGGATATCTTTTACCAAATAAAGAGTAGACTAATTCAATATTACGAATATTGATGCCCTCTAGATACCCCAGGCATCCCATCATCCCATTTGTCGCTCTAAGAAGAACATATTTTGGCCAAAACTCACCAATATCCAGATTGAGCATTCTGATAAATAGGTCTTAATATTCATAGTTGGTCCCCTGACAGTTTAAAATCAAATATCCTTCAGTTTTTATAAACTTTTTTTATCTCTCTATATAGGTAATATTATGAATATTTTATTTTATTTCTCTTGTAACAATGTATCCGTGGGCCGAGCGTTGGCAAGCTTTTATAAATAAATAAATAATGAACAAGAGGGATAAGTTTAAAAGAGCTTTACATAATCGCAAAAGACTAAATTGAACACTGTAAATGACTATGAACTTGTCGTTTGGATGTTGAAGTACAAACCTTATTAATTATAAAAATATAGGCTTCAGGCCATTGGTCCACAACTCCAGCCATGTATGAATTGTGTCCATGGCCACAGCGCAGGTTTTTCTATGTCGAAACCGATTTCGTAAGTGACCTTACGAGTTGTGCAGTCAAATCACGCGTTAAGCCGGATTGCTATCCGCTGTTAACACGACTGCTTGAAATTCCTCAAATCCTACTACTTCAGTATGCAATCACAGATCAAATGTCTGATTTGACTAGACGGTAAGAGATTCTATGATTTGAAGCTTGCTAACTCCTGTGAATGGTGAAATTTTTTAAAGGCCTACATTGTTAAAAAAAAAATAATAAATATGTAGTCACACGGAGTTAAAAAGATTATTGACTTACATGCTGATTCTGAGACGTGAACTTCTCGCTCGTTGTATATATAACTTATGCGAGTTCTATAAGCGACATTTAGATATTGATCTTTAGATTTCTGACGCTTGAATTGTATATTTTAAGTACAAAGTGAATCTATGTCTCGACATCAGCTTATCTTCTATATATTATCCAAGCTGTATTGACAATTAGAATCTTAATTTAACCATAAACACAGAATATTCTAGATTCACTGTATGAAACTGCAACACAAAAAGGCTATGCCGCATAGAACTTTCCTCTATGGTTAGTGAAATGTCTTATGTCGGCACGCATGCGTAATTACACCGGCGCGTGCGACTCTCTAAATATTAGATTTGCTGAAGATGATTAATTTCCGGTAAGTGACACTGCAACTGATGTATTTATCGACGATAATCAGTTTTTTTATGTAACTCTAATGCTCTGTGATAATTTTGCATATAGGTAGATACGCCTAGGTCAAATAAGCATATATCATTATGCCTGGTGGAGTGTAGTGCTCAGTTTCCGCATATTTGGCCGTTCTGCGTTAAGACCTGGCTAATAAAGCCTAGCTTCTTCCAGAAGCTCAGAAGTTTACTGGGCCCTTCGCAGGCTTCACGGCATTCCAGGACTACGTAGATGACTGATTGCTCTGCGCTGAAACATCCTCTGCACAAGGGACTGTCTATCGCGCCAAGGACAAAGAGATGTTTATCAAGGAGACAGTGTAGGCGCGACAGACAACCCCATATGCAGAGTCTGTTTCAAGTGCAGAGCAATCAGTCACCCAGAGCAATCAGTGAGGTCGCCCCGTGAAACCTGCTAAGTTCCCAGGAGGCCTCTGTGCTTCTGGAAGGAGTAAGGCTGGCTTAGTTAGCCAGGACTTTACGCACAACGGACCTAGTGAGAGTCTAAGTGTGGAAACTGAGTCGACAAACCATAACCATAAGGTGACAGTGGCCCGTAAATAATTATGCCTGGAATCTGACTGCATTTGTTCTTACGCCATTTTGAATTACTCTGTTTGATTGAAATTTAGATAAATATATTATTATTATTATTAAGCCTTTATTGCTGACACCCAGTAGAATATATTATTATTATTATTAAAGCTTTATTAATCCATACAACAATTGGTTAGTTGACATTCCTTAGAAAATAGTATTAGTTAAGTTAGTATGAGTTTTAAACAAAATTGAAGTTAGATTTAGTATTGTCTTTGATTAACATAACTTTTATTCATTTAATAAAACACTATTTTGACCGGATTGAAGTTATGTATTATTATAAATTTACAACTATTTAACATAATTTTAAATCCGGTCAAAATAGTGTTTTATTAAATGAAGTTAGATTTATTTTTAATTTTTTAGTGGTCTAGTTTTTGTATGGCCCCTTTTAGGGTAAAAGCCTCCTCCATATTTTTCCATTTCTCTTTGTCTTGAGCAACATTCATCCAGTTTTCCCCGTCTAGTTCTACAATGTCATCTGTCCATCTTTTCCTTTGTCGTCCTATACAATATACATCTCTTTCCAGTAGGTCCAGTCCATTTCGTTATTTCTAGTGTCCATCTTTTATCCCGCGCTTTAGCAATATGACCTGCCCATTTCCATTTAAGCCTTAGAACTTGTTCAAACCAAACTTACAGATGCACATCTGTCAGTTTGTTTTTTTTACGGATGTCAACATTTTTTATTTTGTTTATTCTCCTCAACTTTAGGATGCTTCTTTCCATTGCATGCTGGCAAGACAGGATTTTTCTAGTTGTTTTCTTGCTGAAGACCCACGTTTGACTTGCGTATGTAAGATAAGGTATAATATTTGAATCCATCATTATCTTCTTTTGTTGTAGACTGTAGTTTCCTTTCAGAATTTCCTTGTGGGTCCAGTATTTCTTCTATAATATATTAACACTTATTTAAGTTACATAATAAAACTTAATCTAATAGGTCATATGACCCGTTTTTGGTTATCAGCGTGTCCTGTGACACGTCATAGGCCTCTTCTAGCTGCTTCCATTCTTTTCTGGTGTTAGCTCTTCTTGTCCAAGTTGTGCCTCCTATTCTCTTTATTTCGTCTGCCCATCTCTTTTTCTGTCTTCCTCTTTTTCCATCGCGTGGTTGCCACTAAATGATATAAGGCTAAATATTTGTCAAATTATGTCAAATTATTAGGAAATCTGCGACCAATCGTTAAAAGTTTCAATGAACCGATCCCTTCAACAATAATAAGGACATAAACATAGCTTCCTACTAGTCTTTGAAGTATATAATCTTCCTTTTTATTTCTTCACTAACAATGAAGACAATTAACGATTCATTAGGCTTGCAACCTCGCTGTGACCATGCCCTGCTAACTTACAACACTTGTCATTTAAGGTCAGGCCTATAATTAACGAACTGTTAAACTTGCATTGCTTCAGTTAAATAATGATTTATTAAGATTACCCCACTGACAGTATTAAAACTTAAATTGACTTGTATAACAGCGTTTTGAACGCTATATAAAGATATATTTCTACAAATGGTGTAATAATTACCAAGATATACAAAATATTCGGAACTATGAGTTAGGAGTATCTCAGTTTTTGTTGTGGGAGATTGACGTATTGAGTTGATTGTTTACAGTTTCAAGAGAGAGAGATTACAGATTAGTATGAGATTTATAGTACAATACAGATTTAAGTCTTGGAGCTTAATAAGTATAGTAAGTAAATAATAACTTTATTTATGACAGAAATATGGTTGTGACAAAATTGATCTAACGTTAGTTCCCACAGCAGCCAGTGTTGAGGGAGGCTAGACTACATTTCTTGCGTTGTAAACATTTTTTTAGGAATAAGTTATCTTAGTGTACAACTAATCAAACAAAAGTCGTGTAGGACCCTAAATATGCGTGTATGTGAATAAGTCTGTGACTTTGTATTTGAGAGTATGGCTGGGAGTTGTTATAAGCGTGCGCTGTGTCTATTAGTTAGTGGAACCTCAAGTCAAGCCAACATATGTGGTAAGGCCATGACTTCCGTATTCTAAAATCCACTACGTTGATATACATCAGTCAAGAGGTCTATAGCCGAATTATTTGGGGGCACGGCAGTGCGCCTGCCAAGTCGAACAAAAAGCCAGAGAAAATCCTTTTCTCGAAGTAAATAGGCTATTTTCGAGCCTGATTTCAGTTACCAAAAATTTAATTCAATGTATATTTTAAAAACATAAAATCGACATAGTCGTAGAATAGTGACGGATCTGACAAATAAACTTTTCAGGGTAGCCATTTCAAAATAATATAATCATGTTAGTCATAAATTCATATTCTGTTATTATGAAAATTAGCATACAAGCAAACAAAAGGGTTTGTTTTGATACAAAATAAAAATAATAACATTTAATTACACACTTTACCCACTGATTAATTTGAAATTTAAAACCAATGTTGTTTCCAAATATGATAAAAAGTGGATTTTAGATTTTTTTCACATCCGTCATTGTTCTAGGATCATGACGAAATATTTGTAATATTGATATGGTCACTATAAGATATTGTCACGTTAGCTAATTACGTAATAACTTATGGCAGAAGTTTCCTGAAGTAGGGACTGAATAAATTGACCGACTCGGTATTATGGATCTCACAACTTTTTATGGTAGAAGAACTGCGTTGCAAAACTTGATTTTTTTACAAGTTATGTTTTAGATAGCTTACAAAATTTTCATTAGCAACAGAATCTAGCTTTAAGCAATGATGATGCAAAGCCACGCATCGTATAACATTGGCGCTTTGTATATTGCAATACAGGCAAAAGTGTTATTATACCATAATTGTAAGACAATTGTATGTAAATAACGACCTTAACTAACCACACAAGGAAAGAATACGTTTTCCTTTGTAGATGCTAATAAACTTTAGTTGGTGATTTGCTGCGAAAATGCATGCATGAGCTGGCTGGCGTGAAAAAGTTTTTGGGTAATTTTGTTCTGAATGAGCAATGTTGGCGTAGTGGTACGTGCTACTCTCATCCCTGGGATCGTAGGTTCGAGTCCCAACTTTGCTCCGATGGACTTTCTGAGTATGTGCGCACACACAGTCGTGAGGAAAACATCATGAACCAGTTGATCACCTACTTGCCTTTTAGAAATACAAAAATCTAAGCCCAAGACCTAAAAGGTTGTAGCGCCATGATGGTTGTTCTGAATGTGTATAAAATTATAACTCAATTTGTCAGGCAGAAGTTCTTATTGCATATGTTCAGAATACACAATATAACAGAACAAATATCAATTGAAGCCAGTTATTTTTTTAAATATGTAATATTTTTTAATTATTTTGCAGTTATTAACGCGAATTTTAATATATTTTTATTCCCTCACTTTATCCGCTTCTAACGAGCCAGATTTGAGATAAATTTTTACGTGTGAAAAACAACAGTTGTCCTATTTCCAAGCAGACGACATCACAGTCAAGTAATGTACAAGATATTCTTGCGTATTTAAGAGGCAGTCGGAAGTTGCATAATTCGTAGCATATTGTGTTACGAAAAAACGCAGTGAAAGTTGACGCGTCATATGCTGTGCTTATAAAACGGTTTGTGGTAATTTGTGTAAAAAAAATAGGACGTAAATGTATGCCATTATGTAAAAGAAATGCCAATACTTAAAACCTACTTTAATTTTTTAACGGATACTAACCCAGCACCTCTTGCTTCCTTTGAACTGCACTGACGACAATACACACAAGACTCTTCACTACATATACACATTAAATCTACTTGACATTGAACACATTAAAACTAAATAGGTATAACTAAACTGAACTTTTTAGCTCAGGAATTAAAATTTGGTTATGCACTTCTTGTATCTAAAAAAAAGAATTATTTCCGTACTGAGAGCAGTGTTGGCCCAGTGGCTTCAGCGTGCGACTCTCATCCCTGAGGTCGTAGCATCAATCCCCGGCTGTGAAACACTGAGCTCTCTATGTGCGCATTTAACATTCCCTCGAACGGTGAAGGAAAACATCGTGAGGAAACCGACATGTCTTAAAAGTTGACGGCGTGTGTCAGGCACAGGAGGTTGATCACCTACTTGCCTATTAGATTGAAAAATGGTCATGAAACAGATACATAAATTTGAGGCCCAGACCTAAAGAGGTTGTAGTACCACTGATTGATTGATTGATTTCCTTACTAGGGTGGCCTGGAAGAGATCGCTTGTTAGCGATAAGGCCGCCCGTTGCGTCTAATTTATTTTATTTGTTTTTATTTTAATGTAACGCAGTTTAAAATAAAATAATAAATTGTGCGTGTACTAGGTGTACACACGTAAGAAGTGAAACTTCTTTATGATCTTATTTTTCGAAAAATGATCTACTATATGCAATTTTACAGAAATTCGTTAAATTAGATAAAGTTTAACAAAAGGCTTTTATTATCATAGACATGAATATAAATATTTAATTTTACCTTATTACTACGAAGATTATTATAGAATTTCATTAATTGTAATATAATTATTACTATCATTGAAAAACGTGACGATTTGCTACAAAATTTCTCCCATACGTCGATAAAGAAGTTTAATTCCAACGCCGATAAAGAAGTTTGACTTCAAAAAGCAACATGGCGCGTAACCGAAAAATGTGACGCGTAACGAAAAAATGTTACACTAAATTTTTTTCCAACCTCGATAAAGAAGTTTCACTTCAAAAATGTATTCCTTTATTATATTTAGGTAAATGATGTATTCCTATATTTAGGTAAATGATGTATTCCTTTATTATATTTAGGTAAATGATGTATTCCTTTATTATATTTAGGTAAATGATGTATTCCTTTATTATATTAAGCAATTATGAATTTTACTGTGAGTTATTACGTACGTACGTTAAGTAAGCAGGGAAGTATACACGCCTCATTTAAAGGGTTTTTTTCGTTAAAACTTGTTTATCTTAATTACTAACATAATTCACTCAATAGAGTTAATACTAATTTATTGAACTTATTAAAAAATATATTTTCCTCATACTAAATTAATATTGCTTTATTACTTACAGTAATTATTCTATTTCGATTTGGGCAAAACTTGAATTTATTAACTTATAGAGAAAAAAACACTTACGAATAAATTTGTATTTTTTTTAGAGGAAAATAGAATACATTATTGTAATCAAACTGGGAAGTAATAATTCTCATAATATGCGGAAATAATAAAAACCTTGGTTTTTTTACAATTATATTGCAAATATACAAAAAATATTTAGTTTCACGTTGTCCAAGAAATTTAACATATACTGAGAGAGCAGTGTTGGCCTAGTGGCTTCAGTGTGCGATTCTCATCCCTGAGGTTGTAGGTTCGATACCCATAATCGGGATTAATCATTAAACAGATGCAGAAGTGTGAGGCCCAGACCTAAAAAGGATGTCATTCCACTTATTATAGTAAAGATTTAATTTCTGGTTTTACTCATGTTTAGGTAAAAACTATATCGGTATTGTACTCTAGAAGTTAAATTATGCTGTCGCTAATGGTTGTGATATTTCTTTGCTAAGTTTAACTGTATTTATAATAAAACATTATAGAAGTTGAATGATGCGCGCGCGCCGATTCGCTTGAGTAACTGCGTTCCAAATTGTGATGTAAAGCCAAGTTTACATTATTATTTCGCGAACGAAGTATAAAACAGACTTTACATTACACAAATCTCTCTTAACAAATATTATATAATATATTGTACTTAAAAAATAATTTGGGTAGGTACTAAAACAAATGAAAGTTGTATACCATAAACTAAAAGGTCCCACAATGAATTTCGCTCCTGCTAAAATAGTTACTTTAAGTTAACAGAATTTATACCATAAATGCAAGCAATCGGTTTCACTGAACGCATGCTATGTTTTTCTATATAGCTTTTTTGACAGCTTTTTTTACAAAAATCTCGGACTCGTAGCAAATACGCGTTTTGTTTTAGTAACCCGAAGTTTTGGCAAATTTTATTTATATGCATATACGATAATGTCGAGAAAAATTATATTATAGTAAACACATAATATACACAATATCGCTACTCTGAATTCACTCTGCGAACATATAAATATGTCGATAGTGTCGGAGACAGAATTCAGTAGGCGCAACGTCTTTGATAACGTGGATCTGTACAACCTAGGCCTTCGCCGTCACACATATCCCATAGGTGCAAAGAAACCCCCCTTCAAGACTTTCAGTACATAGTAGGCCAACTATTAGTCAATTGAAAGAAGCTGGTTTGTGTATACCCTGCCTTATGTATATTGCTCTACTTGTCATAAATGGGAATGATTGTGTAAAAAATGTCGCTTTTATATGGCAATGACATAAAAGGCAGATGTCGTAGATTTTGCAATTCATTACGCGATTAATTGTTGACGTATGTTTTGAGAATATAACCATAGATTATTCTTACAATTTTGATGTTCTGTGTCAAAAATTAATAGTAGGTACTAATAACTAGTACTATAATAAGTACTAGTTATTAGTACCTACTATTAGTTCGACTATGGTTTGCGTGTTGTTCCCACGATAATGTAAGTGCGTGCTCCTATTTCACCAGTTATTGCCAGTTCTTCTCTTCCGTTCTACGCCCTTGAATTTGACTTACGGCGATGCTAATTATTTTATACGGCTAATAGATTTTTCTGACACACGAACATAGTGTCATAATATTATAGAACACTAAGACTTAATGAATATTACCTTAGTTTAAACTATTCACTAGTATTGTAAAAAAATTAAGTCAACAATATTCCTTACTAGCCATAATTGTTGTATAGGCTAGATTCTCTTTTGTGACTTTATTATAGAAAAAAAAATAGTTTTCTACGCTACATTTAGCGTAGAAAACTATTTTTTTAAGTCATTACTTCAGCTCTGCGATTCTGTAACTCACTTTTTGAACTCACACAGCGGTTTTCGCATCGGCGGTCGCTCTCAAATCAGTCGTGAAGCAGTCATTTTATGATTTGGCATTCTGGAAAACAATAAACTACAATCTCCCACCTTTTCAGATTTAAGAGCGACCGCCGATGCGAAAACCGCTGTGTGAGTTCGAAAAGTGAGTTACAGAATCGCAAGGCTGGAGTCTGTAGAACCAATGTCTCATTAGCGTATGAGATTTCCATATCATTGGCGTCTTCAAAAAATGGAAATATAAAGCGAAAGACGAAATACGGATGCCAAAAGTACTGCAAAATACCGCGTAGCTAACAAACTATTATAATTATTGCGCTACTAGAAATTACAGTTAATTTATCGTTTTTATATAGAAACCCATTCGAGATCGATTGAATTCGAGGCATATCTTAGTTTGCCCTAGTAAGTGTGAAGCCACTGTATATCAAATTATAACTTGTTCTTGATACTTAACTAGTTCAATTTGCCAATCGATTAAAGTATATTTTGTAATCAGGATCCTTGCTTCCGTGTGAGGCAATGATGCGAAATAGTGTTGTTGTAATGAAATTATAGTTTCCGATTGAAATTAATTATCCTTTAGTACAAGGAGAATGGCCTTTGAATGTGGTAAACCTGGCGCAGTGTTAGGGTCGCCGCATAATTTTCTCTACTCCTCCTGTTCTCGGCAAACCTCAGCTGCTGATGGTGGACTTGTAAGGGCTTTAACTGATTGCTCCAGCGATCGGCCGAGGTTGTTTGTTTTCATTTTCATTTGTTACCATTATTGGCAATATATATTTCAAAAATGAGGGGCTTAGAAAGGCTTTGAAGGTCTTTTACGTAGATTAAAAAACATTTGAATTACCAAATACGTAAGGCTATCTAACCTAAATCAAAATGGTTAACAAATGCGTAGAAAAGAGCGCAGTATTAGCCTAGATGTCAATACAAAATTACATTCAAATTGTTTTTATTTGAAAAATAATGGGTAGAACCCTCGTTATCTAGAACATTCTATTTGTGGAACCGGGCCACCGTTTGCAACGGTGTAAAGCGTAAATTCGGCCCCACATGGAGTACTTTTCTCCTCCGCTCCCCATTACCAGCTCCTTAGCGGAGCAAGAGCGGTTCGAATCGTCGACAACCAATCCCTTTCGGAGCGGCATGATCCCTTGGCGTAAAGATGTGGGGTCACTCTGCATCTTCTACCGCATTTACCACGGATAGTGTTCAGAGGAGTTGTTCGCATTAATACCTGCAGCTGAGTTTCATCACCGGACGTCGAGGCAGAATATGAAATTCTGTATATCCTCGACGTCCGTCGTTCCACAACTGAGCGTTTTTAAGGCAGTTATTGTCGCGCACCACTACTATGTGGAACCAGCTGCCCACTGAAGTATTTCCGAACCAATTCGACTTAGGATCCTTTAAGAAAAGCGCGTACCAATTCTTAAATGGTCGGCAGCACGCGCTAGCATTGTAGGTATCCATGAGCGCCGGTTATCACTTTATTCAAAGTGGTAGTTTGTTTGCCTCCTGTCCCATAAAAAAAATGAGTTACTATCTAATATATAAAATTCTCGTGTCACAGTTTTCGTTGCCATACTCCTCCGAAACGGCTTGACCGATTCTCATGAAATTTTGTGTGCTTATTGTGTATGTCTGAGAATCGGACAACATCTATTTTTCATCCCCCTAAATGTTAAGGGTAGTCCACCCCTAAATTATTTTTTTTAGTTTTTAGATAAATTACTTATTTTTTATTTTTTTATGATACAGCATAAAAAAATACATACAACCCCTAACTTTCACCCCTCTACGATCAACCCCTATTTTTTATTATAAATGATATACATGGCAAAATGACGTTTGCCGGATCAGCTAGTATTATATGCAAAAAAGACTCAAGTGGTTAAGATGGAATGAACGCCATTAGGTGTACCTTCAGGTACTTACAGTGTACTGGAAGTTTATTGGCAGCCATTTCAATACCTATTATGAAATTGCTATAGGTACGTGTTGCCTTTTCTCAGATATTATCTGTGTATTTAATAAACACTTCATTGTTGTGGTTATTCTGTATACGGCAAATCGTGAGTCAGGGATGCGTCATAGGTAAATATTTTTAGGTACTATGTACATAGTATAAATAGCTTTGAGTAAATCATAGTCACAGGTATACATAATGCCACAGTATAGTTCAAAAACAGTTGGTTATTTTTATATTCACAGAATAGGTAACGTGGACCGGATATGAAATTTTCCCGTAAAATTTATTTTGTATCGACTTCGTTGCTGACATCCCCAGGTGTTGCACTGTACGATTTGGTTCGTCGATTTTTATAAAAACAGCAAAGGAGTAGAACTCCTTTCCCCCCCTTCCATCTTCCCTAGATAGTATATGGGTGCATTTAAGCGCCGGTAAAATAGGCATCTCCTGGACAGGTGTCCTGCAATATGCCACATCTCACTTAACATCAGATGGGGTTCTGACGTCCAGTTCTGTATAAAAAAAACCTATATGTATAAACGAAAGTAACATAATAGCTGTAATAGAACATTATTCACGCCCTCACGTATATAGGTATTGTTTTCTAATATAACATAAGAAAATAATCGTACCAATTCTTAAAAGGCCAGCAACGCACTCGCGAGCCCTCTGGCATTGAGAGTGTGGGCAGCGGTATCACTTAACACCAGGTTAGCCTCCTGCCCAATTTGCCCATGTTCTATAAAAAAAATGCAATCTTCAAAATCTCGTTACACAATACAATTTACTGTCTATTTCGTTATAATAGTGTTCTCACGGTGCATTGCTTAACTGTGAGAAGTATTCTCAAATCTTGATATTGTTTTCGTCAATTGTACTAAATGTTGTTTCTCTGGACTGATTCTGCCGAGGCGGCATCGTTACTAAAGGATGCAGATTCGAGACTTAGGACTTCCTGTGTTTGATAAACGGGAGTTGGCATGAGATTTTACAATGTACAAATCAAATCAAATCAAAAATCATTTATTCATTAGGGTAACACAATGTACACTTATGAACGTCAAAAAAGAAATATACATTAAAGGTGATATCAGACGGTTCATTTTTTGTTCATTTTCACCTTTCATTCGGTACATTTCACTCGAAATGAAATGTCTGAACAAAAAATGAAACACGAGTGCCGAATGAATTCATTAGTGAACCGATCCAACAGTGTTGGATATTGGCATCCGGTATCTTTCATTCCCACTCCGAATGAACGAGAAATGAACGGTCTGAACACTGAGAGAACGTTCATTCGGATTCGGCCATTTTGTTTCGAGTCCTGTAGCCGACGGACATCACGTTGTCGACGAAGTTATAACTTTTTTTTAACTTTTCTTCAAATTTACTTTCATCCATTCGAAGATGATTACAATATGAATCAGGATCTTCAACGGCTAGTTCTCTCAACAATGTATTGGAAGCTCCTAATAAATTTATTCTTTCAATCCATGGTCGCACCCACCACCGTCGACATTTTCTTTGCTTCTTTTTTGTCAACTCTTTGATTAAATGATCACAAATTAAACTAATTCCAAGACGTACGACTTCATTCGATGACATATTTAAAAGAAAGAACAATGAATGTTCATTTCTGTATCATTTCGTCTAAGCCGTGTGAACATAGAATGAAAAAAAATGAAGCATTCACTCGAGTGAACAATCATTCGAGTGAACCGTCTGATATCACCTTAAATTCTTCTAATTTTACATTTACTGCCAGTTCTCAAATCAAGGGCGTAGAACGGAAGAGAAGAGCTGGCAATAAACTCTCCGCCAAGAGCTGGACACGGGATTTAACTGAAATAGGGGGTACATATTTCATTATTCTTACTCTCAAAATCCAGTTGTGTTGGGTAGATCTGTGACGGATAATGGGTAGAACGTGCAAAGGACTTGTCCTCAGGCGAGTTTAAAATTCGACCATTTCAGCGAATGTCACCTCCGTTTATAAGTAAATAATTTTAACATGGATGATCAAGAAAAAATATTTTTAGACATAGACATAGACATAACATTTATTACAAACAAAAACACACACACATAGCCACACAAAATAACAATAATAAAAAAAAATCGAGAGATATCAAAAACAATAAAAAAAAAAAAATCCCTTTTCCCATTCGGTTCATTTCAAGTGTGTAATGCGTGTGTGCTGTGGCTGTAATTGGCCCTGGCTCAGCATTATACTGAGGAGCAGAATATTCCACATCGCTGGTAATTCTGCCAGAGACCACAGCACCTAGTTTACGCCTCAGTCGCAAAAAAAGATATAAAATGAATGTAATAAATACTTAGTAAAAAAAAATTATTACTAGTATATGTAATGGAGTCTTCTGTAAAGGTGTATAGTAAAATTAATAAAAACGTAAATAAAATAAAATTAAAAGTTATTTATTTAATACCTAAGTGCGGCTATGTCCTAAATCGAGAGGGTTATGAATAATAATAATAAATAATAAAATATTTATTTGTTTTCTCTCACACAAAAATACAGACACAAAATACAAATTTCAGCATTAACAGGCAAAATCTGTGTGAGAGACTGGCGACTGTACTAGGATACCTGTATTACAGATTGCCAGTCCCTCCGCATCCGGACCGAATGGAATTTAAGTATGTACATCAATTTGATCGAGAGACTATTACAAATATTACAAATATACTCACATTTAAGTGGGTGTGTGTGATGGTGCATGTATGGTTTAGTGTATGTAAGTGTTAATGTATGTATGTGTTAGTGAATTTATGACTTAGTGTATATATGTCTTAGTGAAGCATACATGAGCATGGGTGATAGTGTACCTATGTACTCGTATACATAACGTGTTAGTGTTAGGTATTAGCTGAGGACTACTAACAACTTCTCAGTCCCCTCGTAGTCTAGATTTTTAAGCCATTTGACTGTGGCTTTTTTACACTCATATTTAGTAAGCGGATATATGTTGATCAACCTGTTTATCTTGTTATATAGGTGGCAGCCCATAAAACCAAAAAACCTTCTTGAGAAAGCTGTGGACCAACGGGTATCTGAGGTGCAGACTTTATATTTGCATCGTTTGTTGTCATTCAAAGAAGGATCATAGCGAGTTATGGAGTGTTGTTTGAGCACAGTGTTCAGTATAAATAGTTGACGAACACTCAACACGTCAGATAAAAGATATAGATCTTTGGTAGGGTAAAAAAATGGTTTAGAATAACTTACTTTCAATAACGCACGCTGAGCCCTCTCCAGTTTTATAAGATTAGTTTTACAAGCCCCTCCCCAGACAGTAACACAATAGCTTAAAACGGATTGGCAGAGGGATTGATAAACCATTTTAATTATCGATTTTTCAGCAATATTACGGAGATTCTTAAAGGTGAAGATAAGTTTCCGAGTTCGCGATAGTAGCAGGTCAATGTGGTAGTTAAACTTTAGCGTGCTATCAACAACGACACCTAGATACTTAGTATTGTTGGCAACAAAGATCTTTTGACAGTCACAAGAATCAGTATCAGAACATACATGAGCAGTTAAAACCAAGGTTAGTACTAGAACCAGGAGTTTTTATATAGAACGGTATACATTTAGTTTTATTGACATTGATAGTTAGGGCATTCATTCTGAGCCATTTGTTAACAACATCGAATCCTCTTTGAGCAATGTCGACAGTATCTTTCCAGCTATCACCATGAAACACAAGTGCAGTATCATCTGCAAATGTTATTATTTTTACCATTTTGTAACTGGAGGTCACAAAGATCATTGATAAATGCCAGAAACAGTGTCGGACCTAAAAACACTACCCTGTGGCACACCATAGCGTATCGGCAAATCGTCACTAACAATGTTGCCCACCCTTACTCTTTGCTGTCTACCACTCAAGTAGCTATCAAATAGTTTAAGCTGCAAACCACGAATACCCAAAGCCTCCAATTTATCCAGCAGAATAGGACCAGCGACCGCGTCAAAAGCTTTTGCAATGTCCAAAAATACAGCTAAAATTTTATTTTTCTTATCTAGTTTTGTAACAATATGATCAGTTAATTGATGAACTGCGTCGCTTGTTGATGAACCCGGTCTGAATCCAAACTGTGAGCTGGAGAGTAGGTTATTACTTTCTAAATAATCGATGAGGCGTTTGTTTATCAATTTCTCAATGATTTTGGATAGCGTAGATAGTTTAGAAATAGGTCGGTAGTTACCGACACAATCTCTATTACCACCTTTATAAACCGGAATTACTTCAGCTAGCTTGAATAGGTCCGGAAAGATCCCTGTAGAAAGAATCAAATTAAATATATATGTAAGTGGAGGGACTAGGATTTCATGATAACGTTTGAGAAAGGCTCCAGAAATATTATCTCTGCCCGCAGCACCGTCCTTCTTCAGTTGCAAGATAAGAGATTGAACTTCAACTACATCAGTAGGTAGCATGACGAATGAGGACAGTGTAGGATTGATTGATGGTTTTTTATAAGAGCTACTAGAATATGCTTTTTCGGCAATCTCTTTCCCGATAGAAACGAAATATTTATTAATGTTGTTGACAGAGACCATCGGGTCCAGTGGAGAGACCAATTCAAGTGCAGTGCTAGTTGTATTGTTGAGTAGGTTAGTTGTTTGATAGTGTCCCAGAGAACTTTTGTATTAGTCTTAGCAGCTTTAAGTAGGCGGTTTCTCTCATAAGTATTTTTAATATTTTTTAAAAGTGAGTTGCAAAAATTTCTATACCTCTTGTAAGTTAACGTTAATATTTCGTTACTAGGATTTTTTCTTGATTTTTGATGTAGTTTGTCACGATGCTTTACACATCTTAGTAGACCTGCAGTCATCCAAGGCCTCTTGATCCTTTTACGATTTGGGATGGTTAAAGTTTTCGTATTTGCTTTAATTACAGTGTCAAGCGCAGTCAGAAGAAATGCTGTTGCCTCATTGGGATCAGTCATTTTATATACAAGGCTTAGGTTTAAGTTCTTCATAGCATCGTCCAAAGACGGGTAATCAATCTTTTTCAGAGAAGAGTATTTGTCAGTCATAGTGCTACGTTCAAGTTTCAGAATTAAAGTGTCGTGATCCGTGACTGAGGTTTCAGCAACATAACAGAAGACGCGATAAGAACATTTTAGTATTACATGGTCAAGACAAGTCCTGCCATGAGTTGGAAATAAGTGGGCTGGCAATAAACCATGAGAAGCCAACATATTCAAATACGTTGAAGAATTAACATCCTTATTGTTATCCAATATATCAATATTGATATCACCTATCAGAACTTTATGAGTACTACTAATCTCAGAAAGAAGTTTGTCAAGAGATACCAAAAACCGTTGAACATCTTTGTAACCAGGTGGTCTATATACTGCAATTAGTGTTACATTATCCTCAAGGTTAATCAGTAAACAGTTGGCATCACAAAGGTCAGGCTCGGATATAACTAATTTCAAATGTTCTTTGTAAAATACTACAACTCCTTCATTCTGTGTGAAGTTTTTCTCGGTTAGAGCAGAGTTGTATCCCTCAAGAGATGGTAAGTTACGATTATTATGCAGCCAACATTCCGTTAAGATTATTAAGTCCCAATCAGTCCTGGATCTAAACAATAAGGTTTGAAAATCAGAGAAGTTACGATTTATACTACGAATGTTTTGATGGATAATTTTTAGACACTTATTCGGGCAGTTCATAAGTCTCCGGCAGTCCTCTATGTCACAAAGAGAAGATTGTGCAACATCAAGTTTATCGATATCATTTATAATTGCATTAGTTTTATCGAATTTTATTTATTGAGTCCGCAACTATGGTAAGACAAAAAGGCACGCGGTACAGCACAACCCTACGAGGATTCCACAATCCCGGGGACAACGCCACACAAATGAGACCAACACAATACACATACACACGGCACGAAGACAGACAGAGATTGTTGTTAACAGTTACATTCTTTTCTATGAGTACACTTTGTATATATTGAGTGTAAGTGGTGTATAATTTCAGTGAGTGTGTGAGTATAGGTTAAAATAAGTGCAAGAGCAAATACAAATTCAAACGAAAATACATTATAGACTAAACGAGAACTTAACATGAAAAAAATTGACTAAGGTAATTTTATTACTAGCAAGACTAAAGTAAATCAATAGAAATAAATAACAATATACAGTTAATTGGCAATATAGGTTAATGAGAAAGCAGTTACATGCAATGAGTCATGATTCCTTTGCCAGCTGAGATAAGCATTTTTCTGATTGGATTAAAATCGGTCTACCAGTCGAATCCTTACGCAAAAGTATTCTTCCATTTGAATGCCAGCACGAGTAGTTATGTTTCTTGGCAAATTGACGGGTTTCAAACATAAGTTTTCTTTGAGATGGACCTAGATGTTCGTCAATGTAAAGTGGAGTCTTTATTCCTGGCAACCCGATAGTATGAGTATTGAGCTTCTCAGAAACCGGCCTTCCTTTGTTAAAGTTTCGCAGCTTAGTCAATAAATCATTTTTAGCATTAACACTCGTAAATTCAACAACAACAGGTCTTGATACTCCCGGTCTACCCGGCAGCCGATACAAGTCACGTACATCACTCCTATTTATATCGACATCCACAGCTTTGCCGATGACAGAAAGGGTCGAGAGTAAGTTGTCAAACTTTTCATTTTCAGAAATCGGGATATTGCGGATCTCCAGAGATGCATCTCTTGTACGAAACTGTATATCCTGGATATGCGATTCTAAGTTTTTTATGGCATTTTTATTATTTTTTTGGTTAGTTTCAATTTCCTTTACTCTGTCATTGGTCTCCTCCTGAAGCTTGTTTATAAATTCTATTCCTTTTTCTATTTCTGAGTTAGACTTCTTTATTTCCTGGAATTCAGTTTTTATATTGGATAATTCAGAAAATAATTTGTTTAATGTGTCATTTAGAGTGGACTTCCATTCACATAGGTTTCGTTCTTGATCCTCTCTCCATTCAGAAAGCATTTTCAGGACATCCGCTCTTAAGTCGCTACTTTCGGAACTAGAATGAGCATTCGGGGAAGAGGTCTCCATTCGTTGTCGCTTGGAGCGCGTTGTTATATTGGTGTCACCCTTGGCAATACAGCCCGCACTCGTCATCGGAGACTTCGAAAGATCAGACTCCGATCGGGAACAAGACATCACAGAAGTGTTACGAGGGGGTGAGTGTTGGATATTGGGCATATCTTCAATGAACCCAGAGTTCAATATCGCAAAGCAACAATAGACAATCGCACCAGTTGATCGTAGCAGGTATAACAGCTATGTAGTAACGTAGCAAATCACAAGCGTCGTAGTCTTACTTACGTCATTAGCCGAATGTGATGTAGAATTTCGACTCGCCGGCACTCAACCGTTTGGTGTAATGGCAAACAACAGCGCCCACCACACAGCCCATCCACGAAGAGGCACGGGTTCAAAACCACAAAAATCCAAACAGTTCAATTTAGTATTTTAATTTAAGATTTTGAATTTAAATTTCTCACAAAACTCAACACAGTGGACACGTCCAAGCGCTTCCGCGGTCCGGAGGGAGGAATTGAATGAAGCCTTGTTTTTTTAATATCTTGAATGAAGTACCAGACACCAAATAATTTAATTAATTGACACTATTACAAAAGCAATAAGAATCATAATCGTGTAATTATTCATGTAGGTTAAGTATTGAGCACAACTTTCTAAAGTTGAGTAATGTTATGCAAAACTAGTTTGTGATAAAACATTTAAGATATTTCTTAGGTGATGTTCATGCCCCTTAGCTATATTAGTTTTCAGTATTCCAACAGCTAGTTATAATAATACCTACGCTATATACGATACAAAAAAATATTAATTGTAAATTTACATTTACTACCAGTTCGTAAGTCAAGGGCGTAGAGTGAGCAAGAAGAACTGGCAAGACACTTTCCGTCTCTCTTTTTATTCGCTAAATTTTGAGTCATACAAATTTTTTGAACTAAGCAAATTAATCCCAAGGATTAGGATCATTTAGTTTTTCGTCAAATTCATAAAAAGCTTTATAGTTCAATTTTCGTTTAACGAGGGCTTTGAATTTATTTAGTGATAATTTTCTAATTTTGCTTGGGTGTTTGTTGTAAAAACGAATACAATTTCCCTATAAGAAGTGGTCTATCTTCTGGAGCCTGGTTGGTCGGACACTCAAATTTGTTCTATTTCGCGTATTATAGTGTTGAAAGTCACCATTTGTTTTAAAATCGCTTATATTTTTTTGTACATACAACAAGGCTTCAAGAATATATTGACAGGTAGTGTCATAATATTTAATTACTTAAACTTATTCCGTACCGACTCCCTTGTGGAAACACACCAAATACCCCGAACAGCCCGCTTCTGCAGCACAAATATGGATTGAACCTCTGCAGTAGCACCCCACAGTAGATGGTACGATATATAACAAGATAAATAAAATAATGTATGAAATGTTAAAAAATCTAAGCTGTAGGTATAATATTTATTTTTTCTGTCATGATTGGAAATTAAACGGGCTTTATTATTATTATACACATAAAAGCTGAAAATGGAATACACATTTAAACACAAATATAACACAATAACAGTAAGAAAATACAATAACTCAAAAAAAGCATTTAACAAAAACAGATTCACTATTTTTTACTGTAAAACCCATGTACGTCTTAATTATAAGAATCATTGTTTTCGGTCATGATGTGATTACTAAGTACCTCAATGAACAGTGAGATCGTGCACAAAAATCCTAATAAGGAAAAGGCCAAAAGGCCGCAACCATCCACACAAAGGCCGTTTTCCGGTCAATGTATGGATGTGGATAATTTACGACGATTCAATCCAACCTCATTTGTCACCATTATCACCATCTAACGTGAATACGTGGAATTACTAATAACCCTGTATAATTTATGGCTAAATAAATAAATTTGAGACGGTAATAAGTGACTACCACAATTCAAACTAATACTTTTTAATTCGATTCTCGACACTCAAAAGTTCTAGTTCACCTCAATAAACAATTCCTCTCGGTTTTATATTAATTCGGTGGTAGCGAGGTTTTGTTTACCATACAACCTTCCTCGCAAATAATATAATTTTATAATAATACTAGCTGACCCGGCAAACGTCGTTTTGCCATGTATATTATTTCTAGGAAACATTTTTTTAGTTCAATAAAAATAACTATCTACTATAATACAAAATAGGGGTAGAGGGGTGAAAATTAGGGGTTGTATGTATTTTTTTATACTGTATTATTTTAAAAAAACCAAAAAAATTGTCCAAAAAATAAAATAAAATATTTTGGGGTGGACACTCCTTATCACTTAGGGGTTTGAAAAATAGATAGTAGCCGATTCTCAGTATCAGCCTACTGAATAGTAGGTCTGAGAATCGGCATGCATATAAAATTTGATAAAAATCGGTCAAGCCGTTTCCGAGGAGTATGGTAACTAACATTGTGACACGAGAATTTAATATATAAGATTTTTATTTTAGAAAACAAAATTACCTGCTATTCGTATAAGCGCTAGTCCCACTAGACACATCCCTGTGTTGTGAATGATTAGATACTCTTTAGTAATACATATAACGATCGAAACGGTAAATAGTTCTAATACAATATTTAAAATAAAAACTTTAAAGCTAGATTGTCTATTCAATACCAGAAATCATTACAGTTCCTGAGGCAGATTCAACCTAACACTCTTTGCGTTTATAACCTTGATAACAACCAAGAGTAGATCCACAGACATTAAAGTATGTAAGGGAAAAAATAACGTCTTTATAAATCATCATATTTTTTTTGTTTGGAAACCTTGAATTATAACATACCAACATAACCAAGCACGTATAAATTTTATCTCAGGTCTATCGTGACTCGTGCTTTAAAGATCAGTTTAGAGGTTTATTTTTTGCATGTTAAGTGTGGTAAACATGTGTATGGACAATCATAAAACTGGTCTGAAATACATTGATTTTCATCATACGCCACTTGAGCTGTTATAGAATTCCTTTCATAAGGAGTTTAATATTTATAATAATAAGCCTTTATTCATTGATATATATTTAACGAAAATAGATATAAATGAAATTATACTACTCAAAGATGCGGCCCCTGTCCGGGAGAATGCCTCCTCCATCTTTTGAAGTTGTACTTCTTTTGGAGCGTTAGGGAAAAATGATGAGAGTAAATTTTCGCACACCGTCACAAAAAAACGACACCCTGAAGTTAGCTATAGTCAACATATTAGTTGTTTCTATTGTTAGTATCGCTTTTTCTACAAACGTATCAAGTAACAAAGTATAACTTCTAACGTTTTTTTCTCACCCTGTTTTATTTTTTGCCATCGTCATCCAATTTTTTCCAGCTACTTAGCTACTTTCGATTATTAATATATAATTCTACCTAAATAATATGAACGTATGCGCGTAGCTCCCGAAGGAATCAAATTAGATTTTTTTGTGTTACTTAGGTTTGTTTAAATAAATAAAAAATCTAACATATCCATTTAGAAATTTAATGAATGTGCGTTATATTACTTGCCTAGCCTGTTGTCTGTTAATTTAAATTTAGTGTTTTCCAAATTTTAATGAAAAACAACAAGTACAACGGCAGAGTGTAACAATAATAATGTGAATTTAGCTGTGACTGACTCAAGCAATTTAATTTTTTATGTTAGAATTTAGAGGTTTCATCTTTTTTAACCACTTGGTTAATTTATCGTACAAATGGTCTAAGCATTAGCCAGCCATTGTTACAAACGCTACGGCTGAGTATTTTTCAGGCTAGTTAAACGGCACTGTTTAGTTAAAAGGCTAGGCTGTTAATTGAACGGCTTGCTAAGCTAATTCGCTGCGACAAAGAAATATCCAAGCAGGGTGTAGGAAAAGATCCTGTCAAAAATATGAATTGAATATACATGATGGGTTTAATTTTCTTTTAATGTTAATAACAGTTTAATATGTATCTTCATTACCCATCAAAGACGTTATTACCTCATTTTCGAACGCCTTTATCAGAACAGTTCAATAACATTAATCGCAACAACATATTGTTATTTGAAAAGGATGTTATTTATCTTGCATATAAAATTGTTGAATTAAAGACGTGATGCGTATCATTGCTTTATGTTATTTTTATGGAGGAACAATATATCAGCGTTTTGAGGTAATTTTTATAAATATAATAGGAGGCAAACAGGCAGGAGGCTCCGACATATATACCGATATATAGGCCGTGATACCGCCGCCTAGGGACATGCACATTGCCAGAGAGCTCGCAAGTGCGTTCTGGCCTTTTAAGAATAATTGGTCAAGTAATTAATCAAATTATTTTTATAATTTGCTATTTTTAGCGTTAGAGCATAAGCTGTGTAGTGGATACACTATATGGCGTTCTAACCGTGTAGTGTCAACTAAATCTAAAGACTTAATCAAATGCTGAACTGCATATAATATTATAGATAGGTACATTCTTAATTTATTTTTATATATTTGTAAATATACATATGTTTTTTTACAAGTTTGGAAATACACTAAAGTATTAATAATAATATAGCGTTAGGACAATGTCTCAATCATAATTTGATTAAAGTTAATAAAAAAATATGTTAATTACTAACCTGATGCTAACCTCGCCTTTTTCCCGAATGGACGGACCGCTAATTTAAATAAATGTTTATTAAGGCAGAATCTCTAAACATATTATAGATGAGGCAAGTGAAATATGTTTGAATATGGAAAAAGAAAATGATTGTAAATAATTTATTTACACGAAAAAACAAAGCACAATTTCCACAAAAAAACTGTTAAATTCCATAGTTTTGGTGTCGTGTTTATAGTGTAGTGGAATAGTGGAGGTTTACATTTCGCGATTAAGTTATTATCGTTTAGAACATTTTTTTTCTACCATAACCAATTTTTTTGTGTTGCAAGTAAGAAAATAGGTTGTTTAGTTATATAGCCTTATGGCAGGCTTCAGCTAGTTTACCTTGCGAGGTATTTGTACCGGAAGAGTGACCGTGATCTTTTGTACATTGGACTTTTAATTTTATAATTAAGTGTAAATGTGAAGAGCACGACACGAAATTTGATTTTGGAACATGCAATCTCAATTATTGACCGTAAGGTTGATTCGGCGTAAACTCTCTTGGAAACCTTTGGTTATCTTTGGAAGAAGAAGAAACAGATGGAGATTTCAGGAGGAGATCGACGTTACGTTGGCCTCTTTATCCTTTTACTTAATCTATATATAATGGTCTAAGATCCCGATATACAACGACCTTCACCGAGATGCTTATTTAATGAAACGTATTTTATATTTAATTTAATATGTCAATAAATATAATCCATATGGGTTGCCTAGCAAATTTCTGTCCAGAGTATTTTAATTAATACTAAAAAAAAAAAATTTTTTAAACATTTCACCGGTATGATTATTAGATAAATTCTATACGAATCGAAAGTATGCACAAAAACACAAAAAAAAAAAAAAAAAGCCCCGGGCCCAAGGTCCTCCCGCCCCCACACCCAAAGTTGGAAATTTTTTTTTTTTGGGGGGGGTTTTGGCAATACAAATTTTCCTGGCTGATTAAAAAAAATTTTTTAAAATTTTTTTTGATTAACATATTTAAAATCAGACATTTAAAAATAAATTAAGTTCATTGCTTTTAAAAAAGGACAGAAAAAAAAAAAGAGAAAAGAAAAAAATGGGGTTTTTATTAAAAAAAATAAAAAAAAAAAAAAAAAAAAAAAAAAAAAAAAAAAAATTATTAAATTTTATTTTTTTTTCTCCCTTTTCCCCCCCCCCCCCCCCCCCCCCCCCCCCCGCCCCCCCCCCCCCCCCCCCCCCCCCCCCCCCCCCCCCCCCCCCCCCCCCCCGGGGGGGGGCGGCCCCCGGGGGGGGGGGGGGGGGGGGGGGGGGGGGGTTGGGGGGGAGGGAAAAAAAAAAAGAAAAAAAAAAAAAAAAAAAAAAAAAAAAAAAAAAAAAAAAAAAAAAAAAAAACGTGGAAAAAAAAGGGGGAGAAGGGACGGGCCGGGGCGGGGGGGCAATATAAAAAAAACCCCCCCCCCCTCCCTCCTTCCCCTTAAACCCCCCGCGGGGGGGGGGGTTTTTTTTTTTTTTTTTTATAAAAAACAACCCCTTTTTTTACCCACAAAAAAAATTTTTGGGGTTTTTTTTTTTTTTCCTGGGGGCCTTTTTTTTTTTTTTTTTTTTGGGGGCGGGGGGGGGTTTTTTTTTTTTTTTTGGGGGGGGGGGGGCGGGCCCCAAACCCACACCCGGGCCGCCCCCCCCCCCCCCCCCCCCCCGGCCCAAGGAAAAAAAAAAAAAAAAAAAAACAACAAAAAACCAAAAATTCTTTTTTTAAAAAAAAAAGTTGGGTCTTTTCGCCCGGGGACTTTCCCCTAGTATGAAGCCCATAGAATATGCAAACGTTAGGTTGTTTTTGATCAATTAATTATTTATGTGTATATTTTTTATGTGACACTAAAGTATATATACATCTTTAGTAAAAAAGAAAGTTATAGTGATACATATATAATACTACCCTGATTAAAAATATTGATTGAAAAAATTTAAAAAATTTACTACATGCAAATTATAAAAAAATATTTTTTTTAAATATTAATTAAACATACTCTGGACTGAAATTTGCTACGCAACCCATATGGATTATATTTATTGACATATTAAATTAAATATAAAATATGTTTAATTAAATAAGCATCTCGGTGAAGGTCCTTGTATATCGGGATTTTATACTAAAAAAAAGTGCGTGCGTACAAAGTACACATGTCAGAAGTGAAACTTCTTCAGCAAACTAATTTTTAAGTCTTGTTCATATTTATACAAAACAAAAATTTCCGAGACTTAGAGGAAGAGAAAAATTAATTATGTTAGGAATTTAATGGATTTTAATTGTCAGTAAAATATTAAGTGTCCATAATTAATTAAAAAAGTAAATTTTTTTTATTTATTTCTTCGTTAATAAAAACAAAAATATTTGAGGAAAATAAAAATTAATTATTTTAGGAATTCTCTTAACAAAAATTTTAAAAATAGAATTTCATTAAGGTAATCCCCTCTTCTCTCTCAATCGTCTCATTCGCTCTCTCCCTTTTCTTAAAATACGTATCGTATATACTCATGCAAAAAGATTCAGTATATATCATGCAAGCAGTTTTATGAACACTTTTGAAGTGAACACAAATTGAAGTTTAGTCGTAACCGTGTTACGCGTTAGCACCACTTATAATTAATATAAACATGACTTTCTCAACTATATTAACTCAAAGACACGACACAATAATAAACTATATTTAAAATTGCTGTTTTTAAAAACGTGAAGGTTGACATGTTTTTGCAATGTTTTTAATTAAAGTCGACAAAATTACTCGTTTACTTTATTTAAAACAACATACGTATGTTATTACAGCTAAAATGCTTCGTACGATTTTAAAGTCTGAAAAATTTTCAGTGGCTATAGAAAAAAATACATAACACTAGCTGTCCCTGCGAACTTCGACATTTTGCTATGCTACCCCAAAGACTGTTTGGTTTTCCGGAATGAAAACTTTTTAGGTTTTTATGTAATTTTATCTATATAAACCTCAGAGTTCTAGTTATAAGTTCTTAACTAATAAATAAGGTGGACACCCCTTATCACTTAGGAGTTCGAAAGATAGTAGCTGATTCTCAGACTTAGTGAATATGCATAAAAATTTTCATAAGAATCGGTCAAGCCGTTTCGGAGGAGTATGGGAACGAATATTGTGACACGAGAATGTTATATTAGATAAGTTAATACGTAAAATGATGCATAAGTTCTCTTCATGTGTTTATAGCCTATAAACCAGAGTCCCGGATAAGTACGGTCAGGTTTACAGCAGACTTAATGCCCTATGACCCCTAGATGGGGAAGAGAGAGTCAATAGTGAGTCTCCATCGCGTTCGGCCTTGAGCCTCGTATTTTGCCTCATCTGCTTGACAATTTTTGAAATCCAATCAAGCGCCTGCTTGATCTGCTGGCTAATGGCGTTTCTCGGTAACAAATGAAGTTTGCGGAGAACCAAGCCAGTAATCGCCTGATATTTAATTAGTAAAATCAGTCCAAACAAGGAATTAAATTAACAAGAGTCAAAGTTCATTGTCAACAATACAAACAGATATTGATATTGGAGTCTGACAAAATCTCAATGTTAATGTCTCTTGTCACGTGGAAATATAATAATAAATATTAAAAATACATTTATTTAAAAAAAAACGCGACATCCTAGGCACCATACATACCATTTTGGTAGTAATTTCGCAGAATTAATTAAATTAGGACTTGCTTTGATTCACGCAATGCTTCAATGATTTTTCATTAGACCCTGTATTTCATATACTTATATACTTGGTAAACATAAAAATCGAAAGACATGTCGTATACGACTCTGGATGCTTAGAAACCTCTTTGTTTTTTTTGAGTGACGAGGAAAAATAATATAGTTTTTTGTAGTAAAAAGTTTTGAAGATTATTTAAATAATTCCTTTTACCTCAACTATTGACTTTCGGAAATTCATTTACTTATTATATATGCATTTGTTTTTATGTAACGCGAACCCAAATTTAAATATCTATTCGACAATAGAACTGCTTAGGTTGTTTAACTTTTTATTCGAAATTAGCTGATTTGTATTTTATATGTTGTTCTATTTATTAATAACCTGACAATGATTGACATAGACCATAACTATACTGTATACATTGTCTTTGACTATTTTAATGTACATTCCAATGATAAATTATAGAACATGTTAGCAATGAAGGGCTTAAAAGCCTCCAGCGTGCATAGTATACGTGATTTTTCCTACATCTCCGCAAGGTCCTTAGCCATGACCTTTTTAACGTATTTTCTTATTGCAGAGCTGCGCGCGCGCACCTAAGCCCGCTGAACGTCAGTCGACGCGCCACCACCGTCGTAGATACACGTAATGAGCGTGTATTGACACAAAGGATTCAGTGATTGTGTGTTTGTGTGTGTGTAAAAATGCAGGGCCGTGACAAACTATGTGCAAAATTGACGAGTGCATTCCTAAGGAAGTGGTGTAAGTATTTTTTGATTTATTAAATGTTCCGTTAGTTAACGTTACTCGCATGTTTTCGAGTTTGTTATTGCCACGCCGTGGAATGATTTTTCATGTAATAGACTTTGTTTAGCTGTCCGTTTTTATATATCTATCGTAGATTTTATAATTGGCATAGAAGAATATTTAGTTTTTCCAGCACCAAACTTTCAAAAATTCATCGAGACATGCAGCGTACTAGTTGATGTAAGAATATGGATCTTCATAGTATTTATATAGACCAAGAATCAAATGAAATAAGAAACCCTGCTAAGTGCTATTTTAATTCTAATATTGACAGTTTAGTTATTACTTATTAACTATGACTATTCGTGAAATTAAATTTCAATACATACGAGGCATGCCTTTTAAGTTCTGTCGTTTCCATATTTCCCGGCAATTTTGAATTTGGACCTGCACTATATTCGAAAGTGTTTAAATTTTGTGCAATAATTTTCTACAACTTTAGGAGAGGCCTGACACGGCTTCAGTGTTTTGAAGAGCTAATATCTGTGTTCAGTGATGAAGCCCCATGTCTGCGGACTGTCGAACGCTGGTATTTACAATTTTTGGGTGGACATACTAGTGTTAGTGACAAATCTCGCGAAGGACGCCCAAAATCCGCCTTCACTGAAGAAAACATCATTGCTGTGAGACAATTAATTCTCGAAGATCGTCATGTGACGTATCGAGAGATAGAGGCTCTATTAGGCATCTCAGGGACAACCATTCAGAAGATCTTGCATGAAGCGCTTGGTGTGAGAAAGCTAGTTTGCCGTTGGATACCGCATCTGCTTTCCGACGATCACAAGGCGGCCCGCGTCAGATGGTGTAAGAAAACTCTGCAAAGGTTCAATCGAAGAGAGTCAAATCACGTCTACGACATCATCAGTGGTGACGAATCTTGGATCTATGCCTACGATCCTGATTCCATACAACAATCTACAATCTGGGTCTTTCAAGACGAGCCAAAGCCGACTAAACTCGTTCGTTCTCGAAGCACTTCAAAGAAGATGGTGGCCACGTTCGGTAGAAAAACCGGCCATGTTGCGACTATCGCACTTGAAGATCGTAGAATAGTTAACGCAGAGTGGTATACCACAGTTGGTTTACCACAAGTCATCGCCAAACTTCGAAAATCTAACTTAAAGCGACGCATCATCCTGCACCACGACAACGCAAGCTCACACAGCGCTCGTCAAACAATTCAGTATTTGAAGCAGGAAAAAGTAGAAATTCTTGACCATCCTCCATACAGTCCTGACCTAAACCCTAACGATTTCTTTATATTTCCAAAAAGTAAGAAAAGTCTTCGTGGTCAAAGGTTCCAGTCCGGTGAAGAAGCAGTCGACGCTTTCAAGTCAGCCATTTTGAACACCTCCACTTTAGAGTGGAATTAATGTTATAATAACTGGTTTCAGCGAATGGAAAAGTGTATTAAGCTACGTGGTGAATACTTTGAAAAACAATAAAAAGTACTATAAGGTTCTAGTTGTGTTCTTTTCTGCAAACGACAAAACTTAAAAGGCATGCCTCGTATAAGAAGAATTGACCGGAAACCGGATATACCGAATTATACCTACATTGTAGGCCAAAAGTGTGTAGGCAAAAACACTAGTTGAAGAAAACTAACCAAACTACTAAACTAGTTGCGCATGCGCATTTTGTCAATTTAAAGTAGAAGAATTTCACTCAGCGTCAAACTTTCGTAAGTTAATAAATTATTATAAACGAGTTAGTGGTTCTGTTTGACAAAGGCTCCATTCAGTTCAATATCTCCAGGAACAAATCAATAATATTGGTTCTTTTTGGAAGGTATACAGGCTCGTTTTACCCTTTGAAGACTAGACGTTTGGTGAAATAAATAAAACTGGTCATACAAACTTTTAGGCCTGGGCCTCAGATTTCTGTATCTGTTTCATGATCATTAGTTTTTTTTCTAATGGACAAGTAGGTGATCAGCCTGTGCCTGACACATTTTCACCTTTCACCGTACGAGCGAGTGTTAAATGCGTACAGAGAATGTCTATTACCTAGTGTACAGCCGGGGATAGAAGCTACGTCCTCAAGAGTGAGACTCGCCCGGTGCAGCCACTAGACCAACATTGCTCTTGTGTGGTGAAAAAAAATCCCAGGCACACACCTATATTACGTCTCTATATATGGCTATATATTTTCTTCTAAGTTTTTCCTGCTCAATTTTTGTTTATTAGATTAGGCCGATTAACAGCAATTAAATTGTAATTAAATTTGATATTCGTACCAGTTACAAGATAGGTAATCAACTAATAGGGTTATAGTTTACTAGTCTTTTATATAATATAATTATATCTTAGGAATAAAGACTTCGCCATGAGTATGACTTTCGTATGTAGAATCATACATACATCATAGAATGGCGTACACACTTACCACTTGGTAACTCCGAATCCTACCCTAAAATAACCAACAATTTCTATATTTTCTCAAAACAACTTACTAATTAGCAAAATACTGAATGAGGTCTTAAAACAAAGAGTAGATTGGTTATGTAGATATACATCCATTTGAGTTCAAAAAACAAGTTTATGCTCAATTTTACTATTGATGCATAATCGTAGATCTAAGTGACTACAAATTTACTTATTTATAATCTTTTGCCCTTCAAAAATTCAAGTAGTATTTGCAAATATAGAACTCGTTCAGGCAACCAGTTTTAAGAGAGTTACTTTATAAATAAATATACATTTAATATACGCAACATGCGTAATCTTGATTAAAAGCACAGATTTATAAATTAAATTACAATTAAGTAGAAGGATAAATATTTTTAAATGTCGTACATTTGTCGCATTTCATTATCTAAAGGTCGGAGCAAGGCCAGTTTTAAGAATAATATAAAAAATACAAAGGTATAAAGTCTATAAATGGATTTGAAAATTACGATAAATAGTTAAAAACTCGTGTATTTATTGCAATTTAGATTCCTAACGCACTCTGAAGACCAAGATAAAAGCCTTGATGCTTGTACTTACAACTAGAAGTTGCCAGTGATAAAAAGCAGGTTTTTTTAAACACGTCCCTGTCAGGTGAACGTACACGATTTGCATAAGCACATCGTGGCATCTTGCTTTCATTATACACTACACATACAAAATGATACGACTTGGTAGAAAATAAATAAAACACTATATGATAGTAAAAATTTAAAAATTAATTTCTGAAATTTAGATACCATAGATTGATAATCGTCTGCTTTGACGTGCGTCTGCTTGTGGAGGTATTTTCCTTTCAAACGTCTGCTCTATGTCCTTCATGTCTAAATCGGAATTTGCATATAATATAATCGAGACAGATGCTATGCCTGGAATATCTTACTCAATTTTAAATAGCCGAACGTTTCACATAGGTATTGGAATATTTGTGACAGGTTGAGGTATGCTAGCGGAAGAATATAAGTGCTTATTAGATATTAATTATTATACAAGTAAAATTGATATATCCTGTAGTAACAAATAACATACATATTATGTACTTGTTCCATAACTTATATATCTACATTACCCATCTACTCTCTTGCTAATTAGTTAGCAGAAAAAAAAATTCTTTAGAATGCGAAATAACGAAGGAGGTTTTATTTTAAATGTGTATTCACGTAAACTGAAGTAAATATAACAATTATATACTATAAAATTAGTTATGTATTTGAGTATTAACCGTTTTTGTTATGTATCCACGAAACAAACATCCTATTTTGATATCAAAGATCACATTTGATTGACGGAACTTTTAAGATTTATATCCATTTTTTGTTATTCAATTCAATATTCATTTATGCGTTGACTTTTGTTTTTAAAATATTCAGTATTTAATTATTTTGAATAATTACAAGAACTGGTTAGACCATCCTTGCCAATTTTGTATTATTTTATTAGTTCGTTGTATCTTTAAAAGTTTAATTGCTAAAAGGTTAAGAAACAGGTTTCCTAGCAGTAGACTTAGGGTGAGATTCAGAAACGTGACATTGTATTCGATTTTATTAACTCCCGTTTATCAAAGACTAATATCACAGTTTGCGCTAAGTCTTAGGCAAATTAAAAACAAATGTGTCTGTAATTACTGGTAATTAAGAGAAATTGTTCCATATGTTTTATCTTCTAGGAAGTCAGTACAGTAGAATGTGATTCATAGAGCTTAAAGTTTTTGGAAACATCCGAGTTGGTATTATTATAATATACCCTTATATATACCTTATATATTATTAAATCTAATATACGAATAGGTATTATGGCTTTATCCGTATATTAGATATAGAAAGAGTGATTAGAATCGTCAACGACCAGTCACTTTCCGAACGGCTTGATTGAGATGAGCCTCCTGCCCGTTTGCCTTCTGTTACATAAAAAAAAGATAAAGGTAGAAATGGCCCTATTAATATAGAAATCTTCATCATAGATCTTCTATCGCATTATCATGGGAGGTGTTCCGAAGAACTTTTCGGATTAATAGCTGTTTACGAGTATATTTCATCATCAGACAACAAGACAGAATGCAATTTCACCCGTTCCACCTTGACGTCTAGCGCTCCTAAACATAACGCTTTTTAAGACACTTCTTGACGCCCACGATCACTATGGAACCAGCTGCCATTCTAGGACTAAGAGGCCTTGAAGAGCGTACCACTAGCGCCAACACATTTGGAAACCTCCTGGTTTTGCGGGTGTCTATAAACTAATCTAACAAACGAGGTTACTGAGGACATATATAAAAGGATATAATATCTTATTTGTGAGAATGATTATCTTCACCGCCTAAACGTTGTGAAACCATCTCATTGTATGTGAACAATGGAACAAAACACTGAATTATTGTTTGACTACTATAATTATTGTAAACATTGTACACTGATCGCTCGCGGCTTTGTTCGTGTTTTCTTGCTATATTTAAAAAAATATATAGAAAATTATTTGTACACAGATAAACGTACTTTAGAAAATGTATGTATCAGAAGTATATTTAAAATGTCTTGTTCTATACAGGGTGGCCAAAAAGTCGTGGATCAAACGCAAATAGGGGATAGATGAGGTCATCAGCTGCAAAAAATTGTTCTACGGGAGGTCTCTAAGCTCAACCCCTGCAGAGTTATAATTTATTTTGCGTTTTATAATAAAATTGACTTTTTTTTACTAATTCTTATTAAAATTCGATAAAATCTACATCCTGTATCTTTTTCATAATATCCACTAGATTGGTACTGATGAGTTCTTGCGTTAGACATACTATTTATAGTTTTTGAGTGTATTGAAGATAATATTAAGTTATACGATATAATTTTTTTTCAAATCAAAACTTTTTGTTTACTTCGGACCCCACTGTGAAAAAAATTACTCTACCGAAAAGTGACCCTGTAATACAAGTTTTGGCGCATTTCATAGGGATTCTGAAAAGGTATTACACATGGCCATGAGTCACTCTAATATCTTTCTAGGAAGAATTACAAACAACAATTATTGTGAAATAATTGTATTAAAACAATTATTTCTCAAAGGTTGTTGGTAGGAAACAACCGTACCCGTAGAACAATTTTTTGCAGCTGATGACCTCATCTATCCCCTATTTGCGTTTGATCCACGACTTTTTGGCCACCCTGTATAATTAGTTAAAAGTAAAAACAGTATTAAAACACGTAAACCTTTCAAAATGAACCTTCTCTGACATTTAATAGCATTAATAAATGTACTTTGTGTAATAATAATAATATCACAACGTAAGTTTGCCAGTTTTTGCAGTTTTTGCGAGGTTTTGGTATATTATTTTTGAAGATACTAGGTTCATTTGGTTCTTAATAACATTCTCGAGTGATTCGCGGCCATGAATAACGTGTTTCCTTGGTGGTTTTTTTATGTATTTATTTTCATACTATTTTGTGTATGTATAAATCAGTGTAAAAATATCTTTATTAGAGGGTATTTTCTGTATACATTTATATTCATAATTATTTAGTAATCTCTTTGTTACATAATAGTAATTGTTTTTAAAACGTGTATAATTCTCCTTATAATTTATAAACAATTAGATAATAATTAACTTAGATAACGTATACGATAATTATACAACGTGTAACCTACTTTTATTTACTGTGAGTAATATATATATCATTGGTATTAGTATATAGATTTGAAATTTGTTCGATATCACGGACAGAAAAACTTTGTCTAGTTTAGGTTTCCACTATAGTCAACTTCTTGTTTACATTTATTTTTAAACACTTCATTGCATACTTAAATATAATACAGTTGAGATAATTAAATTAAAATGAGGGCAGGTAACGAATGTAAGAAAAAAATTAAATTATATAAGGCAAGCGCAAGAAGTACAAAAATACATAAGACATAAAGACAAAACCAATGGAACAAAATATAGCAATTAAAACATATGTAAACAGTGAACAGGACAATATTAAAAAAAGGAGACATGAAAAATAAATAGTGCACATCACGTTAATTTTAGATTAGTTTCACATCAGTTAGTACGAAAGTTAGGGATACGTTGTGGACAGATAATGTTTGTACAGTTGAGATTTAAAGGAAAAGAAGGAATGAGATGACATTTCAAGGATATATATATATATATATATATATATAGTTTTCGGAAGAGCGTAAGCTATGGGCTCCCGAAAGTTTGATATCTTGTTTGAATATATAAGAGATGGAGAACGTGAGCAATGAGCCTCACGTCACTGACGAATGGGTAACCAGCTTACGGAGCGCAAAGATATATATTATGATCGTACTTTACCGAATTTAAAATGGATATAGAAGTTTTGGCCTAGAAGAGTAATATTAGAACGGCTGTATGATGGCGACGTGCATCTTGTTCGTATTAAGTTTCTTATGTAAAAAAAATATAATTTTTGAATGATCTCATTACAAAATTAAATTCTTTTTTCAACCTTTGAAGTTCTTTTGTTAAATAAATAATATGCAAGGAAACAAGATTAACTTTAAGGTGCCTCTAATTACGGTCCATTAATATTCTTAATTTATTGAACCAAATGTATATAAATTGCTATTATAGTATATATATATGCAATTGCTAAACGGTCAATCAAAAATAAAGTAAAACATCAGGGGTATGCCGTAATCAATCTGTCGAACCAATTCATGGAATATACCAAAATAGCATGTGTAAAAAAGGTATGATTAAATATGTAAGCGCAATGATCGTTTTTTAATTCGTACCAAGAATACAAAAACAAGTTTATGGCCGCGGTCTAAACCGCCTGACCGTCATAAGTACGAATTTCCTTTGCAGCAATGAAATTTTGAGAGTGTACATGTATTTGTGTACGCGATTTTGGTTTGTTAGTGGTTAGACGTATGAGAGTGTAAGCGAACGTCAGACGAAAACTCGTTTTTGACACGAGTAATTTAATCCCTCGTGTCTTTGTATTTAGAGGTTTTATATTTATTTAACACTAATCCTTATATGGAAGGAGTTTTTTGTCACTGTGAAGGTAGGGGAGACCGGGTACAAAAGTAACACTTTGTACTTCACACTTGATTTGTGGCCAGTTTTAATATTTCATTAAATTAATATAACCATATATAAATTCAGTTTATTTCTTTACACTAGCACTCGATTTTTTTTATGGTGTTTTATAGAATAACAGAGATTAAAAAAATCATCAGTTGTTACTTTCACACTAAGAGTCGTAACAAAAAAGTTGGTATTAATAAATATTATATTTTAATCAACAATTATTTATTAAAAAGTAAAAGTTCTGCATTCTCATCCATCCACTACATTGCCAGCTCCGGCACAACCAACAGGACGGGGCCTCAAGAATCATGTGGTCTTGGAATTGTTTAAGGGGGGGAAAAGGAAAAGGAGGTTTGTGTCCCTCCTTGAGCATTAATGCAACAGCAACAGTTCCTAATCTTCCACGTTCTGAGGGTTTGGTGGGTTACTGACACCCCCCCTTTTTTTTTTTTTTTTTGAGCAACAATCTTGCTAGGTTTGTTTGTTACTTGTGCTATGTTACTTTTGTACCCTTCCTCATTTATGTTGAAACATGAAATATAACTTAAAAACGGAACGTGCTAAACAAAAACAAATTTAAACAATGTACAATAAATCTAATCAAAAATAGATATGCAAACATTCAGATTACTACCATCCTTTTACGACTATGTAAACATTAAATAACAAAATATCGAAAAACTTAGTTTTGGTTTGTAAAAACACAGTATCCTCTCACACAACCTAACAGTGCGTGGAGTACGCGGCGACTAACTATAGGGGGTGTGAGGGTGGCGCGGGGGGGGGGGGAGCTGGGGGGGGGGGCCGGGGGTCTGCCCGGCGGCGGCGAAGCTGTTTTTTCGCCCATTGTGATGAATCTAGAGGAGCATTTGTTACTTTCGACCCGCCGTTACTTTTGTACCCGGTCTCCCCTACTAAAAGCAATGAATTCCGGTTTTTGACAGCATCAAAATAAGGGTTGCTATATGGTTGGAAATAAATCTTTACCAGTGGCGCTAGAATTTTTGGGTTTTGATTTTTTTATAGAACGGGTGGCAAACGGGCAGGAGGCTCACCTGATGTTTCGTGACACCGCCGCCCATGGACACTCTCAATGCCAGAGGGCTCGCGAGTGCGTTGCCGGCCTTTTAAGAATTGGTACGCTCTTTTCTTGAAGGACCCTAAGTCGAATTGGTTCGGAAATACTTCAGTGGGCAGCTGATTCCACATAGTGGTGGTGCGCGGCAAAAACTGCCTAAAATTCGTTATCTTTCGTGATATTTCTTTAATAGTTACATTTCTTTATACGTAGCATCTGTAGCTGATATGTCGTCGATTTTAGTACAAATGCATGCCTTCGGATGTTTTCCTTCAGCCTACGAGCGGGTGTTAATTGTGGACAGAGTCCAATGGTGCACAGCCGTGATTCGAACGCACGCTCAAGCTTAGGCCAATTGCTCTTAAAAATAGCATATGGAGTGGTAAAATAAATAATGTAGACTAAACATAGGACCTACTATGGTTGCGTTTAACCACAGCTACAAATTACTAGTTTTAGTCTATGTTTTATACACTCCATTGCTGTCCTCGATAATATGATATATGACAGCAATGGCAAATGTCAAACATACTGTGAAGTTGCAATGTAACAAAAGCTTTACCACGTATTGTACAAACAAATTTAATCGTCAAACAAATCTTGAGAGGATAAATTACATTAACATTAAAAATAAAACCAAAATTCCAAAGGTTTATTACCAACAAGAATACATAAAATGTGTTTTGGGTCTCTACCTGTTCAACATTTAGAATTTTTAATATTCAATTTGCACTTTATATGATTGCTCTTGACATTACAGACACATTTTGCGTTTGTCATGTGATTGAGGTGTGTGCTTCTTATTTTTTGCTAGAGGTAGTTTAATCGTAAAAATTTGATCAGGATTTAACAAGCTATTTCCTCTTAGCATAAAGTAAAAAAAAAAGATTAATTAATGAATGAATACCATGAATTATAAATTGGTCAAGTGTGCGATTTTTCTAAAGAGTTTTCTTTTAATTTGTACGCAAACTACACTTGCACGTAGATTATGTATTTAATTAAGTTTTGGTTACGCTTAATAGTTTTAATTTTCCCTAGTCACAATTGGAAAACCCATATTGCGTGGGTTTTCTTTTTTAAACTTTCTAATCGCGTACCAGGAAAGAAGGGTTTTGAAACACTAATAGGTTTGAACCGGAATTTATTAAATGTTTACTTAACTCTAAATTTCGAGATTAACAGTGTTATTAGCAAAGACAGCCTCAGAAGACTCTTGCTATTTAACTAACAAAGAATTTTGGTTTATGGCTACTATAATTATTAGATAATGTCTGTCTTCTGATAGAACCAATTAAAGATGTTACCTTTTCATTAAAACTAACTAAAACAAGGTGCCATGTCATTTAAGGTTCTGAATAACGAATACAGAACGTTCGAAGACAAGGCACTAGATGTGATAACCTTGTTTAATGCGGAAATATATTTTGTAATGTTTATCAAACAATCTCGGACAGTTATTGCGAGACGAGTAGTGTTTAGCAAATATTTCAATATAACAGTCAATAGGGACGTTTACGCTTAACAAGGACAATTTACACTAATGTCGAGATGATTCAGAGTCGAGACTTAGTACATTCAATTGAAAATCATATTTTATCATAAACTAGCGACCAGTGACCGTGACCCGTTAACACAACCCGCGGAAAATCCCTGCAGTAATTTTGAGTTTATCCCTCAAAATTACTGAATTTTTATCAGAGCAGGGACAGTGAGGTAGACGCAGCGGAGGACTTGTTTTATTGATATAAAAGTTAGTTGTTGCTGTCGGTTTTTGTAGACATTATCAAGCTCTTCAAATTATCTCTAAAACTCAATCAATTATTTTATAATCGTAAGCGTTTCTAAGTAACGTTTCCATTCGACCGTTTTTTTAACCCACTTAATATGCAAATCCCACTACAACGAAAAAGTCTTTCATTTTCGCGTTAATATATAACCTATGACACACATTAACGTGGCCTTCGTTGGTAATTCGCGCTGCATAGACATAATATTTATTAATAACGAAACACACAAGAGACCCCGCAAAAAGCCCACAAATAATAATTTAAAAAGAAAATAAACAAAAAATTATGGAATGGAAAAAAGGAATAAGGTACAAGGTAAAAATTTACAATGTACGTAAAGAAGGTAGGGGTAACCCTGACAACTTCACAAAACTTACCTCTTTTATAATATTAATATAGATAACTAGCAGACATGACTCCAGTCTGCTAGAAAAGTATTATATGTTATTATACCTAAGTCAAAGTTCAGTATCTTTTTTAATAGGCACGTAGGAGTGTCTGGATACATCTGAATTGCAAAAATATTCTTTATGTATTAAGAAAATCTAAATAAGTAGGTTCATTAAGAAGCGTTGTAGCTTTTCTCTAGATCGCGAAGCTTAAGCGCCCTAAGGCTTAATTTGATATTAATTATATAAAAAGAAATATAGTTATTAAAACCTAACTGGGGCCGATTTTTTTTTAATTAAAAGTATATACATATTAGCTTTTGTCCATTCTCACAACTATCGTTTCATATCAAATCGTAATTAATACTGTACCTAATTGGTAGGGTATAGGTACGTCAATCGTAATATTAATAAAATGTTTTTTATTATTCGTTATGATTGACGTAAAAAATACGTTCAGCGAATTTTTGAAATTATTTCCGCATGAAGACTTTATGTGATGTTATTAAAATAACTCTTTACTTTATTATTATAATTAAAGCTTTATTAATGAATCCATACAACAAATTGGTTAGTTTACATTTCTTAATATGAGTATTAGTTGTTTTAGTATAAGTACAAAAAAATTTAAGTTCGATTTCTTTTTTAGTTGTCTAGTTTTTGTATGGTTTTAGGGTAAAAGCCTCCTCCATATTTTTCCATTTCTCTTTACTTTATTAGAAGTCAAATATATCTGGATTTAAAAGCAATTTTTATATTTCATACCCCAGATTTATAACAAAATTTCCGATAATTGAATCGTGAGAATTCGAAGATTTCTTCTTTGATATTTGATACTGTTTAAAAAAAAAAAATCTACAGCAGTGTTTCCTAACGCGGGGCCCATGCCCCACCTTCAATTTATTTTATTAATTAATTTAATGAATTTTTGAGTTTCAGTTTTTCAAAATGTTTTGAAAATTTATTTACCGTGTTTTTTTTGTTTATAATTGTAATTTGTTAACAATTTCCTAAAACCTTTCATTTAAGTTACGTTGTTCTTAGTGAACAAATAAATTTGTTAAAAATAAAAATTATGTATGTAACGTAGGGCATAAGAATTGTAGAAAATGTAAGGGGCGTGGCACAAAAACGGTTGGGAAACACTGGTCAGTGTTTGTTTTTTGTGCCTTTCTACATTAAATATCTATTAAGTATCGTAGTATAATTTCCATAGTGTAAGTAGGCCTCAAACTTCAATGTGCCGTTAGTAGATGGCGCTATCATAAATTATGCTATTTAAGAATGTAATTATGTATAAATTATGTGTTTCTTATTTTTTTACAATTTGTAATCTATAACGATAAATATATAGATTCACACAATATCTTGTATAATGTTGGAATACTTGGTAATTTTCTGTTTGTAGAAGCAACCCGTTTCTGCGTTTGTGAACACATTGTATTGCGGACAGCAATTAATTATTATTGATAATGGCTTCTATTCAAGAGATGAGCAAATATTTAGCCAGGTGAAATACCATAGAATAACTTTACGTGCGTTTTCATTATTATATGTATATGTCATATGCGTGCTATTCATGTTATGTATTATAATTCTAAGTTCCTCGTCTTTTGTGTGGGGTTATATGTGTTGGGGGTACATACCAAAGTTCTGAGGATCATATAACTAAGATTCATCATTCCTGGTATGAGGGTTACCTCCCCATATGCCCAGTTCTTGTTAGAAAGATACGTAAAAAATATGTTAAAGATAAATAATTTTATCCTAAAACTCACCAATTCTGTAGTATGTACAAAATCGCGAGCGGAAGTTGGAATTGAAATGCAATATGGGTGTTGGCGAGTTAAAAATATTTTATCTCGCTCATATTAGCCGAAAATGATAAAGTACGAAAACCGCAAAAGCATTAGTGAAAGAATAACAAAATTTCATTAAAAGTGACCGTTGGTCAGTCGGCCGGCGCGCGCGCACCATTATGGTTGCGTTTCAGAAAATGAAGATTTTCCGGAACTTGTCCGAAAGGAGGGATATACGTTAGTGATTATTTTCTTTTTTTTCGTGTGGCATTTGTTTGCTGAACCGATTTTGACGATATTTGGTGTTCCTAACCTCCTGGGGCCGTTTGAAGAGCAAATTTATTTAAATTTATTAATTAATCTAATTAAGTGTTTGATTTATCTAAATAATAAGGTATATTCTTCTCTAATATGTAATTTCGTTTCAGTTGTTTTGGTAAGTCAAAGTAATTTCGTAAATCAAATCTTATTAAATCGTCTTTCTTAATCCATCTTAGTAATTTTCGATATTTCGAAATCTTCTCGATCTCGTCATTACATTACGTTTTTATGTATTTCGCTTAAAATAATACAAAGATCATAAATACGTAATTGGACCTAAGCGAGATGTTCTTAATTAATAAGGGTCACTTTTATATTAATACAATTATTCATTTAAAAATTATTTTAATTTAATTAATATTTTAGACTTGAGATGGTATTTGTAAATTTTACTTATGCGAAGTCCCGTGTAATAATAATATTTTTTCATATTTTAATATTATATATTATTTTAACCTTGAATAGTGAAATACTATTGCACAGTAGTTATTGTCTATGCTCACTTCTAATTATGAAAATGTAACAGGTAGCCTTGGTTTGTCGTTCGTATTGAAGTATTCGACCATTAAATATACATTGACACCATTTTTATTGGGCAGAAAATTTGAATTTCAGTACGCAAAGGTAATATCATTAGTATAATATTGGGAATATACAGTATAAACGATTTCAACGCGTTTTGAAACGATTTTTTTATTAAATTAGAAAATGTCCCGCTTAATAATTTTTTTGGTCACGGTTTCACTGAGGTGTTCAACGTTATTTGTGCATGAAGTTAGTTAGCTAATGTCCCGTTTTCGTAGTAAGTAGTAGAAGTAGTCATTAGTTACAGCCCCATGAATTTTGTCAAATTTTATTCCCTTTTCATGATAATCGTGTAAAGATATAAGGTTAAACACTCGCTATATAGAATCTTGGATCGTGAAAATATGTATAATACAACTATTTGTACAGTTTTTATATAGAATCTGTATACTTACAAAGTTTTAATTTTCGTGAAATGTTTTTATTTTACTACAGCAAGACTGGGTCATGAGCTCCTTGAGCTCCTTCTTCGATGGTCTTATTATTTTCTTCCTTGCTTACCTAACTGATAATCTAAATATAAAACTCTCGTGTCAATGTTCGTTCCCATACTCCTCCGAAACGGCTCGACCGATTCTTATAAAAAATTTTATGTATCCAGTAAGTCTGAGAATCGGCTACTATCTAGCTTTCAAACCCCTAAGTGATAATGGGTGTCCACACCAAAAATTTTGTTTTTATTTTTTAGACAATTTTTTATGATACAGCATACAAAAATACATACAACCCCTAATTTTCACCTCTCTAAGATCAACCCCTATTTTTTATTATATTAGATAGTTATTTTTTCGAACTAAAAAAATGTTTCCTAGAAATAATATACATGGCAAAACAACGTTTTCCGGGTCAGCTAGTGTACTTATAATACGACCGAAAATATAACAACTTGCTCGTGACTTTATCATCACTTACAAAACGTTTTTCTCACTTGCATCAATATTGGTTCAGTGTTAGCGATTCGTTCTATTGAGTTATATGATAGCATAATATATTTTATTACAAGACCACAACTAAAATAGGTTATATGCGGTTGCCCACAATACAATATATCGCCTAAGATCAGCCAAAAGTTAAATGTTAGCAAGATATTCATTAAACAACTGCTAAACACTTCTTTGGTAGTTTTTTTGGATGTCCTCCGCGGTAGTTTATGATCCGGGACTAAGGAGTGATTTCTTATAGAAGAAGTATTTATTAAGATTAATTACATCAAGAATTCCATATATATTTAAATACACACGATTATTTCTTCAACTTGGGGAGACAACTTATGAAATAATACATCAATAATTGTTCCAATATATAAAATATTTATACTTTTTTGTCTCGTTACAAAATGAATAAGCTATAAATGATCATAAAGATTGATACAGTCAAGTATTCGCCAACTAATTCAGGGAACACATCAAAGAATATGGCTGGCTGATGGTGATACTCAGAAAAATTCTTCAAAAGTTATTCCAAGGCCCTGAACGTATGCGATAACTCTTATCTGTCTTTGCCTATTCATATTGAGCGTGAATTGTAAAGTTTTATTAGCATTTCCATGTACTTAGCGTTTTTGATTTGATCTCTGAATCTAACAATCCAATACAATTGTTTTCCCTAATATATTTTGGTTTAAAATCGGAAGATGATCACATCAGTGAAATGTGAGACCAAGAGAGAAAAGTAGTAGGATGTGCACTAGTCGAATTATAGTAGCTTAACAAAAGTTTTTATACAGCAGCCTTGCGATTCTGTTACTCACTTTTCAAACTCACACAGCGGTTTTCACAGCGGCGGTCGCGCTCTAATCAGTCGTAAGGCATCATTTTACGATTTGGCATTTGATAAACTACAAACTCCCTCCTTATCAGAATGCCAAATCGTAAAATAAATAATAATAAGACTGCTTTACGACTGATTTGAGCGCGACCGCCGCTGTGAAAACCGCTGTGTGAGTTCGAAAAGTGAGTTACAGAATCGCAAGGCAGAGCACCCTAGGATATTTTTGACTTGAAAATGCTTAGTTCTACGAACGTGTCTTTAGTAATAAACTTATTAAGAGTTTAAATTATAAAGGGGTAGAAAAGAGAGACAGAACGAAATATAATAAGATGTTTGTGTGCTGTTGTTGAAAAGTATCAATATTATTTCTTGTGATCCAACAAACCGCTGCTTACTCGGTTACACAACATTGTAACTAGTTCTAACTATTGAGGTTGAAATGCGTTCACTGCCAAATACTGAACATATCTACGATTCTAGTCTAAACCAGTCCCTTTGCGTAGAAATATTATTGTCTTAACGTAGTATAACGCCTATTTTCATAAAGAATATGTAAGCTTTAGATATTGAGTCGTCAGAATATAAACGTGACAAACCGTTCTTTGGCCAATTGAAGCGTATAGTATAAATAAGAACGTATTTAAAATAATGCAATTTCGACGGAAATATAGTGTTCAAGTCTATCTTGTGTAGCGCACTACTTGCTCACCTTATTTAATTTAATTTTTAACAGAAAAGATTGCCTTGAAGTGATCGCTCGAAAGTTATAAGGCCGCCCGTTGCCCTCATAATTATAATTTGTACTGAATTTTGCGGTCATGTGTAAAATAAATAAAAATTAAATTCGTCTTTCGTAAATAGCCCAATATTTATGTAATATATTAAAACGCTAAATAATACTACTATTTACAACACGATAGCGACAATACATAATAATTTGTCATTCAATCATTCAAATATCTACGTAAATATATGTATCATTCAGCGGGCCAGGCTGTAATATATTTCTTTTATTTAAGAAATATATTACTAATTATATGAGTATTTGTATCCGAAATAAATGTTTCATTCGTATAAAGTACAAAGTAAGATCTCTATTAATATGATTCACATTCGTCTTTCTTATATCTTAGTATAAAATAATGCGTTTTACCTGAACATCTAGAATTTGTGATTGTAAGAGAGTTGTCACGCTCTGATTAAAGTTGAAGAAATTAAATTAATGTAACAAGTTCATTCGCTTGGTAAAACTCGCGAATGGATACTTATGTCATCATAATATGTCGGGCATTTTACTTTAAAAGGTACTTTTGCAGTTCCAAGAAGTATTATGTATTATATCTTAAATTTTATGGATAAATAATTAGCTTTGAGGCTTTTTATTTGAGTTTAGGAATTGTATATTTTGTTATTGTATGTTGTGACATGTAATTTTTGTTAATATAGCTCTTGCACTTTAGCCTTTAATTTTTTTCCAAGTTAGGGTGGCCTGTAAAAACATCGATTGTAAGCGATTTGGCTACCGCGTTACATCCCTAATGATTTATGTTACCTGTTATTACAGATAGTATATGTACTTTTAATTAATACTTTAACTAAAAGTATTAATTAAAAGTATAAATAAAATAATCTTGAAAAAAACATAATCTGGCTAATTTAGTGTATAACTTCATATTAACTATATTAGTTTTACCTTGTTAGGGACTTTATAGTTGCTTTTAGAGATTTTTAGTTGAGCGATATTTTTTTGTATAGGCGTAAAATTCAAAGGCGCGTATATGATTCCCGAATGTCTGAAATCTTTACTGGTTTTGTTATACAGAGGTACGAGTAGTACCGCTAGGCCTTGACTGTGAATCTTACCCTAAGAGAACCATTATTAAAACAACACAGACAAAAGAACAAGAAAAATTCAATCATCGTTAATATTAAGTAGTTACCTTGTGACAACAATCAGTTTTTCTTAAATATATTTCCTGTTTATTTTTCCTTCATTTGTTTCTCTAGAATGGTGTAACTCTTGGACGCTATATGTAGAATTAGATGCTATATATCTATACTATAGAAAAAGCATTTTGTTTTTCGTTTACGGGATTTTAAAACTACAAAAGATTTATTATAGTCTAGATTAATTTTTTGTTCATTATTTACTATTATTACAACTAATCTTTGCTATGCCATTCTACCCCGGGTAACCTTATTATGTCGTCCTCCATTCCTTCTCTTTCCATCCCCAGCGTCTAACTCTGTTTCCTTCTTGGTCCATTTTTTTTCTTCTCTTACCATGTGACCCACCCATTGCCACTTCAGTCTTTGACATGTTATTTTTGCATCTTTATACTATACTACTATACACATATTAAAATAAAACTTCTTATATAAACTCGGCGTTTCAACATTTATGATTTCTCGGTTAATAAAGTCAGACAGATCTCAGAACATCAATTATGTAGTATGTGCACAGATACACGTGAACTTGATATAACATAACTGTGTCCAGTTTTAATTTAGAAATTTTCAAAACTGTTCATAGAAAATTATATTATCATTATAAAAATAGATATTCCTGTATGATCGAAATTAAAGTTTGTATGACCTTATTAACATTCAATGTACCACATTGTGACAGTCGGCGATGCAGAAATTTCAAAGTGAAATTAGTTGGTTGTACGAAAGTGAAATGTTAAGGACACGTCAACGAGAGGTTACATAAAGCAAGAATTATATAAGATTTTCTTTTATATAGATTTGCACCAACATATTTATGTTTATATGGCCAGAGGATATATACTCTATATTATATAGTGTTTTAACCCTTGCGACCACTTGTATAAGATTTAAAAAAAACTGAATACATATACAGTATACACTGTCACTTTTAAGAGAACGTTCTCTTTGTTGCTATGCCAAAAAAAACGTTGTCATGCTCATTATACTAAGTTGAAAACAAAAAAATAATTTGGTTATCTTTAGTCAAACTGTATACTGTATACTGAAATCCCTCAAATAAATTTAGATAACTTCAGCTCAGAACGAATGGTATACTATCAGAATAAGCACGAATATGTATATTAAGTATGTGTCGAGTTGCAATTAACAATGGATTTCCTGGTCGTGCATAATACGTTTCGAAGAAAACCAAACAGTACGCTGTCAGACTTGTGAAAACCTTGCAGATGCTATACATATCATTTAAATAAACCATTTAGCTTTCACAATATTGAATTTATCTCTTTAATTAGCTTTTTTATAAAACCTGGTGGCTTGAGTGTGCTTCTGTAAACCCTAAATTTTTATTTTTAAGTGCGCAATAAGGAGTTGCATCTAGTAATAATAACATAGCTTTATTTTATTCCATTAAAACACATATACGACACAAGTATAGTAAGTAATACATTAAAATGTTGTATTTATGTGGATTTTCCAAGGCATTTCACGATTTTCTGTTGTTTTGCTTTCTCCAGCTATCTTTCTTTTGAGTTGCACATTCGGTGAAGTAGGGAATTGCGAGAAAATCAGTGTAGTAGAAGGACTTCTGTGTGTCAAAGTCATACAATTTAGGAGTAAATTCATAGTCTGTCAGCTTGCCCGTAACGCACTTGCGCTCTCTGGCATTTCGTGTCCTTGGACAGTGGAATTCTATCTCTTAAAAGGTGAGCCTGTTTGCCCCCTGTTCTGTAAAAAAGGTCGTGTTTCTCAATGTTACCCCGAGACTGCGACGACGGCGGGCAGAGAAGATAGCAAGAGAAGAAATCTATTGTGTAGCTGTCCTACAACCCTTTCTACCTTAGATTTCTAGGTGGTTATTTTAAGTCAATATATAAGGACTTCCAATGCGAAAATAAAATTGACTACCTAAGTTTCCTCAATAGTACGACAATCATTTGTAAAACAATAATTGCTAACTAAGTAATTTACGTACAGCAGACATATGCCCATGTATTGTACAATATTAGTAGTGGTTCTGTTTGTTAAACTTATTACTGCATTATTTGCAATTCATTGAACCTTCTTTGTTTCCAAACGTCATTTTAATAAGTTCTGTGAATCACACAGATATTTTTGCATACATCGTTTTGCTTTATTTAAGTGATTTGATTGCATGAGGTAATAAATATTATACACGGCCGCACGTATAATCTGGTACTTCTGGATTGAATTTTGATAATTGATTTATTGGAGTAACTTATTTGTGTGGAAAGGATAAAACCGTATGATATTTTCATAGTTTTGTACAATTTGTATGAAATTTTAATATATTTATAAAGATTATTTGACAAATATATATAAATTAGAAATATTATATTTATTGGTGCAATTTCTTTTTGTTCAATAAATTAAGATGTTCATTGTCCGTAATTATGCGTCAAACTAATTTAATATCAAACATTTTGTTGTACATACATATATTGTAAGACCTTTCATAGCAGCTCCTGCGGGGTTCTTTAAAAACATAAAATTACTTATTTTACGTGAATTTAAAGTGAGTTGTATATTAACAATAAATAGTTTACACATGCATAATATCTTGCAGCTTCATACTAATCGTAGCCAGTAGTGTGAGAAAGTTGCTTTTTGCGTGGCTCATTCACTTGGCATTTCATCGATCTTTAGCAATCGTTATTCGTTACGTAGCCTTAATGATTGTGATATTAAGTAATAGCTATCAGCTTGTATGGGGAAAGATGAAAAGGTGCAATTCGTTTTAAAAGTGATTGAGAATATGCAGCTAAAGTGCTTACAATAGACGAGGTCTGTAAATATTTTAGCGGAGAAACGAAATGGAAATCACCATTTAGAAAACCAAAACCTAAAACATTCTAACAAAATAAAGACGTAAGTAGGCTGTTTAACACATTCCGGTAGAAAGTGAGAGTTACCTCAGTGCCTCTGTAACGTGGCTTTGTAGGATCTACTTGAGGTGATTTAAGTGGGTATAGCTCACCCAGTCTCTGAATAGCAGAGATTCTGCCGTGCGATTTTGTTAATCCGTGAGTTCACCTCGCACTAACAACGCTCCCTTCGTCACTCACGTCATTTTTGAAATCTCATGGTATTCTGTTAAGCAATTTCACATTACGTCTTGACAAGCGGAGGGAGCTTGTAGTTTATTGTTTATCAGAATACCAAATCGTAAACTGACTGCTTCACGACTGATTTGAGCGCGACTGCCGCTGTGAAAACCGCTGTGAGAGTTCGAAAAGTGAGTTACAGAATCGCAGGCTGGTGGGTCAAAAAAATACTGTTTAACACAAATGAGCTTTATTAATATGAATTTATTTTAATAACTGGCAATTATTTATTAAGTCATACATCGTTGTCTCCAAGTAGAGCCTTACATTACGCAAAAAGGAAATATATGTGACACGGTCATCCATCTGTGAAGTGGCGTGAAATACGTGTCCGCTTGTGTCACCGTGACCGACTAAAATTGGTTGTTAAAATCAATTCTATTGTGTATGATTACCGAATTTGTTTGTCGAATTAGCTGTTCTATATTAAGCGTGTCTTAGCATTTCATCTAATGTTTTAACTTAAAATTGTTTTGTCTTGAGATGTAATTTTACAGTTACGCCAACAATTTACATTGTTTTGCGCTGTTTTAACTGTGTAAAATGATTGGAAAATAGAGATTCTATTTGTGTTTTTCGATGAAAATACTAATTGTTTAATATATTATATAAAACTTTATTGCCACATTTGAAGAGATTTGGATAGTTTTATTGTCACTTACATTCCGCTGGTTCTGCGCCCCAAAAAGAGTATTGGCCTTCGAAATGAGAAACTTCCAGCGCTCTCTGTCATACTGATCAGGAACATACATGGCTTTCATACTTGTAATATATTTTAGTGAATTATCCAATGAATTTTTGCAGTGGAACTGCTTTAGGACGCATGAGGGTAAAATTTATACGGAACGTCACAAAGATGTGCAGCGTTTCTGTCGAAGAAAATGGTGGTCCTAATACATATATCAATATCATTATTATTTTATTCAGTTACTAAATTACCATTTTTTTGTTTATTTTTTTATTTTTATAAAAGCACATAAGAGTTGGCTATTTTAGAAAATGTGGACATAAGTTCAGTATGCCTTGTATTTAACATTCTGTTTTAATTTAGTGCTAGCACAATACACCTAAACACCCAGATCCTTTAGTACAAGATGCAACAAACATATTTTATTAGCAGGTTTTTGTCTAAGGCTTTAATAGACCAGACAAGCAGAGTTGGCCACTAGGGGCTTCAGCGTGCGATTCTTACCCCTGAGGTCGTACATTCACCCCGGCTGTGCACCGGACGGACCAACGGACTTTTATATATGCACATTTAACACTCGCTCGTAGGGAGACTATCGTGAGGAAACTGCCATGCCTTAGGCACAAAAGTTAATGACGTGTGTCAGGCATAGAAGGTACTTAATCAAAAAACTGGATTTTTATAAAAAGTAAATAAAAAAAAGTATTTATAACTTCTGTTGCATGCGTCAGTCGTTGTTTTTTTTGTTTCGCGACATTCAAAATATTTTTAGTAAAACCTCACAAAAACTTGTATTAAGAATTATATATGTATGTCTTAATTGTTGAAATAACTGACCTTCAGAACACACGATTCAATAAAAAGATGTATTGCTTAAATAAAGATAATAATATATATACAATTCGTGTGAGGTGACTGAGCTAAGTTTTTTCCTGCGTCTTCGTCTGCGTTTAACACACAAATCATTGTTGAAGTTAATCTTTTCATTTAAGCGATTATAATATTTTGGCCTTCATAGCTTAGATACTTAATTAATCAAACCAGAATTACGAACCCTTATAATTCTGAAAAATTTATAGCGTTATAGAGTGATCATCAAAAATCCATTTGCAATAAATAATGAAGTTAACAATTTATTAAGGTCGGAACTGACTGGAAAAATGCACGTTTGCCTAAAATGCTGATTCTAAAACATATTAGTTTGTCACGTTTGAATTTAACGGGCAAGTTACACAGTAGTTTATATATAGTTTTTATGTTATAATATACATAATACGTGTAATTATTTTAATGTCACTTTTTGTGTTATTATATACAAATTTACGTACATGTTTTTTGTATGTACGTCAATTTGTCTGTATCGTGTGTTTGTCCTGATTTTGTGGTCCAAAAAAAAATACGCTTAGTATTTACATACTTGATATTTTGAGCTGCGGTTTGTATGACCTTTTAGCTAACAAGGTGTAACTTTTGACAAGATGTCGTATTGTTAAAGCACATTGACCGATGTACTTTGTTTAAAATTAAATAACCTCAAAAACTGGGCAGTTTTCAAAAATTCTCTTACCATTAAAATGCAACATTGTTCCTGAGTAACACAGTTTTTTTTCTAAATAAAAAAATTAATCTCCAGCCGTTAGCCGTGACTTGTGCAAGGCACAAACTAAAACTGTGATCTTTTGGAGTTGGAAGTTGAAACATATTTTTTTATAGGTTCTTACGCACGGACATAATATTTTAATAGATGTAACCGTTTTTTGGCAATTATACTTAAGAATTATTAATTATTACCCAAGGATTATGACGACATACTTAAGGATTTTTTATTGTTTCGATCCTAATGTTGCGACATTAGCATTGTGCTACATCGAAAATGGATACAAAAAGTATCGCTATTACAAGTTACTGAGAACGGGCCCTTAATACGATTAATTTGTACCCCATATTGGATACAGTAACTTTCAAAATATACTATTTAATCTATTATTAACATATTGTTGTATTTACAGTAACCTTCAAAATATACTACTTAATCTATTGGTTAGAATTAGTTTATTTTACTAGCACGGTTTTGCAGTTTACTTCGAAAACAATGTTTTAATGTTAGTTGTGTTGGTTGATGTGTACTTAACTTAATAATAATACATATATTCTTTCCAGGGTTTGTGCTCGCGTCAGCGGTGGTGCTTTTACTAGTCGGTATCATCTGCGCTATATTCTTCGGCACATGGGTTCGGCTGTTTATAGATCATGTAAGTAAATTCAACGTAACTTATAGGTACATTCAATAAAACTACTTGTCATCAGATGATCAATTTTAATTTATACAATGATAATTTTTCGCGGGCGGATTTTTTTTGACAGTCGTTTTCGTACGTTACCGATCTCGGTTACGAAAGCAATTAAGAACAGTATCCACGTTCCAAATTTAAAAAAAAATGGAACCTTTTTTGAGTAGATGTGATATAAAAATATTTTGTCCTCTTAATATCGTAAAGAAAATGTGTAATATTTGGATATGGTAATGCTGTTTTAATATCACTAAATAAATTCAAAGCCCTCTTAAACGAAAATTAATCAACAAAGCTTTTTATAAATTTGAGGACTACTTAAATGATCCTAATCCTTGGGATTGAATTGCTCCAGTTCAAACAATTTGTATGACAATACTTGGCGATTAAAAAGAGTGGCGGAAAGTTTCTGCCAGTTCTTCTTACCCGCTCTACGCCTTGCTTGCGAACTGGTAGTAAATGTAAATTTACGATTAATTTACTTGACGATTCAAAAGTGTACTTGGTTACCTACTTGAATAAAGATATTTTATTTATTGTTTGTTTTAATATATTTTACTAAAAATAAATATTTGTCTCTTTAGGTCTAAGATCTGTGGACTTTGGACCACAGTATAAACTACGACATATTTAGTATTAACGCACAAATATCAAAATTATTCTTCAGTAAATTTACAAAATTGTTTTTGATTGTCATTGAATTTGAAACAAGATTTTCTCATCTTTAAGTCTTACCATAATTTTTTTTTCACTTTAGTTTCTCGTGCCATCTGTATTTTACAGTAGAAAAGACGCACATATTATCTAAATAGTTATTACTGTGTATAAGAGTTACCTAAGTGAAATTCAGTTAAATATGCGTAAGATCACTAACTCGATTCATCGTCTCAAACTTTCGCGATTTTAAATAATTTATAGGCTCACTTTAAATATAATTAAAGTGTAAATATTACACAATAAATCATATTCCATAACACACTATTATTTCAAAGAGAAAGCATTTAAATAGTTCCTATATTGCATTAAAGCAAAAATACTAATGCTACTAATCCTTGTGAATGAAATCTCCTAAATCTAATTAATTTGTACAATTAGGATAATTTATATGTATTTTAAATAAAGTAATGTAATTACATTATTTACATTGACAACGTTTCGAATGTTAAGCAATCGTCGTTAGCGAAAGGCAACTAAAAGTCGAGTTCCAAGTTATATAAAATTGCATTTTTCGTTTACGAAGTTTTCTTTTAATGTGAAGTACACGTTTATATACTATCTTTAATGTATAAGACAGAAGGTAGTGCACACGGATCAGTATCAACAAAGCCGCGTGAAAGAGAATAATGTTCTATCTGGGTTAAGGTTAGACGATTATCAACGGTCCCACGAGCTTTCGACATAATATCTCGGATATTTCACGGTGTATAAAATTGCAAGTTTTTTTTGAAGGAAAAATGTTTGGCAATATTTTTATATAAAAAATATTTTCATAAGTAATATTTTTAACTTAATAACATTTTGCTAAATGTTTCACTCTGATATTATCGTATGACACCTTTTCATTGTAAATATTGGACGTATTTTGATAGTATGGTATTGATTTTTTCAAATACATGTTATCAATACTGCTAAGACATAGTAACTCGTATTTGCAACTGCATTAGTTTATATATAAGGAATAGACGAATATTTTGGTTTGTTTGTAAGCTTTTTTAAGTCTGTAACTTTCAAAAGGGTAGGTATCGTACACTTACAAACGTCAAAGTCAAATGTCTCTAAAGCTACATTTAATGCTAGTTCTCGCTAAAGCGTAGATTATATAAAAATAACAGAAAAAAGTAAATAAATATCTTCTAGTCGAGCACTTTTCTCGAGATGACATAAAAAAACGAGTGGAGCATGACGTCCTGACTCGAGCGGTAACGCAAGTTCGGCTCTGTACAACGAGAGCAAACAACGCGCGAGAGAACGTTGAGGTATTTGCTACCACGGATAATAAATGGTCTACCCAATCAGATATTAGATTGCCTTACGCCAACCAACATAACATAACTAAACAAGACTGCTATGGTTACATTAATATAAACCACAGCGGTTTTCTAATATAACATATTGTGATTATATTAAATTATTTGTAAAATAAAGAAATTAAAAAAAACTGGCAATATACTCTCTATATTTTATTTTACTTATTCGACTGGTGCAAAATCCACAAGTGAGTTTTGGTCTGTGAGACAAGAGGGTTGGGTGTTAAACGCCAACGATGACGATATTTTGATGCTACTTGAATTAAGTGAGTGCTCGCGGAGTCCTTCGCATTTCGGAGCCTCCAAACGTGCGTTTGCTCCGTAAACGTGTAATGAATTATTAAAAAAATATAATAAGATATTCTCTGTTTAGGAGTTGGTTACTCCGCCCTGTTCTACTTTCGACTGGTGGGCTCAGTCCTGTGACGGCCCTTCGCTGCAAAATACGTGTATAATGTTACCGATTGCTAACAACGTTTTAATATGTATCGAAACCTCATCTTGGACATTTAAATTTGTACCATAATCAACATTGAAATTAACCTAATTTCGTGTTGAAGATTATATCTATGGTGAACTGTTGTTACGAATACTCGTCTGTATTTTCTAATTAGTACTTGTCAAATTGTTTAACTTTCTATATTAATTAAACTTTTTACTAGAAAAAGTGTTTAGACATTTAATGAGCCAAAGGACCAGGGGTAACCGAATCAGAGCACCCCACTATAGTGGCTTGTCTGTCTTACTAGATTTTCGTATGTCAATAATCCAAGGCACGGATAGAGCTAGGTCCGACCCTGCTGTAACCTTGTACCAGGCGCTATGAAAGAAACTTATTGGCTGAGACAGGTAATCTATGAAGTAAATCTTTAAGTGTTTTAAAATAATTGCTTATCAAAATCTCAAAGTGACGAGGTGTACATTAAATGCCAGCTGTTTTTATTATCAAAAATTAATTGGTTAGAGTTAGATATGATATTTGGTGCGAATCCGCGATCTTACCGAGAAGCCAGGCTTATTAATATTTTAATGAGCACAAATAAATTTATTTAAATTCCTTAGGTACATATCTTCCTATTTCGTCTCTCTTAAAGGGCGCTTACACGGGCAACTAGAAGGCTTAATCCAGTCAATTACTCTTTAGATCGGAGCTGTCCGACTACAACAACATATTTACATTGGTTACGGCAGACTTAGCATCATTAATACTTGTCGCAAGACAACATTGACGCCGATATGGCGCAGGCTTGAATAACAATACTATTTAGATCGCTGTCCACAAAAACAATCATTATTTAGATTGGTTAGGTTAGACGACATGTTTTGGTGCGAAGGCGGCCGGGCGCTGTTTCCGAGGCTTGAATAAACAATTACTATTTAGATCGAGATGTCCCCCCAAAAGAAATAGTATTTAGATTGGGTAGGACGTTAGTTGTGGCCTCAATTTCTTTGTGTGCCAAAGCATTAGATGATATGCCGATTATTCAATAAACAATTACTAGAATTTCACGATCAGACTTTCCACAACAAAATTATTATTTAGACCTCTTGGTTCGTTATTAGAATTATTATTATTTAAGACCTCTTTGGTCCCCGTAAGGCGACTAGACGGCAAGCCGCAAAGCACGAGGCGAATGAGATAAACAATTACTATTTAGATCGAGCTGTCGACAAAAACAAATATTATTTAGATTGGTTAGGTTAGAGTTAGTATATTGAAATATTTGGTCGCCGAATTTTATTAAATTTTTAATATTAAAGATTGAATACAAAAATCGATTTTCACTTTTAAAAAAATCGATTATTTTTCACATCCCTATTAATTTTATAAACTTAATCGGCCATTTTGAATGTGGTTTAAGCTAGACTAGCGGTAATTAGTTTTACAGTGCAAAGTTTACTTTATAAATCTTTATAAAATTTTTGACGCGTTTCCGGAGCAATACTCACTTGGAGGTGTTCCAATGAAGGTCCTCCGAGACTCCTAAATAATTAGTATCGTCAAAAAAGTGCGATGGTATTCAAAACTGTTACCGACAAGAGAACGCCAACGATGACGATATTGTGATGCTGCTTGCCAATAAGTCACTTGATGCTCGCGCAAGTCCCTCGCCACTTTCGGAGCTGCAAACGATGCACCGTGCTCCGTAAGACATGTAATGAATTATTAAAAAATTATAATAAGATATTCTCTGTTCTAGGAGCTGGTTCTTCGCCCCGGGTCGATGACTTTCGACTGGTGGGCTCATCCTCCAGTGCGGCCCTTCGTGCGAGTATACGTGTATAATGTTACCAATGCTGACGAGTTTCTTAACAATGGATCGAAACCCATCTTGGACGAATTGGGACCATATGTTTATTCGTAAGTAAATAATAAATTCTAATGTGATCAAGAAAAACAGATACAGACATTCTGAGGCTAAGACCAGGGGTAAGATTTCACCTTTACAATAAATGCTAAGTATGACTTTCGTATGTCAAAGTCCAACACGTTTATCGCATACTTATATGACCCTTATACCCTACATCACTAGAAAAAGAAAAGAAAAACTTATTGGTTAATTAGAATATCAGAACAAAACGGGGCAAACGGGCGATGAGCCCATCTGATGGTAACTGATACTGCCCATGGACACTTTAAATGATCGCGAGTGCGTTGCCGGCCTTTTATAAATTGGTACGCTCTTTTCTTGAAGGACCATAAGACGAATTGGTTTGGAAATACACTTATAATATAACATTCATATATACAGGCCAGGTATAATTTTATTACGTATAAATTACATACATACGTTATTAACATGCGAATAACGTATGTAAATTGAGGCTTTGATATAATATTATTATGTAGGTCATATTTTATATAACCTGTCACATAAAACTAGATTGATTGATCGATTTATGTTAATCTAAATTGTTATTATTGTTCATCTTTGATCTTATATTTATATATAATGTACGTGTGTATGTCACTGAACTTCTCTTAAGCGGCTGGACCGCTTTGAATGAATTGTTACAAATCAGCTCGGTAGATGGCGCTGCATTCGGTTCTTCATATTTAGTCACTTAAAATATGATGCAGAACAACGTCTGTCGGGCCCGCTAGTCTTAATATAAAATTTAAGGACACTGATACTAATTAATATGTAATTTATCATGAAAAAAGAGATGATTTTTATGTATCTGTCCTAAATGTGATAGACGCCATACAACGTTATTCATTCGTTTGAGAGGTTTTTAATAGTCCGTACTCATAATTTTGCATTATTTTCTAATGGAATAATGATTATATAAGAACAGTGCAACGTCTCAATAAAATATAATAACTGATTAGTTTTTTAGTTAGATACAGCAGTGTTGGCCTAGTGCTTTCAGCGTGCGGTTCCATGGCTGAGGTCGTAGGTTCGATCCTCGGCTGTGCACCAATGGACTTTCTGTCTATGTTCGCGTTTAACATTCGGTCGAACGGTGATGAAATATACGATATATTATTATTAGGAAACCTCACCTCGTGTGCCTGAGACACGCCGCTGACCACCTTCTTGCCTATTAGATTGACAAATGATCAGAAACAGATACAGAAATTTGAGGCATAAACCTAAAAGCGGTGGTTGCGCCACTGATTTTTTATTTAGTTTTCTTTATTTTGAGATAGACGCTTGAAACTTTTAAGAAGATTTACGAAGAACACTAAATTAGTAAAAAAACATTATGCTGTTGCAATTCGCATAAGAAAATGATTGACGTAAGAATTTCTAAGAATCTTGAGTATCTTCTCGAAGAAATCTATTCGCATTGCTATGTTAATTGATTTGCCATCTCGCTCACAACAATATTTTTTACCAGTTAAGGTTAAAGATCAATGTATGTACATTACAAATGGTAATATTTTGTTTTCTAAACTAATACCGGGTAATCGGAAATATTTGTGAATTAGTTTTGTTTGCTTCGCCCACTGTTTGATGTATAATTACATTAATTACATCACATAAACAGTTTAATTGCTAGCTAGTAGGTGTATATAGGCTTGCCGAGAGAATCAATAAGCTTAAGCAGAGCGTTTAAAGGCACTTTGCCGCGCACCACCTCTATGTGGAACCAGCTGGCTACTAAAGTTTTTCCCCCCCCCCCCCCCTGGGAAAACAAAAGGGGGGGAAACCCCCCAAAAAAAAACGCCCCCCCGGGCGGGGCCGGCGGGGGGGGGGGGGGGGGGGGGGGGACCCCCCCCCCCCCAGAGGGCCCCCCCCCCCCCAAAACCCAAAAAATTTTTTTAAAAAAAAAAAAAAAAAAAAATAAAAGGGGGGGGGGAAAAAAAAAAAAATAAAATTAAAATTTTTTTTTCCCCCCCCCCCCCCAAAACGGGGGGGGGGAGGCGGAAAAAAACCAAAAAAAAACCCCCCCCCCCCCCCTTTTTTTGAGTCATACAAATGAACAGGAGCAAATCAATCCCGAGGATTAGAATCATTTAAATATTCGTCCAATTTATAAAAAGCTTTTGTCCCTGTTCTATAAAAAAAAGATAATGCTCCTTGAGAGCGTGTTGTCTAACGTATCTTCATTGTACTCATTCTCATTTCCTATCTTATTTTTTTCTTTTATGTCTAACTCCAAACCTGTTTCCCTTCCTCATTACCTTATCCTCGTCGTGTCTTTTCTGTAGGCCGCATGTCAGTATACAATTCTACGACAATTATTATAATATAATTTCTTTGTAAATATAAAAATAACTTGAAACTGAAACGTGTAAGTGAAACATAGTCATGGCATTGTCCAACTACCTTGATCTCTACCCAATAATAAGTCTTGACTTATGACCTACGCTAATGACAGAACAATCACGTTATAGCGTGCAAGTAATTATTGTAGTTTTCTGCATTTTAATGTGCTTTAAATGTAAGGTGATTGTGGACGACCTCTACATGTAAATGATAATAATGGTAATGACCACTAAGCGATTCTAAAATTAGTCGATATCATGGCGGATTTAAATAAAGTTTTGGAAGAACATGGATAATATACTATAATCAGGATAATCCATAGAGTCAATCGTCATAGTCGTAGAACAGTGACGGATCTGACAAATAGTGAACTTTACAGGGCAGCCATTTCAAAATAATATAAGCATGTTAGTTTTTGTCATAACTACTGTTAATTCATATTCTGTTGCTCTGAAAATTGTCACACAAGCAAACAAAAGGGTTTTTTTTGAAACAAAATAAAAATAATAACATTAAATTACACAGTTTTCTAGAAAAATCCCATGCTTCTATCAAATCCGTTACTTTACCGACTGATTAATTTGAAATTTAAAACACATGGAATTTTTTTAAATGTAGCCGTAATATTTAGTCAATGTAGTATCCAAATATGATAAAAAGTGGATTTTGGATTTTTTTCAAATCCGACATTATTCTACGATCATGAGGCAATTATCCCTATTATTCAATTGGTTTTTGTATCGCGCTACATCATCGTACATCAAACAAACAAAAGTGTCGGGATAGGTAACTGTATATTTTCAGGTTTTTAACATACTGACGTAAGCTTTCGACATTATAATTAAATTGTTTTTAATTATATTTTTGTCCGTCGTTCCACACTGAGCGTTTTCTAAGGCAGTTTTTGCCGCGTACCACCACTATGTGGAACCAGCTGCCCACTGAAGTATTTCCGAATCAATTCGACTTAGGGTCCTTCAAGAAAACAGCGTACCAATTCTTATAAGGCCTGCAACGCACTTGCGAGCCTTCAGAAAATGTGAGTGTCCATGGGCGATATCACTTAACATCAGGTGATCCTCCTGCCTGTTTGATTTGATTGATTGTACAGTTCTTTGTAATTCCATCTTATGTAGCATGGCAGTTAAACAATGTATTATTATTAACAGATACGGAGAGATAGGTGCTAGAACAATCTTTAGATGTCATAAAATAATAATTAAAAATTACTTTTCACAGCGAAGAATGGGAGAAAATGAATATTACTGACAATGACAATGGAACATTGACATTCTACTACCATCGGACGTATACCTTCATGCCTGAGCTGAGTGCTGGACCCGACGACGATTCCGTAGTAGTTCCAAACATACCTATGTTGGTAAGTGATTTTAATTTGTTATGAGCTATTCATAGTTTTTTTTTATTATTATTAATAATACTGTACTCCCCTGCCATTTTGTTCAGGGACGTTTTCTATCTCTCAAATTTTTCCAAAAAAAAAACAACATACATTATACAAGTCGTCGGAAATATCTGCGAACCTGGCTTAATGACGTCATACAAACTGGAGAGATAGCAAAAAAATTGAAGATGTAAAAATAAAAAATATTTTATTTGTGTACTTATTTTTATTGATACTCGTACCTACTTGAAATTTACAAATACTTATTATTTACATTATTTAAAATTCAAATTATTTACAAATTTACAAATAATACAAATAATTCCGCTCTGCACTATGTATAGTCCTACCCATCTTACATACAGCACTAAATAGGTAGTTTATGTAATATTTCACCAAACAGAGAAACAATAAACACTAAAATGCGATTACGAAAGCAAGAATAATACACGTGCGTCGGCGATTGCGTTGGCAACGGTACTGGATAGGCGAAAACGGGGCGGGGTGCGGGGAAGCGCCAGGGGAAGCGCATTCCAGCGAGGTTCGCAGATATTTCCGACGTGTAGTACTTCATAGTTTTTTTAATGTTTGTTTAGTTTAATAATTGTTTTAATTAATATTTGTATGATCTCTACATGTATGTCATGTTTGCCTTTAAGTGCTTATCACATTAAAAATTGTATTTTGTGGTTATTTTACTAATGTATCAGTGTGCCGAGCGTTGGCAAGCTCTTATTAATAAAATAACATAAAAATAGTTTACAGTTGCCTTAGTTAATAATTAATAAGTTCGCTGTAAGTCGTGTTGCAAGAAGTGTTTCTCCACGAATATAATCGCTTAATTCTAAAACTCTCAGCTACTTCAAACTGACTTCAATACCTTCAAAAAAAAGAGTTAAACGCGCACACAGCTGATGTTGTCCATTTTATATTTATAAAAGTGAACTACCCTCTTAATTGAAAAATTCAAGATACCGCCTTATTTTATGTTTAATATTATCTATGTATTTATATTTCCTGTTTGTTTTTCTATGTGACACTGATGGAATATCATACATAACAATAGCTACAACCTTTTAGGTCTGGGATTCAGATTTCTATATCTGTTCCGTGATAATTTCCAATAGGCAATTAGGTGATCAACCTTCTGTGCCTGACACCGTCGACTTTTTGGGTCTTAGGCATTCCAGTTTGATCAGGATGTTTCCTTCACCGTATGAGCGAGTGTTTAATGCGCACATACTCGTAGTCCGTAAGTCCATTGGTGTCCACGGCCGGAGATCGAACTTACGACCCCAGGAAAGAGAGTCGCACTTTAAAACTGCTACCACTGCTCATCACTCATGGAATGCTTAATGCAAATACCCTATAATTATACTTAGCACACATTATGTAATAGTTAAGTACTTATATTTTGTACAATTACCTTTGTCATGCCAATTAAGTTACATAAACGACCGTTTCGAGAAAAATACGTCGCATTTATAGTGCTGTTTGAATTAAAATAGTCATTACATTAACTGTTATTACTTTAATAATAATTATTAAAGACGTCAAGATTCTGCTTTCTTGGACTGTAGATTCAAAATGATAAGGCTGCTAATAGCTAATAAACGTATAAATATTGATTGACAAATCTCTGGATGTATGAGTATATGTATAAACCTTTTTATGAATATTATAAAGTCCTTTATAATTCAATTAGGTTTTCTTTCCATATTATTTTATTATCTTTTAAAGTTGGTGTATAATTTGTTTTGTTTTGTTGGTGTTGTACAATTTGAAGGTTTCTTTTAGCTGGTGAATTTTTGATTTCGTGGTGGGTTATACAAATCATCATCTCTATTATAAGCTCAGACGTTTGTTTGGTTATGCGCTTTTAAGAACTACTTGCGAACTGTGGAATCGACTCCCGTTGGGGGTCTTCCTTGGGAGCTATGACCTCCACCTGTTTAAAAAAGTGCATACTCCTTACTCAAAGGCCGGCAACGCCTACGCCCACTAATGTGAGTGTCCATGGGCTGGGACGACTGCCCTTTTTAGGCATGCAGGTCTCCCCTCCTATGCTATTTAAAAAAAAGAACTACTGGTATGAATTGAAAAATATAATATTTAGGATGTATAATAAACTACCCTATACTTATATTATATAAAACATCATTTTCCAAACTATAATTATTGTCTAATTTAAAAATATAGAGATAAAACACTATTGGGTGTCTCTTTCTAACAACAAAACTAGATTTAAATAAAGTTGAAATAACTCGATATAGGCGAACATCGTTTAATATGCGCAGTGTAAAGTTCAAAGACACGCACCATCGTAACGGTAAATTATGTGCCTATTGGCTTATTCAATCGTTGCCATGGTAACATGGTTTTAATTAGAAAAGGAACTTAAATGAAAAATTAACAGGTGATTAGATTTTGCTAAAGCTTTTTATTTAACCTTATAACAATTATTTGTATGATTTATATAAAATATTTGGTCTACAGCAGTTTTTCACAACCTATTTGTGCCATGCCACACCTTAGCTTTTCTAAGATTTTTATGCCCCAGACACATTATTTTTAATATAAAAAAATTTAGGTGTGCACTTAATTAAGTTAAATGATCGGTTTTAGGAAGAAATTATTAGGAAATTGCTAACGAAACACAGTAAGTACATTTTCAAAACATTTTGAAAAACTGAAATTCAAATTCCAATGAACTTTGCACTAACACCTTTAACAATCAAATTGCGCCCCTACGTGACGTATTTCCCCTTGACACAAATGAGCGAAAAAAGTAGAATTATTTAGTCTACTTTTTTCGCTCTTCTGTCAACTGAAGGTTCTTTAGTTGATATTTTTCACTCAGTCGTACAGTGAAGGAACATATAGTGACACAACCGCTATCCTTTAGATCCAAAACTCGACCCCGTGTGTCAGACACAGAACGCTGATCACCTACTTACCTGAAGCTTTGAGTATATTACCGGGCTTTAAACTTTGTACCTTACCTTAAAGACCTCTAAAATTTTGATACACACAGTAAAATGAAGATTTTAATACCGCACGCACGATAAAAACATAATCCTCTTGACATGTAATCTAATAGGCATTACATCGATGTTAATTTTATAGCCTTCACTTTTGTCTCATTAAGTAAGGCCGACCGGATCGGTAAGAAAAACCTTATAAGGTTATACTTTCCGAGGTTGTGTGAATGATTGACAATGTTAACATACTACACACAGACACTCACATACTCACGACACGACGTAAGGGTCATAGCAGTGCACCTGTTCGTTCCAGGATTCAGGAAGACAATTCAAATTCTATTAAAATGCCTAAAGACGTAATATGAAGTATACAATAGCAGAATGGTATAAATTGTTCTCTAGACAGATAGTGTTAATTCAAGCGGCGGTTGGACAGGCATCTCTTGAACAGGCGTGCCCTCTAATAGGCCACATCTCACTTATCATTAGGTAGGATTGTGGAAAAACGTCTGTCCAGTTCTGTATTTTAAAAACAAGTGCGTGCGTACAAAGTACACATGTCAGAAGTGAAACTTCGTTGGCAAACTAATTTTAAGTCTTGTTCATATTTATACAAATCTAAAACTTTAGATTTCCGAGACTTAGGGGGAGGAAAAAAGGAAGATGTGTTAGGAATTCAATTGTCATTAAAATATTAAGTGTCGAAAATTAATACAAATAATTAATTAATTTTTTAGATTTATTTCCTCGATACTAAAAACACGTGGCATTTTAATTTACAATTTGTCATTTGAGATTTCAATAAATTATTTTGCATAAAATATACTAATATATATTTCATAAATTCTCTTGACGAAATTTTAATTTTAAAAATAGAATTTCTATAAGGTAATTCGCCCTTCTCACTCTCTCTCAATCGGTCTCAATCGCTCTCTCCCTTTTCTTCGACAAAAACGCTGCACATCTTCGTGACGTTTTGTAAAAATTTTACCCTCATGCGCCTAAACAAGTATTGAAGCAAATATTCGATGCCTGGGAAAATAAACAGGATGCTTTAGCTGTCTTCTGTGACCTGTCCAAGGCTTTTGACTGTGTAGAGCATAAAACATTATTGGGAAAATTACAGTATTATGGCGTCTCAGCAAACTCAATAAAAATAATAAATTCATACTTGAGTGACCGATTACAAAAAGTGGTTATAAATAAAGCAGAGTCTTTAGGAGCTCCTATTCTCATGGGTGTGCCTCAGGGGTCGATATTGGGGCCGTTGCTCTTTCTTGTCTACATAAATGACCTGCCATTTTATGTAAATAACTTATGTGAAACGGTATTATTTGCAGATGATACATCTCTTATTTTTAAAATCAGTAGGAACGCAATAAATTTTGACGAGGTGAATGATGCCCTTTCCCGAGTTATGTGTTGGTTTACTTATAATAACTTGTTACTAAATTCTAATAAAACAAAATGTATTAGATTTTCTTTGCCTAACGTAAAACAGGTCAGTACAAACATTAATATTAATGAGGAAATAATTCAATGTGTTGATTCAACTGTATTTTTAGGGATCACTCTAGATTCTCGTTTGCAATGGAAGCCCCATATTACAAACCTATCGGCAAGACTTAGTTCGGCTGCTTTTGCGATAAGAAAGATTAGATGGTTGTCTGATGTCGAAACGGCGAGGCTTGTATACTTCAGTTACTTCCATAGTGTTATGACATATGGTATATTGTTGTGGGGCTCAGCGGCCGATATTCAAGATATTTTTGTTTTACAAAAAAGAGCAATACGCGCTATATACAAATTAAAACCGCGTGACTCGCTAAGAGAATTATTTAAAGAGATTGGTATTTTAACAGTTGCCTCCCAATATGTGTATGAAAATATTATGTACGTTTATAAAAACCTTAATAAATTTATAAAGCGCAGTGACTGTCACAATTTAAATACAAGAAGTAGGAATAGACTTGATTTTCCAGCTTTCAGACTGCATAAAACTGCTAACTCATTTATGGGGAAATGTATACACATATTTAACAAGATTCCGGACCGTGTAACCAAACTTCCGATTCATGAGTTTAAGCTTTGTATCAAGAAAACCCTAACAAAGGGAGGATATTACACTGTTCGGGAATTTATAGACGATGACAATGTGTGGGCACTAGTGCCGCTGTAAGATGAGGATAACCGAGTTGACATGCATAAGAGTACAAATTGTACCTAAATGATTAAATGACTTTATTATTATCACTTCAAAATATGGGATAAATTATTATTTTTCCAATGTTAAATAACGATCTAGCATAAGTGAATACGCAGTATATCTTTATTATTGAGACATCGAATGTAATTTGGGACTGTAAACAAAAAGCTACGGAAATTCTTGTGTGACCTAGAGAAAATTTAATATTTCCTGCTTACCGTGACGACATTTAAATTGCTGGTTTCTGTGGTCAATTATCGTGTCACTTACGATTTTGTGGCTTATTAACAAATAATTTAATTAACTACGATGTATGCGAGGGTTGCGTATTATATTTATTTCCTTTTTAGTTTCTCAAGGTCTCAAATACAAATCTTAATATATATAAATTACGTGGCACGTTTTGTTTGTCCGCTATGGACTCCTAAACTGCTGAACTGATTTCAATCAAATTTGCACACCGTGTGCAGTTTGATCTAACTTAAAAGATAGGATAGCTTACATCTTAATTTATACCCGGAATATTATTTTATTGCAAAATATTTTGTTTATTATTTGATAGTCACAATTCTAACAGATGGTGTTGAAAGTACCAACGTTTCACATAAGCTACAATTTAATGGCATAACCACCAAAAAAGCATGGTGTCCCTATGATTGGTGTTCTCCTACCGTTTCCCTTGAATAGTTTACTACTATGTAATATAACAAAAACCTTAGCCACAGCAACGCTTGGCCGGTTTGCTAGTTTTATAGAAATTTATAATACGTATGCAGTATAAAACGCTAAAAAGTGTTACATTTTTCTTTCACAGCCGATATGACGGCGATTGGGCTTTTACAGTCAGATTCAGATAATAAGTTGCGTATGCTTTGAGTTTCTTTTAGTTTAACAAAACTAGTGGCGCTACAACCGTCAAAGTCTGGGCCTCAGATTTCTGTTTGTTTCGTGGTCATTTATCTTTTCTGGCATGTGGTGATCATACTGGACCTGACACGCTGTCGACTTTTTGGGTCTAAGGCATGCCGGATTCCTTACGCTGTTTTCCTTAAATGATATGACAGGGCTTTCTGGTGGTTTCCGAATTGGTGCACAGTCGTTGTGGTTCGATACTATGGGATGAAGGTTGCATTTTGTTTTCAAATAAGCACTGTATTTTCATCTCAATAATATAAATTTAATATGATGCTTTATGAGTATCGATGTAGTGGATTGATCGTAATTGCAAATCGCATTTATCGTAATACTATTTGGGTTCGTTAGTTTACTGCGCAACAAGTAGTACCTTTGCGGTAAACGCATTTTACTTCGTGACTAACGTCATTCGTACGAAGCTCACCTTCTTAGAATTAGAACTAAACTATTGAGAGGACTTAAAAGTTGTCGCATTGTGTGCGTCTCATGCACACACTGCAATATATATAAAAAAAAATAATAGGGTTGATACAACTTGGTATACACCAATATATCATATATATTTTTTAATACATTGTTGCATTCATGAAATGAATTATGTGGCAACGATTCCACGACCATAAACATTATAGAACAGGAAGACACGTTAATGGATATTTTCTTAGTTTAAGCTATGTACTGGTATTGGAAGAAATGAAGTTAGTATAATATTACTTGAGAGCAGTGTTAGCCTAGTGGCTTCAGCGTGCGACTCTCATACCTGAGGTCGTAGGTTCGATCCCAGGCTGTGCACCAATGGACTTTCTTTTTAGTGCGCATTTAACATTTGCTCGAACGATGAAGGAAAACATCGTGAGGTAACCGACAAGTCTTAGAAAAAAGTCGCCGGCGTGTGTCAGGCACTCGAGGCTGATCACCTACTTGCCTATTACATTTAAAATGATCATAAAACAGATTCAGAAATCTGAGACCAAGACCTACAGAGGTTGTAGCGGCAGTGATTTACTTTTTTATAATATTACTTATTAGGCTATGTTCAGATGGCAAAAACTTGACGCGCGTTTTCAAATCGCGCGACTAGACATTGTGGTATTTTTATACAACTGTTCACATGAGCGTGCGTCAACGCGGCGCTCAGAGAAAAAGTCTCTAGACGCAGGTGATCGCGCGTTGACGAGCGCTTTGATATTAATGTAATATCCGTATGCTGTTCAGTTGAGCGCGCGCTTTCATCGTGATCGCATGTAATTTTGTTAATTTTGGAATTATATTTATAACAAACTGGGTCTATTTTTCAAAATTGGATGAACTCAATGTGTATGTTTTCTTTTTCTATGTTTTTCTTTATAATATAACCACAAAATAATAGCCTCTTCCACGTTCTACCGAACTAGACTGACGAGTACTCTCGCAACGCGCATTAGCGCTCATCATCTGAACTCTCTTCAAATTTGATCGCGCGTTGACGCGCGTTAACGCGCGTTACATGTGAACATAGCCTTAGACTTAATTATTTATTGTAATTCATATAAAATTGTCTCTCGCTTCTGTGGACGTTATAGTTGAAAAAAATAAGTTAGGCATCCGCCAGCTTTGTAGCTCTCAACAAGCGATCTCTTCAGACAATAAATAGTAAAGAAAACTAATTTCGACTAAAAATACGTTATACAATATTATAGATGCTATTTTGTCAAACAAAAATAGATTTGTAGGACTTATTTTGATTTTATTTTATTTTAATATAACATAACATTTATTACTATCGAAACACACACACTCAGAAACACACAAAATAATAATCAAAAATGAAAAATAACATTTCCACCTGTGTGAGTTTATTTTAATATACATATAAAAGATTCTGAGGTATTTATTTCTCTTTCAGAGTGCGACCTCTCAATCGAAGCACGCGGCACGTTTTCTCCGTCTCGCCATGGCGTCAATCATGGACATTCTGAAGATTAAGCCATTCGTAGAAGTATCCGTTGGTCAACTCCTTTGGGGTTATGAAGACCCGCTTCTAAAACTGGCCAAGGATGTCGTGCCCAAAGAGCAAAAGCTGCCGTATGAGGAATTTGGACTTTTCTATGGGGTGAGTGGGTTTTGTCTGAAATTAAGAGAGATTGTATATTGTGTACAAAATAAATAAAATATAAAAACTAGCTAGCCCCCTCGAACTTCGTTTCTCCTTAAAGTGATTTTACTTAGCCTACCCGTTTAGTACATACCAACATGGAACATTTTGTGATGCTAACCCACAGACTGTTCGGTTTCAGGATGAAAAGTTTTTTAGGTTTTGCTGTGATTTTTCTGTACATAAACCACAGAGTTCAAGTTATAAGTTCTTAACTAACATATAAAAATAGGGGTTGATCGTAGAGGGTTAATTAAGGGTTGTATGTATTTGTGGATGCCGTATCATAAACAAATAAAAACAAAAAAAAATGTCTTATTTTTTTTTATTATCACTTAGGGTTTGAAAGATAGATAGTAGCCGATTCTCAGACTTACTAAATATGCATAAAAAAATCATAAGAATCGGTTGAGCCGTTTCGGAGGAGTTGGGGAACGAATTATGACACGAGAATTTTATAGATATAAATTATTTAAAACTATTGTCACAAAATTAAAAACACAAAAGGAATTTGTATGGACTTTTAAATATAAATAATTAAATATTGTATACCTTTAACATGCTGGTACTAAAAGGATGTAATTACTAGCCTTTGGTCACGATTCATTCAAGTTTTTCACACCTTGTACATACTTGAGGTATATTGTAACGCTTTTTGCCAATATAATATGATATTTATTAAAAAGAGTTGTCAACAGTTACTTAGAAATTACAGGAGTCGTGCTATTCACCGTGACCAAATATGTACTACCGTTAAAGTTTTATAAATATTTTAGAGTCGAATTGAGAAAAGCTTCAATTTTTAAATACAGTGTTCATAGAAATATTTTTCGCTACGTAACAGCCTGGCCACGGGACATTCGCCGACGCGAATATTCGCGCGGTGCGAACCGCGATGCGTCTAGCGACTGAAATAAACTCATAGCAATGTACTAATCAAGCCACGCGCAACGGCGACCAGCGATGCGACCGGCGAAATGTACCGAGCGAATCGCGCGGGCGACTGACGTCGCGACGGGCGAGCGAAACAAATGCATGAATCAGTACGGTGCAAGCCACGGAGTCGAGCGGCAGTCGCGGCGAATAGAGAGGGGAATAAATAAGTTTAGTCGTGGTCGCGGCGAAAAATGAATACAGAGTTTTTTGTTACTGAAATACTGGCTAGACCAGCTATTTGGAAGTCTGGCCATCCACAGCATTAATTTAATATACCTTAATCTCAAAAACAATTTTTCAGCGGCACTTAAAATTCTATTTGCATTAACTTTTTTCTCCAATTCTGGTTGAATATTCATAAGAATATAATTGAAGGTTTCAATACTCATTCTGTATACTCAAAAAATAATTTGATATATTCTGAATTTCTATACTTTTGTGGAATTCTCCACAATTTCTCCAAATATTAGGTCTTGACAAAAGCTATTACTTTCCAAGCAATATCGAATGATTTGATAAAGACATTTCGCTGTCGAACTTCCTTACTGGTGGGCGGAAGTGATGTTGTGAAAGGGGATGGTGCCTGCTGCTGTGAGGTGGGGTAAAGTCGGTATTTTTGTCAATATTGATATTATTCGATTTAAATTAGGTCTAGGTTCGATTGCAGGGGAAACAAACATAATTTGGGTTTGAAGGGCCAGAAGGCCTATGTGTATTAAAAACATATGGTGGCCACATGAAGGTATAAATGAAGAAAGAAAAAAATAAATTAATTGTATTCTTTGATCTAATTATCAAATAAAATCTACAGAAAAATGGAACAGCCCCCGATCCGGTAACAATGTTCACTGGCGCATCTGATATCACAAAATATGGTATCATCGAGAGATACAACCACCGTGATAGCCTTCAACATTGGGCAACTGACGAGTGTAACAGCATTGCTGGATCTGATGGGTCCATCTTCCCACCGCATATCACCAGAAACGACACTCTGAAGGTGTACGATAAGGATCTGTGTCGCCTGCTACCGTTGAAGTAAGCATGTTTATTTTAATATAGTACTAGTTGACCCGGCAAACGTTGTTTTGCCATGTATATTATTTCTAGGAAACATTTTTTAGTTCAATAAAAATAACTATCTACTATAATAAAAAATAGAGGTTGATCGTAGAGGGGTGATAATTAAGGGTTGTATGTATTTTTGTATGCTGTGTCATAAAAAAATAAAAACAAAAAGTTTTGTCTAAAAGTAAAAATGTAACGGTGGGACCACCCTTAACATTTAGGGGGATGAAAAGTAGATGTTGTCCGATTCTGAGACTAACTGAATATGCCAAAAAAAAATTCATGTGAATATAAATTATGATAAAAGTTTATTTTGCCACCTCCTCTTAACTTTAACGACATTGAATGTTTCCGTTTTTAAAGTATTACAAATAACAAATAGAGATAAATTCCTTCACCTGGAACAAGATTCTACCTATGGTATATGGTAAAAGAACAATCTTCTACTACCGAAGTTATAGTGAAATATATTTTATGCTATATTCTCTAAATAATATACCTACAAGTTCCATGTGTTTTTGTGTTTTGTAAAGGAATTTGACAGTGGTATGGCCCTTTAGGCACCAAGGTTAACACCTCATAGCTAGCCTAAGTTTGTTTATAATGTTTAATTTAAAAAAAATGATACAATTCGGACGGTATAATTTAGTTTTTCTATATAAATATTCCAACGTATTCTATTAATGGAAATTGATATAACATTTGGTTTTTACGTATCATTTATCATTTGTGTTACGCGGAAAGCCCGTTAAAATTCACTTTTATCGAGACAATTCTATTGATATTATTGTGATGTCAAACGAAACGAGAACAATGGATTATTAACTGATATATGGCGTAACGATATTTGAGACGTTGATTGTGTAATGTGTGAACGTATAGGCGGATGTTACACCGTAGTGTAAGACGATTCTTAAATATATATCCACAACTGAGCATTTATTTACAACCAATATGTGGAACCAGCTGCCCAATGCAGTATTTCCGAACTAATTTGACTTAGGATCCTTTAAGAAATGAGCGTTTTAATTAAATAATAAACGAGGCCAGCAACGCACTTGCGAGCCTTCTGGCAATGTGAGTGTCCATAGGCGTCGTATCACTTAACTCAGGTGAGCCTCCGTTTGCCCCTATATTAAAAATATATACTTTAATACTGTATCCATAATCCTTAAAATATTTTGTATAAAAGTTACGTCAAGGAAAATAACACGATACAAAATAGTTTTTCCAATTTTGCTTTTAAATTCTAATAAGTTTTTGAATTAAGTTAAGAGTAAGTTAAGGTAAACGAGCCTCGGGAGAGGTTATAAAAGGCTGCTCAGGAAGATCTATGTTCGTGAATGAGTTGCCGGCCTTTATGAGAGGAACTCCAAACCAAAAATTTTTAATTTTTAGCAAAGCACTTTTGAATTTTTTGAGATGGCAGCAAAAAGCTTAACCGTTAAAAATATAAATTTCAAAATCTTTCAAACGTCGAAAAGGATTATTTCTCCATATAGCTATTTTTACTAATAAAAACAAACGAAATATACGAAGATAAACTAAAATAATCTTAATATTTTTCATAGTTCAACCCCCGCAACTTAACTTCATAAGATTATATCTGTGGCCATAACCAGCCTTGCGATTCTGTAACTCACTTTTCGAACTTTTCACAGCGGCGGTCGCGCTCAAATCAGTTGTAAAGCAGTCATTTTATGATTTGGCATTCGGATAAGGAGGGAGCTTGTAGTTTATTGTTTAAGTGATATGTTTAAAAGTGAGTTACAGAATCGCAAGGCAGAATATGATAAAAGTAATTTCAATACTTTACAGGACAAGCAATAATTTATTATTAACAAATCTTGAAGGCACTACTAAAATATGAAACACTCGATATATGAATGAATGTGCTTATCATTGTCGGATCTGTGACCACAGATATATTTCCTTTCAATAGATACGCTTTAGTGTAAGATACGGTCAAAAGCATTGTTACTGTATATTATGGTTCTTATTACATTCTTCATTACTGTCTTGTCTGAGACGAATATCATTATATTTGTGTTCATTGGTATTAATTATTCGAATCCTTATAGTAATTACGACAAGCTCGGACGTTGCTGTGCCCTGTTGATATTGACACATGACACATGTCCACATGAAATTCGTAACGTGTTATAAAGCCGATTCTCCCCATCAGTGGTGAATTTACAAATTTTCAAAGTATAGGCTGTGAAATTTTTGCCGCCCTTGCCTCTGGAATTGTCATGTCCTAGATTATTTTTAGAATCCAACAATTTCGTTGGACGTAAAATAATTTTTGGGTTTGATTTTTGAGCACAAAATTATACACAAACCGTCCAGTTCGCAGCCAGTAGTAGGACTGACATGTATAGGTTGATGGGGGGAAGAGGGAAATACACTTTCTGCCATTTCGCTCTTTTCACTCATACAAAGTGTTAGCTGAGGGCGCAGAGGTCGATTACTGGTTGGGGTGTGGGCAAAATTTGTTGCAGAAAACATCAGAAATCTTTTTGATTTCTATGAGTAGCAAAAAAATCGGTTCAAAAAATTACTAAGTGTTGAATTGATACATTAATGTAGATCTTGATTCTATAAATTTTTTTAATGTTTTTATTTTAATAGAATACTCAGAGCTACCTACACTGATCCTACTACTGAAAGACACGTTACACTGAATTAATTACCTTGAATAAAAACAATTTAACGATTATCTAAAGATAGTGAGTAGATATTGAAAATCGTATTATTAATGAAAGAGAAAAGTTTAAGCGACTTCTTAACATATCTTATAACACACATATATATTATTTATTCACATTACAGATACTTGAAAGACGTCGAGTCAGCTGCTGGTGTCCAAGGATTCCGGTTTACGCCGCCAGAGGACGTTTTCGCTAATAACGACTACAACAAGTGTTTCTGCCCCAATGGCCCACCATGTGCGCCTAACGGACTATTCAATGTGTCTCTCTGTCAATACGGTATGTTTAATTTGTTTTAAAATATCCGGGACTTCTCGGTCTTTAAAACGTAAATATCATGGTTACACCATTAATTTTGTATGGAATTCAATAGTAAAGTGTCAAATATCTTCCAGTGAATATATTATGTTAACTGTTCAAAAAAAATCAAAAATCATTCATTCATTTAGGTAACATAATGTACACTTATGAACGTCAAAACAGAAATAAACTCATATTAAATGCTTCTAATTTTACATTTACTACCAGTTCTCAAATCAAGGGCGTAGAACGGGCGAGAAGAACTGGCAATAAACTCTCCGCCACTCGTTTTAATAGCCAAGTTTTTTGTTTTACACAATTTTTGTAAAGAGGCTGCAACAATTACACCATGTTCCACATGACATCTTAAGTAATTAATAGTTAATTAATAATAAAAACAATACAAAGATTTCTCCTCTATTAGCAGTATGCATGGTGAAATAGGTGCACGCACTTACATTCTCGTGGGAACAACACGCAAATACATAGGTAGGTAGTCGAAATAACTTATTGGCACGAAGAAACCACCATTACCACAGTTCCGTTTGTAGTGAATTTACTCTAACAAATGTATGCCTAAAATATAGAATCAATCTCGAAGGAAATCACGAGAAAAACGCGATAAAGTTACCTATATATTGGTAAATATTTCAGATTCCCCTATAATGCTCTCGTTCCCTCATTTCTACTTGGCGGATGAGAGTTTCCGTGAAGCAGTGGAAGGGATTTCCCCACCGGAAGCGGAAAAGCATAGGCTATATATCGATGTGCAGCCTGTGAGTATTTTTTCATATTTCTTAATTACCAATGTTCACTCAGGCGGTTTTGAAACCTGCACCATTAGCCAGAAGAACGAAGGATGATTATGTTATTTATCCTCAAACAGAGACGAAAGAGTACTTTAAAACACTGCCGTTAGACTAATTTATTTTTTAATAATGATTGATAAAAATTGGCAACACTTAAGCATTCTTATATTTTTATCTGGGTCCTAAGACAAAATCACTTTTCGACAGGCGTGACCCAATAACGCCATACGAATTCGTATGATAGTGGTCACGCGACAAAGCATGAGCTATGGTCCCATATAAATTCGTTAATTTTGTCTTAAGCCCCAGATCAAAATATACGTATGCCTAAGTGTTGCCAATTCTTATCAAAATGTGAATTATTAGTCTAACGGCAGTGTTTTAAAGTACTATTTCGTCTCTGAATGAGGATAAATAACATAGTAGTCATAATTTGTTAAAAACAAAAGATTTAAAATCATTGCATTTCAATACTTAAAAGTGGTTAAGTTTCTATTTCATTTACTTAAAAACATAAAAATTATTTTTACTATGTTCTTTTTCAGGAAATGGGTACAGCAATGCAGGCTCGTGCGCGTGTCCAGATAAATTTGGCTGTATCACAAGTGGTTGATATAAAGCAGGTCGCCAACTTCCCGGACATCGTTTTTCCTATATTGTGGTTTGAGGAGGTAAGAAAACGATTTCTTTTTATAATATCTATATTTATTTCTGACATGTGCGGAGGTGTCATAGAGCATAAATGTGCCCAGAGACAAGTGCATTCTATATTCCATGACTCTCGTATTCCGATGAGACGGATGTCATTTAAGTACAGACTTGACTTTTGCTCCTTTCCAAAGTTTCAACAAAATGTATCAAACCCCTTCAGGTTTCCCAAAAAGCTAAACAGTACTAGACGAATACAGTAATGCTTAGAAGTGTGTAACTTTGCGTACATATCTAAACAAACTGTACATACCTAATTGACACAAAATAGAGAATTAGTCTATGGAGATCAACGGCGGTAGGGGTCATGGGGGTCATGACCCCTGAGCAGGACTTAGGTGGACCACTAATTGAACATAATGATTTTATATATAAATTTATCACCATACAGATTATATGTAACTACATACCTACAATATTTAATTAATTTAATATAATATAATAACTTTGTATGATGGCAAACGTTTGGGAATGAACGAAAGAAAATTTGAATTTTCCGCCCACACTTGCGTTGTCGTATGAAACGTCTAGCTAGACCTTACCTCAATCGGAATCGGAACGACTAAACTTCAACATATCATAACATAGCTTATTTTAAAGTGTGACATCAAATGTATCCTAATATAGGAAAATTGGATAACTACCCTTAGCAAGGAAGAGAAAGGTCTTTCTCTACGTTGCGAGAATTAAATCGTGGCTAAGATCTTCAATAGTTGAAGATCGCCTAACCGGATGCACTTCTCAGTTATGAAAACTACTTACTTAATGATAATAACGTTTCGGAAAAATTAAAGAAAAATTATTTAGTTATTAAAATAAATTATTTGTCATTTTGATGGAATCCTGGACATTCTTCACTGGATTTAGGTAACCCTCGACATACCTCTAGTGTTATGACAAATCATTCACCATGGTTATGTAAATAAATAGGCGCTCATCCGTATGATATCAATAGGCGAGCTAAGCTCCCCAAAACAGCCCGAGCTAAAGTAAAGGCCCTAAAGGCAAAGCGATTCCACTTTAAAAAAAAAAAGGTGATAGTGTTTCTCTGGAGTTTAAGAGAAGATGTAATATGTAGTAGGTTTACTAGGAGTAATATTTTTTTTAGATCCTACCGGGTATACGAAAATACCCATGTAGTGGATTTGTATTCGAGTTATAATTTTTTGTTTTTGAATTTGGAAGGTTTCAAAAATTCATATCTTTTTGTTGAGGAGGTTTTTTCTGTTAAATATTGCTTAAAGATTAAGTAAAAAAAATCCCAGCTTCCTAAAATTAGTTAAAGCTACTAAAAAAGGTTTAAAGAGAAGTTTATTTTATGATTGCCCAAACATTCGACTTCAATTTAAAAATACAAAAAGAAGTTTCCATAGCTTCTGGCTAAGTTTAAAAACTCCACAGGTTCTAACTACCAAAATCATAGAAAAATGATGGTATTAATTGTTTTTTGTTGGAATGGTGGATTTTTTTGGTGCATAGGCTAAAAATCATTGAAGCATTAAAAATTTTTTATTCGACTTTATATTCTTATGGTAAATTAAACTTAATAAGTGTTTTTTTAATTAATTTTAATACCCTAAAATAAATGAGCTGTATCGACCTTTTAATGTGGATAGGAAAAAAATCATTGAAGCATTAAAACTGTTTTTTTAACTTTTATATTTCTTATGGAAATGAAACTTTACGATATTTTTACTAATTTTAATACCCGTAAAAAAGTAGCTCGTGTAATTCTTACAATAATTTTGGTCTTACCACTCAAAATTCAAAATGTTATTCGAAATGATGAAATAACCTGTTTTTTTTTAATAACAAATAAAAAATACTATTTCTAATATATAAAATTCTCGTGTCGCGGTGTTTCGAATCGAACTTGTTCGAACTTCTCCGTAACTTGACCGATTCTCTGAAATTTTGTGTGCATATTGGGTATGTCTGAGAATGGACAACATCTATTTTTCATTCCCTTAATGTTAAGGTAGTGACCCCTAAATTATTACTTTTTAATTTTTAGATAAACATTTTTCATGATACAGCATTACAAAATACATACAACCCCCAATTTTCACCTCTCTACGATCAACCCCTATTTTTTATTATAAATGATATACATGGCACAACGACGTTTGCCGGATCAGCTAGTATTATAATAAATTTTCAAAACTCCTTCCTCCAACTTGAATACATAACGACAACGTTTGGGGATTTTTCAAAGAGCTGGTTTACCCGAAGGAAAGCTACTTTTTTTCAACGGGTATTAAAATTAATTAAAATCACATTATAAAGTTTAATTTACCATAAGAATAATAAAAGTCGAAAAAAAAAAACATTTTTAATGCTTCAATGATTTTTGGCCTATCCACCTTAAAGGCCGATTACGACAAAAAATACCAATTAAGTACCATTTTTTTCTATGAATTGGTAGTTAGAACCCACATTTAAGACAATCATTTCACAGAAAAAAACTGCAAAAAAGATAGAATTTTTGAAACCTCGTGGCAGAAAACATTAAAAAACACAAAAAAATTATAACTCGAAAATACAAAAATCGTGGAACATACATGGGGTATTGTATCCCACCTGGGGGATCTGAAAAATTTATTGACGTCACTAGGTGGACCAACCTGTATGTACCTACACAATATTATGTGTTAAGTTTTTCAAGTGTACAATAAAAAATAAATATTTTTAGAGCAACACTTACGTACATTAATAAAATACCTACTTTTTACTTGTATCTATTGTTATCAAAATAAATTATAATTTGACTTGACCACGATATGTGACCTTGGCAGCTGTGTTGGAGATGTTGCCATATTAATACTACTCGTATATTGTTATAAGTTGATATCATAAAGCGTTAAAAATCAAGTTTAGACATTGACATCCAATCTCTATGTTTTGCGCGCCAGTGTATATTATTTGCTAAGTGTATTTGTAGTATACATTTCCTCAAAGACATTTTTATAACTAATAATTATAATATGATAAAGAAGTTTACGTTATTACCAAAGACAATGTTTAACTTTTTTTATACAGGGAATAGATGAGTTGCCAGACCAAGTGTCATCGCTCCTACGTTTAGCCACTAAGGTCCCGCCCATTGCCCGTCTTGTCCTTTCTTGGGGTTTGTCCGCACTGGGAGCACTGCTGATTCTGCTAGCTGTCACTTGTCTTATACGGTGAGTATAAATTCCGAGAAATTGATGTTTTCATATATGAAAATAATAAAATGTTGTTTTGTTATATTTCTATTACAAGCCACATAATATATGCAAAAACTAACCTAAACCCTAAAAATAGACTATGTTATTGTTGTTTTGTTTTCCGGAATTTGCATTTCGAAATAGTCATTGAGTTCCTAGGTGCTTACCTTAGTAATAGGGTTTGTCGTTATGGTACCAATATTTAAATTCTTTTAAATTGTTTCCATTTTCTATAAAAATACTATTCAAATGAATAACTACTAACGACATTGAATCGACATTTACATCTGCTTCAAATGTAAGCCTAAGTCATAGAGATCACGTTAAATACAGACTACATTTTTATGTAGGAAAAAAAAATTACGTAGTTTCTGTCTGTATTCACATCATCTAAAGTAAGCAAGATAGGGGCCTCATAGCCTAGCGGTCTCATTAAGTGGCAGCTAGGTGAGGGGTACCGGGTTCGATTCCCGGTTCGAGGGCAAGTTTTAATTTAATTTAAATTTGTTCTCGGCCTTTGGGAGGGTTGTGCGGTACCGGGCGAGTGCCTTAACCGTACATGGAGGACATGGTCGAATTTCTAAGGCAAAAAGCACGAATTATAAAAATCTTATACTTGACGCTGGCTAATGCACAAACCGTGCCAGAGCCATTAAAAAAAAAAGTAAGCAAGATTCAGACGTACGCGACGCTATACGTGTGTGTAATCGGTTATGGTACTTGGTAGTTTATGTTTACTTACCTTACATTATGAACATTTCAGATCATCACATCGTCAAAGCACGCTAAGGCTAGAAGGGCACGCGGTAGCAAAACCACCTCCCGCCAAAACGCCAAGTAAAGAACAAAATGGATACGAACTCAATAGGAGATAATAGACAAGCGGTAGGATAGATGCGCCATCTTGTCGCCGGGGGAGCAACTGTCAATTGTCAAATTAAACAACCAGGATAGATTCATGTTAATTTGTTTATAATATGTTTTCGGCCATTTTTTTGTCAGCATAGCAGGTATTGAAATAAGTCATCTTAAAAATAGTCTCTCTCGGTGCTGTGGCGAATTAATTTTTAAACTGTCTTGATTTGGTATTGCCAGGTGCAAAAACATCGCTGAGATTAGATATTGTTTATAAATTTCAAGATAGTTTCAAAATATGTAGGTTTATCGCAATAGCCACAAATAATTATAATAATCGTTAATTTTAAACGTATTCTCATATACTTTTTTAATATCGAATCCCTATAGAACATGTAATGAAAGCATATTTTACTTTTTAATTATTATTCTTAGGTTCTATTACTTTAGGACGATATGTGATAATTATCATCCATTGGTGTTATTCGAACAAATTAAAGTTATTTTATAAATTTCAACTCATAGGTGTAAATAATCTCTGGGGCGTGGGTTGCCATTTTACGATTTTAACCATGATTAAAGGAAATTTAATTAATAATAATTACCGTTAGTTGCTAGTCTTCGGATTCGTCCTTTTAGGTATATTATTTTACCATTTTACTTTTTTAGTGTCTGTCGGTATGGTATTAAGTATATTTAGTTTTAATAATTATATATGACATCACAATTGTATGTGCTTTGATTGAATTTTTGACCGAATTGCCGATATCTATTATTATTTTCTTTGATTTTCTTAACTATTTCAATATAAAATTTTAAACGCACAACGATGAGACGTTGGTGGAGATATTTTATTATTCAAACAATTTTGTGTCTATTCTTGAACGCGCTCCAACTCTAGTATTAAGTTGTTTAATGATTTGAAAACTTTACAAATTGTTACTCTAATGTGAATTTTAAGTAAATGTATGTTGAATGGAAGCATTGTGAAAAATATAATTACAACGAACACAAACTACACACTAAAGACTGATTGTTCCGTCCATGTTCTCAAAGTTTCACCAATGTTGCCATTCAATTTTACCAACGATTTTGCTCAAATTTCGGGACTTAATTAGTTATTTCTCTGTATATGTGAACGTTTAAAATTGTGAGTTGTGTAAATAAATAAAGGTGTAAGATTTATAAGACATTATTTTATTTTAATTTTATTACAACCGTAGAAATAAACTAATCGAAAAATAATGAATATATTTACAGGCAAGTGAAGATTATACTATGTTATTATTATTATACTATGTTATTATTATTATACTATTTTAAATGTCAAAACATATGTCAAATTGACAATTATATATAAAAATACCTCATTAAAGCATAATTACAAGTAATGTAAGTACCTACATATACAAGTTATGCCTAAAATTAATAAACAACATGCCAAAAATATAACAATTAAAATAACGCCAAATTTCAGAAAAGGTCTCGCACTGGCACTCTAGACGGTACACGTGTATACATATGGTTTAATTCATAGCCAAAAAACATCACACAAAACTTTTTGCGGAACAAATGCGTTTTGCGCGCCTTTCTGTTCCGCAAGAAACTGCATCAATCACTTGCTCTCTGGGCCATATATTTAATCCATAAAAAAATGCCTAAAGTGAGCGCAAGCATACTGCATTCTTTGACATATCAGTTCATCAACATGCTAGAAGCTTGACTTGAATCATTTTGAATATATGTACTTGAGACGTTTAGTAGTTGTTTGAATAAGTAACATTTAAATAACAGGAAATACCAAATAAATACCTCTAACGTTTACAAATTATATAATAAAGGCAGCCCCTTGTCTGAATAATCAATAAATAAAAATTATAACATAATTATACATTTATAGAATTGTAATTCCTTTCATTTCATACAAAATTTTATTCTAGTTGGTGAGCATAAAATATTAGTTTTATTTGCCTTTTAAATTGCAATAATACATCATTTCGATCTTTATAAGTTGTGCTGTCATAAATGAACATACTTAAAATACACGCAAAAACTTTATCCAATTACACTACTTAAACTTACTACTACACTAACATATGAAATGTGTGTTAAAATATATTACATTTTGACATACGGAGTCTTAGTTCGCGCTAAGTCTCGGCTATGAATCCTAATAGACTGAGAGCCAGCGTTCCGGAGACTACAGTACGATATAGTACCAGACCCCATATTAATGTTAGGTTAGGAGTTTCAGCTCCCGTAGGTGGAGTGGGGATTCTCTATTCCCCACTTAAATTTACCTACAAAAAATCTTAAATATTCAAGAAATATGTTACGAAATAACTACCATTATTTTGAATGTACATGAGTTATGCTAAAAATAATTTATTTAAAATATACATATGAAAGGAGCTAGTGGGCGTTTGTTAGCTCGAAGGCATACAAGCTTTATTTACGTAAAATCTGAACTCTCTTGAATGATGGAATATTATTAACGACGACAGACCATTATCAATTTGTTAAGAATTATCTTGACACATCGGTGTCGTCTGTTTCTAATTGTCAAAATCAAGAAACAGCCGACGCTACAGGGGACAAATTGATGTTTCGAAAACATCCAAAATCACGTTATATAATATTTGGATACTACATTGACTAAATTTTAATATCTAAAAAAATACATGTGTGTGTTTAAATTTCAAATTAATCAGTCGGTAAAGTGACGGATTTGATAGAAACTTGTGATTTTTCTAGAAAACTGTGTAATTTAATGTTATTATTTTTATTTTGTTTCCAAACAAACCCTTTTGTCTTGTTAACTATAAAATTGCCCCCTGAGGGCCCTACGTTGGGAAACACGTTTCCAAGTTTTCTTGAACACACTTTAGCAAGAATTAAACTGGCGTGAAATATTACATTCAATTTATATATAAATTAATAGTAACCAAGGTAAAGTTAGTCCATGTTAATAAGGCCAGTTTCGGGGATTAATCATTCAATTTAGTGTTTTCCATAGAATGTTTTCTTTTTCTCGTATTTAAACTTTCTACTTCAACTATAAGTTTTGTGTTCAATGTTTGTTGACACACTTGCGGTGTTTCTATTAAATTTTGCGTTGCTTTAGATTTTTTCGTATACTTTTTGATTGTTTCACATTTTATCACACTTAAATCTGTCTTCATTTTTGGTCTAACGATCTTATAAGTTCGTGGATTACATACTTTTGTAATGTTTAGGCTAAGTGAATCATTTAGGTTAATCATTACTGGCTGAGATTTTTGTACCGTTTGTATTTGCTCGGTAACAAAACTAGTTGACGGAACTGGCTTATCAACGATCAATGTTTCAGTAATTTCTATGTTTGATTCAATTTCTGAATCGTTTAGCATATCTTCACATGTTATAGCAGTATCTTTTTGCTTTTTGCGTTCATTTGTTTCACGTTGTTTAGTCATTTTAACAGGTTCTATTTTTATGTCACCATCATCTTTGACGAGCATGAAGGAGTCGAATTTCTGTGTTCCATGACAAACTTTGTTAGCTAATATTTGTGCGATTTCATTAGATTTAAATTCACTTAAAAGCATAGTAACACTGTTGCCCGAATCGTTTGGAATGTTCGGCTCGGCGCCATATTTGCACAATGTTGCTATCGTATTTAAATAATTTGATGATAACTTGCTGGTGTTGCCAAAAACTGCAAATAATAAATCCAAACATCAAAACGTAGGTTTTAAAAAATAACAACTTATTTCACTTAAGTAAATTGTTAATAATTATAATACATAATCAAAATAATATTTTTTTTTACTTAAAAAAAAACTTACGCTCAGCATGCGAATAAGCAGCAGACGTTGCAATATATAGGGCAGTGTTGCCACTTGATGGTGATTTTATGTTAACTGTTTGAGGCGCAGCTTTGAGCAACTCATCCACTATTGAGTCAAAGCCTTTTCCACTCGCTATCATGAGTGGCGTCATACCTACAGAATAACAAAATAAAGAATATAACAACAAAGTATATCGGTTGTCCTGGATTTGATTCCAAACGAAGCAGATTGATTGGAACAGTTATGCACATATTAAGTACTGATACATAAATGTTTCCATTGTATGTTTTTTATTATTATTATTATTTATTTTACAGAATAATATAATCTAAATCATTATATGTTACATTTGGAAACCACTGTGGTTTGTATAAATATGACAATAGCCGTCTTGTTAGGAGCGCGACAAATGCCTATAACGTAGTCCTTCAACTTACTTTTTTTGCCTAACGTTAGGGTATGTAATACCTGACCGGATAGTCCATTCATTAGCCGCGGTAACAAATACCTCATCATTCTCCATAGACGTTTGCTTTCGAAGTACAGAGCGTAACTTGCGTTAAAGCTCGGGTTTGCACGTTATGCTCAACTGGTTTTTATGTCTTCTCGAAAAAAGTGCTAGACTAGAAGATTGAACTGAGATGAACATTTATTTACTTTTTCTGTTATGGGCATTATTTTACAGGTTTTAAAAATGTTCCTTTCCTCATTTTTATGAGTCCAGTACAGATTTCGAGACAACTTAACCATATAGGTTGTGTAAGTCTTACCGTAGCTAGTTACGGTTAGGCGCGTTGCAAAGTGAAAGTTTGGTTTTAAATGGAATACGGTTTTCTATATTTGTGACTTCTATGAACGAATAACATTTTCTCACACGATGCAGGAAAACATCATGACGTATCAAGCACAGCCCTGCGATTCTGTAACTCACTTTTCAAACTCGCACAGCGGTTTTCGCATCGGCGGTTGGTCTCAAATCAGTCGTGAAGCAGTCATTTTATGATTTGGCATTCTGATAAACAATAAACTACAAGCTCCCACCTTTTCAGAATGCCAAATCATAAAATGACTGCTTCACGACTGATTTGAGACCGACCGCCGATGCGAAAACCGCTGTGTGAGTTCGAAAAGTGAGTTACAGAATCGCAGGGCAGAAGGCGTATTACCTAATTATCTATAAATTAGAAATTACCAAAGAAACTGATGCCATAACAGGCAAGAGCAATATAGGTTTTAATTGGATTATTACATACCTTGGTCATCAAACATAGTACAAAAGTCATTAATCAAATACATTGATATTTCTTCATCGCTTTGAAACTCCAATTCGGGAGTCCACAAGCCCTCCTTTTCAGATAAAATTTTCCTGTAACAAAAGAATTTAAATAGCTTTTTAAATTATTATATATTAACTAGTGGACCCCACAGACGTTGTCCTGCATGATATTTAAAGCGATTAGGATATTAAGCAAAGTATGAAAGTACCGACTGCAGTGCCATCTGCCGAACTGATTTGTGAATCTAAACCATTCCCAGATCCCCTTGAACACACACAAAAAATTTCATCAAAATCGGTCCAGTCGTTTGAGAGGAGTTCAGTCACATACACACGCACAGAAGAAATTATTATATATTAATTTTCAAAGATTTCTCAGGGTTGGAATGATTAAAAGAAGTTGATGTAAAACATAGATCAAAACAATATGAAAAAGAACAAGCTTAAAAACTACTTTATAACTCATAGCTAATTAATGGATATAAAATGAAAATAAATTAATATTTAGGAATCTTAAGTCGCGTCTATGCGATAACTGTTATATTTGTGAACTTTTATTAGTATAGTAATTTGTGAAGCATTATTTTTGTAATGTATTCAGAATAAATAATCGGTTAAGACTCTCAGAGAACCATAGAGAGAGCAATGCTGGGCATCTCCCTTCGAGACCGTATTCGTAAAGTAAACGATGTATTCAATAAGATCGTGGTAACTCAAACTCAAAATAACTTTATTCATATAGGTAAACAAGTACACTTATGAACGTCAGAAAAGAAGTTAAATTAATTGTAAATTTACATTAACTACCAGTTCGCAAGTCAAGAGCGTAGAGCGGGCAAGAAGAACTGGCAAGAAACTTTCCGCCCCTCTTTTTAATCGCTTGTTTTAAGTCATACAAATTGTTTGAACTGGAGCAAATCAATCCCAAGGATTAGGATCATTTAAATATTCGTCAAATTTATAAAATGCTTTATTAGAGGGATTTGAATTTATTTAGTGATAATTCTCTAATTTCGCTTGGTAGTGGGTCGGTAGGGCTGTATAGCGCGAAAGGACAAGACCCAATGGACTCGAAGGCTAATTGAATGGCAACCTCAGCAGAACAAAAGACCGACTGGTGGCCTCCGACGACAACATCACATGCTGGCTGCAGCAGGATGCACAAGCGCAATTCCGGCCGAATTGGGAGAAAAATGGAGGAGGTCTACGTCCAATAATGAATTAATTCAATCAAACTGCGATATATCAATTTCAATAAATAAAGAACACTAGTTAATATAAAATCAAAATATTTTGAAAAACACACATTGTAGGACAATATGACAAAATCGATACAATATTAATTTTTTTACATAAACAGTGCGACAAGATTTACAGCTTAAAGTTACAGAACTTTGAACCTGAGTCACAAGCCCGATTTTGAAATGACTCCACCATTTGAGAGGTCCGACGTGTCCGACGTGACTATATGACCTTCAAATAGAAAGTTATGAAAGGGATAGGGATCCCTCTCAAAACCCTGTCATTGCCCTGTAGTTTTCGCTCCTATACTCAGGATGTAGTAAGTTTGCTACAAAACGAGCTGGAGGCATTTCTATTACATGACCTTTGAACTTCCTTAAACCTCTATCCATGCTTGAATTACTTCTCCAAAACAGCAGGATCTCTTTTGGGAATCTCAAGTGTAACTACGATATTTTCTAGTTTTTTAGCCTTTGTTGTTTCAGCTCCAAGTCATTTATTTTCAATGAAATTGACAAATCCACAGCAAATATTTGAATATCTGACATGATATAAATAAAAAAATAAAAAAATAAAAATAAAAATCATTTAATTCAGACCATTAAAAATCCATATATTGTTAGTAAAGTAATCCTTATAACTATGTTAGTAAAATTAAAATTAAATTTAGCAAAATTATTAAAGACACAAAGAAGAAAACATTTAATTCATATATCTACGTTGATTCGAGGCACCAGGTACACAGGCATGTATATGAACCCAATGTCTCAAAACAGCACATTCGGGTTTACCTATAACCATCAGGATATTGTTAGAACTCGCACGAACCCCACGCATCAGTGAGGCTGTCCGTTTGCGGATGATATGCTTTATAAAAGCTTTTAAGCAGTCACTGTGTTCCATATCCATATCTGTTGTGGTATAACAATTACTTTTCCACCAGCTTCTTTGTGCTGCAACGAGAATGTAGTTGAATTACCGCAGATCATTTGCGTGACGAATAGCCGTATTTTCATAAGAAGATAGTTCTCATAGAGAATCTAGTCTCATAGGGCGCATATCTGCTTTGACCGTCACACTTCAGCTCGCCATGAAGTTGTAAGTCTCCCATTATATTGCTGCAGTAGTTTAAACCAAGTAGTAGTATGGCACTTGGCGCCTGTGTCTATTGTAAATAAATGAGTTGAGAATTTGTTCACAGACACATCTGAACACATCTGTTAACAGACCCGTGTTTGTTATCGAGTCCTGCTTGATATTAATGCAATCATCAATCATATAGATTAACAACTTTGATTTCAACTCATTTTTTACGCATTTTTAAGTCGAGTTATAAACGTGGTAAAATACCAGCAATTTGTTGGCGGTTTATCCTGGGCGTAACATTTCCATTAGAATCACGTCTTTTACGTGGTTAAAAAGCGTATTAGTAGCGCACATTTAACGTAATATTTTTTTCATTAGTGTTCAAGCTCGAGCTGCTGCTGGCACTGGTATTTATAAATTTAAGGGTAACGGAAGAATTACCTGGGAAGAACCAGCATCACTGAACAACTCCTTCAGGTACTTGTCCGCGTCAAGATTTGCATCAGTGTTAGAGCCAGTGGTGGTACTACATAGTAGCTGGAATTTTTTCTAGTCCAACTAATTCTTTCTTAGATTTTCTGCAACGCAATTGGTCTTCAGTGTGGTATTTTCTCAGGAAAGCGATGTGAATTGTTTCCAATTTGCTTTTAGCGTAGTGGAGTTGACATTTTTATCAAGTGCTATCATCCGCTGAATTAATAATGAAATATAATATTAGAAATAAAGTCACTCGTATTTATAAAATTCAGAAGTAATTCCCCGCCGGCGAAATCCCGTTAGGATAATTCCTAAAGTCTATTGCTAACCCAGCTTCAAACAAAGAGTTTTATTTAAACATCTCCATAGCGCCACCGATCTTTATGTCGGGTGTCGGTAGAAAATAATTCAACGGCATAGTGGTTCTTCCCCTCATTTTAATATTAATATTGGTATTTCCGCTATTCATAGAATATAATTCATAGTTCATAGGTAATTTCCTGCCGGTATAGTCCCGCTAGGAAAATCCTTAGTGTCGAAAGCTGTCGAAAGAATGTAATTCAATTGAATAGTTGATAATTAAATATAACTGGTGTTTCCTCTATTCATAGTTCATAGTTACCCGCCGATATAGCCCCGCTAGGAAGGTCTCTATGTAGACAATTTTAAAATCATAAGTACGAACATACAGGGTGAATGTTAATAAGTATATGCAACATAAAATAAAAAAAATTAACATATTTCAACCCTGGCTTTTCTAGAAGTAAAAAATAAATAAATAATAGTATATAATACAAAGAAAAATAATCGATTGTAGATCAGCATTTAACAATAGCTTAGCTTATACCATGAAATAACGTATGCAGACAAACATAAAAATTATTGATTTACTCGATATCGAATTACGAGCATTTATTTAGTAACAACTAATCAGGTAAGTGCGGCAACGTCGCATAATTCATTATTATTATCAGGCAATATTTGGAAATATATTGCAAAACAAAAAAAGGCGATTTATATTTAAAGCTAATCTCTATATATATAAAATTCTCGTGTCACAATGTTCGTTCCCATAGTACTTGTTCACGTTGACTCGCGGGCGCATTGGCGGGCGCGGTCACGAAATATCAAACATATGGCGTAATATCCAAGTGTTCACATACGAAACGCACGTGCGGTTTAGGTAGCGGGCAAGGTAGCGACTGGCGCGCGCGTGCCGCTCGCGGCAATATCAAACGCGTGAAATGTTTGTGTGTGTTCACGAATCACGTCGAACTAGCGGCGGAGCGCGCGGTTCACTCGTGACGTCAGGTAAGTTCAACCAGTTTGAACTTGTCGCTAGAAACGGTAGTACGTCTTCAGCATGTCTTTCAATACAGAAGAGTTTATTTGTGCTGAATCCAATATGTAATCAAAACAGTTGACAGTCGTCCTGGGTTATCCAAAAAATCTTGAAGGATGTCTCTCAAATTACTATATAAAGTATGAAATTCACCATACCGTTCCTTTCTTTATTAATTTCGTGCACACAAATTCTATTTTTATCATCTCCCACTTTAGATAAGAATTTTAGGTTAAAAATAAAAGAATGTCGTCCATGTTTACCATCTCTGACAACACGTCACACTCGCGCAAACGCCTGGCGGCCAATGTGAACACGATCTCGCCACTTCTCCGCGCCCGCGCTTTTCAACGTGAACAAGTACTTACTCCTTCGAAACGGCTCGACTGATTCTTATTAAACTTTTTGTGCATATTCAGTAAGTTTAAGAATCCATATTTCCACCCCAAAAAAAAAAATTTTTTTTTGCTTTTATTTTTATGATTCATGATACAAAAATTAATACCAGCTTAATTTTCACCCCTCTACGATCAATCCCTATTTTTTATTATTGTAGATAGTTATTTTTATTGAATTAAAAAAATGTTTCTTAGAAATAATATAAGGTAAAACAAACATATGCCGGCTCAGCAAGTATACTATATTATTGTTACAAAATTAAACAAATATAGAAACAGTTTATCTCATACCTTGGATGCTCACGACAATGCTGCAATATTGTTTGAACACACTCTACGCTTGTTTCAGCAGCTATGTGCATTAAAGACTGGCATTCAGCGTCAATCTGGGTTATCTTAGCTCCAAACGAAAGTAATATATTCATGCACTGAGGAGAGTTTGTATGCACCGATAATTGTAGGGCTGACTGTAAAAATACTGACATTTTTACTGACTTCCTTAATAATGGACTAATGTGGATGGGCAAGGTGTTAAATGTTTTTATTTGCACTAAATTGGTCCCATAGTAAGGGTTTTATAGTTTTCAGGATATTAACCAAAATGTTATGAAAATCCAAAGAAAATATAAGCTTGCCTTGTCACCACATTTATGATGAATAAAAAGTTTAGATGATATAGTGCACTAACCAAATCTTTTTCTCCTAGTATGTCCACAGACTCCTGCCGTGTTTTCAACAAAATGCAATGTCTATATAATAAATCTGGTTCATTCTCTAGCACAGCTATATGTAGAGGTCTGAAATTAAAAACGTTAATTTAAACATATTGGTTAAATAGTTGGCGCTTATATAACTAATAAAAGTAGAGTTGTTGTCAACAATCACAACCAAAAAATCTTTTTCAAAGCTCATGCATTTATGAAAAAAATACTTACAAATTGTCATCTTCGTCAACCTCCATACAGTATTTCCAATGTAAATATGCCTGATGTAATAGTAACCGCTTTTGTTCTTCTCTTGTTAAATCTTTTAAATTTTCGGGTGTTGCTATATGAAACAAGTCAGGCGGTTTTGTTTTTAAAGTTACACTACTACCATCAACTAATTTTAATACAAATGATGAAGATGTACATTTCTCTATGCAATCAAAGTATGGCTTCACATTTAACACTGAGTTGGGAACTTGCCAACTTTTTAATGAGATATTATCAAAAGATATATCAGACATATTACTGTCTTCGTTCAAAAAATCCTTTGTGTCAATAAGACTTATGTTTTGTACTGTTTCCAATGGTTTACTTTTTGGAGGTGGTTTCTCAAAAGTCTCAGGTGGTATAAGACTATCAAGAACTGCATAAGCCTTGCACCTTTGCAGTCGTCGTCTTGGTAATTGTTTCACCTTTACTATACATGATTCATCCGTTTGACTTAATCTATCAATAGTTTTGTTTCCATCACATTTATCAACTTTGTTCATAGGTTTCTTTTTCAAAAGTGCCATTATAGCTTCAACTTTTGCAGCTACATTAAAAACGCTGCTAATTGCATTTAAAATGAGGTCATAGTTTTGTTGGCCAAGAAGTTCACTTATACTATCAGAAGATAGTTCAACTGTCGTGGTGCCTTCTGTAAATTTCGCAGTCGTACGATTAGTGTTACTTACCATGTTTAACTTGTTAATTATTATTAAGTTAGGAAATTTCTGATAAATAGGGTCACTTTCCTTTGCCTTAAATAACGTATCTTCTCGCTCTGTATCTTTAGTAAGTAAAAATTTTAAGGTCATATTATTAGGAATTCTATTTAATTTACTCTTCATTATCCTAATTGGTTTCATTTTTGATTTAATTTCTTGAGACATTTTGATATTTTATATTAGTTGATGATTGATTGATTGAACCTTTTTATAGCTTTTATTTAACAAAATATAGGCGATATAGATATCGAAAGCTGGAGGGTTCACAGTACTCACACTAATGCAATTTCACATACAGTATGTTTCAAAATATGATTTTTTTGCCATGCTATACATTTTAGTCCACTCATACACGACGGACAGTCTATTCATGAGGTATTTATGATTGTATTTCAGTTTGACATCACGTCTCGCGCTTATTCAGACACTACACAAGCACAAAGTGTAAATGTGTTGAAGCCGCCAGCTTTAGTTAACATACCTATACATTATTAAATAAACTAGTTTGTTTACACTTTGAAGCTTTAGCACTTTTAGTCTTTCTTTCCTATTCATTTAGAATCTAAGCAAATTACAAATACAAACTTTAACTCACAGGTTTACATTTAATGTAACTTAGACGATGTTTTTACAAAAAATATAATATAACCATTAACCACGGGTTTTCCCCTAGCTAGTAGCTACAAAATTACGATTTACGACGGCAACAGATTTTTTTTTTTTTTAGTTTATGGCCTGGTATCTAAGCCTTTAGGCCAACGTCGACAACAGATGAACAGAGCAGTGATGGCAACTCCTACAGAATGATCCCCCTAAAACTAACTTAAAATACCCATATATACGTAGTCGGTCCCAAAGTTCTGTCATAAATGGAAATAATGATAAAAACAAAAGTACTGATCAGTTTGTAATGAGTGATATATCAATTCTTAGTACATTAATTAAGGAATAAAAAAAGCATAAAAATATTCGAAATAACCTCCCTCATTTTTAATACAGGCCCTTAAGCGTCGCGGCCAGTCGTCTATCGCAGCACGCACCATATTCGTGTCGATTTCAGTCACTGGTTTTTTTAAAGATGACTTCAGATTCTCCAAATTTTCATGAGGTTTATCACAGACCTTCCTCTCTAAGCCCTGTCATAATTTCTGGTCCAAAGGATTAAGGTCCGGACTGGAGGAAGGCCAATCCTCATGTCTAATTAAGACGATGTTTTGACGCTCAAACCAGGCTTTAGTGGTCTTGGCTTTGTATGCAGACGCAGAGTCCTGCTGGAACACGAAGTGATGTCCCGCAAATAGGGTGCTGGACATGTCTTTGACAAGGCGATACAAAACCGTCTCTTGGTACACTGTAGCACTGGTTTTGACCCCCTTTTCGAAAAAATTAACCTCCGTTAGCCCGTAATAGGACACTCCCAACCAAACCATTACTGATGATGGATGATGTCCATGTTGCACCCTTGGAACTTTATTTTCAGCTTCTTCAGAACTCCTTGCGTACACTGTATAATTCTGTTTATTGTACTTCTCTTCAATATCGAAAAATTTTTCGTCCGTAAAGAGGATATCACGGTGTCGGTTTTTCGCGTACCGCTTAAACAACACCCGCGATCTCTTAAGCCATATTGCTTTTAGACGAGCATTAAGTAAGTGCCCACTCTTTTTTTGTATGCTCGTAGACCAAGATCTTCATTTAAAACCTTTTTTACTGTTTTCCTACTGACACCCATCTGCAAATCCATCAACTTCTGTTTTCGGACAGGATTTCTTACTATCCGCGCCTTGATAGCTTTGATTACTGCTGGTGTTCTTGCGGAGCGTGGCCAGCCAGTTCTTTTCTTGTCCTCAACACTGGAGACTTCAAGGTACCTATCAATAGTACCGTACACAAACCTAAGCGTTATATTCAAATTTTTGAGCAACTTGAAAATGGTACTCGGCGAGTGTCCACAGCGGTGCAACGCAATAACAACTATTCGGTTTACTTTCAATGTCCACTCCATCGTGAAAAATTACGGAAAGTTATTGTTTTTTGTTTTAAAACAATAATCAAACATTCCAAAATAGAATGCAATAATTTTTTTATAAAATCCTGCTCGAAATGTAGAAATAATGTGCTAGTGACAGAACTTTGGGACCAACTACGTAATATCGTTTATAAATCCCTTAATATTGTTGTACACTCAGTTAGAGTAGTAATTTCAAATATGTATTAAAAATACATTCAAGTAGTATACAATTTTGATAGCTTTTTGATATTTCAGAATTCAGTTATAGCCACGCTTGGAGTTTATATTTGTTTTTGTTTGTCGGTTGGGTTCTAGGCTTAATATAAATTGTAAAAAAATCATGTGTAAATCATGAGTCTTTAAAGATAAAAAATCTTTTGTAAAGTACCCTCTAAAAATCCCACTTAATAAATGTACCTCCTAAAAACTCCACAAGATATCTTGATTCACCAAAAATTTGGGGGGGAAAGCCCCCAAGTTGGCATCACTGCAACAGAGTGCAGATGTAGCTCATTCGCTCAAAATGTCCACAGAATGAATTATATTATATTACACATGCATAGTACTATAGAATATGTACGCAGTAATGATAATATTATTCGACAAAGATTAAGTTGTGGTCAACTATTATGTGAGTTACGTTATATACTAAGTAGTAAATGCTTCAGAAATAAGTAGTAATGTTTGATCATTGATAATCGATAGTAATTATTTTTGACGTGAATAAATCAAAATTCCTTTCAAAGTGGGTGACATACCAAAAAAGGGCAAAAACCATATCTAGGGTTAATCCGGAAAAAGAAACGTCGTAGGGTTTCATGTTTATTTCATAAAAGTATATGAAGGCTAAATGAAAATATGGTTAATCTTAACACATCTAAAACAAATTATATCTGCTTTTCAATTAATAAAAGCAACCAACCTAAGAAGGGCTGCATGATAATAATTCACAATTGCAATGGATCAAACACCTATAGGTACTTCTTGTCCAGCCATAAATAAAGTTACCTTCATGAAATACTTAGGAATTTAAATTGATCAACACGTATCATTGTATTCTCATCTTTAGATAACTACAGTTAGAATAAGGAAATTCATTTTCTTTTTTAATACGAGGGCTGCACTAAAAGTATCGGGAATGGAATAATTTATAATACCACTGTTCCTGTCATATTTAAATATTTTTAATTGAAAACTCCTTGGTTTTAAAAATCGAATACTTTTTTTTTTAAAAAAAGATTCTCGGTCTTGTCACAAAGTTTTGTCAAACTTGTTTAGTCGTTGAGAAAATGGAATTGACTCGAGAAAATTCAAGACCTATGATTTATTATGACTTTCGAAGTGGTTTATCACAAAAACAGTGTGTTGACCGGATGACTTCTGCATTTAGTGATGAAGCCCCATCCAAAACCACAATTTATCGCTGGTTTGCTGAATTTCAACGTGGACGTGTCAAGCTCAGTGATGATCCCCGTCAAGGTCGTCCAAAAACTGCAGTCACCCAAGAAAACGTTGATGCTGTGTGTAAGCTGATTGAGGAAGATCGACATGTGACATACCACGAAATTCAGGCAACTTTCGACATTGGCATGATAGTCTAGTCGACAAGTTGAAAATGGAACCAAATAGAGATACTGCTCTTAAAATTATGTGCGATAGCTCATTGGATCCGGAATGACGTCTAGAAAAATGTGCTAAAAGCGTGTATTAGCACATAAAAAATTGCAAAAGTTATAGACAATTAAAGATGAAAAAAAAATGGCATTTAGTTTTTTGCCAATATTTAATAAACTATTAATATTTAAGAAATTTCAAATAAAGATTCTGAAAGAAGAGGAAATTTTCAATAAAAAACTCCTAACTCCCGGAACTCTATCTCCATTATTTATAATTTTAATTTAACGCTGAAAATAGGTCTGCGGGCATTGATATACAAAAAACCCAAGATGCACACTCAACGTCAAAAAAACGTCCTCAAAAAATGAGCGCAACATTCTAAATTGTGCGCTCATTTCAAATAGTCTCGCGTCTACAAGTGGAGTCGATGTTATTTATTTGTGTTTTTTTTATAAATAAATTTATGTACTCTTGAACTTCTTTGTGTGTAGTTTTTGACAAATATATTTACGCTATATAAAGTGTGGGTCAGGAGGTAGCCAATTTAACATTTTTTTTTAATTTAAAGAAAAAACTTTTTAACCGGATTAAAGTTATGTATTATTATAAATTGACAACTATTTAACATCCAACACCTTTTGTCTTCAGTCACCGTGACCACTCACGCTGTAAAGCACCCGAAAAGTCGGATAAATTTAAAATTATGTTAAATAGTTGTAAATAAAAAAGTCATGTTCGACTCCACTCAATACCTTGTCCTACCGACCACGGTCGGTCGTAAAATTTTATTGCTTTAAGTACGTATACACTGCGTTGTAATAACAACTTTAAGCAATTCGCGTAATGTTGATTTTGCAATAATACCTATATGCTTGTAACATATACTGTTATGGACAGAAATAGTGTTTCGGGACACTTTCGAGCGTTACTTTTATTCGAGACTGTGCATCTTGGGTTTTTTGTATATCAATGGTGCTAATACACGCTTTTAGCACATTTTTCTAGACGTCATTCCGGATCCAATGAGCTATCGCACATAATTTTAAGAGCAGTATCTCTATTTTGTTCCATTTTCAACTTGTCGACTAGACTATGAGTCAAATACAAATAATCTTACATGAACAATTAGGTGTAAAAAAGTTGTTTTCCCGATGGATACCGCATTCTCTCTGTGAAGAGCAAAAAGCGGCTCGCGTTACTTGGTGCGTCAGAACTCTCGAAAGGTTCCACGCAGGATCCTCAAATGCTGTATACAACATCGTATCAGGTGACGAATCCTGAATCCGCGTACGAACCCGAAACAAAAAACCAGTCACGAGTTTGGGTGTTCGAAAATGAGTTAAAGCCAACAAAATTGTTCGTTCACGGAGTGTTGCGAAAAAAAATGGTGGCCACGTTTGTCTCCAAAACCGGCCATGTTGCGTCTATTCCTCTTGAGGGACAAAGAACGGTTAATTCAGAATGGTATGCTAGCATTTGTTTGCCACAGGTCGTTTTTGAACTCCGTAAAGAGAACTGCAACCGCCGCATCATCCTCCATCACAACAATGCCAGTTCTCACACCGCGCACAGAACAAAAGAGTTTTTAGAGCAAGAAAACATAGAATTATTAGACCATCCGCCGTACAGCCCCGACCTAAGCCCTAATGATTTCTATACTTTCCCTAAAATAAAGAATAAATTGCGTGGTCAGAGATTTTTATCACCTGAAGAAGCTGTGGACGCCTACAAAACGGCCATTTTGGAGACCCCAACTTCCGAATGGAATGGTTGTGTCAAATTTCGCGGAGAATACTTCGAAAAGCAATAAATACATTTTTAAATAGTAATGTTGTGTCACTTCCTTGATTCCCGAAATTTTCAGTGCCGCCCTCGTGCCTTCGACGTGTTACTTCAAATGAACTATTAAACCAAATTTATACTGCACTTGTTCCCTTTTTTTTCATATGTGATACCAGTCTGGGGGTGGTGCTAAACCAAAACCATTTTTTTAGAAATATACAAGAGAACGTAGTTTGCTTTAAGTAATAAGTTTTTAGCCACACAAATTTTCAACAGAAGAACTATATTCTATTAAGAGAACCTTTACACGCGCACAAAATAGGCTACAATTTACACATTATCATTTTTGTAGGGCCATAGATGGTGTATATAAAGGTTAAATCATGCACATGTCCTAGTATTGAAGTAGTAAATAGACAAATTACAGAAGGTACAGAGCGACTATAATAATTTTAATTAGGTAAGTAATATTTTTTAATTAGGACCGATAAAAGATGCGTACTAAATCTTAAAAGCCTTCTGCAGTGTATGCACTAAACATCAGATGAGCCTGCTGCCCCGTTCTATAAAAAAAAGGAACTTGTCGAAATAAAGAATAAAATTAAACTAATTTTTTTTTCATTTGACTTTAAAAGACATTATAAAACCATACCTAATATTATATTTTCATCATGAAAATATTATGTTTATACCACATTTATCCATTCTATTCACTACTTTGTCACTGAGCTTTGTAATTGTAACTCATTAATAAAATTTTATCTTTACGTCGATAAAGCTGCGTCACATGTAGAAATTTAAAATAATAATTATATTTAATAGACTAAAGACTACCACTGGTGTTCCTAGAAGTAAGGACGGGCAAGTAAAAAATTGTAAGCAATACCTCACGTCACTTGATAAAACATGTTGATTTCGTATTGTATAAAAATAAACTCACATCTATAGGTAGTTAAAGTTAGCATAATATAATACTCTTACGATATAATATATCATAATATGTTACGTTCAAATATGTTGAGGGCAATTTAATTATATCCTTGGTCTATTTTAGGGGAAGTCCCTTCTATCAATCTTCTTTTGGCAACTGAGTAGTATTTTACATTTTAGTATAGGTACCTATTGACAAGTTTATACGTAACTTTTAAAGTATGATTTTCATTAGTTTTAATATTACCCGACCATACTCGCTGTCGCTTGATGAAATTTTCTCTCCACGTACCATCCACTATAGACTAAGTATGTACTTTTAAAATATTCTCCTGAGATTTAAAATTTACTCACTGGTGAAATCATAAATAATGCAGACTTTTAATGAATGAATGCAATCGTAGACAAAAGGAATACCAGTCTATAGGTATAGTGTTAAAATCTTTTGACAAAATCGTTAATTTCTATATTTTCGAGCTCAGTCTAGTATATTAATATACTATACCTAACAAAAGAAATATATACCTAATCATAGTATTGTTTCAAATAAATAAGCAAAATAAATTCTTAGGTTGTGCACGTCTTGTAAAAAATGCAATAGGTACTGTATATAAAATAAAAATTATCATTCTTCGTTATATTTTATTGTTTCTTCACGAATCGGGTAAGTAATAAATGGAACGTAATATTAAAATACTTTAATAGTGTATAAGAGATCACACAAGAAAAAAGACACATTTAAGCTTCGCTTTCCTTTAGTGGTTGAGTGAGGACTGAGGAGGGAGACTGATTCCTATTAGAGTGGTTATGATTATAACGATTTTACGTAAAACTCAAATTCATAATTATACATTTTTGTAAGTAGGTACACTTTTGTTTCTGTCACGTTTCAATAAGAAATAATAATAAACTGTAAATATGCTGATATATCTCGCGAGAGAGTTAGGTATTTACATGAAGCCTTTACAAAAAAATACATCTTCAAACAATTTAAACATTCAAATCAATTGGTGTTAAAGGAAAGCAAAGCATACACTATTCATAAAACTAATAGTTTAGGCTCATATTCCAGAAATCACTGAATTAAAAAATATATCAAGAGCAAACTTATATTCAAAGTTTTACATATTTAACAGAGCTCAAGTTGAGATTGTGACTATATCAAGTGAAAGTGGGGTTTACTTTCATTATATTAAATCAACTGAACATACTTTGATGAAGTTGGTGATATGACTTAATATACTAATGTTGGCATAAGCTAGCCTAGTCTTGTCACAATTCTCATGGTTTTCTTATTTTAGTATCATTGTATCCAATATGTATTATAAACAAAGATACAATATACTATATAGTACCACATTTTGGGTGTTCTAATGCTGAATGTGTATAAAACTTTTACACAAAATTTCTTAAAACCTTACCTCTTGGTAAAGAAACTAGAAATTGTAAAGTTTATTAGCATATATGAGGACATTTAATACGATCACTGTTCACAGTCACAACATTCAGATTGCAATATTACAAACAGTATTAAATTAGTTATTATGTAATTGAGCACTTTGAGATCGGATATTAAAATCCAAACATAACAATCCCATTTACAATCTTATACTCTCAACATATAAAAATACTGCATAAACTTAAAACTACTATATAAGGCACTTCATATATAACTAGCATTTTATCTATGCATATGGCCTCTTCAAAAATTACAACTTATTCATTTAATCTACAGTTGTACAGAAGTGAAATAGTTTGAAAAACTGATCACCTTTAACCAAATAAAACCCAAAGGGGCTTATCAATTAAACAAATATTTTTATATATATACTACTAAGGCAGATGATACAAATACTTTTCTGATGTTTTTACAGTATATATCTTAAAATTCAGATAAATTGGATGTCATCAAAAGTAGTGTAAATATAAATTCAAATATTGGATTGTTAACAGTATACAAATTGTAAACTAATAGCATATATGTGCTGTCAACAGCATAAAATATAACTTGAAAATGGCGTTGAATAAGTGTCTTATATTTTAAAGTAAAGTTAAAAATATATTATAATACTCGGCAATAAAATAAATATTTAAATCTCTTTGTTACACACACAGCTATTATATAAGTCCAAAGACTTTAATCTGCTGCCTGTCTACAGAAAAATAACTTTTGATAATATTTGAAAAATAGAGCAAAAAATTTAAGGTTTGAAAAACATTTACACATTTCTTTAAATGCAAACAACATCCCCTCGTTCATCTTATTATAAATGCAATATTAGAAACTAATCCCCTTATGCATGTAAACTAAATCAGTCTTTGTCTTTTGTAAGTTTAGTTAAAGCCGCATATCAACACAATATAGTTATTATAAATAAGGGTTATAATTTAACTTTTATCCTTACAAAAATACATGCCTCATGTGATACTAGTTATTAAATGTTTTTAATCACTTGTGGCGTTTTAAGGATAAATATAAGACAATTTTTTTAGGGAACCTTTGTTAAATAACACAATTAGTCCTAAGCTCTCTTGAGCCAATCAAAAATTGACAAAAATTTATTTATAACCAATGCTAAATCGGTGGGACATAAGTTGTTTAAAATTGATTTATTATATACTATTGAGTGTTTTTTTTAGTTTTATTAAGAGAAACTTATAAACTAAAGTCTACATGAAAGGTGGGTAAATAACTTACAAAGCATTTAAATTTAACTACAAAGATTATATGCATGAAACTTTTTCTTCAAAAATAAAATAATCTTGTTTGTTGTTCTTAATATAAGTTATAAAACTACTTTTACAGATTATTAGGAGATTGGTAGTTCACTAAATGATATCGACAATGTGTTTGAGCACCAACAGAAATTTAGAAAACATCTGTAGAAAATGCATGTTTACATTTGCTTTAATATCTTATAAAACAATTTTTGTAATAGTTTTATATTGTATAATGTTGCAAATCCAATTAATAAAAATTAATCAAACTCTATACTGTTGAATCAATGAATAAGATTAAAAAAGGAAAAAACTTACAAATACTACTTAATACTATTTCAAGTCTTGTTTTATATCACAGTGCCTCGCTGCCCATTTCTTGTATAACATCATGTCCATCTGTTTCATCAATAAATTTAGAATTATTTTCATCACTGCCTTCTTCACAATACCGAGTGTCGGATTCAGTTTCTTTAATAAGATCTTCACTATTGGTGCTATTGGAACTATCAGGTTCAATCAGGTCGGTTCCATATTGTCCTTTAACTATACTATGCATACTATTGTCTAAAGCAGTGTTTGTCATAATAGTTGACAAGTTCTGCAAATAATTTGCCATATTTTCTGTTAGTGCTGACATAATTTGATTTTCTATACTAATAACATTTTTATTATTTTCAGAGTCTGTTTTCAGCAAATTAGCCAATATGGGGTTTGCTCTCAGCATCTCTGCATTATTTTCTGTTTTGACATGATTTCTTTGATGAAGAATAAAGACATCAGGGTCTTTGAAACATTTGGAACATTGATTGCATTCATAAGTTACTTTTTCTGGTGGGATTGTGTTTTTTATCTCTTGTTGCATTGTTGTTTGATTATCATCTTCATTTTGAGTGTCAGAATTTGATGATGACGACTGTTCTGAAACTGTAGTACGGATTGTTAATTCATACTTATTATGTTAATCCGTTGTTTTGAATCTAGAATGTTATGCATATTTATTTTTAATTCCATTCTTAAAAAAGGATTTAATAAAAAATGATAAAATCACAGCGAGATCTCTTAGTATCATTTAAAATATATATAATAACTGTATATATTGAAATACAATGTAAACTTCATGTAACGTCCCTCGATTTAACGGCGAACTCCCTAAAGCGTGAAAATTAATTGGCCTTGATTGGTTTAGCTTGTCTTCCATACAATACACTCTATATAGCATTACACCCTCTCTCAATAACGACAACAATTGAGTAATAAAGTACTTTTTAAGTTGCTAAAATTAGTAAAAACTGCGCAGCTACGTTCTTTTGTCGCTTTATTATCCTAGCCCGCAATAAACTCGGCTGTCGGCATCATGCATACGAACTTTCTAAGAAATTCGTTCGTTTACAAATTGGGATTGCAGGTAGACTGTTGTTGACCATGATTAATAAGTAGGAGTTATTAGATATTTAACATTCGCTCGAACGGTGAAGGAAAACATCGTGAGGAAACCTTACTCGTCAGGAGGCTGATCAGCTGCTGGCCTATTAGATTAGCAAATGATCATGAAACAGATACAGAAATCTGAGACCCAGACCTAAAAAAAGTTTTAGCGCCATTGATTTTAGTTATTAGATCAGGTTATCTATACGTTATCATATTCTTAGTTGCTCACCTACTTTAAATTAAGAGACTATACGCAAAAGCATTCATATAAGATTCTTTTTCTTTTTTATGTACATAAATAACACTAGTCCGAAATAAACTTTTTCTTTTTCTAATTCTGATTTTTCTTCTATCTGTTTAACGACAACTCTCTATAACGCCATAAAATGCAGAGTCCCTTCAGTGTCGTTATATATTAAATGTATATTTAAAAACTATATGATCTCTAGCTATGTAAGTTTTTGAACAAGTACAAAAGAACAAGTTTTAATTTAAAAAAAATACATACAACAGACCAAAATGAGAGGTTTCCAAAGCCTTGCCTTATCACAGCTATTTAAAATAAAAACTATTATGTATTGTAATGTATTTTTTATAATTCACTTATTAAATCAGAAATATTAGTTTTATTATTAATAAAACAAGTGTAGTATCAGCTATAAAACTTGGTATGGACAATAAGGCAATCTAACCAAACTCCTGTAATTTTGATGTTTCTGGGAGTTGGATGTTAAATTAAGTGATGTTACATAGAGTTATTTAGAGCATATTTCGGCTTAGTGGCTTCACTTTGCAACACTTAACACTGAGACTTGTGTACCAACTTACTTTTGCTTGTGTGCTTTAATATGTGGTTAAGGAAGACATGTTGAATGTCACGGACAGAAAGCTAGTATGTGCCAATTAAGAAAAAAATATAATCAAAAACAGGTACACAAATCTCAGGCCAAGACCAAGGGGTCGTACAAGTATTACATAAGCAGATTTACTGCAATTTATCCCCCCCATTCTTCTTGTCAGTGAAAGTAAGAAAAGCTCTCAAAAAAAAATGTACATAAACATATTATTTTTTTGTAGGAATCCTAGTTTTCAAGAATAACAAGCAATGTGTGGGTAATATGTGTAAAAAAGTAAATAATTGCTGTTGACATAATCACCAAATAAGAAAATCAAAGACCCCCCTCCCCTTATGGTGCATACGTAATACTTGAAAGACCCCCAACGGATGAACGGAGCCACTGGTTTTTTATATGTATATTAAAAACATCATACCATGGGTAAATACATTGTTTGTTTCATTTATACCAGCTGCTTGCATAGCTAGCATTGTTTGAACATAAATTGCTTGCGCCATTTGGTGTTGTACCTGGAAAACATACTAATATTTAAACTCTATGATTTACATATTAAAATTCATTTAATTTAACCATTTTTACTAAAGTCACATGTTTAGGCCAGTCATCAAATTATAAACAATTTCAACAACTTATAAAAATGAATGTGAAAGCTAATAGTTATTATTAAAAATGTGTACTAATGAATTTGTTTATGCGGCCAGATCAAGTAGGAGAATAATCTGGCTTAAAATTTTTGACATATTCATGTTAATTTTTGTAAGAGTAGTAAAACTTACACTTGTATCAAGTGTTGTTGGCAACTGAAAAGTACTGGTGTTCTTTCTATGCCAATCTTCAGCAGGTGACTCAGATGGTAAGTTCCGAGATGGTATTGCATCTTTTCGTAATGTCCTCCATTGACCTAAGTTTAAAAAAAAATATGAATACATTGTGTTAAATTTAATACATCTAAGTTAAGTGATGACCCTGTTATTTAAAAAAATTGCGATATAATAATAAATAACAACGTGCATGGTACCTCGATTTTTCTGTGCACTAGTTATTGTATAATCTTCGGGTTTAAAATGCAAACTGCATACTTTTGAGTATTTCGTATATGGCTTGCCTCTTTTCAGTACTCGATTCCATAATTTGGCTAATTCTTCATCTCTAGGAAACTGATGAAATGAAACATTTTTTGCTTTTCCAGCCATAGATGTGCATCGCGGCACTGTGCAGTAATAAGGCATTTTAAGTGTATATCTGTTTTCTAATAACAAGAAAACATATCTAAAAATAAATATTAAAAAAAAATAATTGTGTTCAAGTTAAATCAGTCGTTTCGAAAGCAATTAAAAAATATAAACACTCGTAAGCGAACTGCCGACATGATGGATCTGTCAAATGTCAAATTTTAATTTTACAGACCAGTATGTTCAATAGGTTAGGGATAGGTTACACTAGGACGTAATCCAAAGACGAAATGCACTGTGCCACTGTATAAGGGCAGTAATAAATTATCAATGTTTTAAGACGAGATTAAGTATCTAATAATCTGACTTCTGGGGGCTTACTCTTAGTCAAGATGCTTTAATATCATTAGTGTGTGTAGAAAGTCAGTATGATCTAACCTGGTAAAAGACTCGAAGAATTAAAATGTGAATCTTCTTCTTAGCATTTATCATCTGTGTTGAATTGAAATTGATCCTTTGTAGTTAATTAAAAAAAAACATCAGCCATTGTGAAAAAGTGAAGGAAAAAAAGGTGAACATTTATGTCAAAATTTTCAAGGCTGTTTTGTGATGATTTCAATTAATATAAACGTAAAAAGTATTCTAACAAAACTTATATTTTGACGTCGGGTTAGGTTAAGTGTTTTGTTATACAGGAAAAAAATCGTAATCTTACAGTGAAAGGTTCAAAACAAAGAATTATTATTGTTGTTATCATGGGTTATTATTGCACTGTTCCACAATGCACTTCGTTGGCCGGCAAGACGAAGAACGTGAAATTCCACCGATTTCCCCGCGACGATGCAATGGCTATGAAATGGAATGTTATTTTAAAACGGATGAAACCAATAACAAAATATTCAAAAGTGTGCAGTTTACATTTTACACAAGCGGATTACAATGTCACTACTATGGGTAAGAATAAAGGTATTTTGGGATTTTCCAAAGCAAATTCAAATAGCATTATTTTATTGTATTCTCAGTTAAAGAAATAATGACTCATTCGTGTTGTCGACATTTGAAAACTAATTTGCCCTTTATGCATGTTGAGTTTCATAAGTCTCCGTTTTTTCGATATCTATAATTGGTATTCATCATCGTATGATTTAGCTTTTCATATTACTATTTTCATATTCTTGTTTTCCTTAAATTAAAAATATTTTTTTTTTATAAAAACAGTCTTAAATTTTTAAATGTTGTGTAGTACTCTAATAAAAACTAAATAGACTTAATAATAGAGATGTTGTGCTTCTATTAAATTGTCAATTACATACAATCTTAGTGAACACAATATTTAATTTTAAAGTGAACTCCTATAAGTTCTAAAAATATACATAATTGGGTCCTAAAGGCTATACAAACTCAATGCCAAATGCTTAGGGCTATTTCTTACAAAAAATCATTACAGAGTTTGAATAAATGATTTAATAGTTCAATAGTGTAGATATATAGATGTTACTTAATTATTTCTTTGTAGTTTTAAAACATAACACATAAAAGGCTTTATAAAAATATATTATAACAATATATTTAATTTTCCTGCTATGACAGCAGAAAATCTAATCAGGGTGTTTCCCTATTACATGAGTCATAGACATTATGTCATTATCATTAATTCTCTAAAGTATTAAAGTTTTGCTAAGGTAAAATATTTACTTATTTATTAATGTAAGGTTGTATAAAAAAAATCCACAATAATGATTTAATATGATAAAATAAATAATATTAAATGCAAATAAAGGAATTTATTTGAAAAAATCTTAAGTATCATTAAACACTTTATCTAAGTAGTTGAGTTTATTTTAAATAACAACAACAAATATAATTATAGTATCAAATCAAGTTGACTGTATCAACTAGTTGCTTGCAGTTTAATATAATATAATAAAATATCTATTTCCTTACTTGGCATAAGCAGTTTTTATTAAATTTTAGTCTTTTGACTCATGCTTTTTTAATTTAATTGAAAATTTCCTTACTTTAACAATAGCAAAGAACTTTAAGCATAGCCATCAGCACTGTGTGTAGTCAACATTTTTTTAATGTATTTTAAAAGCCAGACCTGTGTTACACTAATGCTAAATTAATTGTTTAAACCAACCTATAGAGAAGTGACCTATACAGCCGATAAATTATATTATGTATGTTATTATATAATGAGTTATCTTATCTTGGCTATGTTGCATGTTATTATTTTGGATGAACATTTTGCCAATTATTTTGTATGGAAATAAATATTTATATAGAAGTCTCTTAGCTTACCAATCAATTGTATTATATTAGTTATTATGATGAAAAATTTTAAAATGTTTCTGTAGCTTAAAGAACATGACCTATATTTTAATCTTTTTAAGGCACAATATGAAAGTATACACTTTGTTTTGTACTGATATAATTCTCCTTATTTACATTTAATAAAAATGCCATAATACACTATTTAACATTCTTGACAAAAATTAGAGACTTTAATTAATTAATTTTATGATTTTTGTAATTTAAGTATATAACTTTTATGTGTGTTACTGTGTGTGATGTACAAAAAAATATGATAACCAATAGAAAAAAGGCTTTATTGGTACCTGATATTTCCCTGCATGAGCGGATCGTGAATTTGTGGGGCTCTGGACTATTACGGAGAAACCCCCATTTATATTATGGGGGTTTACCACACACGCGAAAAAATACACTGACTGAAAACAAGCGACGGGGAATTCCCCGTTCCGTTCTGTTGCGCATCGCAAATGAGTTGATTGATCTCAGGGATTCCAACATTATGATTGGATTTTTATAAAATTAAAAATATCGCCTATTGTTTTCAAGGGGCCCTGGTCTGCAGCCCAAAAATCCTGAAGTAGATCTGCCCCTGTTTCCCTGTCAATGTAATACAAAGTACAGCTATCATAATGCAATTTGGTGCTTTATTGCAAAAATCATTGTAGAGTTAATCACTAATTAAATGTTAAGGATAATGTCTTTTTAAGGTCAATGGAAGACGTTGAGCAAAGACGCAGTACCCACACAGAATTTACCAAAACTAAATCCAGATGGCACAGTTATGGTTATTCGTAAGAGTCGGACGAGTGTTAAATATAAAGGCGATAAGAAGGATGAGAACAGGTACATTTGTTTCTAGTTTGTGGTAGTTGCGGCCAGTGTTATATTCTTGATTTTAGATATTAATAAGACTTTGAACATTAAAAAATATGAGCTCTGATAGCTTCCTAGAGTCTGGCTAATGAAAGAAGATAATTGAATTATTTGAAATGTTTCGGATGGCAACACAGAATGTCATTGAATTTCTTAGGTTAGTATGATTTATTGTCTTGATACTTCATGCAATAACTCATTTTTATTTCTATTATATATTTTTTCCGAATAGTTAACAAGTATAATAACCTAAACTTTGTTTTATTTGATAGAATATTTCGTTTCTTTCGCAGGATTTGATTATTCCGAATAAAGTTGTGTTTTATAATAAATATAGTTTTAGTTTTCCATGCAATGCTAGTCATTTTAAGTATCAATAGTAAAAGACTAAATACGTATAGTATTTAATTTCATAGAAATACAGTTACTATCAATGTAAAAAATAATAAAATAAAATTAAGTAAGTTTAATCCACAAAATATTATATCAAACTTTTAGGGATACCATACTAAAAAAAATGGAATTTGCCGCGCTTTTTCGTTATCTTCTTTCTTTAGCCAGACTCTAGTCAGGCATCAGCTTTTAATTGGTAATTTTTTAATAAGAGAATACCTCTGTATGTTATATTAAATAGAAGGTGTATCATCTAAGCTAAAACAGTTATTATTTCGCTCGCAATCGAACCTTTGAACTTCTGGTGGAACCATAGTATGCTTTATGACATAGTAATATTACAAAATTTGCTAAAATTCGATACTATACTGAATCATCATTTGCATTAAATAATAAAAATATTATTTAAAAAAATTTACACCTGTATTAAAATGCGTTTAAATATCACATGGGCATAAAGAAAAAAACAACTCGAAAACAACTAGACCTGATTTATGGTTGAGATAGTTATGTTATTTTGTTTATAGTTTATTGTTAAATTGATTTATTTGATTGATTAAATTAATTGTTATGATAAAGTCTCTAATACTTTTGATCTATCGTTCACAGCCAATGCCACCAAGAATACTACTCTATTGAAAAAGAGAAGTTGTTAATGGGTAGTCAAACTGTAAAGACAGAATTGATGAGCCCAGACCCAACCACAGAACCACAAAGAGTTATTGCACCACAATCGTCTATAGTAAGTATTAGTAGTAACTATTTTTTTTTAGATAGCTTCGCTTAGAATAAATAACTAAGTATTAGTTTAGTTATTCAAGTAATTATATGGCTCTAAAAAGGAAATGCAAAGGAGTATATATGTAAATAGATTAAAAAAACAGTGGCGCTACAACCTCTTTAAGTCTTGGCCTCAGATTTCTGAATCCATTTCATGATCAATAAGAATTCAAGTTTTAATAGATTAATAAGTAAATATTTCCACGTTTGTTACGCTTCTGACTATACTCCTATTTTGTTAATATAAACCATTGCATTTAGATGATCTATGTATTACATAATGACATATATCGTTTTAATTATTTTGACGTTTGCATGTTGATTGTGCTTGTAAATTCATCAATCTTATGTACCTCTTTCATTGCCAATAAACAATTTAATACATTATTTTAATTAAATGTTATTAATAATTTTTTTGTATACTTTTAATAAACAGATTTGAAGTCTCCACCAGTAATAATCAGTGTCATATATCCAATGTCATTATATTTGGGTTTCAACTGTATTTCAGTTAGCCAGCCGCCTTCAATGGTTAAATTCTCCAGAGAAACCAAAAACCCAAGACGCAATAATGCAAACGGATCCCTTAACTGATGATGAAAGTCCCGGCAAATATGAATCACCCAAATATGTGTATCCAGACGACTATTTAAAAAACAAAGAGTATTTACCACAGACAACAGAGGAATATAATAAAGAAGCGGAAAAATATGCGTTGGAGAGAAAGAGCAGTACGTTTGACAGTTTTCAGAAAACTGTAGATTTTTCAAAAGAGAAAAATGAGGAAAATTTTGGGAAAGATGTCTATCAGAAGATGGATTATGACCTTTATTATCAAGATAGCGCTGAGATGTTGAGGAATCAACAACAAAATATACAGATGTTACAGGAACAACATAGGTGAGTTTCTTGTCTGGATCAAAATTTGAAACATGGGTGATATTAAAAAACCGTGAATTTTTTCATACGGAAGGCAAGCTTAGCGTTAAGATTCGTTTCGAAATCTTACTCTTATAGTACTATCAAAATAAAAATTAATCTTATCTAGATATACTTTACGACGACAAAATGACAAATAGAATTATTTTTAGATCGAATATCGAATAAAAATGTTACATCATCTCAAATAAAACAATTTTATAGTATATATTATAGTGTATATATATTTTATATATTTTGACTAGTTGTGCGCCTCGGTAGCATCGTTGGTGTTATAATAGCTTTTGTTAGTTGACCATGATGACCCATGGGGTTAAATAAAAAAAATATTGACTAAAAAATGTTTATATACTGTAGCTAAGTAACTTACATATTCACATATTGTAAAAAAAAAACAAAAATGAGACGGGCCGTTTCGGACTCCTGCACCACATGTATAGGATACAGGTTATAGAACACTCGTATTTTTTTACAGCCAGGAATTTCTATTTAAATATATATTTTATATAATCTCATTCGGTAATATTCTAATTATGAAATATTAGAATATTACCGCATATATTGGCATATTTTATTTACATACTTCTTTAAGAAAATTAAAATAGTAGTTTATGCAACTGTCATTTAATACCTAATTATGTATATGCATTTGCATACACTACTTTGTTTAAATATTTATTTAAATGTTCAGCTGAAAATGTCTTGGCTTTCTTCCCTTTATAAACTACACTCATGTTTTAATACCCGCTATTATATGACAGTTACATAAACAATAGTTTATAGTCTCTGGCTAATTTAATAATGGATGTTTGACATACATGACAATTTTTTTTTTCAGAATGAATGAAAATCAGAATTTCTTCGACGAGAATCATATAAAGCAAGAAGTGGAGGTCTATGCAGAGGAAGACAAATTCTTTGAAGGCAAGGAGAGAGCTGGTAAGTATGGCAAAATAATTTAATAACACATTCTTCTTTAATAGACTTTCTATGTGCGCATTTAACATTTGCACGAACAGTAAAGGAAAACATCGTGAGGAAACTTGCCTTGGACCCAAAAAGTCGACGCCGTGTGTCAGTCACAGAAGGCTGACCACTTACTTGCCTATTAGATTGACAAATCATCATAAAACAGATACAGAAATCTGAGGCTTAGACCTAAAAAGGATGTGCGCCACTGATTTAGTTTTATTTTCTAATATATTTTTATTGCCTCTTTTCTAAAGGTGGGAACTGACCAAAGTTACGAGGTGTAATGTAGCATTCGCATCGAGCATGTTACGCATCGAGCATGTTACGCTGTGTTTTAAAATCGGCGTAACATGCTCTTCAAAACTCTGTGCTCCGCTTTCGCCGCCAGTGTTCACGAGACCGACATTTGGTATCTTTGATTCTACTTAATTATTGTTTCATCCAAATTAAGAAGAAGAAGAAAAAATGTAACTGGACATCAAACTTATTTAAAAACACAGGCGTATGAGGTGGTTTGTTATTGATTGCAATATTAAAAAACCAAATGATTACTGGACAGTATAAAAACTTTTACGCATGTGTCAATTTTGAAGAACTGTTGAATTTAATTGGACCAAAAGTACGTAAGAAAGACAAAATTTATATAGAAAATCATAATCATGATGACTCGCGACGTGCGACGCGTACTGACTGAACCGCGTAACAGTCAAAAGATTCGCCAAAAAACCGACAGCCGGGTGGAGCACTCAAAGCGAGCAACGAGCGGCTCGTCGCTCGCTGGTTTCCCCGTAACACGACGTACTGACTGTTCATCGTACGCGTCGCATCGCGAGTGATCATGATTATGATTTTCTATAAACTGTGTCTTTTAAGTACTTTTGGTCCAATTAAATTCTAATTCTTCAAAATGAGACATGGTACAAAGTTTTACACTTCCAGTAATCATTGGTTTTTTAAATATTTGATCATAACAAACCACCTCATACCTGTGTTTTTAAATAAGTTTGATGTCCAGCATTTTTCTTCTTCTTCTTAATTTGATAAACAAATTAAATAGAATGATCTTTCATTCTATTTACTTATGTTTATTATATAGTCCTCCTGTTGGATTGGAAGGGGGGGGTTGTGAAAGGCATGTTACGTTTTAGAACGCGTAACTGCTTGGTAACACGCTCGATGCGAATGCTACATTACACCTTGTAACTTTGGTCAGTTCCCACCTTAAGACATTATTGACATTACGATCTTACTATTTATTTTAAAAAAAGAATACAGAATTTTATGTGACGGTGGAACACAAATCATAATTTTTCATCCGAAGCGAAGATATTCATTACATTTTATAATACTTAAAAACAAACTTCTAGAATTAAATACATAGACAGATCTAACTAAGCGAAACTAATAAGTAGTTTAGATCTTGTGCCTACATGATTAATATAAATGCACAAATATTTTAATATAAGTGAGTATTGTACCAACACTCGTATTAAATATTCGTGTCCTGAAGAGCCTCGTTTCTTTACAATAATCAGTACCTAAAAGGACCAATACCAAAAAATAAGGTACAATCTAACCTAATCTATTATAAAGATATTTAACATATGAAAGTGTCCAATAACACTACTTACAGTCTCTATTGATACTGACGACACTCTTTTCATGTGTTCTACTTTTCCATTTTACACTGTTAAGCATTTAAGGGTAACGTGCAATAACGCTCTTCATTATTTGAAACGGTTTTTTTTTTATATATCTTCTCACCAGCTGTGCCGAAATTAATTTTCTAATATTTTTTAGAAGACCCATTATACGAGAATCACAGCATTATGCAACAGACAGAAGAGGAGGTCAAACAGGAACCGGAAAATAGTGATAACAACGGTGAGTATTTATATAGTAAGGGGCATGGGACAGGATGGGTGTTTAATTTAAAATTATTATTAGGAGTATAAGTTTGGAATGTAATTTTATTTCATGGATATTCGAGTTATCACAGCGAAAATGTAGTTTTTTTAATGAAAACAATTGAATTAAGATTTTATTTTATTTTCGAAAGATCTCTAGAGTACTTCTGCAAAAGACCAACTTTGTTAATAATTTGGTGATGGACTCGAATTATTGTTTATTTTATTTAATTTATTTCTAATATTATAAAAATAATAACCATAAAATTATTAACTTACTTTTAAATATCAAGTGTTTTCTTTGTCCGCTATCCAGCTAAGCTTATGCCTTTGGAATGAACCGCCTTCTCTTATTTATATTTATTAACTACCTAATTCCACATACAACCGACTTATAATTTTTTAGTGTTGTTTAGTTCAAAAATCGAATGCCTTTAAACCATTTTTTGACCTGACATTGACAACCCGGTTTGGGAAAGTTGAGAAGTAACAAAATAACGACAACATTAAATATAGTTATAGAAACTAAAGTACACTTTTTTAAATTTCAGGCAGTGAAACTGTAATGCAGTCGCAACAATTTTTCAACACACATGTTCAGATACCAGGTATTTTAAAATACATATTATTAATTTAAGAAAATACTCTTTTACCGGTTTAAAACTCAAGTAGATCAGCCTTTTGCGCCCGATTTTATGGATCCTTTTCCGTATGAGCAAATGTTATCATATTGTAAGAAAAGTGTGGTGCACCGGGGTTGGAACGCACGATCTTTGGGTTTAGAATTGCTTATTGCTCAGGCAAACACCCAAGCAAAACTATAAGTAGATATTTACTCATTTTAAGGAGAATCTACCTTTTCTCTTTATTATCTTCTGAAAAGCCGCAAAAAAAATAATACATATTTCTAGATCCATTGTGCATAAGTCGACCAGGGCCTGAGTTGTTGATCGCGAAGCAGAACGCTTTAGCTGCGCATGCACAGTTATGTGAGTATTATTGATTCCTTTCTATGGAAAAAACAAAGGAGTTTTTGTTTTATTAATTTTATTATTAAGTTGGAAATCGAATTAATGTAAATCAAAATAAATATTTTATTCATTAATGTCTTTCTTGATCAGGGAGAAAAATCTTATAACCTTTCCATGTATGTAGTTCAGATGAAATCGGCTTAAACATGTTTTCTGTAATTCTTATGGCACGTGTCCTTACCCTATTTTGTAATTTTTAAATTACGAACAATCAAAATACACAGAATGTGAAAATTAAAAAAAAAAAACACGGCAAAAGTTTGTATAAGCAAGAAGTTACGATTATTTTTGCTTAGACCTTTGGCAATTTAAAATGTGTTATGCAGTGTCGAACTATTATTTTCACTTTGTAGGGCAAAACACAAAGAAGCGACCATTCTTCTACAGTGACAACAATCAGTGTACCACTACACCACTAATGCATCGGTATGAGGTAAAAAAATCTTATTAGATAAATGTTACCGCAAATTGCTAATGCGCCGGGCCACCATTTGCAAAATGATAGATTAAAAAAAATAGTGATGAAATGTAATAAAACTAAGTAAATCTCATAATTAGTCATTTTATAAAAACACAATATTTAAGAATGTTTTAATAGAATTTTGTTGTTTAATAAAAATATTATTTGATAAGGTTCCACATTAGTAATTCGCGGATTATAAGCAACTCAGATTCAGAGACAAGTTTTAGTGCGACGTACTTTGTGAAAATCATTTGACAGAAGAATAATTGGCGCGCTTTTTAGTTTTAAACCCAATAAAGAAAAACTGTCGGAACAATTCTTAGCGAAGTAATAGTTATTGATTTCTCAACTTAAGGAAATACTTATATCATAGAAATTGTTTGTTTACGTAAAATTTTAATCAATCATTAAAGTTTTAGCGCCGGTGCTATGAAACTCCCTTTACTTGACTTCAGTTTTTGTACCGCACGAGGCTGTGACATCAGCGCTACAGATCGAAAAACGTTGTAGTAGTATTGGAATTTACACAGTACCGGCGCAGTTTAGAACTTTTTGTAAAGAAAAAAGTAATTTTAATATTTCTATTTTCCAGGATTTATCGCGAATCCTTCAGTGAAAGTCATTCCTGGTAACTTGTCTGACTGATTTGGTTTAATTTGTTTTTCATTTTCTGAAATTGTACAACATTCCACCATTTTTAAATATACATAACTATTTGGCTTTATTCTTTGGACAAATTTTTAAACGTGTTATACAGTGACAACTTTAATTTCCGGGTCAGTTATGTTTTTGGTATTTTTTATTTAAAGCCAATCTTGTCAGACTTCAATCTCTTAAGTTTTTTGTGTGATATACATAGATGATAGTTTATTGTAATTTACTGTATGGGGATCAATTTTTATACAAGGACGTAGCTATGATGTTAATATCAAAAATCTATACATCTTTTACGTAAAATTTCATCATCGAGATAAAAATAATATTACAACATTTGAAAATATTTTTTGTTTGTCGTTGCTACGTCCTAAAAAAATATTTTTATTTAACCAGTATACTAAGACATCTTTATTTTATAAAAAAAGTAATAATTTGTACTTTGCATTTTCTACTGTAGACATTGACAGATGTCAATGTCACCTCTTGAAGGCCTAGCGAATCTGTCAAGGGAGAACCAAAGTAAGTTGTTAGAAAGGCCATAAACTACAGAGTCTCCCTAGCAGCTTATCATTATGGTGCCATTTTTTATTTACATGAACCATAATAAGTCTTGTTTTAAGATATGAAATGGAACTTCTTTAAAAAATTCACACAACTTGATGTTCTTTTAGTAAACAAAAATGGTCTGAGAGCTGAAATATAGAAGCAATAATATGCCGGAATTCGATTTTACGTATTATTCTCTAAAGGAATGTAATATTAGTGTAACGAATTAGAACATTTTCTTACTTTAAAAATAATAAAATTGTGATATAAACAGGAGACACAGAGTTTTTGAAAAGTTTTATCATTCAAGGCAATTTTAATAAATAGTTACCAGTTAGATTCTTATTGTATTTTATATGCTGGCATCATTTTTGACTTAGCATTTTTTCGGCAGTGTGCGATGGCAGTATTTATAGCTTTGTTTACAAAAAATGCTGTATCTTAAATGATGCGTCTTTTGGAAGAGTACACCTGGGTGGTGATATATCGAATTTAAGAATAATGTATAAATTTAGATTAAGTATTGTCACAAGAAAGAACTAAATTTTTTAAATCTTGCCAAAGTTTTAGGCCACATGTAAATATGAAAAATTAATATATTTAAGTTATTTTTTTTGGCGTATTTGGAGTTGATATTTTATTTTTTTGGTGCTGTTATTTTATATATTTTAGAAACGAGTACAATTGTGAACGCACATATTTTTCTAGGTTATTTGTTTTTTTATTTTATTTTTATTTTTATTGAAAGTTCTATCAATGACAATGATGCGATGCAGGCATAATATCTTATTGTATTTTTAGAAGATTAAAATCAGTTATCGTAGTTTGGCGTTGTAAGAGATTTTTTAAAATCAATTTCATCAAATTATCTTGACTTGTGTACTAATCGTCAAAAATATAGATTTTACATTATTGTATAATCTATATAAACAATTTTGAATACGGAAAAGATAAAATATATATTCAGTATGAAAAATCGATGTTTAAAAATCCACAGGCCAAAGCTAACGAATTTTACATTATGAATGATGTAAAAAATTTGATAATTTGCTTGCGTCGTATGGGAACTAAATTTTATTTTTTTTGTTATAATTTATTATTTGGTAGCTTATAGAGTAAAATTCTGTTCATATATACTCTGGATTTACTGATTGTATTTATATTAAAGGATATTTTGCAAATTATCTGTGAATATTTGTAAAGATAAAGTTACCAGCTGTAAATTTTTAATGAAACATTCTGGATTGGACACCTTCATATTTCCAACTTACGATTTTTAAAATAATGTATAACTAATTAAAATTGATGTATAAACTTTATACACATTCTTAATTAATTATTTTGTTTTATTAAATAATTCAAAAGACTATTTGTAGGCGCGAACTGCAAATTCGGTGTTCCAATCGCTTATTGGAATTGGTAATTTATTTGACATTTATCTTTAGTACAGTTTTCCATAGTTTTGTCAATTGTCAATGCTCTCAGTCTCTGGTAGCGTAGAGTTTCTGTTTTCTATGAATAGTATTCGAAACAACGTTTGTGTTGTTTAGTATGAGTCAACGAAATGTACTCATCGATTTTACGTAATGTTAAGGGTGCTGAAAACAGACTTTGTTGAACTTTATGCTATTTACCCGGACACAAATACGTAGAATCATTTAATTTTAAGTTGGTTATATGAAGAGTACAATATATATCAAAGAAAGTTATTTTATGAACGTGTAGACTGTAGTTTAAGATAGTTAAGATGTTACGCGCTAGAATTTTTTGTTTACATATTTTTTACGTCAGTGGCCATTTGAAATAAATAATTTGAAAATGTTTTTGTTTTATTTATTTTTATACCAGTCAGGAGAATAAACAATTTGGAACATCGGGGCCCAAGGTATTGTGGTCGTCTGATCGTAATATTAATTGAATTTGTATGGTTATAATGTGGTAAGAAATTTGATATCTCTAACATTAATTACGACGATTTAAACAATCGTATTAATTCGAGGAAACAAATAACAAAAATATTCCAGTGTATGATAATAATAATAAATTTAAAATAATATTCTGTCATCGGCATATTTAGAATGTATTTTTAAGGCAAGGTCACTACAACAAGTAAACAAAATCACAGATCTTTAATTATATTGCAATTTCAATATGTTACGTCATGTGTTGAGGTAGCATAAAAAGGTACTTACGTAAGTACATAATAATATTTACATATGTTGCGGATGTACTGAGATTTACTTAAACCATAGTGTCGCCTCGTAGCTAAGTGTAAAAGTAAATTTAACTAGTTCTCGTTTGAAATTTGCATTCTCAATAATCATTACTTTTAAAATCATACATGCAAAAGTGAATTTGTTATGCATAAATTGGTTTTAGTACTGCGGCACGACGGCAAGGGCGAACATGACAAATGACGCTCCGTAGTACCGTCAAAATTGACTTGATAAAATAAGCTTTTACTGTGTAACTAGACTTCTTTTTTTTATTGTTGGGAAATATTACAGACCCCCGCGCCGGGGCAACTTTTAAAAGTGACACGAGGACTGTGGGGGTATTAGTAGGTAGACGCAATGGACCCCTACCCACTAACACCCAACAGCCATCTGCTCGCTATGGACGGGAGGCACGGTTACAGTTTCCCTTAATCCGTGTCGTAAGAAATGTTGAAATGCCAACCACTTGCAGCTTCCATCCTCGGCCTAGGATATACATACATCCCAAACATCATAGTCTATTTTCTTTGGTAGCATTCCCACTGCTTGCCTTAGAAATTCGACCGTGCCCTCCATGTACGGTTTAAGCACTCGCCCGGTACCGCACAACGCTCCCAAAGGCAGAATACAAATTTAAATAGAGATAAACTTGCGCACCGACCGGGAATCGAACCTGATACCCCTCGCCAAGCGGTGACTTAATAAGACCGCTAGGCTATGAGGCCCTTACTGTGTGACTCACCTAACCTGCTGCTTTTGGTTTAGTACGTAAAATAAAACTACTTTATCTATACTAATATTATAAAGAAGTAAAGTTTGAGTGGTCTCAGAACCTGCACAGATTTTAAATAGATTTTTACCAATAGAAAAAATGAAGACGTTTTTGCTGTCGGTTTTGCAAAGTAAATCGAAGATAAAACGGTCGAACGATAGATTTCTTACAAATGCTACCTTCGACAAGATACTCACAATAGTTCCATCTACGTCGCACGAACACGGATTACCTGCATATTTCGTCAATGTTATGGGTTTTATCTAACTATGACTCTAATTATGAGGATATTGATATTTTCCACCTCACCAAAGAGGATTTGAGTTTTGCTCTATTTTATAATATACATATTATAAAATAAAACAAAACTTACCTGTAAGATTACTAATAAATAGGTAATACCTTAACGATGAGAGATATATAATTGAGTTGTAGAGAAATAATGCTTTTTGTAACCAGTTGCAGCATATGTCTAAATTTTACATTATATTTAAAAAAATCTTCCGCCGCCTCTATCAGTTGTTTGCGATAAACGAAAAGCCATCAATATCTAGGATAATTCATAAGTTTAGGTATATAAGTTTGCAAGGTTTACGGGTTACAGTAGCCCATGCGAAGCCGAGGGCGAGGTTTAATAAACGCGAATGTATAACATTTACATAACTCGATGTTTCCAGTGATTTCGTGAATCGTCAACGAGAAAGTTATTACAATTATTTAGGCATGTAAGTTTTATATGGGATTTCATTTAGACAGTTTTAGCTGCACAGAGTGTTTCTAAGCTCTTTATTTTAATATGTTTAATAATGAAAGGCTTATACGAAGTTTTAGGGCAGATAATCTGCCTTAATGTTTTTTAAAGAATTTTATTAACGATATATGATTGTTAGTTTGCAACTGGACATCTTTTCTATATGTGTTCAGTCGTGAGAATCGCGGTACAATTCCATGATTAATTTAACTACAAGTCATACGAAAAATATTTTAATTTAAGTTTATTGACGACATTTTACGCTAACGTTTTAATAATAACGCGGGCTAAGGTTAGTAACCTATTACGTATTGCTTTGAATTGGTTGAACTTTGGCGTCGAATTATTTTAAAATTCAAATGTAACTGTAATCAAGGGTGGATACAGTATTACTTGTCATTTGTTTTGTGAGAGACGTGGGTTTCAGTGAAAAAACAGGTAAGTATTTCTAAAATATTAGACATATACATAACATTTATTACTATCGAAACACACACTCAGAAACACACAAAATAATAATAATAAAAAGAATAAAAATATATTTTTTTCATTTAAAGAACTAGGCACGTTTTAAGTGTGTAATGCGTGTGTGTTGTGGTTGTACCTGGCCCTGGCTCAGCATTATGCTGAGGAGCAGACTGTTCCACAGCGCTGGTCATTCTACCAGAGACCACAACAGCTAGTTGGCGGAAAAAGAATGTGATAATAATAATACTTAGTAGAAAAAATAGTAAACGTATAAATTTGCAGTGTAAGTAAAGAAGTCTTGTGTAAAAGGATATAGTGAGTAAAAAAAATTTAAAAATAAAGATTACATATATTTTATCTTTCCGCACATCTATATTATGTGCAGTATCCTCATGTGATGAGAAGCATAATATAATCGTTGCTTAAATCATTTCGTAAAAAACCTTTATTTAAAAGAATGACAGAGTTTATTGCCAGTTCTTCTCGTCCGCTGTGTGGCCTTGATTTGAGAACTGGCAGTAAATGATTTAAGTGTATATTAAGGTACATGCATAAATCATATTTCGATTTGATATCAGCATAATATAATTCAATTAATTCGGTTGTAATCGATAGAAACTACTGCTGAAGTATTTGCCTTTTATTATCACTTGTGACTGCAATTTTAACGCCGCTCAAATAAAGTGTAAAAATTCAGTTGATTTTAAGCCGGAGATTGTACGAAAAACTATTACAACTACTATGATGACTTCCTTCATTATTTGGACTTGTATTGAATGTTAGTATTACGCGATGCCAAGAAGCGCTCTGTCTAATAAAAGAACGTAAATAAAATTGGATACAGAAGCAATATTGAAGTAGGAATTTGCAAATTGAATTTTTACAGTTCATGTATAACAAATGTATTTATTCGAGAAGAATTCCGCTATCGGCATTCTTAAGCGAATAGGTTTTTTAAATAGTAAATCATTAAAAATTAAATTTTTAGTTGGATGTGTACCTAATACATATGTTTTGGTACACTTGGATCGTCGTTTCTTATAAAAACTCCCGTCCGTCTTCCCCGTTTAATATCTGTTCATTTAAGCGGTGGTTAAAAAACCATCTCCTAGACAGCCGTGCCCACTTTAGCATCAGGTGGGAATGTGGCCATACGTATGTACAGTTCTGTATAAAAAAAGTGCGTGCGTACAAAGTACACATGTCAGAGGTAAAACTTCTTTGGCAAAGTAATTTTTAAGTCTTGTTCATATTTATACAACCGAGACTTTTCCGAGACTTAGAGGGAGGTAAAAAGGAAGATATGTTAAGAATTTAATTGTTATTGAAATATTGTCGAAAATTTATACAAATAATAAATTTAAATTTTTAAATTTATCTCTTCAATAATAAAAACACGTGGTGTTTTATTTACAATTCGTCATTTGAGATTTCTAGATAGAGAGATAAATTATTTTGCATATATATGAAATACTAATATTTATTAAATTCTCTTTACGAAATTTTAATTTTAAAAATAGAATTTATATAATTCACCCTTCTCACTCTCTCACTTGCTCTCTCCCTTTTCTGACAAAAACGCTGCACATCTTCGTGACGTTCCGTAAAAATTTTACCCTAAAGAAGTTTCACTTCAAAAACCTTTGTGGTATTTATAATTTTAGTTATTGTATAACTAAGCAATTGGGGGCCTCATAGCCTAGCGGTCTTATTAAGTGGCAACTAGGTGAGGGGTACCGGGTTTGATTCCCGGTTCGAGGGCAAGTTTTAATTTAATTTAAATTTGTTCTCGGCCTTTGGGAGGGTTGTGCGGTACCGGGCGAGTGCTTAAAACCGTACATGGAGGACGCGGTCGAATTTCTAAGGCAAAGCACGAATTATAAAAATCTTATATACTTGACGCTGGCTAATGCACAAACCGTGCCAGAGCCATTAAAAAAAAAGAACTAAGCAACAAATAATAATCTAATCAAAGTAGCGTTCAAGTTAGCTTCAGGAGCCGAACATCAAGTAAAAAGATATTTTTATATTTCCTGTTTAGTTTCCTTACAGGAAATGTAAAAATAAATACCTATCTCAATAGACAGAGAGACCCCAACGTCTTTTGACTATAGGCTATAGACTTGAGTCGCTGAAGTTGTAACAAATTACTTATTAATGACATACATTATTATCGAAATTATAAAATTTACTTAAGTATACATAAAAGACAATAGATTGAACTTATTTAACCTAAATTGAATTGCAAAATTATTTAAATTTTCTTTGCACCAAAGGCGTTTTCGTTTTAATCAAAGAGGTAGAATAAAAATACAGATTACTAATGTGTATTTGGAAATAAATAATAATTTAAATTTTTGAATATGATAACAAATTATGTCTCTGTGCTCTTCATACGCGCTTTAAGACAATGAGATAAAGAGCATTTTGCAGTGACAGTGCCCGTACTCAGAATGAAACCCATAAAGAAGTTCATAATTGGCAGAATTCAATATTGCCTCTTTAGTGTTAGCAATATTTGAATGTCGATGAAACTGACAGGTGTCAAGTTATGGATCATAGATTATATATGATAATCATAGATAGAAATTAAAACTGATGTATGTAGTGACACGTACAATATGTGCCTACGAATCACTACGATGACGTCATACCCTGACAAGCGCTGTCGAAGTTATGCCAGTGAGGGGTTAGACTGGTCGAGGATCCTACCTTTAGGTTTGCGAAACTGTTAATCTTCCACGTCATGTTCATAAGTGGAATGTCGTAACTATACCATCTGGGTCCCGTGGCAAATTCTTTTGATGGAGCCGTATCAGTAAAAATCGTCACGTCAATTACACGGTGTATATGTCCGAGTAATGGCCATAGGCCTCCTCTCTTAGGCGAGAGGGAATAAGGCGGTGCGTGTATCAAGCCAAGGAAGGTAAATACTAGTTACCTGCCTATTTTAAATCATGTGGACAATCAAATACTTATGAAAATAGGTCATAAAAAGGATATACAAGTGTGAAAATGACACGAGAGGTTAATGCGCAGCGCTAACCAGATCTAACTTAACTTAAGCCCGCTATAACGCAGCACACAACTCACGAGGGGACTTGTATTGAATAAATTGCATGGGTCCGCCACGCATTCACGAAATTACAATGTAAATATATAAATAGCAAGTAGGAAAAAATATTATTGTTTTCTTTTTATTTGATATGTTCGTAAAACAATAAATAAATATCTAAATAAAATAATAGTGACTAATTAACAATGCAAGGTTGCTAAAAAGACTCAGCGAAAGGTTGAATGAAATGAAGTTACTGAAAATGTCCGCCGAGTCATTTTTAATCACAGCTTTATTGTAGAAACAATCTGTTAACGGGACCATTAAACGACCAACGATACATTAATAACAACAATAAACTTATCCAATAAGCTTTCCAATTATCGGAGTATATTTTATGTTTTTTTTCAGTCTGTTCTAATAGTTAAGTAATTTCTTTGTGTGTTATAAAATACTGAATAAATTGTTATTAACATTAAACTTCCTTAACATTAAACTTGGCCTAAGGCCACCAACGGAGCGCATAACGTTTCTAGATCACGTACGCGGAGCCACGAAAGCGTCGTTTGAAGTAGTGTAGTACCAATCAGTGGTGATTTTACAAATTTTCAAGGTATAGGCTGTGTTTTATGCCGCCCGTGCCTCTACAATTGTCATTTCCAAGATTATTTTTACAATCCAACAATTTCGTTTAAATTGCACGGAAAATAATGTTATTGAAAGTTTGCAGCCTCCAACCATTAGTAGGACTAACATGTATATATTAGGTCCTTACATATGAAATTGGCGTATTTCGTACTGGCCACTTTAATCACGATGTTCTCCTCTTTGGTAAGGAATTCCAAATTCAAATTTGTACAGCTATTTATTTGTTTTTTTCTTCTGTTTTTTTCTGTTCACTCATTTTACAAAATGGAAAACTTAAAGTATCGCATTATTTACGAGTACGAGTTCCGCCGTGGCACTAGTGCTGCGGAAACGACTCGAAGGGTGAATGATGTGTGTGGCGGTCATGTTGCAAAAGAAAACACAGTTCGTTTTTGGTTCCAACGATTTCGTTCTGGAAATTTCGACCAGCAGAACAAGCCCCGTAGTCGGCCTGAGACCCAAGTTGATAATGAAGTATTGAAGGCTATTGTGGAAGCGGATCCATCGCAAACCACGTCCGAGTTAGCTGCAGGCTGCGGTGTTAGTGATAAAACTGTTTTAATTCACTTGAAGCAAATTGGGAAGATTAAAAGCTTGAAAGATGGGTACCTCACGAATTGACTGAAGCAAACCGGCAAACGCGCGTCGACTGCTGCGTTACATTACTGAACCGGCACAATAATGAAGGTATTTTAAACCGAATCATTACCTGTGATGAAAAATGGATTCTTTACGATAATCGGAAGCGCTCAGCGCAAGGGTTGGATCCTGGCCAGCCAGCCAAATCCTGCCCCAAGCGAAAATTAACCCCAAAAAAGTTACTTGGAAGCGTTTGGTGGACTAGTGCCGGTATTGTTAATTGCAGTTTTCTCAAATCTGGCCAGACTATTACGGCTGATGTCTATTGTCAGCAATTGCAAACCATGATGGAAAAGCTAGCGGCTAAACAACCTAGGCTGGTCAATCGCTCCACGCCACTGCTACTTCACGACAACGCTAGACCACACACTGTACAACAGACGGCTACCAAATTAGAAGAGCTTCAATTGCAATGTATAAGACATCCTCCGTACTCTCCGGACCTTGCTCTAACAGAATGCCATTTTTTCGAAATCTGGACAACTTCTTGCAAGGGAAAAAATTTAACTCTGATGGGGCAGTCCAAATCACCTTCACATATTTTATTGACTCCCGTCCGACTGGTTTTTTTTAGTAAAGGGATCAATGAACTACCTATGAGATTGCAAAAGTGCATAGAAAACAATGGTTCATACTTTGATTAATTAAATATATTATATTTAAAAATATTCGACTTTTTGTTCCTCCCATACAAAACGCCAATTTCATATGTAAGGACCTAATATATTAACACTACCTGTTTAATTTTTTTTTTGTTTACCTTTCGTTTAATTTTTTTTCGCTTTGACTTGTATTCAAATAGCTGAGCTATTAATTTTAGCCTTTGCTTAGAATGCGATTTCCTTTCCTTCACGGGCAATCGGTGACATTTTTCAAGATTACTGTTAATCTTCTTCAGAGACTGAACTCTACTTTTTGTTGTTGCCTCTGTGGCGTCCTCGTCGTCATTGGTAGCTGAAATAAAACATCAATAAAAATTACTAAGAATTAAATTATGTATTAAAAATGTACTTACCAACTTCTACGTATAGACCGTGTCTATTGTTCTCCGCGGCAGGCGGGGGCGAGGCACGCGCATTCCACAGCGCGCTCCGCCACCAGTACGGCCCACGATTTCTTAAGCGACACACGTGCAACTCGCTGCCGACGCCACGGTTTATTTTTACGAAAATATATACATCGTTGAGATCACATAAGTTTTATTATTTATATAGTGTTTATACGACAACGCGAACACTATACTGGTGACCCCGACGTGATAAGAGTAAGAAAAAACTACACGCCACGCGGTCTTAGCACTTTTGCCATGCAAGACGAAAACGGTGGGGACACGGACAATATGGAAAAAGGTGCACATGAAATTTTCAAAGTTGGAATTAAAATACCACCATTTTTACCGAATAGACCTGCACTCTGGTTTGCTCAACTGGAAGGCCAATTTTGTTTGGCGGGGATAACGTCAGACACGACTAAATTTTATAACGCGACTAGCCAGCTGGACCCACAGTTCGCTATTGAAGTTGCGGATATTATAGAAAGTCCTCCCAAAGACAACAAATACCAAACCCTCAAAGCGGAGCTAATAAGGCGATTAAGTAAACCGCGCGAAGAAGAAATTAGGCAATTTTTAGACAATCAAGAACTCGGCACTAGAAAGCCTTCACAATTTCTTCGTCACCTACAACATTTGGCCGGACCACAGGTACCAGACGAATTTATTAGATCAGCATGGCACAATAGGTTACCCAATAACATTCAACCTATCATTGCATCGCATATGGATATGCCGCTAGAGAAACTTGCAGAGTTGGCTGACAAAATTATAGCCATCGCAGCCCCAACCCCACCAAATGTTTACGCCGCTACATCGTCCTCAGCTAACCAACATGCTGGAAATCCTCCAGACCACTACCTCACCGTTTTAGAAAGCTTGGCCAGGCAAGTTAACGAATTAACCAAGCAAGTTGCTTTCCTGAGCATGAATAATAGCCGATCAAGCAGATCACCACAACGTAGGTATAACAGATCAAGATCTCACTCACGCTCCACCCAAAGATGGAAGGAAAACAAAATGAATAGCGTGTGTTACTACCACAGAAAATTCGGTGAAAACGCCATAAAATGTCTCACGCCCTGTTCCTACAAGACTTTAAACGCGAACGGCAGCCTGTAGTGGCGGCTAACGACTGCCTAACGCATACTCCTAATGACCGCCTCTTCATCGTCGAAAAGAAAACTAAACTGAAGTACTTGATAGACACGGGATCTGACGTTTGCGTTTTTCCTAAGTCGGCGACCAGAGACCAGCGTCATAAAACTAAATATGAGTTATACGCTGCCAACAACACTATCATAGCTACGTATGGCTACATATCCTTACACCTGGACCTCGGACTTCGCCGGGACTTCACCTGGAGATTCGTAGTTGCGGACGTCACACGACCCATCATTGGTGTTGACTTCTTGGGCCACTACAACCTATTAGTGGACTGTCGTCGTCACCGCCTCATCGACGGCCTCACAAGTTTGTCCGTCAACGCGCCACGCTGCGCCAACATTGCTGTGGAAACGGTGACCATCAAAACAGTTGCTGGAAACTCCGACTTTCACGACTTACTTCGCAACTACCCAGATGTAACGAAACCTACTGGAAAGCCAAAAGAAACCAAGCACCAAACGAAGCATCATATACGTACTACCCCTGGTCCACCAGTCGCAGCTCGTCCCAGACGTTTAGCCCCAGATAGACTGCTTATTGCGAAAAAAGAGTTTGAAGAGATGTACGCAAATGGAACAGCTCGTAGATCAGAGAGCCCATGGTCGTCCCCCTTACATTTAGCCAAAAAGAAGGACGACGGTTGGAGACCATGCGGCGACTATAGAGCACTTAATGCCAGAACCATCCCTGATCGATATCCAATAAGACAGATTAATGACTTTGTTTACCAGCTGTCTGGAGCTAAAATATTTTCAAAGATTGACCTGATTAAGGCCTACAATCAGATACCTGTCGCGAATGAGGACATACCTAAAACAGCCGTAACGACACCATTCGGACTGTTCGAATTTCCGTATATGACCTTTGGTTTAAGAAACGCTGCTCAAACCTTCCAAAGATTCATCGATGAAGTTCTTCAAGGCCTGGAATTTACATATGGGTATATTGACGACATCCTAGCATTCTCGAAGACCAGAGAACACCATCTTCAGCACCTTAAAACTGTCTTCGAACGACTTAACCAGTATGGCATCTTAATAAACACCTCTAAGTCCATATTCGGCATTAACGAAGTAACTTTCCTCGGCTACAGCGTCTCGACTGAAGGCATACGCCCCCTCAAAGAGAAAGTGGAAGCAATTACCAACTACCCACAGCCGAAAACAGCAAAACAACTCCGACGGTTCCTGGGAATGATAAACTACTACCGGAAATTCATCCCTGATGCAGCAAAGATACAGGCTCCTCTGAACGATGCCCTAACAGGTAACATCAAAGGAAATGCACCTATCGATATGACTAACCTTGTAACAGCTTTCAATCAGTGCAAGCGCAACCTATCTCAAGCCACTCTTCTTGTCCACCCTGAAATCAACCTGGATCTAGCCTTATTCACAGATGCTTCAGACGACTCCATCGGCGCTGTCTTGCAACAAAAACGAAAAGGCAACTGGGAACCCTTGGGATTTTTCTCTCGTAAACTGACGACATCGCAAAAAAAATATAGTCCATACGATAGGGAGCTACTGGCCATATACGAAGGTATCAAACACTTTAAATATATGTTGGAAGCAAGAAACTTTTGCATTTACACCGACCACAAGCCCATCACCTACGCCTTCACAACAAACAGAAGCCAGTGCTCTCCAAGACAATTCCGCTATCTTGACTATATATCTCAATTCACCACCGATCTTAAATACATCCCCGGTAAAGACAACATCGTCGCTGACGCCCTATCACGTGTAGAAGAGATTGTCACTATAAATTACGACGCACTTGCAAGAGATCAGGCTCAAGACCCTGAATTGCAAGCTTTGCTAACCAAAAACACAGCACTACAACTGAAACAGATTGCTGAAAACCAGCTGTACTGCGATTTTTCCACCAAATCGCCTAGACCGTACATAACACCTGCCTATCGCAAACGCGTTTTTGAAACCATACATCAACTCAGCCATCCAAGCGGCCCTACCACTGCTAAAATGGTAGCTCAAAGATTTGTGTGGCCCGGAGTAAGACGCGATTGCAAAACTTGGGCAAAGGAATGCGTAGACTGCCAACGAAGTAAAGTCAACAGACATACGAACGCACCATTTACAACCTTTCCAGTACCATCAGAACGTTTCGCCCACGTACACCTGGACATTATAGGCCCATTACCATACTCTAATGGCTTTAGATACTGCCTGACAGCAATAGACCGCTTCACACGTTGGCCTGATGGCTATCCACTAGCGGATATTACAGCAGAAACTTGTGCTTCCGCGTTCATTACCAACTGGGTATCTCGTCATGGATGTCCACAAACTGTAACAACAGACAGAGGCTTACAATTTCAATCACAACTCTTCCAAAGCATCACCAACCTGATCGGCGCAGAACATCGTCCCACCACCTCATACCATCCGCAATGCAATGGAATGGTGGAGAGATTACATCGCCAACTAAAAGCAGCCATCATCTGTCACAACAACCCACAGTGGACTGAAACACTTCCCCTAGTGCTACTAGGAATAAGAGCTGCCTGGAAAGAAGATCTGCAGGCATCAGCCGCCGAGCTAGTATATGGAGAACCACTACGACTACCGGGACAATTTTTCTCAACTTCGCTTGACCAGAACCTAAATCCAGCAGACTATACAGCTCGCTTGAGAAATCATATGGCAGCATTAACCCCAACTCCTGCATCAAACCACAACAGTAAAACATTCTATTTGCCGAATGACATACATACTGCACAGTTTGTTTTTCTTCGCCGTGGTCCCGCAAAACGATCGCTTGAATCACCATATACCGGCCCTTATAAAGTTCTGAAAAGAAATACAAAAACATTTTCATTAGACATAAAAGGCAATGAAGTTACAGTAACAATAGACAGAATAAAACCAGCTTACCTTACGAAAGAAAACAGAGAATACGACACGACCATTCGTCCACCGATGACCGCACTGCCGTTCCACACCAATCACGATGCACCGCCACCTGAAAAAAAGACTAGAAGTGGAAGATTAGTTAAGTTTCCGGACTACTATCAAACAAAATACAACTTCTATCCTACTTAAATAATTTTTTAACTGTATAGATACTTGATGATCTTTTGATTTTTTCAGACTTCGTTAAAGCAGTCGATTCTTTTTTACTTCATCTCAGACTGACTCTCTGAGGGAAAATCTCAAATATAAATAAATAAAAACTAAATAAAATTAAGCAGTGTTGGCCAAGTGGCTTCAGCGTTGGACTCTCATTCATCAGATCGTAATTCTTCGTACCTATGAACTTTCTGTCTATGTGTGCATATAACACTTTTTCGGTGAAGAAAAAACATCGTGAGGAAACCGGCATGTCTCCAATCCAAACATTAACGATATGTGTCAGACAAAGACTGATCATCTACTTGTCTATGAAATAAAAATAATTGATTGATGCAATCTGAGGCCCATTTCGAGTTGCAGCGCCACTGGCTTAATATTTATTCTTATATGTGGTTGAATAACAAGCGAAAAATATTTTATAAAATCGATTTAACTTTTCTTTCCGCTATTTTCATAGCCCCAAATAATCTAAGTCATCATTTTTATTTATACAATACGCAGTTAATATAATATAAACAAATAACCACTCTTGGGTTTCCTTGTTGTCTAATCATGTTGATGACCTTCGATCAATAAAAATTCTGAATCCAAATGGATGCATTTGAAATCTAACATAAATATTAAGAGATTCTTACTTTTCTTTCATAGAACTCCCGATGTTAAGTGATGCCGCCGCCCATGGATACCATTGTCAGAAGGCCCGAGTGTGTTGCCGGCCTTTAAACAAACATTGTGTTCTACATTTAACTTTACTTAAATGTAATCCTGCTCTGTAAAAATTCTTACCGGTTTCATCAATGTAATCAAAAGTTTGGTCATATTTTAATGATATTGCTTATCCCTAACAAAGATTCTTAATGCTCAAATTGTCTATCTTCAATCACTTTATGTTAAGCGATAACGCCCATGGAGGCTAACATTGCCAGAAGGCTCGCAAGTGCGTTGCCGGTCTTTTAAGAATGGGTACGCTCTTTTCTTGATGGACCCTAAGTTGAATTGGTTAAGAAATACTTTAGTGGGAAGCTGGTTCCACATAGTGGCGGTTCAGTTTCAGTTCGACTTCAGACAAAAGTTTGTTCCGGTACTTATTGACAACCGCCCGAGAAATACCCGCACGGTCAGTGTAAAGAGTGCATAAATGTTGCTAAGTTGCAACATATCATTGATACGCCGAAGAAACAGGGTTGGAAATAGTAGACAGCCTTGTGGGACACCAGAGTTCACGGGTTTAAGTTGGAACATGCTCTGTCAGTGATGTTCCGATCAGCGAGAAAGCTGGAAATCCAATTGCCGTATCGTGTTTCAAAAGCTGGTCAATAAGTCATCGGATCGCTTTCGATATTTTAAATCGATCTATCTCTGAGAGGTCATGTCAAGATTGGTCCTCCATCTCTAGGTCCATTTTATACGTTTCGTTATAAGAGATAGGGAATACCAATCCTAAAAATGGGATAACGTCTTAATTAGGAATATAAGCTAATTTGAATTTTGTTATAAAGAATTAATTTTAGTTTTTACATTAAAACTTATTCATTTATTGTAATTATTCCGTAGTACTGGCTCTTTGCTAAATTCCATTAAAATTAATATAATTCGCGAAAATGTCTTAATGTGACATATTTTGTTTACCAACACATTAATATTGCTGTCACAACTTTCACTAACGAATATTAGCCGCATTCTCAAGTAAGCAAATATTTGTTAAAATCTTGTGTAAATTGAATGTATACGAAAAGCAAACGATATAGCCACAACGCTGGCATAGTGAGACGTCTATTGACATGCCTGTTTCCTTACGAGGTTTTTTTTTACCAACAAAAGAGGAACCCCAGTCATACAAGTCTTAGAAGCAATAGATTTTTGCATAGATGTTTTAGTTGGACGTTTTAGATACAAAGGTGTAGTCTTAAATTATTGTCACGCAGTGAATGAAACCGAGGTTAAATTAACTTATCTAAGATTTTATTATTATTATGTATATAAGCACACTAGCAGCTTAATAAGCTGATGCGCGCGTATTTTGAGATTTGGAGAAACTATCCAATCTATTTTTAAAGGAGTTCAGAGACGGTGCACTGATGACACTTTCCGGAAGCCTATTCCAGTCGGCCACTACTCGGTTTGGGAGAAAGTTCTTTAGGGAATTTGTGGTATGTTGAGTGGTCTTAAGTTTTAAAGAACTATCCCTCAAATGTGTATTTTCATAGTATTGTCTTTGATTAACATAACTTTTATTCATTTAATAAAACACTATTTTGACCGGATTGAAGTTATATTATAAATTTACAACTATTTAACATAATTTTAAATTTATCCGACGTTTCGCGTGCTTTACAGCGTGCGTGGTCACGGTGACTACTTTCACTTAAAATAAAGAGCTTCTCAATTCCTGGAACATTATAGTAGCCAGTGAGGATTTTATAGGTTTCAATAAGATTTCCTCTTAATCTCCTACTTCCTAAATCAGTAAGGTCAAGTGCTTTCAGACGCTTATTATAAGATTTCTTCCTGTTTTTTATATTTAGTAAAACTTTTTTCGTTATAGAAAATATAGTATTCGAAGCACTTTTAGCCGGACACAAATTGTTTATGGAGCTGGCCGTCAATAAAAACATCTCCTGAGGATCGGTGTATTATATTATTAAAAAACGGCAACGACAAGCCAAGCAAATACCGACAGTTATGTATTACTTAGCATACATCCTAAATTTGTTGAGCATTCATCGCCTGTCAAAAAAAATATGATTTAAAATGGTTTAAATGGTTTAAATCGGAATTTATAACAGGGTTATTTAATCGAAGCCGGAACTGAGTTCATAACATTTGCGTATTCGTCATTCACAATCACAAATCGGTAATGTGCCAATTAATTTGTTTACAAAAGTTGAATACTGAGTACATAATGTATAATAGTTGAGAAATTTCATGTTGTTTTAGTATTTTTAAGCGAAAATCTTTCGTCAATCGCTATTTATATTAATGATAAATAATTTAAACAAATTGACAAATTTTTCTTTACAGTAAATTTGTGTTTTTGAATGTTGAATTTAATTATATTATATTAAAACAAGGTAGTACTTCTTTTTTGCTTTCTTTTCCATGAAATTTGTTTCTATACAACCAATAATGGGGAATTTATAATAAAACCTGAATATTTATTTCACCTATGGGTGTTTAGTGAATTTCTCCACGAAATATAATTAATAAATAGTTAAACGGCTCAAATATGATCCTATAACTTCGATTTTGTTCGCTTTGGAGTAGAGACTTGGCGTGGGGTTCAAGTGCACAGCCGCTAATTAAAAAGCTTAAAGATTTAAGTTATCGGTAGATAGTAACGGTGACCACAGAGCTGGTGCTTTCCTCGTCAACAGATAAGTATTGAAATACAGCGAGGAAATGCTGCGAGCATTACAGGAACACTGCCACAAGGTCATGAATTTAAATTTGTTTTAGTTTTGTATTTATCAATTTTTACGGTATATATTTACCATTTTTTTTATTACACGTTGAAGTTACACTCCTTCTTTACTAACGAGAGTATAAGTAGTATTGGTATCGGCACGTACTTTCACAAGATCTTTACGAAGATACTACTTATCTTGACCAAATACGTGCCATAATAACGTGACTTATTCAATATACTCGAAGAAACGGTTTGTTGCAGTATTTTATGTCCTTTTTTCTATATAAGAATTAACGAAAAGGCTATATTAGTGATTGTGATCCCATTTTCAATATTAGCAGTGCTCATGTCCTTGAGAATAAAAACTCAATTTTGAAGTCGTCCGGTCACCTCACGGTCACGTGACTATTTTAAGTTTAGCATTCCCTCGGAGAAGGAGAGACTCACTTACTCCAAAGGCTCCTCTCTCCTATCTCGGGTCTCTCGGTTATCTCTCTTCTACTGGCGCAGCGAACCAAACTAAGCCTTGGCCGTCGTAACTAGAGTACATCACCTTTGCGCGCTACCGCTTGCCAATCTTGCACTTGGAGCTCGCGTAGGTCCTTCTCCATGGCGTCTTTCCAGCGATATCTGAGCCTGCCGACGAGTCGGCAACCGGTCAGTATACTGAGATACGCTTTTTCAACACTCCGATCTTCTCCCATTCTCTCAAGAAGACAGATGGAGTCTTTGGGCTTTAGCTTTACTGCTCAGATGCCATCATCACAAAATTACCAAACAATTGGATTGTCGTTAGTGGAATACTATATTTTCACCTAGACTTGACTTTCGGCTCCTTTGACGATATCTTTTAAATGACTGTTAAACGTCTGTTTACCTCATCATGTTTCAAGTAATGTTTATATCCGATGATATATAAATTATAAGTATAATATTATATAGTGTTTGACCATCAACAAACTAGTTTAGATTCTTGACCATGTCTTAGAGAGCAAGGCCAATGGCCTTAACTTAGATAATATTTAGTTGTACAGTTTCCGTTTAAAGTAATAAATTACATAATGTATCTATAAAATTATTTGCTATCCTAGAGAATGATTTTAAGAATGTTATTTATTTGTAATTTTGTAGTTCTCTTGTTTTATACAATTAGTAGTTTATTATTGAAATGTTTACGCTAAATAAACACGGTGAATTTTTCGTGTTATTTCGATTAATTAAATATAATATACCATCCAAATACAATGTTCCCCTACGACTTGCCTAAAATTGATCACATTTTATTCAGAAATTGTCGAATTTATTATTATTATTTTTTTAATTTAGAGTGTGATAATTTACTTTTTCTGTAACTTTACTTGAGTATATTTAGAATCTGTGAGACATCTTGTCTTTGGTTTATTTTCGTTGTTTTATATCTTTATTTTTTATTGCTATGTCTATCGTTGTTTTGAATCTCACTGACCAGGATAGCAGTAACACGAATCATTGAGAATATTGTAAAAAAACAGTATTTATAATCACTAAAGGAGTGTTATTTTATTATAGTTTATTATATTAAAAAAGACCAACTACGATAGTATTGTACCTACTCCACATTAGACATACAGTAGATCGCTCCTTACATATCTATTATCTATTATTTACAACTGAAAAACAAAAAGCGAGACAGAAATGTCTACCCGAAGTAACATGCCCGAATGTTAATGAATATTAATGTAGTTTAATTGTAGTATTTTAAGGTTGCACAGATGTATATAAAACATGATTTAGCAAGGACAATTCTAGGTTACATTGCGATGCACTAGTTGAGTTACACAAACGCACTACACATATGTTTACGTTAAGATATTAGTTAATTTATTATAATAAAACGAAGTAGAAAATGAATGAATGAATGAAATATCGGAGACACGAAAGTTAGAAAGAAAAGACACTAGCGGACCCGACAGACGTTGTCCTGCATGATATTTCAAGCCATTACGATATTAAACAAAGTATGAAAGTACCGATTGCAGCGCCATCTGCAAATTCATTCAAAGAGGTCCAGCCGTTTAAGAAGAGTTCAGTGATATACACACGTACAGTAGAGTGATATATACGAGTATAATATAATGATTACGTTCTACCTGGTTTCGATGGCAGATAAAACAAAAATTTGGGAGGTTAAGAACGGTAACAGTTTTGTTCTGTACGGCTGTTAATCTTGGACAATAAAAGAAGATAAGTTCCGCCGGTGCATTTGAGTTGTGGTGTTGTCATCGCATCCTTTGCTCTCGCTTCACACAGAGACGCACGTGACTGTGCGTATTTTAGAGTGTGTGGAAAGGCTTCTGAAGAACTGTTTCTGATCTATGCAGCTTCGTTTCTGTACTACACTAATTATTCCTCATCATCTCAAAGGCTGGAATTCTTTTATAGTTCACTTCTCTAGGCATTTCATTTTGCGAACTGCGTAATCGGCTTCCAATAGAGTTCTTTCGGGGTGTAACGACCTCCAACCTTTAAGAAAAAGATGTTCCTCTTAAAGTCCGGCAACGCTAGTAGGAGAAGAAGGTAGTGATCAGCCTTCACCGAACGAGCGAGTGTTAATTGCGCACATAGAAAAGTCTAGTGGTTCCACGACCTCAAAGTTGAAAAACACACTCTGAGCCACTAGGCCAATACTACATCTGAGGAAGAAAGGAACAAGTTTTGATGTTTTCTGAAACTTCTCAAATACAATTTAAAAATTATATTCTAAGATTCACAGATGCATCGTTATATTTCCTTACAAATCAAATAATATCACGTCCATTTTTAGCCTTGAATAGTTTTATTATATACGTAAGTGCATGCGCAGATAACAACAAAATATCTGATGACAAGGCGTGCCGGTTGCTGGTTGGGATTTTTACCTTGTAATAAACAGCTGACTGTATCATTCGAGTTGAATATAAAAATCTATATTCTCAAATCAAACATATTCTACGTATTTTGGCAGGTCCAGATACAGGCAGACTTGTTATAAAAAAATCTATGAAACCTATATCTGTGCCTGCTTCATGCCCCATTGATTCCATAAAGGTCCAATAAGTACATAGGCCTTCGTTTTAAGGTTGTAACTCTTAACTATTTTTTAATAAAACAAACTGGCAACTAAGAAATAAAAAATAAAAATAATAATAGTAAACCAATACATATCAAATTGAAATGAGCGTTGAGAGCAAAAACTGTGTTAGCCATGTAAAGTTGTACAAGTTTCCGATTTAGGCGCAATTATTTGATATCGTGAAAGTTTCCCGTTATTATAAAAAATACTATTATTCTAAACAGCTATAATTTTAGCTTGAAAATATTTTTATTAAATAAACTTTGAGCGAACATTAAAAAAAGTCTTAATTTTGCCATTTTTTGCATCACAGATGAGCTTCGATACTTATGGTTAATTAAGAAAGAGATTAAATTTATAAAAAACTTTTAAATATTAAACGATAAATACTACGTTATTAACATTTTACGTATTTCCTCGTTGAAATATTTCCATTCTAAAATATTCTTCCTGTATTTTTTATTAATAGCTTTGATTTAAAAGTTCAAAAGAGAACGACTTTACATAAAAACAATCTAGCCTATACAATAATTATGTCTAATAAGTAATATTATGTCACTACAATACTAGTGTATAGCTTAAACTAAGGTAATGTTCATTAACAGTCTTATTAAGGTGGGAACTGACCAACGTTACGAGGTGTAATGTAACACGTTGCACAGCGAGCATTCGTGCAGTCAGTACGTCGTGTTAAATTCAAATTCAAAAATCATTTATTCACGTAGGTAACACAATGTACACTTGTGATTCGTCATTAAAGAAATAAGTATTAATGCTTCTAATTTTACATTTACTGCCAGTTCTCAAATCAAGGGCGTAGAACGGAAGAGAATTAAGGTGGGAACTGACCAAAGTTACGAGGTGTAATGTAACACGTTACACAGCGAGCATTCGAGCAGTCAGTACGTCATGTTACGGGGAAATCAGCGAGCAACGAGCCGCTCGTTGCTCGCTTTGAGTGCTCTACCCGGCTGTCGGTTTTTTGGCGAATCCTTTGACTGTTACGCAGTTCAGTCAGTACGCGTCGTACGTCGCGAGTGATCATGATTATGATTTTCTATAAGTTATGTATTTTTTAAGTACTTTTGGTCCTTAATTGGACCAACAACAATAGTTCTTAATAATCGAGACATACGTACAAAGTTTTTATACTGTCCAGTAATCATTTGGGTTTTTAATATTGCAATCAATAACAAACCACCTCATGCCTGTATTTTTAAATAATTTGATTCCAGTAACATTTTCTCTTTTTCTTCTTCTTAATTTGGATGAAACAATAATGAAATAGAATGAAAGAATCAACACGTCCTCGCTGTCGGCCATCTCGCGAACACTGGCGGCGAAAGCGGAGCACAGAGTTTTGACGAGCATTTAGGATTTTAGAAACAGCGTAACACTCGATGGTAACAGGCTCATGCGAATATACATTACACCTCGTAACTTTGTCATTCCCACCTTTAGGGGAACCAGCCCTCTTTGTTTGAGTCTCCACCCGTTGTTTTTGGCAAATCTTTGACTTTACGCAGTTCATCAGTACGGTCGTAGTCGGAGTGATCATGATTATATTTTTATAACTTATGTATTTTTAAGTACTTTTGTCCTTAATTGACAAAACAAAGTTCTAAATAACAGCGTAAATTTTATATGTAATAAATTTGTTTTTAATAGAATAAACAAACCACTATACTGTAAAATAAGTTTGATGTCCAGTAACATTTTTTCTTTTTCTTCTTCTTAATTTGGAAGAAACAATAATGAAATAGAATGAAAGATATCAACACGTCCTCGCTGTCGGCCATCTCGCGAACACTGGCGGCGAAAGCGGAGCACAGAGTTTTGACGAGCATGTTACGCCGATTTTAGAACACAGCGTAACAGGCTCGATGCGAATGATACATTACACCTCGTAACTTTGGTCAGTTCCCACCTTTACGGGGAACCAGCCGTTCGTTGCTCGCTGGTTTTTATACTGTCCAGTAATAATTTGGTTTTTTAAAATTGCTATCAATGACAAACCACCACATACGCCTCTGTTTTTAAATAAGTTTGATGTCCAGTAACGTTTTTTCTTGTTCTAAAGATAACAACGCGTCCTCGCTATCGGCCATCTCGTGAACACTGGCGGCGAACACAGATTTTTGACGAGCATGTTACGCCGATTTTAAAACACAGCGTAACATGCTCGATGCGAATGCTACATTACACCTCGTAACTTTGGTCAGTTCCCACCTTTAGTGTTCTATAATGTTTTGACATTAAGTTCGTGTGTCCGAGATACCGCATTTGCACTTATATTCACTACACTATGTTCATGTATGTCAAAAAGTTTAGTTCTCTTTAGCCGTCTAATTCCTGTTGTATCAAGAAGTTGTAGTGCTGAGGCATAGCTTTGTAATTGTACATTTACACCTAAAAAATATCTATCTTTTTATCACAGCGTAAACATAATTTGACACAGAGAGTTTAGTTAAAAGAGATTTTTTATTATTGTAGAAAAATGAACTTCTCAGCCGAGTCTCCCCTTGAAAAAACCGAGGTCACCAGAGAGAAGATATCGGCATGGGCGGACAGTCATGGGGCCAAGCAGGTGGACGTGTACGGGAAACCTTCAAACAGCCACCTTCAGGAGCTGGAGAGAGTCAGAAACTTAAGCAAGGAGCTCCAGAATAATCTGAATGTGAGATATAAAATCTTTTTTTAGTCTTAATGTGAGGTTCGTTTTCCGTTCGTTTTTACCTTTAACTAATAGTACACTATGTAATTTTTTATTTCCAACACACAAATATACAGTTACAATATTCTTATACCCACATAGTAATAAAAATAATAATAAAGACTCTTAACAAAGTATCAATAGTCCCTTTCCTTTTGTCCACCATCGGGTTAATCCCAAAACATTTACACGAATCTATCAAGAATAACCTATAAAAAACTGTGTTCACTTGTCTTGGTGCGCAACTGTGTACCAGGATTATGAATCGACCCTAAGTTAAAGTAAACAGTTACCAAACATTAAAATAATTAAAAATGTATAAAAGGATAACTGAAAAATCTTGGTCTCTGGCAGTGTTCCTTTAATGCTGGCATTGCTAGGAAAGCTCCAGCTCCGGGGTCACCGGTATCTAACGCCAATTTAAATACATTTTTACATTCATTTTTGAAATAGAATTATCGATTTCAATAAAGCACTTAAATAAGTACATATGTATAGTTGAAGTAAATAGGCCCTTGGTATGTAAACGTCGATCGCAATGTCATTGTTTTCTTATTATTAAAGACATTTTCTATGTATCAAGGTCGTTTGACTGGTTAATATGAATAAATTATTCTAAAAAGTATAGAATTTTATGTGAAATAAAATTCGTAATTTATTGCACAGTTTCTTGTATGTGACGACTTATAGAATCGTATAGTTTTTTCCCGCCTTCGTAACAGCGCGGTCGCGTAGTGTAGTGCTGTGTTGTGCTTAGTGAAATTTTGTATGGTATGCATATTTTTATTTTATGATATATCGTGACTTAAATTCTAATAAATTCTTTATTTTTAACTATTAAATAATTAGGCTGTCAATTTTACAGAGATTTTTATATAATATAACACAAAGTGGTTTTTCAAAGATTTTAATTATATAAATAAATCGTTTTTAATTATTTAATCATTTTAAGACATAAATATTTAACTAGATTAGAAATCAATGAAGTATTTTTGTATATATAACATACGGAACCTAGGTATACGTCTTAAGCAAAAAAATCATCTAATTATTGTAAATCTTAACCATTCTCGAACCCATTTGAAGATATCAAAAAAGTTTCATCAAAATCAGTACGTTTAGGAGGAGTATAATCACAAACATACGAACACAATTTTTTTTTTAAAAATAGTATACAATATAGTGCGAAAATCAACAGTTTTTTAAATGTTGTGAAATTAATGTTAGATTACTTACCAAAGACACAAAGCCTTTGTCGAATTCGGTATTTGCGCCTTTAGTTCCCAGTTGACCTAAACAAATCTAGACTCAGGGTAGCGTCAATAGAATTTGTATGGTCACGTGACCAAACGTGTCGAGCCATAGGATTTTTAGCCCAATATCCGGTAAAAAATAAAAAAAACTATTTAGTTAAGATTGTTTTGCAAAAGGACAGTTACAACACTATAAAAATTCCATCCCTATTATAACAGAAATTCATCTGTCATAAACAATAAAATAAAATACAGATTATGCGTGAATGCAAAGTAAGCGAACTGGATACTTCCGTCATGTTGACATTTAAAATTTGGCGGCAAATAACGATAAATGTCATCAACGCTTTGAACGCAATTGCCAAATCAATCATTGATGTGCATGTAATAAAAATGCAATACATACATACATTACATATTTATGCATTGTTCATCAGTTTTGTACTAGTTTCACGCTCGAAGTCACACTGTCTAAGAGAGTTCATAAATACAATAGATATTTATAGAAGTAAGTATTCTAATTTTTTTAATGACTTAAATAGTAGACTCTATTGCATAGACTAAGGACTAGTCGCATTCGAAACATATTTTATAAAACAATCTTACCCTTAAATTACGCATGGGGTTGACTCCCTGTTAAGTACCTTAGATTAAAAAAAATGCCTTTTAATCCCATGATGATATGATGTGATGATCCCATTTAATCCAATGCGCATACCCCACATACACACCTTCACACCCTCACTTTTACACCATCACACAACACAGCCAAATTAGGTACCACTTCGTTAAACGTATTGAATAATTATTATTGTTTGTTTCCTTTTGTAAATTATTGAACCTTTTTTAGTTAAATTTTATGTATTCCATCTCTGGCTATATTTTTAGTGTAATTGTTTGTTATTAAATATATTTTTTATTAGCTGTAGGATTACGAAATAAATAATCCCTTTAAAATTAAAACCAGGCGATCATCTGACGGTTACAATTTGTTCATATACTTCACTACATAGTATAAAACAAAGTCGCTTTCTCTGTCGCTATGTATGCTTAAATCTTTAAAACTACGCAACGGATTTTGATGCGGTTTTTTTAATAGATAGAGTTTTCTGATGTGATGTCGTAAATGGTAAATAATTACATTTTTTCCGCTGACATTGCGAACCCTACGAGATTTATCAAAATATGTAAGTATTGTACACATTGAAAAGGTCTACAGAAAACTGAGACAGTATATGTCTATCTCTTATGGATATCCCACAATAAAATTTTTTTGTCATTTACTTTTTACGACAAATAATGGCTAATTTTCGAAGCGATTTTAACCAATACAGTATTAACCCTTATCCAATTAAATACCTTAAATACATTGTTGATTTAATATAGATCTATATGGCCCTTAACAGCATATGATTTATATGAATATTTTCGCAGATATTACAGATTTAAAAATTTCGGGACGCATCGCGTCGGAGGCCGCGGTTCTCCCTATACTCTATAGCACTTTGAATTTAGTATCAGCATTGCATCCGTGCGAAGCCGGGGCGGGTAGCTAGTTATTTATAAGCGACACAGGACATTTAGAACGGGGTTTTCTATTTACCCAGGTTCCTAGGTGGGAAATCCCGTTGTTGCGTGAATTTCCTTAATTGCAGTGTTGAAAGAGGCGGAGAATAAACATTTCTGCGCTGTTTTAGTAATCATTTTTCTTATTGTGATCGTGAAAGCAAGGCCAATATATTTAAAAAAAATTAAAATACCCCGTAACAGATATTTAAAGACGCCGTACCTTATTCACAAAGATATAATAACACAAACTTAACAGTGGTCATTACGATTCGTGGGGTTTATTTTTAATAGAACAGGGGGCAATCGGGCAGGAGGCTCTCCTGATGTTAAGAGATAGGGCCGCCCATGGACACTCTTAATAACAGAGGGCTCGCAAGTGCGTTGCCGGCCTTTTAATTCATATATGTAGGAGGGTAAGATTCAAATACGAAACTTAGCGCTGAGTCTAACTCCCCTACGTCAAAAATTGATTTCGATATAGTTCACGCTGTTTTTTTCTTACTCACACTATTAAAGCCTCAAATTGAAGCTGTTGTCTATTGCTTTTGTGACATTATGAAACTATAAAAGACAAAACATTACTTCTTTATATCTTAAGTATAATTCATCATTTATGTTTTAATAAACTATTGCACAGATGGTCTGTGAAATTGATATATCTTGGAAGTATGAAATGTTGTAAGATATTATCATATAAGAATAAAGATTAATTTATGAAATATAATTAAATTTTCATTTGACCCTGGACTTGCGTCTTGTTATTAAAACCTACAAATTATCTTCATAATTCGTAAAAAATTAGAGATGATAAAATAATTCCGTCTTTGGTCAAAAAACTAATCTTACCGATTTAATCGTTATTTTTTATATATTCAACCTCGAGTGTTTTTGTGAACAGGTTAAAACAAGATTATATAAAAACCGGCTTAGGACTCCCACACAAAACTGCGATGCGATACGATTTAGTGCGGCAAACCGTTTGGTAGGGCGACCATTCCTTCGTAGTCAGCCGCACTGGACGTGTTTTTAGGAAGCGTAAGATGGATCGCAAAAAGATTGTTGCACTGCTGTTATTGTTAAATAGATATAAAAAAAGAAGATTCTGGGTTCATCCATTTATTACGATTATGAACTCTGATGCAAACTTTCACAGACGCTTTTCCACGCATCTTGCTTAATAAATTTATTTTTATAATTTTCATCACTTGTGTCCTAAAGGACGGGACGCTCCTCAATTAAAAATATAAAAAAATCCATATCATATTCCGCAATTTTTTAAAACAAAGAAGGCGGCGGAGGCGCCGCACGTCTTTCTCTAAAGCTGTCTCAGAGCGGACTAAAATGGCGTCACCAAGGATGACGTAATATCGCAAGAATTTGCGATGCGAAGCAGATCGGAACTTCTTGCGGTGCGTTCGTGCGAATTCGCAGATATTTGCGATGCGATGCGAATTCGCAGTTTTGTGTGGGATCCCTTAGTACCGGTGTTTACTTATAAATTATTACATTAAACGACGAATTTGGGCATTATTATTTTCTAATAATGATTGGTTTAATATAGACTGGCTATTGCCTTTGTTTTGTTTCTAAAAATCTCATGAATTTAAAAATGAAAGAATAATTATTGCGTCTTATAAATTACGACGCCATATTGTGAAAATGTGTGCGTCGCGTCAATAAAACACTTGGAAAGACAAAAGGAAGATGCATTTATTGCATGTTCCAAGTGTATTAATAATAATATTTTTTTAGTGTAAAAGTATAAACAGGTCCTAAAGTTTCGCGTGATTTACATCAAGCATGGTCAAAAGTTGATTGACATTTGACATTGGAAATTAAAAATTATTTTTATCCGACCATACTTTACGCAAAAACATTTTATAATAGTTTTTAGTGAAATTTTGACTAACTAAATGTTTTATTACTATTCTTTGGAGTACAAAGTCAGTATAATACACTGTCAACTCAAGGAACATGTAATGCTTACATATCGCATAGTTATAAGGATATGTAAGTGACAACATATAAAACAATTTACATAGAAATTGCGTGATCTACATAATGTATACTCTATCTGGAATTTTCTAGTTATATGTATACAGGTTTCGCCGTAAACAGCTTCAAAGTGTCACTAGTCGATCTATCTCTATATCTCTTACAATCTTGTTAACTTGTTTCTTGAGCCCACTAGAATTACAAGCTCCACTGCTACATGTATAGATAATGTATTTACAGATGCAGAGGCAATGCAAACCTCAATTACAACTGATCTTAGCTCAGATCATTGTGGACAGTTAGTGGCGCTAAAATGTAAAGTGGTGAAACAAGTAAATAAGAGCAGTGTGTTTGTTCCAGTGAATAAAAAGCGAATGGTGAGATTTAGACATAATATAGGTAAACGCCTACCTTTATTACCGGTAGGTACTACCGTTGATACACAATACAACAATCTAAGTGATTGTATTAATAAAGAGTTCAACACCATCTTTACCCCAAAGAAAGTCTCTCATTCGCAGTGTAAATCGTTTAGTGATTGGGCGACAGCGGGAATTTATAAAAGTAGACAACGGTTGTATGACCTTTACGCTGAAAAGTCATACAATCATAATGAAGAATTTATTCTTTATGTTCGAAATTATTCGAAATTATTTAAGAAAGTTTGTTACGCGGCCAAGTCCTTAAATATCAAAAACAAGATTAAAAATAGTACCAATAAAACTAAAATGACTTGAAGATAATTGATAGTGAAACTGAAGAGTCAGGGATCGCAATCAAGACATCGAACTATGTGTCGATAACACTATAATCAAATCTAACGAAGAGATAGCGATTGTTTTTGATAAGTACTTTTCTGACATTCCAATTTCGACTACTAAGTCTCTTCAATCATCTCCCGCCCTCGCCGAATCGCTGCTCAAAGATAATGTAAACGAGTGCAAGGTCAGTTTTTCATTCCGACCCATTGGTGCCGACGATATAGTGAGATATTTAGAACCATAGTTATTAAGAACACTACCGATCTTTGGGGTATTTCTGTAAAAATAATTAGTAGCATAATTGATGTAATTCTCCCATCTAGCTATAATTTTCAAAATTGTATTAAATGGCGATTTCCGATCTAATGAAACATAGTAAAGTTATTCCTTTATTTAAAGCAGGTAGTATGTCCGACCCCAGTAACTTTAGACCAATTTCCGTACTACCTACTTGTAGTAAAATATTTGAAAAAATTATATTAAATCAACTGGTAATATTTTAACGTAAACAAATTATTACATAATAATCAGTTCGGTTTTACCAAGGGTCGCTCGACAGCGATGCCGGTGTTGAGTTATATAGATATATATTAAGGCTTGGGAGGAGTGCATTACGCTTTAGGTGTTTTCTGCGACTTATCCAAAGCATTTGATTGTGTCCAACAGAGACCTTTATCGGGAAACTCCGCCACTATGGCATCAAGAATACCGCACTGAATCTTCTGACTTCCTATTTACAGGAAGAACTCAGAAGGTTGAAGTGAATGGTAAGAGGTCCTCTGGGTCGGCAGTAGATATGGGGTACCACAGGGCTCAATTCTTGGCCCTTTCCTTTTTCTTGTTTATATAAATGATCTACCTTTCATGTAGAGAGAAAACATCAGATAGTTTTGTTTGTGATGAACGTCCTTGATTTTTAAAATCAAACGACAAATAACAAATTTTGACGATGTAAAATGCTCTGTCTTATGTCCATTGGTTTAGTATAATAACCTTCTACTTAATGAAAAAAGACAAAATGCATTAAATTTTGTGCAAAAATGCAAGGGTTATGGATACTAGACCAATTATAAACGGTGAGGAATTGAATCTGATGATACAACTGTATTTCTCGGAATCACCATGGATTCAAAACTTCAGTGGTCCCCTCATATTAACGATTGGCGAAGAGACTTAGTTCTGCAGCCTACGCGGTTAAAAAAATTCGCTCACTAACTGTTGTCGATACAGCTAGACTTGTTTTAGTTACTTTCATACTTAATGACTTATGGCTTATTATTATGGGGTCATGCTGCTGATGTCGAAACTATTTTCATCCTGCAGAAGAGGGCTATTCGTGCAATCTATAATTTCTTAGAGATAAATTCAAGGAAATTAATATACTTACCTTTCCCTCGCAATATATTTATGAAAATATTATGTATGTATACAAAAATAGTGATAAGTTTACTAGAATAGAACATACGCACAATGTTAATACACGGAACAAACGCAGGCTGCAATTTTCCCGTACTAGACTATCTAAATTATGTATTAAAGAAAAGCTGTGTAAAAAGGCTTACTATAAAGTCAACGATTATCTAGTTGATAAAAGGGCCTGGGACTAGTGCTAGACAGGCTACTTCTAATCAATTTGCGATATTTGTTTTAAATAAGTGTTGTTTGATGATTTGCTGTTTTAAAAGAGTACCGAGAGTTTTTTACGCCGGCTTTTTCTCTCGGCCTACACCCTCTGTCTTCTTTGCCGATGAGTAGGGATGCCTTCAAATTTAATGACGTGGAATAAGTGATACATGTATCTTATGTTCCATAATAAACATATTTTATTTTTATTTTATTTTATTTTATCGCGGTTTATAATATTTAATTAAAAAATTCGGTACATATCGTCGTTACTATATTTGATAGGTTTTTTAATAATATACTTAGTAGATAATTTAAAACCTATCATCTGCTTTGAATTACACACAGGGTCATGCCGCGCTTCATAATTGCTGCATTCTTGCGTTTATTTTTTTATCATGATAATGATATTAATTTATCCCTAATGGGAAAGGCAAAGGACTTTAGTCCATACAGCCAAGTCTTGTTTGATGAATATGAACTATTTGATTTTTTTTTATCAAGCTCACACCTTCAGCCCGGATGATAGGTGACATGTGTCATTTTTTAATTTTACCATTTTGATTAGTTCAGTGAAGTTTTTACCAAATTATCATAAAACAATGTCATAAGGCTATATATTGACTACAATATGTGTCACTTAAAAACTTCAATATAATATTTATAGATCAACAAAAAAAAATCTGAACTGAAGACTGAATTGAATTGACGATAATATAAAATTATGTACTATTAAAACTACAATATAATATTTATAGATCAACAAAAAAAAAAATCTGACCTGAAGACTGAATTGAATTGACGATAATATAAAATTATGTACTTTTAAATCTTCAATATAATATTTATAGATCAACAAAAAAAAATCTGAACTAAAGACTAAATTGAATTGACGATAATATAAAATTATGTACTTTTAAAACTTCAATATAATATTTATAGATCAACAAAAAAAAAATCTGAACTGAAGACTGAATTGAATTGACGATAATATAAAATTATGTACTTTTAAATCTTCAATATAATATTTATAGATCAACAAAAAAAAATCTGAACTGAAGACTGAATTGAATTGACGATAATATAAAATTATGTACTTTTAAATCTTCAATATAATATTTATAGATCAACAAAAAAAAATCTGAACTGAAGACTGAATTGAATTGACGATAATATAAAATTATGTACTTTTAAAACTTCAATATAATATTTATAGATCAACAAAAAAAAATCTGAACTGAAGACTGAATTAAATTGACGATAACATAAAATTATGTACTTTGAAATCGCAGAATAGAATATTTATAGGTCAACCATAACCTCTGAACATGACTAATTGAATTGACATAATTAACGTTATTACTTTTAAATCTTCATATAATTTTATAGATCAACAAAAAAATCTACTAAAACCTTTTTTCAGGACTTAGAAAATTCCGTCTGCATACCGGAAGAAGAAAAACAAGCAATGAATCCGATAGCACCCATATTGGATTATTCAGAACACCATGAGTTCGTCTCAGCCAACCAATTGGACGATTACTACGCGAAGGAGGACGAGGCTGACGCAAGAGAAGAAGAACAGAGGAGATTGACTAAGGGTAAAGCAGCTAAGACTGCGATACAACGATTCTATAAGGATCAGTGTGTGTTTTTGACTGGTGGTACCGGGTTTTTGGGAAAAGGTTGGTTTTCTGCTTTAGATTTTTTGATTTTTTACATTTTCGCAGAACTGACACAGTCTTTGACAGGTGAAATCTAACTGTTTATATATGCAATAAACGTTATTGATAACGTAATACAACTGAAAACTGTAGTGATTACAGAAAAATAAGCAATGGCATACGAGGGTCTGATTTTTAAAAAGAAGTTATTTATTTGGTAGCTATTTTATTATTTTATATTTTTTTTAAATATATTTTATTTTATTAAATAAGATTCAACAATTAAAACAAATATGCATTCTATAAATATTTCGCAGGTGACGTAATATTTAAATTAAAACTAAGAAAAGAGAAATATTACAAACTTATTAAGAAAAGAGCAATATAATAATATATATATTATACGTCAGATAAGTACCTTATCTGACGTATTTAATAATTCATTAAAAAAAATAATGTTATAAAAAATCATATGTATAATTAGTAAAGTAAATTTAAGAGGTATCATATCGCCTTGTGTTTCATATATTTTTGCCACAATCTCGTGAGACATAAATATAATCAAAATGGCGGGCTGAGTCCATTTTTAATTGAATATTTTTTTAATAATCTTCACGAAGTTTTAACTTGCATATCACCGATTGGATTTATCTGTTTTCTGGATTTATATTGTACATTTGTTATTGAAGGTTTATTCTCAAGGACTCCCTTTACCTGTTATAATTAAATATTTTAACTTTCACAATTTTGACTATATCGAAAAATTCGAAGCCGGGTTTAATTAAAATGTTATACGATATAATTTGATACACCTTATACATACAAAGTTTTTGAATTTTTTTTGCTTATGCTGCAAACCGTGGTGAGTAGGAAGGTATTAAACATCATAGATAGAGATACATACCGATAATCAGCCCCGTCTCCAATTATGGGGAATAATTTTTTATTACTGAGATGAAAAGAGAGAGAGAGAGAAGTAGTGTTATTGGACACTTTCTTATTAGTTAGTTTTAAATTACTTATTAGTCTTATGTTAGGCAAGACTTAATGTGCTATAACCCCTAGATGGGGCAGAGGGCGTCCACTGCAGTGCTCTTTGCCTCATCTGTACGACTTTAGGTTTGCCTGGGACGGCCACGCTACGTCATTCCTTGCGGGTTTCAATCAAGCGAATAGGGAATATGATTGGGATCCTTTCGGAGTGTATGATCTATCCATTTCCATTTGCGTCTCTTGATCTGCTGGTAAATCGGGGTGTCTCCCAAAGTTGCTCGTTGGAGATCTTCTCGTTCCAGTAGATGCCCAGAATACGGTTAGGCTAGAGCGTAATGTTAAATAATGTATCAGGCCATAGACAATTTATTTAAAAAAAATGAACCTCGGTTGAAATTTTTTAAACTACTATCTACTACTGTACTACTATATAGTATAAAGTATTAACTAGAGAAAAACATGCAAACAGGAAGTGAATTAAGCTGTTTTTAAGCAACTTTAAAGCAGAAGGCGGTTTTAATTCGATGTGCATTTTTTTAAGAAATTAATTATAATCTTAATTTTAATACATAAACATCGCCTTGGCGGTGACATTGGTAACATTTTAATTTTTAATTTATTTATAATTATCGCGCTAAATAACAATTATACACTTATTTAAACTTAATGTGCGATAAAAACGCGGAAGCTTAGGTTAAAAACAACGTCAATAAAAAGAATTGTATATTTTAAGGTCCTTCGTTCTCTGTAACTTCCGATAGCGTAGTGAAAGCCATTACAAAGTTTTTATGAAAATTCAATATTATTTATATAATATCTATAGCGAGCTTACCTGTCGATACATATAATCAAAATTGTAGTCGGGATCGCAATCGCTATCGCTTGTTAGTTACAGAGTGCCCTGATCTGCGGTTTCTTTTTTAAACCCATAAAATATTTACGAATGTTTCTGAGTATACTTAGCAATTTGAAGGTCATCTGTTTTTTTATATAAATAGGCCTATACTATTTAAGTTACCCTCTGGTCTGTGATGTTTCCGGATTAATAAAACAAAACTAAAATGCTTACAGAACAAGTATAAGGTTAGTGCTCTTAGCAGGGTCGTGCATTCGAATCTCATGCACCTATGGGTTTTACCTACTGGGAGTAAACATCGTGCAGACGGCATTGAAGCCAAGGCCCATAAAGACTAGAAACACTGGATTATTATTATGTATTAAATTCCCGAAGTCCGGATAAAATAGTTTCAAAATGATCCAAAAATTATATTAACAGTTTATTGATTTTACGATATTTCATTACATACAAAATTTCATAAAATGCATTAGGTAACATTTTCCATTTGTCACCTCAATCATAAAGATCGGCATAGGCGGATGCGTTATACGTTGAAAAAAACAGGTCGAATTGTACAATTGTTTTTTTTTCAGTCATAAATTATTATACAAGTGGCCAGTATCATTTTTCACGTAGGCTGTTAGTCAGAAAAAACAAAGCATAATGTTTTTTTTTTTATTTTTATACGTCAAATGATATTGGCCATTTCCAAAAAAAAAAACGAAGCAGCAAGGTTTCTTGTTCTATTCTTAAACCATTTAATACAGCAATTATACAAATAAATCATATTCTTGGAAGACTGTCTCAGGGTTTTCAATACAAGTTATTGTTTTCAACAAGTCTTAAGTAATTACTTGATTATGGATCAATAATATAGATTCGCCGAACACACGAGAAAAACCCGGTTTTCTCGACAAATAAATAGGTGGTGATTTTAGAACACTACGAAAACTTTGTATTTACATATTTAAAAATTCATTGCACAAGCAAAATTTGTAAATGTCAAGTCTGGAGTTTTTGTTCTATATTTTTTGCCTCATCTATTACATAAGTCAATGCGCAGAAAGAAAAACTAACGAGGATTTATTAAATGACGAAGTTACCTTTTACAAGAAAAATGTTGTATGTACTACAATTAGTTTATATTTTATTTTTTTATTAGTTTATAAACATTTAAATAAATTTTGAGAACCAAGTAGCTTATGTACGGATGCTCTTATTGAGATATTTACCGGTAAATTACAATAAAAATATTCTATAAAATATCTAGGAAGGAAGTAGGAAAAAACGTAAATAATTAAGTTAATTTATTTATTATATAAAAACTTCTAAGTAGTAATTAATTCGTCCAGTGTTTTTATTGTTCAGAGATAGATAGGATTTGTGGTACTTTTCTTTCGAATTTTAAACAGAAGTCGCGCAGTAGGCACAAATAATCAAAGCAACGTCTTACAAAACAATCGTAATATACCAATACTACTGACTGCCGTATCTCTATGGTCAACAGTTGACACCTGCACTGTAAAATTAGTTATGAATATTAGAATATTATTTATTATTAATATTCTAATATTCATAACTTAATTATCCTATAACCCCTAGATGGGGCAGAGGGCGTCCACACTGAATCTCAATCGCTTTCGGTCTTGAGCCTCGTATTTATCTATTAAAAGTCCCGCCAACAAGGCCACACATAACAAAAAACAGCATAGAAGAAGTTATAAATTCAATTGAATTTCACCTCGCTCCAAGTCTTTCCGGCTTTTGCCTCATCATTAAATGTACAACCCCAGGTTTACTTGGGACGGCCACACTTCCGCTGTCCTGACGGGTTCCAATCGAGCACCTACTTGGGGATATAAATGGAATCTCTTAGAAGTGTATGGCTTATCCATTTTGATTTGGGTCGCTTGATCTTCTGGCTATTTGGGGTTTCTCAGCAGCGCTCCCAAAGTTGCTCGTTAGGAACAGAAACCAGAATACGGCGAAGACAGCGGTTGACGAAGACTTGGAGTCGGTGCGAGATGTTTTTGATGTCGTGTACATAAAGCAGTACATATTTGACGTTGGATCCGAATAAAAATTTTAAAATCCATGAAGTATAAATATTCAAAATCTGTAGTGTTTTTATGCGTCAATTTATTGTTGCCTTTTCCTTAAATGCTGTCTTGACCTCACATTTTTGTATCTAGTTTCCTTGATAATTTCTTAATAAGAGTTCTGTATCTAATTTTCGATTTGTGGGTAAACTGGTTTACGATGTTTACCTTCACCATAAGATTAAATATATATATCAACTAGCAGACCGGCCAAGCGTTACTGTGGTGTGTTTTTTATATTACATAGTAGTAAACTATTTAAGGGAAACGGTAGGAGAACTTATGTGAAAGGTAGATATTATGTGAAACGTTGTACTTTTAACACAGCATCTTTAAATTTATCAAATAATAAACAAATATTGCAATATTGCGGGAATAAATTGAGATGTAAGCTATCCTATCTTTTAAGTTGGATCAAACTGCACACGGTGTGCAAATTTGATTGATATCGATTCGGTAGTTTAGGAGTCCATAGCGGACAAACTACGTGGCACGTAATTTATATATATTAAGATTATTGCACATCCGGTTTACTAGAATCTCTACCGAAATTAGTTTTTGTGTTAAAATTATTGTATAGCTAATAAGTAATATTATGTTGTGATTATCACGAAACTGATACTGGGAATTTGCAAAGTCTTAGAGGTTGCGCACTAACCTTTGTTTTTTATGTACATATTACAGTATATGTATGTTATATTCATATGTCATCTGCCAGGGAAAACGCGTATTGTTTTGATCACTATTTTTATAATACTATATATATAAATTCTCTATTATTATGTAGTAAAAAACCTTGTATTGTTCGAAGGTAAGGAATTTTTAATTATATGTAATATGAATAATTCTTTAAAGGAAATGCACCTGTTCGTTAATTAATCAAATATTGTGTTGATAAGAATTTGTTTTTAACTTTGAAGCCTTAATAACTTCAGCACCGTTTTTGTATAAATCTGTAATTCAATAGCTTTAATTCTCTGCTGTGAGCATGAGCAAATAATAAAGTACGCTGTTAGTGGTAATCCTTGGTTTTCGCAAGTACCTAGACCAGTGTTGGCCTAGTGGCGTCAGCGTGCGACTCTCATCCCTGAACTCTGAGGTCTTAGGTGCCATTTCCAGCTATGTACGAAGGGACTTTCTGTCTATGTTCGCATTAACATTCGCTGTCCCAAAAACACGGCGTGTGTTGGGCACATGAGGCTGATCACCTACTAGCCTATTAAATTGACAAATGATCGTTAAACAGATACAGGAATCTGAGGCCCAGAGTTAAAAAGGTTGTAGCGTCCCTAATTTATTTTTTATTTTATTTTCTCCGCAAGTACCTACTACAATTTTAGTTTAACTTCTAACGAATCACGCGAATTTATTATATTTACATAAATAGCTATTTGAGTGCTACCCAGCAATAGTCTGCTAGAGCCCCATAAACAGACACACTATTAGATTTTATCTATCTACTTGGTGTTTTAAAATTTGTATAGTCTGTGCAATTTCGTTTCGATTGAAGCGAAGACAATGAAAGTAATTAATTGTCTTTGATTGAAGCCAATTTAAGTGTTACATATTGACGCCATCTTTTGCCGCGAAGTGTGTTTTTTGCTTTTTTTCGTTTTTAAAGACGGTAAGTATTTGTGTGTGAGCGAGATGGAACCACGCTTTTTTGTTGCTTTATATTTAATACACGCATTTTATTGATTTGCACATAAAAAGAAACTTGAAGAAATAATCATTCTTGTATTTAAACAGGTTTGTCGCTTTTGGCATGTTTTACTTTTATTTACTATTAGTGGTTTTTATACAATACAATATGGACAAAGCCGTTCTACGGCCCATGGTCTATGTAAATCTAGTAACATACTTGTGCACTGTCAAAATATCAGACCGATTTTGAAATAATAAAGGTTCCAGACGTGCGATTCTGTAACTCACTTTTCGAACTCTCACAGCGGTTTGCGCAGCGGCGGTCGCGCTCAAATCAGTCGTAAAGCAGTCATTTTACGATTTGGCATTCTGATAAACAATAAATTACAAGCTCCCTCCTTATTAGAATGCCAAATCATGAAAAGTGAGTTACAGAATCGCAAGGCTGTTTGGAAGGCATTATAAAACGTTTATCCCTTATATATATCTAGAGTACAAGGATTGTCCTTGTACAGTGATACTACGACATACGAGTTTAATTCTTCCCTTACCTTGATTGTATATCGTTTCTGAAAGGAATTTTCCCCATTGAAATTAATTGAACTGCTAATCCGTTCCAGCATCTAAAACATCACCTCAGTTGTTTTTAAGTGTTTTTGAATAAGATGATTTCACTCTTTATTTCCAATAGACATCAGCTTCTTTGCACCCATGCTTATAAAAATAATATGTGCTTCGAATACGAGGGAAACAAGCAAACATACTGTGGTCCAATCTTGAATCGCTCTTCCCAAGCAAAATATCGCTCGCTCGGCTGCTCGGATCTTGATACACTCGTAAATCGAGGTACCACTGTACAAATATTTGCAAATCGTCGCTGTAGAATGATAACCTCGTATTTCCATAGAAACAAACATTAAGTTTTTTATAATTGACGAAATGAATTTTTTTTTTCATTTCGTCAATTATAAAAAAAATATTATGTGTTTTTATCCATAGTTTTATATGGTAAAAAGGACTTATTTATTAATAACATAAATGAATCGGTAGTTTCAAAAAGAACATTAGTCCAAATTTGTGTGTTTTGAGTTATTGTTGTCTATGGTACCCTTGAGGGTAGATCTATAAATCCCTAAAGAAAGAACATTAGTCCGATGAATATCAATGGAGCTACGTGGGATTGAAAATGTCAGTAGATGCAGAAACAACATTAGTCCCACTGAGGTGTGTAAGAACTTTGCAGAAACAACATAAATAACGTTTCAGAAAGAACATTTGTCCCGAACTTACATTAGAAAGTTACATTCCTGATACTTATATAGAATTTTATCAAACAATATATTTTGATTGGGCAACAACAACAGTGGATGATATGGAATAATATAATATAGGATAAGTGATAAAATAAAATATTCTTCCCATATTAGTTGCAGTAACAAAACAAGTCCAAATATTATAAATGTAAATATCTCAAAAAATACAAGTAGTACAATAAAAAACTATAGATGTGCTACTTCAGACTAATTAATTCAATAATTTGTGAGAAAAATCTACAAGACTTCAAAAGAAAATACTCTGCGAAATCATTTTTTTATGTCTCCTGAAAAGTAAGCCGATTGTGACTAATGTTCTTTTTGAAATTACCGATTCAAATAAGTCCTTACTTCATGAATACCAGTTAAATGTAATAAGAGTCTAAGAGTAACAAATAAATGATTTTTTGACATACGGGGTTTTTACAGATTCTAGAATCAGAAAAAAACCTTTCAGAAAGACTACAAGTCTTAGGGTAGCAAATAGTCGAGACTTGCCGTACTGAGTATGTCAAAAACCATAATATGTATTTGACATACCTAGTACGAAGCCCCAATCTGAACATTGCCTTAGACCTCAAAAGGTTCATATGGTTTCAGATTCATCTATTATAAATTGTATTTTAATTATTTTTTCACAAATTTCAGATGGAAGAATCAGTCTCAAGGCCAGTCGTGTGGTAGAAAAGATTATACTATAGTCTACTATTATCTTTCATTTGGAATCGGTGTTTGATTTATTTAATTATATTATTTAATGATTGCATTGTAGTTTTATTTTGAATAAGTATAGATGCTCTAACCCTTACTATCAGTGCAACAATAACAGTAACTCACTTAACGCAAATTATTATGGAGAAGCTTTGTCAATGAGTACTTTCTTAATTTATTGCCGCGCAACGCAAATAACAACAAACCACTCGAAAGCTTCCGTGTGAGCTTCCATTGGCAGCGATATAACTTAACATCAGGCAAGGCTTTTGTTTGCCTCCTGTTCTAAAAAAAAAACAAATCAAATCAAAGAATCGATTTGGATTTGGAGGAGGCCTCCGCACTTAGACGCACTTTTGGTTCGTTGTGCGATATGTTCTGGCTAGTTAGCCCGCCTAGCTCCTTCTAGAAGCTCAGAGATTTCGCAGGCTTCACGGAGCGACGTCAGGAGGCCGTATATAGAATTACTAAACTTAAATGTAACTTGAAGTGTTATTCTCCTAATTAGTGTTTAAATTTGAGATGTTTTACTATCTTATTTTACTAGTAACAGTATCTTTACCCTAATATTGATTGAACGGCGTGGGATAATATTTTCAAAATAATAAGCCAGACCGTTGACCGATGACATTTTATATTAGGTCCTTACATATGAAATTGGCGTTTTGTATGGGAGGAACAAAAAGTCGAATATTTTTAAATATAATATATTTAATTAATCAAAGTATGAACCATTGTTTTCTATGCACTTTTGCCATCTCATAGGTAGTTCATTGTTCCCTTCACTAAAAAACCAGTCGGACGGGAATCAATAAAATCTGTGAAGGCGATTTGGACTGCCCCATCAGAGTTCAATTTTTTCCCTTGCAAGAAGTTGTCCAAATTTCGAAAAAAATGGTAATCTGTGGAAGCAAGGTCCGGGGAGTACGGAGGATGTCTTAGACATTCCAATTGAAGCTCTTCTAATTTGGTAGCCGTCTGTTGTGCAGTGTGTGGCGTTGTCGTGAAGTAGCAGTGGCGTGGAGCGATTGACCAGCCTAGGTTGTTTAGCCGCTAGCTTTTCCATCATGGTTTGCAATTGCTGACAATAGACATCAGCCGTAATAGTCTGGCCAGATTTGAGAAAACTGCAATGAACAATACCGGCACTAGTCCACCAAACGCTTACAAGTAACTTTTTTGGGGTTAATTTTCGCTTGGGGCAGGATTTGGCTGGCTGGCCAGGATCCAACCATTGTGCTGAGCGCTTTCGATTATCGTAAAGAATCCATTTTTCATCACAGGTAATGATTCGGTTTAAAATACCTTCATTATTGTGCCGGTTCAGTAATGTAACGCAGCAGTCGACGCGCGTTTGCCGGTTTGCTTCAGTCAATTCGTGAGGTACACATCTTTCAAGCTTTTTAATCTTCCCAATTTGCTTCAAGTGAATTAAAACAGTTTTATCACTAACACTGCAGCCTGCAGCTAACTCGGACGTGGTTTGCGATGGATCCGCTTCCACAATAGCCTTAAATACTTCATTATCAACTTGGGTCTCAGGCCGTCCACGGGGCTTGTTCTGCAGGTCGAAATTTCCAGAACGAAAACGTTGGAACCAAACTGAACGAACTGTGTTTTCTTTTGCAACATGACCGCCATACACATCATTCACCCTTCGAGTCGTTTCCGCAACACTAGTGCCACGGCGGAACTCGTACTCGTAAATAATGCGATACTTTAAGTTTTCCATTTTGTAAAATGAGTGACGCAAACAGAAAAAAACAGAAGAAAAAAACAAATGAATGACGGTCATCGAAGCACAAATACATGAGTAAATAGCTGTACAAATTTGAATTTGGAATTCCTTACCAAAGAGGAGAACATCGTGATTAAAGTGGCCAGTACGAAATACGCCAATTTCATATGGCGTAAGGACCTAATATTTTTCTAATAAAAATAAATAATATCGTATTACATAGCAATATAAAAGCAATATATTTAGTAAATTAATCGATTATTCTTGTGATGTGAAAAATATCATATCCGCTATAACTTTATTTAAGTTTATTTATTTATTGCAAATCGAAATAAAAACTACAAAATAAACAGTCATAAGAAATTAATAATTTATTTCGAACACACAAATATACAGTATTTACCATTTTCTTAACCTACATAGTAATAATAATAATATTTCAAGTTAAACCAAATGTAAAAAGTTTGGTCCTAGTGGCGGTGTAGCTTTAACGCTTGCAGAATTTCCTCCCTGTAACGCGTTACTTATTCGTCGAGCGAGAAAAGCACTAGCTCAAGGGTCACAGGTACTATCTACCAGGTGCCCACTTAGAAATTAATTAGGACAACAGACCTGAAAATATTTACAAATTAAAAAAATAACTATAGGCACTAACAATTAGAAGTTAAAGCGAGCGATACGTTGTTTTTGCTATATTAATTATTTTCTCTTAAGAACAACTTTCCTAGATATCGATTGAAAAATGCACGTACCTCCGATGAATATTTTAAAAATACAACATCTAAATAAATATACATGATTTGTAATTAATTAATTAATTATTTTTTTCTATCGCTACAAAAAAACTGTAAAATCAACTCACTGTAATTAGACCTCATTTTAAAGTATTTAAAGCTATTTTCAGAGTTAGATATGGATTGCGTTAAATCGTAAACAAATACTTCTTCTAGTGCATGCTTCTAGTAGTGATTGCGAAATATATTTAGTAGTTAAAAAGATTTTTGAAATGTCATTTTAAGTCATTTTTTTAATGATTTTAAGTTACGTTTACATTAGTATTAGGCGCTCCAAGATTTTATTTTTGTTTATTACCTTGTGGAAAATCGGTTAATTAACTGGTCCCTAGATCTTATCAAATCATTTTTTTAAAAATTCCAAATCAAGAACGCCGAGCAGGTTATAAGAACTGGCAAGAAACTTTCCGCTAGTATTTTCGCCAAATTCGTTTGACGAGGATATTGTCGGGAATTGCAACCATTACGCCAAAAAACTAATTCTTACCATCAGCGAGCAACACTTACACTATAGTGAAACCAAAACACTTATCATCCTTTCTGAACAATAAAACAGTTTACAATCACAAAATTTTGTGATCGAAAGCCTTAACAACATAGATAATAACATACTGGTCAAAATAACCTCAATTTTCAAAAGCCTGGATTTAGAAAGGTTGCGTTCTCTATCTCTGGCGTAAAAGTTACTTCGAAGTCAAAGTCAGCCTCTATTAAATTTCTTTCCATAGCACTTTTAAATCATTATTTCTTGTAAACACGTGCTCGGGAAGTAGGAAAAATAGTGGACAAGAAATCGCAGTGATCCATTAACAAAAAATAATTAATTTATATGCAATTACCGTTCAATTACTTAAAATGTGTATTTAAATTTACTGTCATTAAGGCTTTTCATATTGTTATGTGGTTTCTGTACCCGCACTATACTTTACTATTGACACATGTAGTATTAGTTATTAGTTGCTAAAATAAAAATTAATTACATTTAAAAGTACTTACGTACATAATTACTTTCACACCATCGCACAGCCGAATTAGGTATTACTTAGTTAAATGTATTTAATAATTTTTATCGATTTCTAAATATCTGCCCTGCGATTCTGTAACTCACTTTTCGACCTCACACAGCGGTGAAAAGGTGGAAGCTTTTAGTTAATTGTTTATCAGAATGCCAAATCATAAAATGACTGCTTCACGACTGATTTGAGAGCGACCGCCGATGCGAAAACCGCTGTGTGAGTTCGAAAAGTGAGTTACAGAATCGCAGGGCTGAACCTTTTTGTATATATTATGTAGTCCATCTTTGGCTATATCTTTAGTTTAATCGTTTTTATAACAGCCGTAGAATTAGGAAATAAAAAATATAAAGTATTATTTATTTAGCATCTTGGTTTCAGTTTTAATAGAGAAACTCCTACGGTCATGTGGTGATTTGGACACAATTTACGTTCTTGTACGACCAAAGAAGGGTAAAGATCCACACTCCAGATTGCACGATATGTTGGATGATTTCGTAAGTATACATAAGAAAAGCTTTTAACGTGTGCTTGCTAGATGCACTTGAAAACCACAGATTAGAACAAAAAATACTATATTTTTTGTATGCAATATAGACTGCATTTCTTTCATCATCATCAGCCTCTTTATTTGCTCTATTTCTGGACGTAGGCCTCCTTCATTTTTCGCTAGTACACTGTCCTGGCCTCACTATCCACTGGGAGCCAACCTCCTCCCGAGGTCTGGCTTATTAGTGGCATGAAATTAATTTCGTGGCATTAGTTTCACCAATAGTTTCACGTGTAATTTAATATTTTCGTAATACATGCATTAATTACATGAATGCAAATGAGTTTCGTGCCATGCGCGATTTTTTGGTGAAAATAGTTTCATACAACTAATTTCGTAATGTAATTCCGGCTTCAGACAACTAATTGCAATATGCCGACTATTTTGGAAACAATCACCGACTAAACTGATTTTTTATAGACGCTACTGGCCTTTTCAGAGGGTAACAACAACTTGTTCTTTATCTTAAAGTCCAATTTATAGTAATGCCTTTTGTAAATAAACGGATAAAAAATAAATGGAACGTATCTGAAAGTAGACACAGAGAAGCTGTTTTCCCTATTGACTCATGTACTAAATATTTTAAGGTTTTCCACCGAGCTCACGAGGAGAATCCAAAGGGCATTCACAAAGTGGTTCCCGTCGTTGGTGATATGGAGGAACCTGGGCTAGGTTTGAGCAATGAGGACAGGAAAATGATTACATCACGGGTGAGCAGCTTTTTGGTGTTATTTCAATGAATTAATTATTGATTTGTTCTATATTAACTCTAGTTTTGCTTTTCCGTTTCTCTCGGCGGGATATCAATTATTCTAAAAATCTAGTGCTATTTCGAAAGATATACAGTCTCATTGGACGACTCATTGGTCTAGTGGTTAGTACCCCTGACTGCGAATCCATGTGTCCCGGGTTCGATCCCCGGCTGAGACGAACATGATGTGATGAGATTTGGTGTTGTGTTAGGTTTGGGTGTTTAAATATGTATTTATATGTCTATCTATATATAATATGTATGTATATCGTTGGTAGTACCCATAACACAAGCTTCACAGCTTAGATGGGATAGGAGGGGATTGTCTATAAAAAAAAAAAAAAAATTACAGTATTTACAATATTCTTAACCTACATAGTAATAATAATAATTAAAAATTGATAAATAGAAAACGGCTCAAATTTAATTTTTTCCAACGTTGGTTTTGTTCCCTTTGGAGTAGAGACTCTTGGGCCGTGGGTTTCAAGTGCACAGGCGCTAATTAAATATTTAAGTTGGCGCCTGGTAGATAGTACCGGTGACCCCAGAGCTGGTGCTTTCCTCGCTCAACGAACAAGTATCGCAATACAGCGGGGAAATGCTGCCACAGTTTAATGTAAGCCACAGGGACCAAACTTTTTAAATTTGTTTTGATTGTCTATTTCTCAATTTTTAATTATTATAATTTTCGAATGATTAAAATTGGAAATTAATCATTAGTCATCATAATACAACCCATCGTAGCGTATCGCTAATCCATTTGCCACAATGGCTTTTCAATTGACATTCATCCATTTAGTATAATAATAGGGTTTCTACGAACACTTATAAACTGAGAACAGCTGGACTGATTTTTATGATTTTTGATTTATTGTATTCGTTTCCATATTGAATAGTAGAATAACTATTAAAAACGTTGGAAAATTAACGATCCAATCAAACATTTAATGTCTTTATAATTTCAATACAAAATAACGTATTTAAGCAATGGTTTCGAATCGATCAGATAAATTTACAATATTCATATATGGCATATTTTATATTTAAAAAATATATAAAAATGTCAGTAGTTAAAAAGGATTGAGATATATATTGGTTGTCAAATATTTAAACGAGCGTCCAGAAATTTATTTTGTCTCAACTAAGGAAAATATATTAAGCTACTTAAACATACAACAAATCAAGGCACATTAGGTTGAGTATTGAAATAGTTATAGTATTGAACTTAATATTTTCTTGTATTCATTGTATTATTTTCATAAACACATAAGGCTATGTTCAGATGGTAAAAATTAGACGCGCGACTTGACATTGTGGTATTTTCATACAACTGTTCACATGAGCGCGCGTTAGGGAGCGTTAACGCGGCGCTCAGAGAAAAAGTCTCTAGACGCAGGTATCGCGCGTTGACGCGCGCTTTGATATTAATGTAATGTCCGTATGCTGTTCAGTTGAGCGCGCGCTTTCATCGCGATCGCATGTAGTTTTGTTAATTTTGGAATTATATTTATAACAAACTGGGTCTATTTTTCAAAATTGCATGAACCCAATGTGTACGTTTTCTTTTTCTATATTTTTCTTTATAATATAACCACAAAATAATAGCCTCTTCCACGTCTATTTTCTACGTTCTACCGAACTAGACTGACGAGTACTCTCGCAACGCGCAAGAGCGCTCATCATCTGAACTCTCTTCAAATTTGATCGTGCGTTGACGCGCGTTAACTGGCGTTACATGTGAACATAGTCTAAATTCAGTTAATCTGTAACACGACATGTATTACTGTTAGGTACAAAGTTCGCCGGGCTATTTAGTTATCCAAAATAATCCAATGCAGTACATGGTTGAAGAAACAAATATCCATTTTACAGGACTGTATCACGTTTGCGCTCATCGTTTAATGGCAATAGTCACATTAGTCACATCGTTTGATGAGATAATGTTGGATTTACAATAAAACTGTGATGAAAAATTACTCGGTGGACATTTTCAGCATCTCTCTATGGCCTTTCTCGCAGTAGTTTTAGCAACCTTGCAGTGTTAATTATTTTCTTTTACATTGTTATATTCCTACATAATTGCTGTTTGCTAATTGCGGACCCATGCTTCGATACAAAGAATCCCCTCAAGAGTTGTGTGCTGTGATATTGCGGGATACTCGATTGTGAGGAAGTTGCATGGATCTGGTTAGCACTACGCCTAAAGTTCTCATCTGATTTTTACACGTGTATATCCTTATAACATATTTTCATAAGTGTCTGATAGTCCTCATTATAACAAGTGTCATGTTTGAGAGCAACAATAAAATAATAGATTGTCATTAAGTCACATAAACTGTTGTGAATTTTTAGGTAACAATAATAATAAACTCGGCGGCCACAGTAAAGTTCGACGAGAAGCTTTCAGTCGCGACGGGAATCAACGTAAGAGGGACCAAGTCGGTGCTACAATTGGCTAAAGAATGCAAGCATTTGAAGGCACTCACCCATGTGTCTACAGCTTTTTCACAGACACACGTGAAGCACATTGAAGAAAAGTAAGTTAATAATTAATCATATTTATTATATACATCCATGTATAATGTATATAAATAAAAATGAATTGCTGTTATTTTGTCTCACTATAATTCGAAAATGGCTGGAACGATTAGGCTAATTTTGAATTTGAAATATTTGTGGAAATCTAAAAATGAAAGTTAGTTATTAATTATTTGCAGATTCTACGAGCCACCAATGACCGTGGAAGCTTTGGAAGCGGTCGCGCAGTTAGATGACTCTGTTATTGATCCAATATTGCCTACGTAAGAATTTTCTCTCTCAGGGGTTGTGGAAAACCTTTTTTTTATAAAACGGATCAAACGGTCTGACGTTCACCTGATTGTAAGTGATACCACCGCCTATGGACATTCACACAGCCAGAAGAGCGAAAGCGTTGCCCATGTTTTAGAAGTTGATGCTGGTAGCAGTGTATTCTTTATGATAAATTAACTATCTAAATATATATTTTTCAGTACGAATCAGTACTGCCCTGCGATTCTGTAACTCACTTTTCGAACTCACACAGCGGTTTTCGCATCGGCGGTCGCTCTCAAATCAGTCGTGAAGCAGTCATTTTATGATTTGGCATTCTAAAAAGGCGGGAGATTGTAGTTTATTGTTTATCAGAATGCCAAATCAAAATGACTAAACTGATTCAGAGCGACCGCCGATGCGAGGGTTACAGAAGTGCAGGGTTGAGCCTTCAACCAAACTTCAATGCTCTAACATATTATTTCAAAATACCTATTTAACTTCCGTTTTACAAAGATGGCTCCTACAAGGTCCAAATCTATGTCCGCGGTTATTCTCTAAGTTGTCTTTAATCATGTGCACAGATACTCTTCGTAGAACATTTAATAATTATGAGTATCACTTCGTTGTCATTATTAATTCTTTTAAGGTTATTCTTAAAACTATTTAAATGGAAATGTACAAATCCAGGCTCCTTGGGAACCGGCCAAACACATACTGCTTCACGAAAGCCGTCGCTGAAGAGGCCGTCCGAAAGTATGGAGAGGGCATGCCTGTTGCCATACTCAGACCATCTATTGGTAAGTGAATCTTTTGGACAAGATATAACAATAACATGTCATAATTACTATACTTACTTGGTATTTTAGACAATTCACACAATATCTTTATAAATTATAGCCTATATGTTATTCTAATGTTTAAGCTATATTATTGTAAAGTTTCATTAAAATCCATCCAGTAGTTTTTTACGTGAAAGAGTAACAAACATCCATCCATACTTACAAACTTTCGCGTTTATAATATATGTGGAATATTGCTCCAAATTTTAAAATTAGTTTTTTTAAGGTGTATTTTTATAACTTAAGTACATTTATACAGTGATCTCGACATATGAGGAGCCAGTACGAGGGTGGACGGACAGTGTGTACGGACCGACGGGACTAGTTGTCGGAATAGGAACTGGGGTAAGTTCAAAAATACAATATTAGCCCAGTGGCGGATTAACCAGCAGGCTGAGTAGGCTGAAGCCTGGGACGGCAGATTTTTGGGGCAGCAAATTGGTGAAGCGAATTTTTTTACCTCCTTCCAAAAAAAATTCTGCTGTTTCTGATGTCTTACAGATAGAAGTCTGCAACAAATTTTGCCGATGACTCTCCCCTATCACTTCTACATTTGGTGTAGCAAACTTCCATATTCTAGAAGTAAAAAAGTAGTTCGATGTACACCAACCGGTGACTGGTCGTACTTGAATTCGTGTATGCGGTGATGTTGGTTATTTCGACTATGTGTTTGCGTGTTGTTCAGACGAGAATGTAAGTGCGTGCTCCTATTTCACCATGCCTTCTGCTAATAGAGGAAAAATCTTTGTTTTTAATTTATGTTATTATTATAAATTACTTAAAATGTCACATTGGACATGGTGTAATGGTTGCAGCTCCTTACAAACATTTTGTAAAACAAAAAAATGGCGATTAAAAAGAGTGGCGGAGAGTTTATTGCCAGTTCTTCTCTCCCGTTCTACGCCCTTGATTTGAGAACTGGCAGTAAATGGAAAATTAGAAGCTTTAATATGTTTACTGACAAGTCATAAGTGTACATTATGTTACCTATGTGATTAAATGATTTTTTACTTTACTTTAACCAGTAATAGACCTCTACACCTTCAGCTCATACTATGATTGAAAAGAGCGAAATTGTAGAAAATGTCCTCTTCCCCCTATCATGGTCATGTCAGTCCTACTACTGGTTGGAGGCTGCGAACTGGATGGTTTGTGTATAATCAAAAATCAAATCCAATAACATTATTTTACGTGCAAATTCAACTAAATTGTTGAATTGTAAAAAAATCTTGGACATGACAATTGTAAAACTTCACAGCCTACCTTGAAAATTTGTAAAAACAGTCGTTTTTGTCAACCAATTTGTCAGCCCATGACTTATGAAGTACCTATAATCTAGACATGAATTTGTATTTCAAAGTTTTTCGCCAAGATATAATAACTGTTCTAGTCAACATCGATTAAGCTGTAAACATGTAACGTGTAATCAAATACGTTTTTTAAAATGAAACTGCTGTATTTTATGAAATGTCTGATAAATCATTATTAAGGTAGTCTGTATATACAAATAAGTTATAACAAAAATGATTTTTTAATATTTTATGGTGCTTTCCTCGCTCAACGAATAAGTACCGCAATATAGCGAAGAAATGCTGCCAGCATTAAAGGTAGTTGAGAGAAGACAGAGGGCAAGTGCGTTGCCGACATTTTACTTAACTTCTCACTGAGTTTAAATAAAATTAAAAATTAAAAATTTAAGCAAATTAATTTGAGCTTGTATTATTAAGAATTTAGAACCTCAAATTGTCGCATTTTTTTTCTGCGGTTATTTGCAATCAGCCCTAAGGCTATGAGCGAATTTTTTCTGTGGTACTGTCATGTGGAGTGACTTCCATGGAATTTAGAGCTACTGCCTGTCTTCTAGCTCTAGAATATGGTGACGTTTCAGTCGACTCACATACTGTCTAATGGTGAGTTGGCGAGCAAGTTCATTCGGGTGACAGCTTAACCGCTCTTTGTATTTAGCTGCCAGTCTCCAGATTTTCTCTTTGATAGTTCTCATTTTAAGGTGTTCGTGAAATTCGTTGTTGGTTATGTACCATGGTACTTTTGCAACTGCTCTTAGGATCTTGTTCTGTTGTCGGTGGAGTATATTTATGTTGGTATCACTTGCGCTGCCCCACAGTTGGAGGCCATATGTCCAAATGGGCTTTAGGATGACTTTATATATAAGAAATCGTTTGTTTCATTGTTTGTTTCATTTAAGAGATATCTATAGATTACCGATTAAATAAGTAAAATATGTATCAGGTTCTACGTACAATGTACATGGATTTGGACAAATTGGCGGACATGGTGCCGGTGGATTTGACGGTGAACGCGATCATAGCCTCCACCTACCACACTGCTAATAACTTTAAAGAGAAGTAAGTGAGATTCTTCTCCTCACAATTATTAATTCATATTTTCTAAACTATATCTGTATATTGTACTATAACTGTTTTGACTTTGTGTATTGTCTAAATGTCTTTTATAATAATATGTTTATGTGTGATTACTAAGTATATCAGTGGCGTAACAATAGGGTGGCAGGACTGGCATAATGCCACGGGCCCCGACCCAAGAGGGCCCTTTGAGATATTATGTTCTATGAATGAATTTGAAGTCTCCAATAATGATGGGCAATGGGCTAGCGTAGGGACTACAGACCATTCCCTCTCGCCTAAGAAAGGAGGCCTATGGTCATTAGTGGGACATATACCATGTATTTGAGTACGCTGAAAATCTCAAAGTTTATTAAAATTAATTATTAATGTGACGATTTTTACTGATAGGGCCCCATCAAAAGAATTTGCCACGGGCCCCAGATGGTATAGTTATGCCAGCGAAGTATATTATAAATAAATAAAACATCAGACAAGCAATCAGTTTTGAACATTAAATTATTATGATATTTGTGCTTTAAACCAATAGGTACTTTAAAAATAGGTATTTAGTAAACAAATTAGGTCCCTCTTACACAGGGGACATAAGCTAGACACATATATTTAAATGATGAGTTTTCTTAGAAGCAGATTTCATGTACAATATCGATTTTGCTTTAACTGGGGATTGGAAAACACCGAAATTTAAATCAAATGTATGTAAAACCGATGATAAACAGTAGAAAGTAAACATATATTTCGACGTGTATCTAGAATTCACTTAGACTGTTTAATAAAGTTGTGGTGGAAGGATGGTGAACTGTTCCATTAACCTAAAGGGTCCTCGTGCAGTCTAACCGTTGGCTGGCCAGCCCGAAGGCCCTAGTGGCTAAGGTCAAGTAGTTGTATTATATCCTTAGTAATAATAACTACGTAGTCAGTCTTCGTCATCACAGTGATTGTAGGTGTCGCTATAAACCCATCTCCAGTCCACTGTTCTGATTTAATCTCGTAATTATATATGTACCAATAAAATAGAAACAAACAATTCAAACTTGTCTAATATTATTCACATTTTTCCAGTCAAACATCAGACATACCAATCTACAATTTCGTATCTGGTGCTCAGGCGCCCGTGACCTGGGGAGAGTTTATTGAAGCAAATATACGACACGGAATAAGTAAACCCACCACTAAGGCTGTATGGTAAGTTTTTTAACACATTTAACACACAAAGGAATAATATTAAGTTTTGTAACTTATTTTTTCATACAAAACTTAATTACCTAAATAGATAGATAAATATTGCTCTTCCTGTGTAGTTAACGAATAGAAACCGCGTTAAATCTATTGCAAATATGTTTGTCCTTTATTTTCTAATTTCATCCTAACACGTAAAAATGAGATATCACAATGTTTGTCATTAATCGTTAAGAATAATATCAAACTCAAACTCAAAATAACTTTATTCATATAGGTAACCAAGTACACTTATGAACGCCAGCAGAAAAGATGTTAAATTGTTTCTAAATTTACTATTAGTTCGCAAGTCAAGGGTAAATAGCGGGCAAGAAACTCTCCGCCACTCTTTTTAATCGCCAAGTTTTGAGTCATACAAATTGTTTGTGGCACAGCAGCCATCAATATTTGAACTGGAGCAAATCAATCCCAAGGATAAGAATATTTAAATAATTATTATCAAATTTATAAAGAGCTTTATTGATTTATTTACGTTTAACGAGAGTTTTGAATTTATTCAGTGATAATTCTCTAATTTCGCTTGGGAGTTTGTTGTAACAACGAATACGATTTCCATATAAGCAGTGGTTTATCTTCTGGAGCCTGGTTGGTTCCTTTAGATTTGTATATTCTTATAAGATTGTTATATCGCTCTTACACAATTTTTTACAGTCAGTAACGAAGATATGTCCGTCACAGAAGGTCGATCAATTTATTGTCTATTGACATATGTTTAATAAAACAGACTTCTTAAATTTTATTTTAACGTTTTAAAATTATTTTTCAGGTATTATGGACTTAATCCGACGAAAAGTTACTACATGTTTTTGTTCTACAATTTCTTTTTACACTACTTACCTGCTTTGCTTATCGACTCATACTGCGCACTCACAGGCCGGAAACGGAAGTAAGTAGCTTCGTTAAAGACAACTATACCTAATTGTTCTTAGAGGAAGATATATTCAGTTCAAATGACGACAAACGAACACAAATAATTTTACATATTTTTATTCCAGCATGCTGAAGTTCTACTCGAAGGTGATAAAACTGGCACATATCCTCTTCTACTTTTCGACACAAGACTGGCGATTCAGTGATGATAATGTGAGGGAAATGTGGCGCTCTCTGCCGACTTCCGATAAAACTGTGTTTCCGTTCAATATGGCTGATATGTCCTGGGACTACATGACTGAGACATTTTTACTGGGTTAGTTATATAAACAAAAAATAAATATAGTTAGGGAAGGATGTAATATGATGTAGTCTTTTCAATTGTAAGTATCTGCTTTTAACAAAGGAACATAATAACTGTTATGTCGAACAATAACTTCGTCAAAGAATATGCCTCAAACATTTTTTTTTATTATAACTTAGCCACTATCAAAGTAAAGCAACGCCTAGAAATTAAATAGTGTATTTTGCTTTTTTAGGACTTCGAGTGTATCTAGTGAACGACGACCTTTCAACTCTACCGGAAGCAAGAAAAAAATGGAACAGGTAATAATATTATTTAACAAAATTTCGTCTGTAAGTTCTACAAGTATTCTTTTTTTTAAGATTAAGTTCTTATATAGGAGTAGATACAGATCAGGTGTCATACTAGATTAATAGTATTTAAATAACAAAACTTAAACAATATCTCAGTGGCAGACAATTGATTGAAAGTATTATTATGACTAGACTACACTTACAACAGTATTTCCTTGTTTGTTGGACAATTTGATTGTCAAGGGCATTTCGAAAATTGACTTGATGTTTTTCATTATCTTTTGAAAATTTCTTCCTAAAACCATTTAAGCTTTTGAAGTGAATAATTCAAGTTTAGAATATTAAAAATTATGTATGTTACATAGGCTTTTTAAAAAGGCTAAAGTGGGGTATGGCACAAAAAAGGTTGGAAAACACTGCTCTTCAGGATATAAAAACCTTTCCTATGGATCAGAGATTATCTGTTAGTCTGATGGACAGTTTCAAAGATTACAATAAAATAAAAGTAAAATAAATTTTTAATTTCAGATTGTACTACATGCATCAATGTTTGAAGGTGATAACTGTTTGCGTCGTATTGTACATCGCGTATAGTTTATTTAATTTAATTAGTTGGCTGGTAATGGGATGAATGTATAAATACCGACTTCAAAATATGGGTTTTCCAGATTGTTAAGATTCATTTTGATTTATAACAGTTTATTAAATATGTATAGAATAATAATAATAATGTAGAATATCCTATTTAATAAATTATATTCGTAAGACACATTCTTTGATGTATATATTGTATAGTGGGACCAAGGTCAGTCCTGAATTGTTTCAAGCAGATAAGAATTCAAAACATCTCTATTGTTGCATTCCGGAACAGCGTACAATTTTCCATATAAAATGTATTATTATAGACTTACCAGAGCTTGTGAATAATAAAAAGCCGTCCATTACATCGATTGTTTTTTGAAGTTGGTTAAAGAGTCATGTCGTAGATTATATGTAATGTATATAAATGGTTTTAGATGCTTTTGAGATTTTTATATAACCTTTGGTGAAGGTTTCTTTAGGTATACCTACTAGCTTTACGATAACAGGAATATTTTAATTGCTTCTTGACACACAGGAAGTCATATTAGGCCATCAACAAGGCAGTATGATGCTATGTAAATCGGGATCCTTGAAAATCTAATATATAAAATTCTCGTTTCGCGGTGTTTGTAGTTAAACTCCTCCGAAACGGCTTGACCGATTCTCATGAAATTTTGTGTGCATATTGGGTATGTCTGAGAATCAGACAACATCTATTTTTTATCCCCCTAAATGTTAAGAGTAGGCCACCCCTATTTTTTTTATTTTCAGTTAATTTTTTTTATGATACAACATTAAAAACTACATACAACCCCAAATTTTCACCCCTCTACGATCAACCCCTATTTTTTATTATAAATTACTAGTGGACCCCACAGACGTTGTCCTGCATGATATTTAAAGCGATTAGGATATTAAGCAAAGTATGAAAGTACCGTCTGCAGTGCCATCTGCCGGGCTGATTTGTGAATCTAAACCATTCCCAGATCCCCTTGAACACACACAAAAAATTTCATCAAAATCGGTCCAGTCGTTTGAGAGAAGTTCAGTGACATACACACTCACAGAAGAATTATATATATAAAGATATACATGGCAAAACGAGGTTTGCCAGGTCAGCTAGTTATTTATAATAGTTGCAAAGTTAAAACGTAAACACATAGTTTAAAGGTCGCTTATGTACCCACTAACATCGGTGTCGATGGACAGTCGCAGTTGCCTTTAGCCTATCAGTAGGCTTGTTTGGTTCATAAAAAAAATTGCTTATCTCAGGAACGTATGTTTTTGAAGGATTTAATAAATTTAGAGATTATTTTATAGAAAAAAATGTGATATGTTGAAAAATTAGTATTAAAATGTTTTTTTAATTCTGTATTATTAATAAGTCCAAAAGAATTTAAATAATTCATTCTTTGTATAACTCTTCAGACCAACGGTGAAATTATTATATATTTAATATTTAGAGTTCACCCTCATCAAGGTTATTTTTGACAACAATTGAATTATATATTATTTTATCCTCAACAAAGATAACAATATCGCTTCTATGAGATTACATTTAAACAATAAAAAGTATTATATTTGTATTTATGTGTTATTCGTCTATCTTAAGTATATAGTAAAAAATTCCAAGTCTACAAAACTGTGGGTAGTTGAAGAAAAGTTAAGTTGCTAAATAGCATTTATTTCGATAAATTTACAACAATCATTAAAATTTATTTAGGCCTATTATTTATTGGTACACATGTTTGTTTCCGGATTTAATATTCAAAAAACGAGTCGTTACAGATCTGTTTATGTATAAAGTCTACGAGCGTCAAAAATAGCACTCGGCATCGGCACGTAACTTGACGTATATAGGAGAGAGAAGTAGAAAAATCTTAAAATACTCCTGATTACACTGGCCGAATTATTGGCCAGAAATTATACACATTAAATTTTTCTGTGTACGATATTAGAAAATAAACATCGAGACATTTAAAATACTTTTTTTTGAGCAATTATCTCCATGAGATAAATACATTAAACATACATAGAAAACTTATTATAACTTGACACTAACAATGGACTGAGAAAATCGATCACTATGCGAGATCTAGCCATTCTTTATCTATAGTCTTAACTAGTATCTGTTCCATATTTAAAATTCTTCTGTACATGAAAGGTGCATAGAATTTCTCAGTCTATTATCTATGTCTGTTTTTTTTGTATTTCAAACTTAACCACAGATAAGACGCAAAATACGTTTCTTGTCTGGTAACCCAAAACTTATGAACATGTAAAAATAACAAAACACACAATACAAAAGTTCTCACAAAACTATCACAAACTTAGATCTTTAAAACCTAATTAATAGTTTGATTTCTTTCATAATAAAGCAGTATTGTCCGCTCATTTTTGTTACTTTGAATAATTTGAAAGATATATAATTTACATAATTTTACACCAATAAGTTAACAAGTTCTCAGGTATTGGAAAATGAGCTTTTTATATAAAACATCAAAAATTTCTTTAAAATCTACTAGTACATACTCTTACCTTTAAAGTACAACTTTGTGCATAATCAATTACAATAATTATAACACTTATCTCAGGTCAATCTCGCCTTGAGCGCTGTCAAATAACCTATAGCGAAACTTCATATAGAAAAGAATACACGCCTAAAAATCTGTACTCGTAAGTTATTTATATCAAATAGAAAGTCTATATAATTAAAATTCGAGACACATCGTGCTTCTACACTTAGAGATAGGTTCTATTTATATAAAATTACTAGCATCAGTTTAAGAAAAAGTGTACCATAGACAGTAGAACGGCAATGTTGCCAGAGCTTTCTACAATTATTTATGTTATATTAGACACCAAATAACATAAGTCTTATCATTCCTATACCACATAATTTGGCCTACATGTTTATGAAGACTTTTTTTTTATTACGTATCGATAATAACAATTAAGATCAGTAACATACGATAAAAATATAGAAAAATACAACCTATTTCATGGGATATAATGTCGAAGTTTGGGTAAGTTCTATTCTAGGATTTCAAAGTAGTAGTAACAACTATGAAATGATTATAGAAACTAAAATTGTATGTTTTACAGAGATAAATTATACAAGTTCTATGTCTAATGTTGCCATAATCGCTACATACAATATGTAAATACCCGATATTGGTGATTTTAAGGTTAATAAAATGTAAAAAAAAATATTAATGTTTCTGTAAACAATTTAATTCCTCTTCCTCACACGGTCACGTTGGAGCAAATATATACAAAAACGCAAATACAGATTAAAACACATCATTATCAAGACAGCTCGGTACAGCATCTTAGAGACATTGTACACGAAAGGCAAATATCAATGTTCGTGGCCCATAGTTAATAGAACTGGCAACATGGCGCCAAAAGCCAAAATCAGCGTGTCAATAACTTGCAACCCTGCGAACCCGCGTTTAGGGGGAATGCCATCCTGTATGGGTAATAATGTGTGTGTTGGGTGCGGATTTGTTATCTCTGGTAGAACGTGGACAGTTGCCACATATAAAAATGTGCCAGCGGAGAATAACATGGCGATAGCTGGAAAGAGTTACAATTAATTAAAAATTAATTTCTTAATATAATTTTCTTTAAGTCGGATACACTCTTCGTTCATTTGTTCTTTTTTTAAGGTAGATTATGGGATATGATTTCATATTCAGGAAACATATAATATCTTTCATAACATAATACTTTTATACTAATTTTACAAAGTGTAAATATTTGTCAGTTTGTAAAAAAGCTGGGAAAGGATCACTGTACAAGGTAAGTATGCAGTAACTAAGTATTAGAAATGATTACCTGTAGCATTGAAGTCGGATAGAGTCTGTTTGCTGTCATTGCCGATACCGAAGTAGGTAATAACGGCAAAAAGGGGCGCGGAACACGAGAATATCAGCAAATGTTTGCGGATACGGTTCCTGGAAAAATAATTATGTTAAATTAGTAAATAAAAAACAAAAGGAAAATACACAAAACGCTTTAATCGTAGTAATCATTAGAGACCCTTACATAGTGAACCGATTCAACTTATAGACCTTTTAAGAAGAGCGTACTAATTCTTAAAAGACCGGCAACGAACTTGCGAGCCTTCTGGTAATGTAAGTGTCCATGGGCGGCGTCACATAACATCAGGTGGGCTTCCTACCAGTTTGCCCCGTGTTATAAAAAGAATGCCAAAGGAAGCCTTAAAAAAGCAGAAAACGCACTCGTGAGTCGTGAGGGATTATCAGTGACTATGGGCAGCGATATTACTAATATCATTGCCGGTATTCTTTAAGTTCCAATAGCGATACAAATGCGACGATTACGATATGATTCTTTTAAGATTGCATTTGCTATTGGAATTTAAGAAAGAAAAAAACATTTATTTAATTAAAGCACGCACTCACATAAAAGAAATACAAACACAATCATTTTAGTAAAAAGTTGGACCAACTGTGTAACAAATGATTTTCAGTGGACCCATACTTTGTAGTATGGGTCCACTGAAAATCATTTGTCATAATCTTTATTATAAACCTAGTCCTTTTACATAAATCAACCGTGAACTGAGATCAAAAAATCCTATATAATCAACGCATACGAAAGCGATACCCAAGCTAAAAACCTCGGACAGTTCGCTCATATGTATAAGAGAACGAAGAATATTGACCGGCGCCTATATATAATAAACCCGAAAATTGCAAGGATATCTTTTCGTAGGTATTTTTTGGACAATCTGGGATAAGATTGTTTGGCTCCATAAATTTAAGATCTTATATGGTATAAAATCGTTTTTTTTTTCATCTTTTCGTTTCGTTTTTATATTTACGACGAATAAATGTTTATTTCTTACAAATACGACTTACCTTTCTAATCCAGCGTGCAATAAGAAGGTGACTAGACCAAAAGCAGCCGGTGCTTTGTGAAGCATAATAGCAAGAAATACTATGAGTTCAACATCTGCGTGCGACGTTGTAGCTGCCGCGCCAAGAGCTATGCCATCCGCTGGAAATAAACGTTTATTTATTCAACGAAACATTAAAATATGACTTATTTTTCAGCTGAAAATTCCTTTCACATATTCTGTAATCAAGTCAGGTATGTTATATAAATTAGGCCTATTTAAAAGCTACTTTTGAAAGTCAAAATAACAAGTTAAAAAAAATGACTAGTTGCCCCTTCCAAAAGGTAGTTTCAAATGGAGAAGAATGGGCAAGAAACTCAATACATACTTACTCTTTTAAAATAGTTTTTACAATATTTTGTAGACATTAATTTGATAATTATATGTGAAGATCATGTACCTAGAATACCTAATACCTATACTAAAATAAAATAGACGCATGGTGTTATAAAAACAATGCAGCAGCTAACTAAATTATTAAGTAAATACATGGTGCTCACATATTACTCAGAAATTGGTCTTTCCAATGTGTAGACGAGTAGAACAAGAGGGGAACAGGAGCTTGGTGACGATGGACTATGTTGTATTGTATTACATACAGAACTATGTTAGGGAGCGTTCTAGTATTACGTAACGAATTTGGGGGGGTCCTTTTGTAAAACGTTACGATACGGGGCGGGGATTGAATTACGCAATATTGTTAATATTATTTTCGACTTTCGAGTACTTTACACCACATAATGGTAATTTTTAGGTATAAAGAGTCACTAGGTGGTCACGAAACGTTTTATTATACTTGGGGTAATTTCAACTAAATAATCAAAGACTGGAAAAGGATTCATTATAGTCAATAAAGTTCAGTTTACATTTGAAAGTTAAATAAATAAATATTTATTATTATTCTCTTACACACAGGTCCAATGCCGTAGCAACTTTCGTGGACAACTTCATTCTATTAATTTTGTGTCACGGTGCGCGCGCATCGTAAAATTTCACTCTCATCAATTTTTCATAACGCACCTAAAGAAGTATAACATCAAAATAAATGGTTTTTTGACATACGAAGTTATCATTCTACAGTGACGTTATGTGTAACATGAAATAAAATCTTTTTTGAAAAGTATTACTACAAATTATATAAGTTTACATAACGCGGCGTATCGTTTACCGAAGTGGTTGAGTACCGTAACGAGTTATGTAAATAATACGAAATTCACGCTTAAGATTCTATTTTTCGTATTGTTTGGCCGTGTAGGGGAGCGTGGGGCTTGTTGTACAGGGGTAAATAGTAACAGACCTTTTTCAATAGGAATTTGAATTTTATTCACGTTTTTTTAACCTAATCTTAAACTTATAACGTGCCCGCCACTTTACCACAGCCAGGGTCCCGCCAGGCGGCTCAGTGAGTGGGTGTGTGCAAACGCTTTATTGTTGACAGGTAACCTATAATTTTACTAACGTAAATTTTTGTTAGTTTCATGTTTTCATAGATTTGAAGATTTATGTTTTTATTTTATGCTAAAATATAACTATTTATGATGTTGTATAAAGTTTTCAGATTAAAGTTGATTTAATAGTTATGTGAAAATATTAGGAACTAATAAGGGGCTAGTTGTAACAAACCTCGGGGTTGTTGATTAATTGCCCCAGATTGTGTAAGGGCGGTTTTTTCCCCGGTTAAATACTCAGAAATTTCATTCGCGGTGGTCCTAGATGATTGGAGCTGGTAATTGATAAAGAATTTTTGATTTTTGTAGATCATTTTATCAAACACTCGAAACCTACCAAGAAAAAGTTCTGTTACTGCTCGAAATATGCTCACATGTGAATATCGAGTTGTCGAAAAAGCCAAAGAAAACAATGTTATGTTAAGTTTCCCTCCATTGCTCCCACAATTTGCAACCTAGGAGTAGGAGTCTACGGCCCTTTTAAAAACTACGTGAACAGAGCACATACTGCATGGATGTATAATAATCCAGGAAAAACGATGACAATTTATGACATCAAAGTGTAGGAAGGAGTATATCACTTGCCTTAAACCTTGCAAATATTATCAGTGGATTAAAGCTTGGTATTGGCCTTTGAAGTGAATTTTCCAAGATAGTGATTTGCGCCCTTTTATTTACGATAGGTACAGAAAATCAGGTGAATAGGTTCAAATAAAGTGAGAATTTATGTTGAATCTTAAACATCCAGAACTATTAGATTCGCTCTGAAGTGGATATTAGCACAACAGAAATTATACGCCACATTGAAACTGCGAACAAACCAACTCAAGTTGCTCTGGTCAAAATAAATTTTTCCCATCAAAGATTAGACCATTACCAAAGGCGCCACCACGAAAAACAAATATAAATTGCAGACGCAAAAGGAAGTCTACTGTTCTGACTGATACGCCTGAAAAAGAAGCTTTGAGAGTAGAATATGAAGAAAAGATGATAAAGAAAAGTGAAAGGGGAAAGGAAAAGTTAAAAAATCTGCGAAAAATAAAGATGGAATAGAAAGGGTGAAAAAAAGGATTTAAGTTCATATTCAAAATTGGAAGATAGTTAAAATCTTAAATTTTAATTTGTTGATTATATTTTTTTCCAGTTAATATTTCATAAAAAACACATTATAGAAATACCTAGTTAGTTTTTGTTATATACAAAGCAAAATGATCCAAGATGTGAAAAAAATAAACAATTGAAGGTGTATTTTTGTTGTTAAACTAGCCCCAACCACGGGGTAGTTGTAACACTTCATTTTTCAAAAAAAAAAATTGAGTTGCTGTAGATTTGATAATATTAATAGATTTATAGATAAATATTAGAGTATCGATCAAGTATTAGTAGTAATTTAGCAATACACTTCATGATATCAATTATATTTAAAATTGTTACAACTACCCAGCCCTATATCAGCCATTTTAAAGAATTCATCAAAAACTTCTAAAAATATTACCAGAATTCACTTAGGTACGTATTAATTTACACAATTTTAAGTATATACCTAGACTACGTCAAACAATTAAATTTCATTAAATTAACTGAAATCGACCTTAGTAGGTGAATTTCCTAAGGTGTTTTTTTGCAAAAGAGTTTATATTTAAGGTAATTTTCTGTATAGAAAAAAATAAAAAAGCTACTAAAAGGATTGTCGAATCACTACTTATACTGGAGATGAGATCAAGTATTGGTATTGTATTATTTTATAATTTAAATCTTTGTTTCACTCTTACGTTCGTATCGTAAAACGACAGTTTCTACTTTCAAGGGATGTCAAACTACCTATTGAAGTTTAGCAATGACATATTTGACAATGCTGAAGAGAGATTATCGATTCGAAATTTGAAATAGTGTCTAAAGGTGGGAACTGACCAAAGTTACGAGGTGTAATGTAGCATTCGCATCGAGCGTGTTACGCATCGAGCATGTTACGCTGTGTTTTAAAATCGCCGCCAGTGTTCACGAGATGGCCGACAGCGGGGACGCGTTGGCATCTTTGATTCTACTTAATTATTGTCTCATCCAAAAGAAGAAAAAACGTTACTGGATATCAAACTTATTTAATTGTGTACAAACATGTGGTGGTTTGTCATTAATAGCAATTTTAAAAACCAAATGATTACTGAACAGTATAAAAACTTTGTACGCATGTCTCCGATCGATTTTGTACAACTCGTGAATTTAATTGGACCAAGTAAACATAAAAGGATACAAATTATAGATATATATAAGAGCGTACTGACCGAACCGCGTAACACTTAAAGGATTTGCCAAAAAACCGATAGCCGGGTGGAGCACTCAAAGCGAGCAACAAGCGGCTCGTTGCTCGCTGGTTTCCCCGTAACACGACGTACTGACTGCACGAATGCTCGCTGTGTAACATGTTACATTACACCTCGTAACGTTGGTCAGTTACCACCTTCAGAATTATATAAAGAATAGCATCGGTAAATACTTTGATGCACTCATAGTCAAGCTTACGTAGATTTGTTATAAAAAGAAATTGTTAATAAACAAATGATTAACGGACGAATCCTCGACCTATGCGTAGTGTAAAACCAAACATCTAGTCTACAGAGCTGTATCTAGGCAGCGTTGTAATAATCAATATCGGAGTGATTTATTCGCAGGCGCGAATCATACCTCATATAAAATATAGATATACGAAGTTATGTGAGGTTAAGAACCTGTTGATTTTATTTTATTTAAGTGTGTGATGCTTGAATTAAAAAACAATACCTATGTATTCATCCTTCATTGTAATTTGGTTAACACTAATTAAAAACGCAATACAATATAAATTCCTGGAAACAAAAAAAAACACAAAGTCACCATTTTTGCCTAATTTATTATTCAATCATGGCAAGTATTATGAAGCCAAAAATAATTGAATTACATCATTAGATTGGCCAAGAGCTATTAATAGTAATTTCATCAAATATTATATATTTTACGAGTTATTTAAATAAAAAGCATTTGGCGTTTACTTCATTTTTGTTCTTAACTAATAGGAAGCTGAGAATTTTTTTTAATTGAACAACATTTAAGACAAGCATTTCACAGAAAAAAACTGCAAAACACCTATAACAAATAAGATAAGAATTTTTTAAATCTCGCTGGCAGAAAACATTAAAAAACACACAAAAAAATATATAACGTGAAAACTACAAAAAATACATGGGGTATTTTCGTACACCCCCAGGTGTGAGGAATCTAAAAAAAATATTGACGTCACTAGTTGGACCAACCTGTATATTATAAGCGCGAAATATAAATAGGGTTTAAAACCGTCTCAAATGACTAACGATACGAACGATCTCAGTTAACGATTATCTACTTGATAAAAGGGCCTGGGACTAGTGCCAGACAGGCTACTTCTAATTAATTTGCGATATTGGTTTTAAATAAAATGTTGTTTGCCATGTCATTTTGTATGATGATTTGCTATTTTAAAAGGGTACCGAGAATTTTTTGCGCCGGCTTCTTCTCTCACCCTCTGTCTTCATTGCCGATGAGTAGTCTACCGATTCAAATTGAATGACGTGGAATAAGTGATACCTGCATGTTATATTCCAAAATAAACATATTTTATTAAAAAAATATTATAGAATAAATTGTTATTTTTAATTTTGTTAAATTGGCTTTAAAAATTCAAATAATTATTAATTAATAATTTTAAGAACCTGCCAAAACGATTTTCTAGGAAAAGGGTCGCTATGCGACACGAGGACAAATTATTATTATTATTTATTCATCCCCGGCTGAGACAAACATCGATGTGATGAGCATTTGGTGTTGTGTTTAGGTCTTGGGTGTTTAAATATGTATTTATATGTCTATCTTTCTATAATAATATGTATGTTTATCCGTTGCCTAGTACCCATAACACAAGCTTCACCAGCTTAGCATGGGACTAGGTCAATTGGTGTGAATTGTCCAATTAAAAAAAAATATATATATATATCTATAACAGTTTTGGATCTCGTGACCCAATAACAATCAATGCTTTAAATTTTTACGTAAATTAACGATTAACGAACAAGGTATTTTACTCCATAACCGTATTATACACATTAATATCAATTTTCTTAGAAGCTTAATATAATATATATATATATATATATAAATGTTTTTGAGTGTTAACAGAAATAAAGATTCTATAACCATAACACATTAATATTATTTATTAATAATTTTGTTTTCATTTACATTATGTATTTACGATTCTTCCGAAAGGTAACATGTACGCGTTTTTATATCTAATAGAAGTTTTATTTAAAATCGTTTTGTATTGAATTGTAAATTTATCGATAAATCATATTACCACCGATTTATGACTGCTTTAACTCCGGGGCGTTATAGGCGTTGTATTAGATTTGATAGATATATGAAGAAGATGGCCAAAAGGACAGATCAAAAGAACGATGGGCCGTCGAGATTGAAAGGCTGGCAATAATTTGGTGCTGGCAGCAATAGAAAAATAGGCTGGAAAGGTGGAGAAGCCAACCCGCACGGTCTTAGAATATTGTATGTAACCTAATTGTTACTAAATAAAGATTTATTATTTATTATACTAGCTGCCCCCGCGAACTTCGTGCCGCCTTAATATGATTGTTTGCCTACCTTATTAGTAGCTACATACCAACACATGGAACATTTTGGTATGCTACCCCTATAAATACTGTTCGCTATTGCGATAAAACCTGAGAACTAAATATAACAACATTTTAAATTGTTTTCTCCATAAAAGCTTCCCTCAGAGTTCAAGGAATAAATAATAAATACTTGGTCTTTGAGTTTTGCACTTAGCTAAATTTTTTGTTATATAGATAAATATATATGGCCCACAATTTTACATATTAATTGCGACTTACCAGCTGCGTGTACCACGAGTCCCACCGTGGCAGTGACATTGCGCTCTAAGGGATTTGTGGATCCATTATACCGAGTAGATATCTGATCCACTAACAGCATGAATATGAAACCTGTAAGATTAAAAAAATATATTAATTTTCATTTAAAATCAGTACTTCAGACCGTTCAAAACCCATTTAAGTTGTTTTATACATAAATCAACGAAAAAATTAATTTCATATAAAAATACATCAATGAATTATTGCTGGCTAATTTTGATCATGAAATATTTATAGAAGTTCAGGGAAGATTTAAACGATTGATTAACATAAATATTAAGTAAAGGAAAATACTAAAAACGACACTTAAATTTTCCAATAAAAACCGTTTCTGGGAAATAATTTATATCTTTTAGAAATAAAAAGAGTGTCACTTGGCCAAATATTTATGAAGTGCGTTAAAAAATTTGACTGTTTTATAGCTGTAGGTCCGATCTCTTAGGTCTGTTTAAAAAAATAACTTTGACACTTAAGTAGGTGAAACGAAGTTCTGGGAGTCATCCAATTTCAAATAAATAAAATACGTTAAGTCCCAGTTGATAGGTGAAATAACATACTTAATATTATGAAAGAGTTAATTTGATTTGTTGAATGTTTCACGCCACGTTTCTCGCTTGGACCGAAACAAATCGGTGCAAGTGTATATAATATAATCAAGACAAAATTTAAACATTTTTAATTTATCATTTAATTTCAATGAAAAATTCTTAATAAAAATTTTGAACTTTTAAATAACAAAAGAAGACATGTAATTCAATATAAATAAAAACAATTAAGGCATTGTTAAGTCTATGGTATCCCAATTACAAATAATATTCTACAAAAGCTTGGATGTTTCTTAAGATAATATTTTTGTTGTTGAAATTGTGCAAGGGAGTGCAATGGCATATCCATTGCACTCCCTGTGCCCCGCATAAGCAACTCCATTATAAAAGGAAACGAACAGTTACCAATAGCTTTGATCGGATAACACACATCGGACCGGTCAAATTCTCAATTAGTAATCAGTCTATAATATAGATTTGTTGTGCACCACATATCGGGCCGAGTAAATAGTCATATTTAGTTAAGTCACAATTATGTAGTAATTTTGTTAGTCTATAACATTTAAATTTGGCGCCTTCAGCAATTATAGAATGCATCACTTGTTGTCTATGTCATATCTGATAACTATGATTTGCTGTGTACAAGTTTACTTCCTTTTCGCCATTGTCTGGTTTACAGTTTAAATATAATTAACACAGTGATTAATAAAATACTCGTTTCATTGAACAAATTTATATATATTTAGTTTTTTTGGTATTTACCGCTGGTCCTCACTTATATTCATAGTAATATATATTTATTTGTTTTTAATATCAGTAGTTTATATTATACGTATTTTATTACGTAATTGAAACCTATAAATCAATATCGAATATAATAATAATAGAACAACAATTTAATGCCTTTTTGACAAATAAAATTAGTTCACCTATAAAATCATTTACCATTTGGAGTCATCGTTTACTACATACTTCCAGATTCAGAAACGAGGTTTGCGAATTATGAATCTCGTATGTCGAAATCCAATACATTTTTGAGGTACCTACGGGAGACAGCGCTAAGTCTCACTTCTAAACCCTTACTTGCTTAAAATTACTTCCGACTGGCAAAAACGTATTACATACGGGTTTCTAAGTCGCGACTTAGAGAGCGTGTTCAACTGAGTTTGGTGGTAGACTTATTCAAGTCTAAGAACTTTGCAAACTTCGCTTCGTAATACATCATTGCTTTTTATCAAAGCTAAGCATTTAATGTCCGAATAATAGCATTTTGTTATGAGAATATTCCTTTTCTTATCTTATTTTAAACTGTTAATTTTGTTTTATTCGGTGCTTACGCAATCTAGTTGGACTAATACAAAAAAAAGTTTGACAGATTGTTAGTTCAGAACTTTCTTAATATCACAACAAAAACTTTTGCCAACTTAGATACGCAATATCCTTAGATCTGAGAACACAAGAAACTCAATATATGATTAGAACATGTATAAAAAGAATTATCAAGTAATATCCGTTTTGATATTTTGCTCACCTATTTGCTTATAAAAGAAATTAAAAATCAATCAATAATTTTTATTATTCACAATTGATAATAATCAGCAAAGTAATTGGTATATTCAGATTGATTAATAATTAAAAAAACCGCAGAATCAGCCATATAAAAATATGCATGCAAATGTCATATTAATAATCGTAATGTCATGATATTAAGAACAGTTAAGTTATTTATAATTGTTGTCTAAACTTATGGTCTAAATACTCTCCCACGATTATCTCCATAAAAGGATACCAAAGCGCAGAACTTAGGCAACATAGCCGTGATAAGCAACAATTTACGTTATTTGGGGCCACTTTGCGAGTTCGGCTCAAAGCAAACACAAATTTATTAAGTTAAGGCGCGTACATATCGATAAATTGTGTTGTTTCCAAGTAAGATTTTTGAGTGGTGTTATGCGTATAAACTTAGTTTAGGCTACTTCAATTTATTAGTTTTTTAGGTAATTTGAGCTTATTGGGTCTGCTATAATTATAATTTAAAAAAATATACATAGTTGTTTGTAAATTCGTGGTTACGGGCACTATCTTCAGAAACGATCATTGCGATTTGAGATATCATCCGCGTCAAAAACGCATGTATTAGTAGACAAATTTGGTAAATCATTAATGTAGAGATGAAACAGTAATGGTCCCAGTACTGAATTATGAGCATAAAAAACTTACCCAACACAAGTGATATCCCAATAACCGAATGCAAATCTGGCTTTTCAACTGGTTCCGGGGTATAATCCTTAGTTACAACTGTGATTGCACGTTCAGCAAATAACGATCGAACGCCCTCCGGAATGATGACCGCTAGCGCTGTACCAACGAGGAGACCAGCACCAAATACTGTCACTTTAAGAAGTTTTTCCTGGAACAAATGCATTAAATTTTGTGTTATACATATTTATCTTACTATGTTACGATGGATGCAGTTATTGGTTAGCTTTCAGGTTGTCTTAAGGTTTTCATTAGTTATTCATAGTGTTAGCCTAGTAATAGATTAGAAATTTTTAAGACATAAACAAGCTTGAATGAACCGGTATGCCTAAGCTACAATAATCAACATGTATTAGGACAATATGATGAGCTCTATAACATTGGATTATTAATAATGATTGATATAGGTTGTCTATGTTATGTGAATGGAGCATTAGCTGTTTATTGTCTACATCAGTGTTTCCCAACGCTGGGCCAATTTGATTCTGAGTTATTCCAATTTTTTTTTAATTATATTGGAATTTTAATTCCAGCTTTACATTATATGTTTTGAAAATTTACTTACTACATTGCGTTAACAGCTAACTTCCTAGTGATGTCTTCCTAAACCATTCATTAAAGTTTCTTAAGTGAACAATTTCATGTTTTTTATATTAAATATTATGTGTGTTACATAGGAGGGGGCATAAGAATTTCGAAATCAGGTAGGGCTGGGTGCAAAAAAATTTGGGAAACACTGGTCTACATCATTACAACAAGTATGAATTATGAAATGTATACTGCCATTTAGTGTATTGGAAGCCAGGAATTTCTCAGGAAAATACAAACAAACAATATATGTATTAAATTAAATACACAAGCTCATTTTTAGTATGACATCACTGGATTAGATATAAATTGAATTACAAGATATCTAATATAGATCTTATCAACATTAATCCACATATATTATTTGTGATTAATGTGATATGGTAATCTAAATTAAAGTTGTATGCCACGAGAATTTACAAAACTTTTTCATTTTTTTGTCCTATGTCATTATATAATATATATTATTATATCCACAATAACTTAGAAGTAGGAATAAAATGACTAGAGTTTTATAAAAATTTTAGTATAAATTAGTATGTATTACTATTTTTAACTTAGGGAAAAAACAAGGTAAATTGATTAAAGCACAAAAACTTTGAGCTAACTAAAAGATGAACTGTTATGCTGTATGTAATTATAAGTTTATATAAGAGCAAATATTCAAAACCAGTTTTATTCAATTGGATTAAACAATAGAAAGTTATTAATTTTAAATGAAATTTCATATTATACAGTTTATTTCTTATTGTTAAGATATAGCAAAAATGCATAATTTATTTATGTTTTATTCATTTTAATGTGATATAATATACCAGCTATAAAAATCTGATTAAATATTAAATTAAAATATGTTAACAAAACACTTTCACTAACAGAAAATGTTGTTAATATGTACTATCAATATTTAATTACACAATCCATATTGATACTAGGAAATATTACGCCAATTAAGCAATTATTTATGCAATACCGTTACAAAATAGTGCTTCAATAGCAACAGCTGGCAAGCAGTTTCCTACGTATGATAAATTATTATTTATATCAATAATGTGAATGTTTAAAGGATATTACTTACCTCAGACATAGACACATTAAGAGGGATGCTTCCAGACACGTAGGAGCCAATTAACATGACTAAAGCTAACAAAATCAGAACCACAGTTTCATCCATCTTTTAGAGGAGATGCGTGCTAGTAAACAAAAGGAATTACAATTAAGATACGACAGATACGTAATGAAAATTTAACTTATTTATATAGAAAGCTATCATTATTTTTTAAATTGTAGTACAATAAAGTATTGTTTCTACATGAATGAAAAACACATTAAAAATTAGAACACGAAAGCGAAAGCACAATACATTATACTCGGTCGATTTTGAAAACTTTAAAGTTTTGACATTTAAGACTTATGATCTATTTGACAACTTAGCAGTAAATTATGTCATTGCTGACTGCTATCAATGACATTTTAAATGGTGTGAAACAGAATTTTAAATTTGTGTTGCATTAACTTGATGATAATAAAGCACATTAAGATTATTAATGTTTGTATTGTAAAACATAAACTTTTTAGACAGGTACATTTAACCATAGACACAAGTTGCTCCGTAAAATATTATCGCGCCAGAAGTCAGAAGTTGTCAATGTCATTCAATTCATGGTTTCCCGTTTAGCGCACGCGGAAGTGGACAATCAATTTCCTTTTCCTATAATTTTTCAAATAAACATTTGTTAAAGTTCGTGAGAACTCAAAAATTGTTTTGAAAATTTGTTTTTTGTTCTAAATACTCGCGGTTACTTTAATTCGTGTCTGATAAAATGGAAGTGACGGACTTGAATGAATTGCTGAGTGTGCGTTCAATTAAAATGGAAACGGGAAATAATTTCGTTGATGACGAAAATGTTGACGACGGTGATGCCTTATCGATAATTCCCCAATATGTAACAGAGTCAGACTTGGGTACGTAACAAGTATTACTGCTAAATATGTAGGTACCACTCTTCTATTGTACACCCGAAAGATAACATAAATACTTTACAAGGTCATTTGTGTTTAGGTATATTTGTAAACTAATGGTTTTAAACTTAAAATACTAGTAACTTACAAGAAAAGTGCATAGTATTCTTTTCATAAGTTTCACTTTCGTAAGAAAGTTATGAAATATAAAAATGGAAGCTATATTAAAAGAATATAATCAGCATTATATTTCAGAAATTAACTTTTGTATCCAAGCAAAAGTTAGAAGTATACAGTGACAAACCTTAATTTTTCTAAATAAAAATGATTTGATTGTCCTATTAAATAAAACTTCTGACAGTTGAAACTTTTAAACTAACTTAATATATTTATCAAATGTCATACCTTAACATTCTTATAATACTTAAATTAATTATAAACAAATAATAAATAAGTAGCTAATGAATGAGACTATTGCCAAAAGAAGCATTAAAACAAAATATATGGCTTTGTTGTCTCCAACAGAATGTATTTGACAATAAAAGTTCATCTGTTAATAGTCATCTTAATATTTTCCTGGTTTTATTTTTCAAGGTCTAATTCAAACTGGTTCAGAGATCTTAGAAGCTGCACCACTAGAAGTCTTTGCAGATACACCAGAAGATGAAGATGCTCTTCCCAGCACAGATACTTTTGGTAATATTATCTTGGCCGCACATATTATTACATATTTATGTTTGTACATGAAGTTTAAATAATATTTCCTTCAATATACTTATTTGTATGTTACTGTGTATAGGTAAAGAAGAGCAGAGGTAACCTCTACTGAAATTAAGAATTTATATAATTATATGATAATATTTTTTATAATTGTAACAGTATAAGCACATAATAAATGTACTGATTATAATTTACAGAAGAAATAGTACAAATAATGGATATTAGAACAAGGTTGTCACAGTTAAGGACAATGCTGGAGCAAAGACTGAATTTAAATCTATCTGATTATACTTTTTGGCTGCAAGATGCAAAAATGGTAAGTGTACAATGAATTTTTGTTATATTTATCTGCTTTGTCAAAGTGTGTCAAGAAAAGTATTTTTTATAATTATTATAAATATTATTTATATTATTTGATATTGTTATTGTCCTATAACTAGTCATTATACAATATTAAATAAATTAGAGCTTGAAAATAAAATAGAAAATTGAATTTTATAGTTAGCATACATTTATTTATAAATTTATTTAATACAAATATACAATAGTGGTTAGAATTATGAATAAAAAAATAAAAAGATATGATTCCGGCCAGGATCGAACTGGCGGCCTTCTGCGTGTAAAGCAGATGTGATAACCACTACACCACGGAACCAGTTACAAGATTGACCAAATGTCGTAATATATTAAATTCACTCACTGATTTAAGTTAGTTTCCGTAAACCAATTAGGCACGAATAGATAACTTTTGTCTCATTTATATACCAAACCAAAACGGAACAAAATGAAAATTTAAAAGTATTTACTATTTTATTTACAACCCAGTAAAAGTAACCGCCATACTTTGTCCATCAAATTATCTTTATATTACATTACTAAATTTAGGTATAAATATAATAAAAATGTGCAAGTCCGCTTCGAAGTTTGGAGAAGATAGGAGAAACGAAGGAAAGTGCACCTTATAGCTCGAAGTAATTGTGGTGCGGCGGCGCACCGCACCGTTACCGTGGCCGCGTTCTTACTCTTAATTCACCTTGACTGAGACGTAATATGTAATTTTCAGTTGGAAAGCCACAAAACACTAGTTGAACAATGTATTAGAGGATCCGGCGTTGTTCAAGTGAACATACAACTTCACCCGGCTCAGAAAAAGATAAATATCGTCGATGTATTAAAGCCTGATGATGAATTGCTCCATTTACCGACGGTTGAAGATGACCGTAAGTTGTACTTAGAAACCTCGTTCACAAGAGTTGGTCTTCTCTCCCACGCCTGAGGTCGTGAGGTAGAGCTGTGCACCAATGGGCTTTCTATCTCACTTGACATGTGTCAGATAGAAGGCTTATCATCTACTTGTCTATGCAATTCGTGGCCAAGACCATTACCATTATTAGAAAATGCTCACAAGACCGTAAAGACTCTTGCCTATCCAAGGCCCAAACCAATGTAGGTTTTAGCGGCGCTGGATTGTTATTAAACTATATTTATATAAAATTAGACTGACCATTATAAGTCTAAGAGAACTCGAAGCATTGGGTAAAGTTAGTAGTAAAGTTGATTTAAAGTGAATTAATTTAGACAAACACTAGTAAACCATTTCTAGTTGAAATATATTAAAACTGTGTTTTTAATTATTTTAAACATTAATAGCTCAGTTAACAAAGACGTTGGCCGTACTCAATTTTATCTATATTTTATTTTCGTATTGGCTTAGTACTATGTGTATTTTTACGAATAAACCAGCAAACCCCGCGAACTTCGTTTCGCCTTAGTATGATTTTTTTACTTAGCCTATATTTTTAGTAGGTAGTTTACAAACATATATTAGGTCCTTACATATGAAATTGGCGTATTTCGTACTGGCCACTTTAATCACGATGTTCTCCTCTTTGGTAAGGAATTCCAAATTCAAATTTGTACAGCTATTTACTCATGTATTTGTGCTTCGATGACCGTCATTCATTTGTTTTTTTCTTCTGTTTTTTTCTGTTTGCGTCACGCATTTTACAAAATGGAAAACTTAAAGTATGCGATACTAGACATTCCAATTGAAGCTCTTCTAATTTGGTAGCCGTCTGTTGTGCAGTGTGTGGTCTAGCGTTGTCGTGAAGTAGCAGTGGCGTGGAGCGATTGACCAGCCTAGGTTGTTTAGCCACTAGCTTTTCCATCATGGTTTGCAATTGCTGACAATAGACATCAGCCGTAATAGTCTGGCCAGATTTGTGAAAACTGCAATGAACAATACTGGCACTAGTCCACCAAACGCTTACGAGTAACTTTTTTGGGGTTAATTTTCGCTTGGGGCAGGATTTGGCTGGCTGGCCAGGATCCAACCATTGCGCTGAGCGCTTCCGATTATCGTACAGAATCCATTTTTCATCACAGGTAATGATTCGGTTTAAAATACCTTCATTATTGTGCCGGTTCAGTAATGTAACGCAGCAGTCGACGCGCGTTTGCCGGTTTGCTTCCGTCAATTCGTGAGGTACCCATCTTTCAAGCTCTTTAATCTTCCCAATTTGCTTTGCTGAATTAAAACAGTTTTATCACTAACACCGCAGCCTGCAGCTAACTCGGACGTGGTTTGCGATGGATCCGCTTCCACAATAGCCTTCAATACTTCATTATCAACTTGGGTCTAAGGCCGTCCACGGAGCTTGTTCTGCAGGTCGAAATTTCCAGAACGAAAACGTTGGAACCAAAAACGAACTGTGTTTTCTTTTGCAACATGACCGCCATACACATCATTCACCCTTCGAGTCGTTTCCGCAGCACTAGTACCACGGCGGAACTCGTACTCGTAAATAATGCGATACTTTAAGTTTTCCATTTTGTAAAATGAGTGACGCAAACAGAAAAAAACAGAAGAAAAAAAACAAATAAATGACGGTCATCGAAGCACAAATACATGAGTAAATAGCTGTACAAATTTGAATTTGGAATTCCTTACCAAAGAGGAGAACATCGTGATTAAAGTGGCCAGTACGAAATACGCCAATTTCATATGTAAGGACCTAAAATATACGTCGAACATTTTGCTAAGCCACATAAAGACTGTTTTCTTTTGTAAGTACATACTAAATAAAACTAAATATTTAATTTTTTTTATTTAATTTTTTCTATTTTCCACAAAATAAACTAAAAATTGGTGAAGCCATCTTTATATCGTCAGCTAAATCTACACATTTTTTAATTTTCCTATATCAATATAAGCTATAGTTGAATTTATTTATTTTGTATGTATTTGTATTTTTTTACAATACAAATAAATTTATCAATCCTGCTTTGTCTTTAATTATCTAGTCTTAACTTTGTAGAACAGAAAAACATCGATTTTTAGTTCAGTACTCAAATATTTATAGCTTTATTAATAATTTCAGTCGAAACAGAATCAGTCCCAATACCAGAAACGCACGTAGCTGAGGAGGTAGAAACTGTTCAGGAAATGGAAACTAATGAGGCGGAGGTGTCTCCGCCACACGCGGTAGCTGTGAAGTGGTTTGTGGATGAACACTTCAAATCTGAACATGCTAAGGCGAAAATACCAGATGATCCTTTGAATTGGTGAGATATTTGGGTAGTACCCTCATTTGTAAGCTACCCTCATTAAATGTAACTTGCCTTATTTTTTTTCTTATAACTGACGCCGTATCATATAAAATAACACATCTTAATACGATGCTATGCTAGATGATATTTCAATAGTTTTGATTCCTAGAAGAAGTTATTTTCATACGAGAATTTCCTAACGCCAGCGAGCTTAAAAATTTAAATTTGACAGTTGACAATTGAAACTCGACACTTGATATTGGTCTTGCTCCTCATAGAATTGTTTTATATACTGCGCGTTTTCTGAAAACATTTCTATATTTATTTACTTATTCACAACCTATACTATAATAATAATTAAAGATTGATAAATGGAAAATTAAAACAAATTTAAAAAGTTTCGTCCGTCACAGTGTACCTTTAATGCTAGTAGCATTTCCTCGCTGTAATGCGTTATTTATTCCTCAAGCGAGGAAAGCACAAGCTATGTAAATATATTGTAAATAATGTATATTTGTGTATTAGAAATAAATATAGATATAATTTCTTAAGTTTATGTCTTGATAAGGCAGCTTATTTATTTGCAAATTTGCCAAATTTAAGATCTTAAATCATCAGATTGTTTCTCCGGGAATCATACCTAAAACCCCATGAGCTATATACGTTAAGGTGTTTGTAGGAGGCGGTGCATTATAATATGTTTATCATATAATAATGCATATTATATTATGTATATAATAAATATACCTAATAGGTTTTTGCAAGTACAAAAGTTACTTCTAGCCGAGCACGACTGTAAGCGAAATGTAAATAGTATTACAATAACTTCGCGTTCATACCGAGCAGAGCCGTGTTGGCCTAGTGGCTTTAGCGTGTGACTCTCATCCATGAGGTCGTAGGTTCGATCCCCGGCTGTGCACCAATGGACTTTCTTTCTTAATTTTTTAAAGCGCATTTAACTCTCGCTCGTACGGTGAAGGAAAACATCGTGAGAAAACCGGCTTGCCTTAGACCCAACAAAGTCGACGTCGTGTGTCAGGTATTGACAAATGATCATGAAACAGATACAGCAATCTGAAACCCAGAACTATAAAGGTTGTAGTGCCACTGAGTTAATTTTTTTCGCGTTCATATCTGGTTGGATTAGTTAGAGAGACCTAAAAGAGGTCGCTTGACTCAAGTATTTTGTTTCTTGTGAATAAATATAAAATAAATTCAGGTCGGTACAACACGTCAAGCTCTGGATACAATGGGCCGTGCGACAATTCAATTTGACAGGTGTAAAACTCTCCGCGTGGAATATCACCGGACGGGATCTTTGCAATATTACACATTTGGATTTTAAGTAAGTCTGTTTTTTATAAATTATAATTTATTAGTGTTAAGAAATTAATTAAAAATTAACTGTTTTTCACTACATTTTTGTCAAAAATTTTAAAACAGACCAAAGAGATCGGATCCTACACTATGAAATACAACAACTAAATACTACAGCTATGAAACACAGATTTCTTAACTCATTTATAAAATATAGGTATAGCCAAATCGGTCCAGACATTCAGCGAGACAAATACTTTATATATATGTATATTATGTTTTCTGCCAGTTATCAAGGGCATAAGTAAAAGAGAAGAACGAGTAATAAATTCTCAACCACTAAGATCCCGGCATTTGTCAATTGTTCCACCTGCATCATGGTCCTCATCAAATCTTAAAGCATATAATAATAATAAAAAGTGCGTGCGTAAAAGTACACATGTCAGAAGTGAAAGTTCTTTGGCAAACAAATTTTTAAGTCTTGTTCATATTTATACAAATCTAAAATTTTAGATTTCCTAGACCTTAAAGGTAGGGAAAAAGGAAGATATGTTAGGAATTTAATCTATTTAATTGTCATTAAAATATTAAGTGTCGAAAGTTAATACAAATAATAAATTCAATTTTTTAAATTTATTTCTTCGATAGTAAATACATGTGGCATTTTAATTTACAATTCGTCATTTAAGATTTCAATAAATCATTTTGCATAAAATATAAAATACTGATATTTCCTAAATTCTAATTGCGAAATTTATTTTTAAAAATAGAATTTCTATAAGGTACTTCGCCCTTCTCACCCTCTCTCAATCGGTCTCAATCGCTCTCTATCTTTCAACAAAAACGCTGCACATCTTCGTGACGTTCGGTAAAATTTTTACCCTCATGCGCCTAAAGAACTTCAAAAATAACCTGGTTTTATTATTTAAATCAAAACACGTCGATCACGTATTTCTTTTGATTGTGATTGTTCGAACGGAATAATCAATACAATATAGCTAAATCTGTCATTGTTGGTCGTCTGACCACTACATCGTGACATTACATACTCACCACGGCGTGTCTGACTTGTGGAGGGTTATGTGGGATTCGCTATTGTACGAGTATATACCCACTAAATCATTTATGTATTCTTATTTATATATTATTGCTTCAATAAGCTCTTTGTCCTTTTTTACAGAGAAAAAGTTCCATCCGATCCAGGTGATCTATTTTGGACGCATTTAGAACTTTTAAGGAAATGTAAATTTATTGGTGAGTGCAAGAATATTATACGTATTTAATTACTGCATGTTAATGATTAGCGTTTCTTAATTAAATTTTTGCCGCGCACCACCACTATGTGGAACCAGCTGCCTACTGAAGTATTTCCGAACCAACTCGACTTAGGGTCCTTCAAGAAAAGAGCGTACCAATTCTAAAAGGCCGCCAGCGCGCTAACGTGCTTTCTGGCAGTGTGAATGTCCATGGGTGGCGGTATCACTACGCGGTTCGACTAAAATATGTTTTAACATATATTGCCGTAACAAACTGAATTGTTTTACAGCTGTGATACAAAATAACGAAGCGCCTCAAACCAAAGAAGTATTAGGAACGCCACAATGCGCTATCAAGAGGAAACCGAATAAGGTAAACGTTTTTACATATTACTAGCAGATCCGAAAGCCGTGGGTGGTCCTGTACAAACGTCTCAAACAAATCTAATTGTAAATCGAACCATTTCTCAATTCCACTAGAACATAGAATCACGCACAGAAGATTGATATATGTCGCAGATTCAACGCGATTTATAATTACAAAATTGGTCTCACTACCGTCCGACATTATTACTTAATATTTAAAACACAGTCAGCGCGCACGTCCGGCGCAGGCGCTGATCAATCAGATAGCAACTCAACTTAAGTACTCAACGATCGATTCTACGCACTACTGACAAATTGACTTTGGCATATTGACATTTTACAACCTGTAAGATGTCTATAATATTGCGTGGTGTTGCCATTCCTATAAAACAAATGACGTCGTGTTCTTTTATAGCATAATCTCTGACATATATATTATATTAGCTGTCTGTCGCGGCTTCGCTGGACATTTGTTTGATAATATATATTCTTTAGCCTATGTTTCATCTGGGATAATGTAATTTTAATGGTGAAAGAATTCATAAAACCAGTGTAAACAGTTTTTTAATCTTAATTATGTACTATAATTTTTGTCTCTTTCTGACAAATTATGAGAGAGAGAAAGAGAGAGATGAGTCCTTTATTCAATTAGATTAAAAATATTTTTTATAAATAAGTAGGTCTAAACGCATTTATAGCAGTGTTGGCCTAGTGGCTTAAGCGTGAGACACCTATCTCTGTGGAGTTTTACTATCTATGTGAGCAATAAGCACTTGCGCCTACAATGAAGGCAAACATCGCACGGTGACAAACAATGACATGTGTCAGACAGAAGGCTGATCATCTACTTGTCTATGAAATAGATTGAAGAAACGGATGCCAAGAGGCCAAGCCTACTAGGGTTGTAGCGCCACTGAATCATCTACGTTTCTTTTATCTACGTTTAGAATAGTATAAGTGTAAATTACCCTACGTCATACTGTAATATTTCGATTAATGTCCATTAACTTTTACATTCGATTTGTTTAAATTTTGAAAATTGTGTTCGTGATAAATTGAAATAAAATATAATTTTTTATTGTTTTTGAATTGGCGTGAGTTGTAAAACAAAACTGATGAGAATAAAATGATTATGATTTCAGGTAATAATATGTCCGCCAAATAGTGAAGACTGGTCCCGTATGTCGCCTAGAACGGGCAATAACGGGCAAGTGCAATTATGGCAGTTCCTGCTCGAACTGCTCACCAGTGCTGAACACTATGACCTTATTCGGTGGGAAGGTAAGTTTAACTCCGCGTTTGTATAAACTCGAACTACAATATTTGTCACAAAAAAGTATTAAAAATTAATATAAATTTGTATTCTGTCAAATATATATTCGTCTCTTTCTTTCTGCAGTTACTGAAAGAGAAAAACATATTTAACTTGTTGCTACCTAATGGTAAAAACTTAAAGGTTAACGAAAGGTACGTGCTAGGTTTGTCACAACGGTTCCTCCGTTAGATATACATATAATATTTAGACAAAAAATTCTCGTCTCCTATTAAATATTTTAGGTCTATTCGGTATATAGTTTTTGAACTTTATACTAAGTATAAAGCCAAGCCTACCATATTTTTTTTAATATTCCACCATTATTTAATAGTGATATTACAACTGATAAAAAATACATGTATACTTTTCAGTACAAATAAGACATATTTTTAAAGATTTTTCCAATGGCTTAGTGACAACCCAATGCCGCCATTTCATGTTGCGAATCTATGGCTAACTATTTACAGTTCTCTATTTTCCTTTGTTATACACATCAATAATGTCATGAGGCAAAATCACTTTTCGAAAAGCGTGACCCACTATCGCGCAAATGAATTTGTATGAAAATGGTCACGTGACGCGTTAGCTAAAGTCATTTCCATACGAATTCCAAACCCCTGCTTTTAAACATCGAAACTTAATTCCAGGTACAAGTGGTGAGTTCAAACTCTTAGATCCTGAAAGAGTAGCGACGTTATGGGGTATACGGAAACACAAGCCGGCGATGAATTATGAGAAATTATCGCGCGCTTTACGATACTACTATGACGGGGACATGATCGCCAAGGTACCTGGAAAGAGGTATGTCATATGATATAGTAAAAAAATAAGAATAAATCAGTGGCGTTACAACCTCTTTAGGTCATGGCCTCAGATTTATGAATCTGTTTCATGATCATTTTTAAATCTAATAGGCAAGTAGATAATCAGCCTTAAGTGCCTGACACATGCCCGTTGACTTTTTCGGTCTAAGACAAATCGGTTTCCTCACCGTTCGAGCGAATGGTAAATGCACATAGAAAGTCCATTGGTGCACAGCCGGGGCTCGAATCTACGATCTCAGGTATGAGAGTCGTACGCTAAAGCCACTAGGCCAACACTGCTCTATATGATATAGTCAAATAACCTATCTACTCTTATATCGTTGCTATATGTTTATATGTGTATTGCAGGTTCGTCTACAAATTTGTCTGCGATTTGCGGCAATTATTAGGATACGATGCGGCAGAGCTGGCAGAACTAGTTAAGGAGCTTCACGATACAATGACAAACTCGTAAGGTTTACTCACGTTAAAATTGTTACCGATGTTATTGGTTAAGTTTTTTAAATGTGTTCGGTTCTGTTTGCGATATATTTATATAACAATTCTATAATAATTCAAATTGAATAGAAGATAAAGAGAAATGCAATGTGAATAATAGGAGCTAGTATAAAAGAAAGATGTTGTCTTGTCGCGTTTGATAGTGATTGGTCAAAGGTTACGGCATAAATATACCAAAAAATAATGATATATAATTATGAACAAATTTCCTATTTAAAAAAATAATTTTGCATTCGTCTCTTCCCTAACCTTTCGCTGTTCTGGAGCAGAAGTGGGAAAACGGTTAAGTAGCTAAATTTGTGACTGATTCTAATAATAATAATTGGATCAATTTCAAACTATTACATTAAAACTGTTTATTTCTGTGGCCAAACAACTTTTTTTTCACAATATTTATTTATTACAGAAATACATTCATTATACTATATATATAATATGTTTGGTCTACAGTGTCCTGGAACATGTAGGCCTCTTCTAGCTCTCTCCGAGACAGACAAAAAAATGCTACAATACATATTCTGTGTTTGACAAAAAATTCTACTTTACCATTATTTCCTAGTAAATTTGTATGAAAGTGATTTTGTCTCAAACCCTGTGCATGCAGGGATTGAGACAAAATCACTGATGCTTGATCTGCTAGCTAATCGGGGTTCCTCGCAGCGCTCCCAAAGTTAGGTATTGGGCCAGTAGACACCCAGAATATGGCGAAGACAGCGGTTGACGAAGACTTGAAGTCAGTGCGAGTGACCTTCCACGTGTAATGAACCCATAATCTTTTAGATCTGCTTAAATTCCTCTTGATACGGGACTAGACCAATCACAGTCGAATTTTATACAATAGCTGTTCGTACCAAGACTCAAATTGAAATATATACAAAGTTAATTTCGAAAACGCTTTAACTCTACCTGATTATTGTAAATATTGTTAATTATTAAAGGTTTATTAATGCACAAATGCATGATCATTGTTCATCCTCGATATTTGTGTTAAAAATTATATTCGAATAGACTTTATCTTGACAAATCTCGAAAATAACGAATTTTGTATAGTTTAATCGATACGTACGCGACGCAATCGTGACGTTGCTGCATTCATGGTATTTCAAAACCTAATTAGTTTTTGACATATTTGTAAGTCTCGACTTAGAACCTTGCCCAAACTCATGTGTCTATGGGTATGTTCCGATATACACTGCGAGTACTGTATAGTGCTCCCACTGTTCAAAAATTCGTTCCGCTATGGACTGCCAGTATACAGCCGCAGCGTCCTAGGGAAATATATGACGTCACAAATCCCCGCTATACTTCTACTGCGAGCACTGGCGTTTTCGAGGTAAGGTACTCGCAGTGCTTTGATCACGTGATCAATCAAAACCACTTGAATGCCTAACGGCTGAATAGACTTACAGTTTAATAACAAACATTTAAAATTCTGATTAAAAAATACTTACTTTCTTTGTAGTATTAATTCAATTGACAGTTAATATTAATATAGATTTTTTTCTAATTCCATTTCTAATAAACTCCAATAATAGTTTTTCTTGTTGAATTGAAAAACTTTGATGCACTCATTTAAAAATTGTGTCGAAAAACGAAGCTGACTAGTATACTGGACTGCGTTCCGTTTTAAATTGTAACCAGTATAGCTGGCTATAGAGAAACGGTTTCACAGTATACTAAATTGACGGTACTCTGTACAGTGGTCGCAGTGTATATCGGAACATACCCTATATCCGTCAAAAATATATTAATCAATGTCAAAAGTCTCTAGTCCATGCCAGTTGATATATTACTTCCGATTGACAAATGACAGTTGAACGCAACGTATCGTCTTGCGTCATTTGTTTAAGATTCTCCAAGATTATATTATCTCACAAAATGAGGGAAAGATCTGGCACAAGGATGTGAGCATAAGGACTTTGTATAAATGTAAAATAAAAAAAAATTGTAAACAAATTTCTAATTAAACGCGAATCTGATAAATTGATAGTTAAGTTAGCAAAGCAGGGTTAAAAATAAATAAATCAGTTGCTCTACAACCTCTTTCTGGGCCTCAGATTTCTGAATCTGTTTCATGATCATTTTTAAATCTAATAGGCAAGTAGGTGATCAGCCTCCAGTGCCTGACACACGCCGTCGACTTTTTGGGTCTAAGACATGTCGGTTTCCTCACGATGTTTTCCTTCACCGTTCGAGCAAATGAAGCACATAGAAAGAAAGTCCATTGTGGCACAGCCGGGAATCGAACCTACGACCTCAGGGATGAGAGTCGCACGCTGAAGCCACTAGGCCAACACTAGCAAAGCAGGGTTACTACTTAGATTTTTTAACCGTTTTTGTCTATCGTTGGAATTTTCAATTTCGATTCAATTTTTGAGACGTCCGTGTTCAAAAATTCATTGGGTTTGACATACCGAAGTAATACTTAGCGCTAAATCTCGAATGTGACGTGCACGTATAAGAATGTGATTCACGAACGCTATAAGTAAATTATTGCACACGATTATTTGTGTAATTGGATAACCAAAATGCGTGAAATCCGAAACTCTATGTAGTTTTTCCTCAATATTTATAATGGTTATGTTTAAGTGATTAAATGTAAATATGTACAAATAAATTTTATAATTGTTTATTCGTTTTTTTTGTATACAATATGAAACCTTATACCCAGAACATATGAAGTTGCTTTGCGCCATCTAGACAGGTATAGTATCAAGTCTAGTAGGTTTCAAACCAACTGGATTCCAGTTGAAGTATTTCCGAAGCGTATTGACTTAGGGAGCAAAAAAAGAGAGTCACAATTCTTAAGAGGCTGGTAACGTACTTGCGAGTCTCCTGCCATTGTGAGTGTCCATGGGTGGTATTATCACTTAACATTTGCTCTCTAGTAGACTCTACTACTCTGATTTGCCTGTTCTATAACAAATAGTTAATGCCACAGCAGAAGGTCTCCTTGGTTCAAATTCCGGGGGTTTCTTGGAAAATTTCAAGTGGAAGTCGTAAGTTTAAATTCCGGGAGAATAGTCGTTGATGATGACAATATATTAAATACTAGCTATTCTCAAAGATTTTACTATGCAAAAAATGAACACGCGTGATATTTTACTATTATTTTAAAACTGATGCAATCAAATGAGGTCAAAGGTTTTGTTCGAATCGTACTAATGACGAACGTGTTTCTGTAACTACAAATTGGATCATGACATCTACTCCTATAACCTCTAGATGGGACAGGGGGTGTCCACAGAGTCTCCATCGCGTTCGGTCTTGAGCCTTGTATTTCACTTCGCTCAAAGTCTCTTTTCGCCTCATCTGCAACTGTACGACGCCAGGTTTGTTTAGGACGGCCACGCTTCCGCTTTCCTTGAGGGTTCCAATCAAGTGCCTGCTTGAGGATATTGGAATCTCTTGGGAGTGTATATCCTATCCATTTCCACTTGCGTCGCTTGATCTGCTAGCTAATCGGGGTTCCTCGCAGCGCTCCCAAAGTTAGGTATTGGGCCAGTAGACACCCAGAATATGGCGAAGACAGCGGTTGACGAAGACTTGAAGTCAGTGCGAGTGACCTTCCACGTTTCACACCCATACAGCATCACAGGATCATAATTCTGAAATATTATCCCGATCTTTAAGCTAATTTGTTTTGTTTTAAAGTGTTTGCATAACTTTCGCCGTATACGCAGCGTTGTCAGAAACATCAGAAGCTGTCATAAAAAACACGTTTTGCAAACTATTCATACTCTGTTCCTATTGGTGGTAGCGTGACATTATATAGCCTCCTCCCTTGTTAAAAGGACACACAAAAAGTGTGTTTTAGTTGGAAAGAGTACCTAGTATTAGCGTGGCGTAAAAAATAAACAGATACATCTGTATACAGTAAAAATAAAATAAACACATTGGACATATCCACAAAAAGGTTTCACTGATAAAAAAATATAATACAAAGTAAAACGAGACAAAACATGACAGCACAAATTTCTGATATATATAAGCTATATAATTGTAAAGTTTCATTAAAGTCCATTCAGAAGTTTTTACGTGAAAGAGCAACAAACATCCATCCATACTTACAAACTTTCTCAGTTATAATATTGGTATTTTGCTATAAATACACTTACACAAATACTTGTATAAGCATATTTTTAAACCTATTCATTTCTAGTACACAAAGACATTGGTTCAATTTAGTAATAACAGTTCATATACTCGTAACAATGCGCAATAAAATATTAAACTGACAATTTCAAAAACTATAAATTTAAACATTTCAACTGGAATAATAAGATTTTCTATTAAATACAATATTAAAATAAAACATCGCCGGAGGTGCAATAGGTTAACGTAAATAATTCATTACGTGAATTTAATTCATGATTGTATAAATAATGATCCAATTAGTCTAGAATGTTTAAATGAATGTTTAAATCGAATATTGTTCATATCTAAATATAAACGTATATTAAGTAGGTTGAAAAGTTATCCCAGCTCATGCACCCCTATTTTAGTGGCTGCGTTGCCGGCCTTTGAGGGAGGAGTATACTATTTCTTTCCCCCCAGAATACGGGGGATAGCCTGAGTGAGCACACCCAGCGACGGATACTCCAGTACAGAAGTGCAGGTACCTGGCGTAAAAATACTCTATTTAATTTCGAGAGGAATGGAGGAACGATTCGGAGAGGAAGGGGATCAGCTACCAGGAGCCATACATACTAAATGACACACGTCCCGCAACGGCCACTTCACGCTTGTATTCATTAGGAAAGTGGTATTCCATCGATCGTGTCGGCTCATTCGGCTAATGCAGAATGTCACTTCCACTACTTGAACTAACTGATAAGATTATAAGCCTTTTTAAGAATACTACGGTACTAATTTTGTTATTATACATTGGGGCTGATGCAGATTTGGGGCAAAAAAGGACCACCCACTAGAGGTCATTATCACTTAGGTTTAAAAATACTTTACGACTTATTCTCAGTTCTAAAGAATATATATAAAAATCCGTCAAGCATTTTCAGAGGAGTGTGAAACACTGTAACTCGAGAAGTTTTATAATTTATACGATAACTAGCTTTACCCTAACTAGACCAGTGCCGATAATTTTTGAAACCAAAAAAAATTACAGTAGGATGGAACCCATTAGAAAAGCAGGGGAATATGATCAAAATGAAAGGAAAAATAAATTACGGTCGATCTGAGGTCGGGAAGGGGTAGGGGGGTCGAGTTTTAAGGGTAAAAAACGGTTTATCTCGATTTCCGGCAAAACTAAAAGTCCTATCGTAGAAAGTTAAATGGCAAAGTTGTAGGTAATAAAAAGATCTAAAACTTTTGTATTCACACATTTTTCACATAACCTCAAAATTTATGTGAAAAATTCAAAAAACCAAGTTTTTGGTTTTTAATTTTTATCTTTTACAAATTTCTTTTTTTTAACGAAATTTGGTGAAAACTTACCTTATTATGTCCCAAATATACTGTAATTTATTTGATTAAAAATATTTATTTTTCTACCTTATTTTGAATTAATATGGAAAATAACCCTAATTTTCAATCGAAAATTCTGACGTCAAAATTTCAGCTTTTTTCAAAAAGTTGGTGTGCTTTCAGTTCGTTGAAATCTCTACTTTCCTATGGTAAAAAATATATATATATATATTACCATAGTAAATCTTCTCAGAAAATGCAAAACATCGTATGCAGTAACGCCCAGACCCGTCATACCCTTCCCTACTTCTCTATGAATCTTCTTTAAATTATAATTAGATGCCTATTTATTACTATTTTAAGATAACTTATATATACCTGAGTGACCTAAAAAAATTTTTTAGCCTTTAGATGGGCTAAAATTTTCGTATTTCATAGAGAAGTAGGGAAGGGTATGACGGGTCTGGGCGTTACTGCATACGATGTTTTGCATTTTCTGAGAAGATTTACTATGGTAATATATATATATATTTTTTTATCATAGGAAAGTAGAGATTTCAACGAACTGAAAGCACACCAACTTTGTGAAAAAAGCTGAAATTTTGACGTCAGAATTTTCGATTGAAAATTAGGGTGTTTTTTCGATATTAATTCAAAATAAGGTAGAAAAATAAATATTTTTAATCAAATAAATTACAGTATATTTGGGACATAATAAGGTAAGTTTTCACCAAATTTCGTTAAAAAAAAAGAAATTTGTAAAAGATAAAAATTAAAAACCAAAAACTTGGTTTTTTGAATTTTTCACATAAATTTTGAGGTTATGTGAAAAATGTGTGAATACAAAAGTTTTAGATCTTTTTATTACCTACAACTTTGCCATTTAACTTTCTTCGATAGGACTTTTAGTTTTGCCGGAAATCGAGATAAACCGTTTTTTACCCTTAAAACTCGACCCCCCTGCCCCTTCCCGACCTCAGATCGACCGTAATTTATTTTTCCTTTCATTTTGATCATATTCCCCTGCTTTTCTAATGCGTTTCATCCTACTGTAATTTTTTTCACTTTTTATTTATTTTGAAGGCTATCTGCACTGGTCTAAACAGGCTTCGCTGTGCCAATCGAATTGGGAATTGCAATCTTTTAAAATGAAATGGTGTATCGGTCCTTCACCTTTGAAAGGCCCCGTTAAAATCGTTGCTTCCACTACGTTATTCATTTTTTTTTTGTAACAATGTACTTGGGAACGAATATTGTTTCTCATGTGACTACGCCATTATTATTGCGGTTGTCAGCGAGTGTTTTCCTCGCTTCCGGCAGATGGCGCGGTCACTGGTACACAGCTGATCGTTAAAAAACCATTGTTTCGCGGTCGCGGATGTGACTGATACAAAAAATAGCTAAAAACAATCCTTGATGCGGATTATATATCATATCGGTGCAGAACTTTTTGAAGCGTACACAAACCAACTTAATTTTTTTTATATATATAGATATTGTTAATGGAAATCGAATCAAAGTCTTTAAATTATTATTATAAAAGAACAATGACAATGTTTGCTAAAATTATAGCTACATTATTAAATAATTTATTGTCAACAAATTAGGTTAGGTTAATGCAAATACGCAAAATTTTTACTCGTTCCAAACAATACAGAATATTTTTATAATGAAACGCGAAGTGGTATGAGCTCGCTTGGTCACGTGAGTCGAAATCGAGTTATCGTTGCTAACAGCCGCTTATTTACCCGGAAGCTTGAAAAAGAGCGTCAGAGTTTTGGTTTGGAATAATTTATACTCACGTTTTGTTACATCTGCCGAAAAGTCATTAATATTATTTATAATTTACAGCCCAGTGTTCTCGCGGTTTTGTTGGACACTTAATTTTAAAAACAAAACGACCCCACATTACAATAACATTCATTGGAAACATGTTACCACAGAGCAAAGAAAGCTCCACATTTCCAAGATTCCCCCTTATGTTGATATGAAAACTTCATGCATTGTATATCGTTTTCGTGGCTTAGTCGATTGGCAGTTTTTGCCACGCACATCCTCTATGTTGAACCAGCTACCCACTAAAGTATTTCCGAAACCGAAAGGCATGCCCGTTTCCTCACGATGGTTTCCTTCACCGTTCGAGCGAATGTTAAAGAAACCACTAATCTCTCCTCCAATATAAATGAGAAAAGGTAATAATGGAATAGCGCTATCAGTGGCTACTGATTTATGTAATTTTTATTTTTGGAGTTTACTCCTTAAGAAACGATTTGAGTTATAAGGCCCGGTACGGAAATTATATGAGGAGTAAAATCAAGTGTAACACGAAAAGTTGAGGCGTTATGTGTAACACGAAAAATTGAGGCGTTATGTGTAACACGAAAAGTTGAGGCGTTATGTGTAACACGAAAAGTTGAGGCGTTATGTAGAAAGAGACAAATGGATTGAACGTGTAAAAGAATGAGATGGAATACATTACACAGACTTTTCTATTTTGAATTCACGTTTTGACAGCCACGTTACAACATTGTCAGTGTTGACAGGTGTAAAAAATAAAAGTAGATTGTCTAGCGTGCCATAGAGTTTTGTCAATAGTAATGGTCAGTGAAATTAAAACTAAAAAGATTGTTCATTCTTATTCTTCTCTTACTATAAAGGTAACTTTGGTCACAGAAAGAAAATCCTATTTGGGCATAGATGATGTAGGTACGTTTTATTACTACTACAAACATTTATATTATAAAAACATATATTCTTACCACCTTTAGTATGAAAATATGGTCGACAGCCACAGAACATTATCGCCATTTTATCGTTCGTAAGGAGTAAATTCCAATCGTGCGTCGTAGCTGACACACACACACTTCTTTTCTTAAGAGGTTAGCATTAGGTATTTAACGAGAACACTAAGTTTGACACCTTGGTCATACAGTCATATTTCGGGCTAAGCCTCGTTTCTGAATTTGTTCAATAGGTAGTTCTTTAGTTACACGAAAATCTCGTTACTGAAGTGCGATAACTTTGCAGTACAGTAGTTTGTTATAAGCAGTAAAAAATATAATTTATAATAACCCAAACAATATTTCGTACAAGAGGATTCTCCGTGAGTTTTCGCATCTCATCAATTCAGCATCAAACAGTAAAAAGCAATCGTTACTAAGGTTACAACGAAAGAGGTTACATCGTATTTTTTATTTAGCAAGTTTGAAATTTATCATACACTTAAATTTTGTAATAAAAAACCTTCCATGTGTTTCGTTAGCCAGTAGTTTTAAAATAATAATTTATTGGCAGCAAAACAAGTTATAATAACATATATCTCAGGCCCCTGGTTCTGGAGCTTGTAACTTTCCATTCGCATAAAAAAAATTGTGAATGTGTTTCTAAACGGAGGAAATCGTATTTATATCTTTTTTTTAAATAAAAATATGTATACTAGATATCGTAAAACAAATATATTAAAACATTTCAAAAAAAAATACTTACTTAAAAGTGTTAAAATGATTTTGAAATATTCTATATTTGAAATATTGATGTTAAGTGATACCGCCGCCATTAGACACTCTTATTGCCAGAGGGCTCGCAAGTGCGTCGCCGGCCTTTTAAGAATTGGTACGCTCTTTTCTTGAAGGACACTAAGTCGAATTGGTTTGGAAATACATCGGCTGGTTCCATATAGTGGTGGTGCGCGGCAAAAACTACTCTAAAAACGCTCAGTTGTGGAACGCCGGACGTCGGGGTGATACGGGTGGAATTTCGTTTTTTACCTTGTTGTTCGATGAAATTCAGCTACAGGTATTCATCCGAATATGTCTTCTGAACACTCTCCGTGGTAAATGCGGTAGAAGATGCAGAGAGGCCCCACATCTTTACGCAACACCAAAGCATCAAACCGGTCGAAAACTGACTGTACCAACTAACATTTCATTCAGATGTGGAGCGAAGGAAACAGTTTCTTAATGTAGTTTTATATCATTGGAATATCCCACTGTCAAACTCTTAGAACGATATAGAATTTACGCATATAATTTAGACGGCTTCGTTAATCTTCGTTAAAATCGAAAAGTGCCCAACGACACTATGTTTCTAGCAGAACCATTATAGAAAACTTTGCGTGCTTAGAAAATTCAACATGGTTTAAGCATTTAATTATGTCGATAAAACAATGTCGATGTGGACGAATTATACGGCATAAATTTATCAAGTTGGCCTATGTATTCATTTAGTTGAGAATTCATAATGAAGATATATTATTATTATGTTATATAACCATTTCATAACATGATCAATGCCATCGACTTATATACAACAAATACACAAAAAAGCTGATATGTTTTTGTAGGTTCAGTTATTTTTAGTACTATTCTGGCCCGCCTCGTACGTCAATCAATAAATAATAAAATCCAGTTTTTAAGTGTTTATTAAACTGGTTTTCTCCATAAATCATACAACAAGAATTCGACACGGACTTTACGGCATCTATAGATTTGCGTCATTGCTACTCGGTTCGGATGCAGGTTTGGATGTTGGAGTTTTATCACCTCATTCCTAACGCGTAACTCTATCAGTCGCTACCTGCTGTGATGATACTGCCAGCGTAACTATACCATCTGGGGACCGTGGCAAATTCTTTTGATGGGGCCCTATCAATAAAAATCGTCACGTTATACTCAGTTTAATTTTAATATCTAAACTTCGAGATTTTCAGCGTACTCAATTACCCGTTGTATGTCCCACTAATGGCCATAGGCCTCCTCTGTTAATCGAGAGGGAATGGTCTGTAGTCCCCACGCTAGCCCAATGCGTATTGGAGACTTCACATTCATCCATAGAACATAATACCTCTTGCGCAGAGGCCCTCTTGGGTCGGGCGCCCGTGGCATTTTGCCAGCTCTGCCACCCTATTGTTACGCCACTGGATACTGCAGACTTGTGGGACATCCGTCCCATGGTAGTATGAGAGTTATAGAATAGAGAGAGAACTGCATTTTACTTCGTTAGCAAGTAACGAGGTTTTTAAAGATTTTGATTACACTACATTTATTAAAAAAAAAAAGCCGTCTGAATCCTTTGTCCATTTAAATAGAGTTTTGCTAAAGATCCGTGTCCATAATTGTGGAATTTTCTTAAAAAAAATATACGTAAGGCACTCAAAGTCAGCCTGACTGGAAAACTAATAAAAAAATGGAATGTTGTAAACATGACAACAACATAACAGGAAATGAGGATGAAGTTCTCGCGGGTTTTCGCGGGAAAATATTATTAACAGTTAATATCATAATGTAGGGATTTAATATTAAAAAAAAAACTGAAATTAATAATATGTAAATCTAAATTAGCTAAATTATTGTTTATGAATCTGTGAAGCTCAATGGAATATAACTATAGTTTTCAGATTTGCAACAGATTACGAATGTGGTTAACATTATCTACGTATATTCCATGGAAAAAAACAAAGATTGTACAATTCTTCGAATTCAAAGTCACGATACTTATATATTAAAATCAGACAATAAATTGCATTTCGCATGTGTTGTTATCGTCAAAGGGTTTTTCCGAACTGGTACTCGACAAAGCACATTTTTAAAATCAAGTCAGTAAACTGTGATATTGTTGTAATTAAAAAGTAGTATGATCTATTTAACCTCGAACGGGGTTAGGGTATGTATTTTTCATAAATTTATCTGTAACTAAATGTAATAACTAGGTATTTCAACAAGGGCGCCTATGTACTGTTGACAGGTATTTACAGAATTGACAGGATTTTTGTAATAACTTTCACAGTTTACACACGAATGTTTTCTTAGTTCATAGAACGTCTATTAAATTATTTAGTTTTAAAACAATTTAGCCATTGTGATTCTTAAGTTATCTTTCTTAGAGCAATAAAATGTGGCTAGACCACGTATGGACGTTTCTAAGGTGAGCGCGGCCTTACAGTGATTTTCCAAAGTTCGAACGAAACATTTAAAACGCGTTCACGTTCACGTTTATAAACATGACCTTCCCGCCATTTTTTATTCCTCAATAATTATTAGATGCTAAAATTTTGTTACGTACAAGTTTCCATATTTTTTTAAATAAAATGTTTGGAGTGAAAATAGTATCAAAGTCAAAGAATGTGAATAGATAAACGAATAATAGATACGAAATTTCCTATTTCCAGAATTAAGGTCATAGAGCATAGATATTTCTCAGATTATACAAAAAAAAATCTATTGGCGCGATTTTTTTTTCTAATAGGCAAGTACCTAGGTGATCAGCCCTCTGTACCTTATACACGCCGTCGACTATTTGGGTTTAAAGCATGCTGGTATCCTTACGATGTGCTAAAGCACGCGCTAAATGTGCACATAGAAAGAAGATCCTTTGCACAATGGTGGTGTTGGTAGTACCATGGCCCTGGGGCATAGATTAGATATTTCAAAGATAATTTATACAAACATAAACCTTGATAAGTCTGTGCTTTTAAAAAATATTGAAAAACACGCGACTAGTGACGTAAAACACAAACATTCTTTTTGGTAAACAAACTACAGCCCTGCGATTCTGTAACTCACTTTTCGAACTCACACAGCGGTTTTCGCATCTTGTAGTTTATTGTAATAATCAATAAACTACAAGCTCCCACCTTTTCAGAATGCCAAATCATAAAATGACTACTTCACGACTGATTTGAGAGCGACCGTCGATGCGAAATCCGCTGTGTGAGTTCGAAAAGTGAGTTACAGAATCGCAGGGCTGGTATAAAAAAATAAACTAAACATCATGATAAAGACAATTACTTAAAAATTCCAACAGCTTTTAGTTGTAAACCAAAGGCCAAATCTGGAATTTTAATTCAAGGATAATATTTAAATATGGATTTAGATGGACTTCACTACACTTTGTATAGAAATAAATGTAAATTCTACTGCGTAGCAATTAACTAGCTGTTCCGCTCGGCTTCGCACCGGTAAAATACTTATTCAACAATATTTTAAACAACTGCTTCAATGTTTTAATGACCATAGAGTGGTAATTTTTCGTGATTTTCATTTAGAATATGTCAAAGAATGTCGTATATTTCAGATCTGTTCGCTTCAAACTTTTAAAATTAATTTCTTTAAAAAATTGTAGGAATAAGTTATAAAGTGTAATAAATTTTTAACAAGCCCAATGGTATTCAGATTTTAACGCAAATATAAAATAGGTTTTATGATTATATTTATTTAAAAAAAAAGTAAGTGAGGGGAAAAAAGACAGTTTTGCAACTTCGTGGAGACTTTTGACAGTTTCTGATGTCTCACGGTGCTATATATTTGTATATTTTGTTTTGTAGCGTAGATATTCAAGAATAACATTTATTGAAATCAGCCGCGGCTAAGGTTTTGGAAGTTATCGCGAAAAGTATGCTACAAGTCAGGAAACAGAAAACCTCTATCTATTGTAGTGTCTAATGTTGAACTATTTAATTGATTACTTTGCGGATATTTATTGATGTCAGGGCGTTTTATCTTCATTTTGCACTCATTTCGTATATGAACACTACCCTTAATTATTACGAGCTAACGGGCGATTGCCTGGAAAAATCCAGTGCCTTCGTCAGTCGGTTTTTGTCGGCCTATTGATATAAGCCGACATAGATTATTATTGATAATTGATAATAAAATTTTGCAATGGAACTCCTCAAAAAACTAAAGCTGTTGTGGATGAAATAAAGAGCCAATTCATTTCCTTGGTGCCCTTATTGATTTATAAAGGTGAAGGAGTGAATGTAAAGCACGAACTCATTCTGATAACGATAGATGGCAAAGTAGCTCAAGCATTAACGGACACACCTTCTGGTACCACATGTACATTGTGGAGCTACTACACGGCAAATGAACGATCTGACTAGAGACTTCTAGGCCAGAAAATGAAAACTCATATCAATACTACATTGCATTCCTTGTATGAAAATGATATTAGATATTTCATACAACCACCCTTTTCAAGCATGGTCAGCCACAAGTGAAGAAAAGAAACGATAAAAGCAATTTCTTTAGGAGCTAGGATTGATCGTCTGCCGAGAAACCCCGATCAGCCAGCAGATCAAGCGACGCAAATGCAAATGGATACGCTCTGAAGGGATCCCAATCATATTCCCAAGCAGGTGCTTGATTGAAACCCCCAAGGAAAGCGAAAGCGTGGCCATCCCAAGGAAACCTGGCGTCGAATAATTGCAGATGAGGCAAAGAGAGCCGGAAAACATAGAGCATATAAAAGTGTGAAGGCACTTGATGAAAATACCCTCTATCTTTCAAAAGTGAACGAACTCATTGTGGATCCCGAAGTTTACAAAGTGTAATTAAACATAATGTACATATCAATATACATATATTTTCAAGGACTTAAGTATAAATTTTACAAAATTTGTTTTTACGTTAAATATTTTATGAAATATATACTAGTAATTACTTCTTGAAATAGGTATGAGCTTTATTATTGTTGTTTCATAACAAAGTTATCAAAAAACAACTTATTATTCACTATATTGTCGATAAGGAAATAAAATAAATGACAATTTCTTTAAACTGTTGTTTTGATCATTTATTTATACATACATACTCTAATAAAAAATATTTGCGTATGCAAAAATTCTATCTTCTTGAAAAATAATAAAGTTATCGATTTCTGATATGAAAAACCTCGATTTTCCATAGTGCGTATCCGATTTCCTACTTGAGTCAAGACTGGACATCTGAAACGAGCGCTATGTGAGGGGCGAAACAGCCTCTGTCACAAAAATGTTTTTCAAACATGCAATCGCGGCAAACAAACGTCAAAAGTCCAAGGCGCATCTCACATGGCGCAGATCCTGTCGGGCCACGAGGCTTTTGGACACTATTTACACAGATTCAAACTGAACACTAGAACCGCGTGCGACTGTGACGAATGCACCGACCAAGCTGTGGTTCATTTGCTTGACTGTTCAACTTTCGAAAGAGCCAGGTGCAATCTGGAGCTCGAGACTGGCAAGAGCCTATCAGACATGTTTCTTGAGCACAGATCGCAGCTATAAAAATTCTAAAAATGTCAAATATGCCGCTAAGATAAATAGCAGAAGAGGTACCGCGGTTCCTGCCGGCCAGCGGGCTTCTCGCCCATAAATATTATGAGGATATTTCCGGAGTAGTTGTCGCCCAGGTCCAGGGGGAAACGGCTTTTAAATAAATTAAGTCCTTTTTTAGGAAAGGGGAGACTTGACACTCCCCTGCTGCCTGGATTCTCGGCCACATATCTGCCTGATTGTGTACCTAATGTGCTACTACGTAGGGGTCCCATATAATTTAAAAAACTCATAAGCGCTATGAGCGAAACCATCGCTATGAGCCTATGAAAACTTATAACTCCATCTAAATACGCTGCGGAAATTCATTAAATATAAGTCTTCTTCGTTTAAAGGTTAAAAACTAAATAAATGAAAATTAAACTATAATTTAGCATAGTTGTTTCTATTAAATCAAATTTTAGTGCTATATTTTCTTTAATAATTCATGTATTATTCAATACATTCGAATAAACAAGACAAAAATGCAAACTTAAAATAAAAATTAACATACAGAGATATGGCCCCCGCAGTGTATACAGGGTGTCCCAAAAAGAGTGTCAAGCGGTGGTCCAGAGATAGAGAGGAACCCTAACCCTTAGAGGAACCCGAATAACACCCATGTACGATTGTACGATTTTTTGTAGTTATAATTTTTTTCCTGTTTTTTGGTCAATTTCCACTTTTTAGGTAATTTTTGGGTGTGTCATTGAAAATAATAAAGATAAACAATACTTGTTTTGACTCTTTATTACTTAGCTTAAACACTAACCTATTTGACATTAAACATAAAACCTACAGTGTATATCTACGAAATACAATATTGCACCATTAATAAATCAGACATAATTATTGTAACAACACATCCGGGGGCTTAGTCAAGATGCCTTCACTGCCTTATGGAAATGACAGTTCGTGTCGAAAAGTTTTCATACAAATTTAGTTTTTGACTTTCTACAGACACTACTGTTAAGGCATCTTGACTAAGGCCCCAGTAATTATCAATAATATACCAGTGGCGCTAAAACCCTTGGTCTTTGACTTAGATTTCTGTATGTCTTTCGTGATCATTTGTTTTTACCAACACTAGTAGGTGGTCAGTCTGGGCCAGACACACGTCGACTTTTGGGTATTAGGCATGCCGGTTTCATGTTTTCTTCAACAAATTATGAATAAGCACGAGGATATGTTTCCAAAACTAGCTACCGTACCTCAAAAAATATGGAACTCATAGATCGCGGTCAGTAAAAGAAAAATTCATAGATGTGCAGGATTTGCGGGCCTCAGCGTTCATAGTCTTAATTCTCAATAAAGTATCAGTATGGCAGACATAATATGGATTGTTACGACCTTTTTTGGGTCTTTTTATATATGTCACTTCCTTATCTGGCTGTAAAATATTTTAACACGGAAATTCTAAATAATTTTTTAGCTTTTATACCATACACACCCACAAGTACAATATATCCGAATTGGGTATTACGTATTTATTTTTAAGTATGGAAATATTTTTTTTTTAATAATTAAAGCAACACTATAGTTGCAAAATACAAAATATTATTTTATACTTAAACATAATACAAATTTACAGTATTTATAACTGTCTTAACCTATAAAGTAAAAGAAAAATTATTAAAAGTAATAATAAAAATACCTAAAAAGAAAATTAAAGCAAATTTAAAAAGTTTGGTTCCTGTGGCAGTTCACCAGTATTGCGATACTTATTCGTTGAGCGGACGCGCCAGCTCTGGGGTTATCGGTACTATTTACCAGGCGACAACTTAAATCTTTAATAGCGCCTGTGCACTTGAACCCTACGGCCCAAGAGTCTCTAGTCCAAAGGGAAAAAAATCGAAGTTGAAGGAAATACTTCTATATTTGAGCCGTTAACTATTTGTCGCATCCTCTGCTTTTGCTGATTTTTCTTTTTAATAATATAAGAACCTTTTTGTAAATATTATGTATTTCATCTTTGGTTATATGTTAAGTTGAAGTGTTTTATGTTAGATATAATTTTTGTAAGTTAGATTACGAAATAAATAAATTGTTAAAAATTTCGTAAAATTTCTACAATAAACTTATAGCTCGCCATCAATAAAATTATTGCAAGGGGAAATTGAAAAATCATGTATGACGGAACTATTAAATTTAAAAATTCTAATAAAAATGTAACAGCATAAGAAAATAAAATAGTTGTCAAAATAAGAGTGGTGAAGAGTTTCTTCTCGTCTTTCTTTTATTCTTCGCCCTTGAGAACTGGCAGTAAATTTTAATTTAGAATGATTTAAAAATGACAAAAGCCAATGTGAAAAAAGTCTTTATTCATTATAACAATCAAATATAATATAATATTTACAATTTTGTTAACCTACATAGAAAATAAAAAATAATTTAAAAAAGTTGTATGTACATAAATTTTTAAGGTTTACTTATAAAGTGTTAAAACTGTTTTAAAATAATTATCTGCAAAAATGGTGTATACAAATTAATATTTATGATACCAATTACTACGAGATACAATTTTAGAATATTTTAAATATATAATTATTTTAAAAAGCAAGTACAACATTGATGTGCGATTTAACGCGGGCGTAATCGCTTAATAAACATAGAGTATTTTTAACGATTTTTTTTAGATTGTGTACAAATCAATAAAAGCCTTAGCTCTTACTTCCCTGTAGCTTGTTGACAAACTCTGTTTGCTCGATCCCTGACGGCAGCATAATGTCAATAGTCTAAGGCTTTGAGCCGCTTACACCAAATCGCTTAACAGTTTGTGAACAGTGCCCGAGGAGATAACGCGAAGTGGTTGTTATTGATCGCAAAAGTAAGTTATTACTATATTTTTTTTTATATTATTACCAACTTATAAGCTTCAACGAATATTTTTTACAATTATTTTAATTTAATTTATATTATTATTTATAGAATTTCATTAAAGTTAAAATTATTTTTAAATAAGTAAATGCATTAAAAATAGAATTTTTTAAATTTAAAATACTATTAGATAATCCATTGTTTATTTGAGAAAATTATAGATGTGTATACTGAATTATTCCAATTTTATCAAAGGAAATTAATAATACAGTGAGCATTATGTTTTTATATGGTAATTAACTACTTAATTAAAGGAAAATTAGTTTAATGTCATTATGTATAAAATAACTAAAGTTTTGATGCATTATAAGTAGCATAGACTATATAACGAGGAAAATAATAGTGTCCTCTATTCAAGGCTTCTTCATGGCTTAGTCGTGCATTGCGTATACCAGAGGTGTTGGATAGGTTTCCGGGGACTTTTTTTTGTACATTCCCAGAAAGCTTTAAATTCTCAACAACCGACACAGAAATGTGTTTTTATCCCATTAGGTGAGATTTCGGGACTTTAAACTAATTCTGAATATCATTCGAATAATTTAACACTTTGTATGATTTTTGTCTAAATTGCTTTTTTTTTATTGTTAACCCTTTTTTGTATTACTTAATTTCGGTGGTCTTGTATACGTATAGGTATATCATAGGGACGGCAACTTATATTTTTCTGTACGTCATGTTTTTGTCCATTAGGACACAAATTTCTGTGATCCAAATAAAAACAGTCTAGCTGTTTAGAGCATTAGAATTGTTGGATTTAACGGAAATATACTAGATTCTCAGAAGTTTCCATTACTCGAACTTATGCAAATTGCGGGCAGTTGATATGAAAAAGGAATAATGCTCACGAATTAAGCAGGTAGTCAATGTGTGCCGATGAGATGTTAATATTTTAAGTCTAGAAATGAAATCAGATGAAATAATTCGAATTTTTGTATTTAATGGAAATTCTAGTTTTTCGGAATTTTCCATGACATGACTTATAAACTCCGACTTTTTGACGTAGTTATGTACTTTCACTTCTGAAGGTGAGTCAAAAGTGTTGATGCTTCTGAAAAATTTACTGATCTCAAATCAAGGGCGTAGAACGGAGTAGCAATTTAACTCCGTCACTCTTCTTAAAAAATCTGGATTGTTAATAATTTTAGATTATAGATATAAAAAGAGGCCGGCCATATTTTCCAAAACTTTTATTAGAAGATGTCATGCCTATAACATCAGGAATTAAATGTCAATGAAAACCTGACCACTCACTTATTATTAATTATTTCTCTTTTCTCTTCAACTCTTATATATATTTTGGAGACTTAGACGTTTACCAAACAGCAAGGTTTTTTTATTAGGCAGCAGGGTACTGTCAAAATCTCCCCTTTACTTTCTTTACTTAAAAGGCTCGACGTCTCCCTCCGGGCCCGGGTGACTACTACTCCGGGAATAACCTTAGGATATTTATGGGCGTGTCGGCCCGCGGGATTCGCGTTACCTCTTAGGGTATTATTTTATCTTAGTGTCATATTTTGCAATCTGGCAATCACCTGGGCGCTCCTGGCCTACGACAGACACGAGTGGAACCGGATGGAGGAGGCCTATGTCCAATGGTGGCTAAACCAAAACCTGACAACAATATGATGGTTTCTAAATATTAAATACACGCTACAACCTTTTTAGGTCTAGGCCTCAGATGTGTGAATCTGTTTCATGATCATTTGTCTTAGGCAAGTAGGTGATCAGCCTCCTGTGCCTGACACACGCCATCGACTTTTTGGGTCTAAGGCAAGCGAATTTTATATGCGCACATAGAAAGTCCATTGGTGCACAGCCGGGGTTCGAACCTACGACCTCAGGGATGAGAGTCGCACGCTGAAGCTAGGCCAACACTGCTCTTGGTTTCTAAATTTTAGTGTATTTTTCCTCATGTTAAAATTTAATTCAATTCAAAATCAATGAAGCTTCTATACTATTATTGAATCAATTCTAATAGTTATAAATATTAAGCCAGGTTTTGAACCAAAAACTTCACCGTTTTATAGCAACTACATTACCTTAAATTAAAACTACATTAATTTTTTAAAATAAAATTGATATTCAACAAAACGTGTTAATGATGAATCTCATTAAATTTGCATCGTTAACATTTTATAAGTAGGTTGAATCATAATGATTGTTTATCAAATTACGTTGTCAAGGTAGTAAAAATATCAACACTAATTTGGGTTATCATCCGTTACTGTTGATATTTTTTCGGTATTATTGTATGGAGGATTCAATTTCCACACTTAGGGTCATTATGCGTAAATTAAATTAAAATAAACGCCGCATCGATATAAGATCTCTCCTTGAGCTTAGGATCGACTGACTCGCGAGCGACAATACGCGTCATACTTCTCCACGTCAGTCCTCCGAGGCCTCGCTAGAGTATTTGATGACTAATACGACTTATTAGGGTAGGCTGGCTGAATGTTTAGTGGTTCGAGTCCAGCCCTGCGATTCTGTAACCCACTTTTCGAACTCACACAGCGGTTTTTGCAGCGGCGGTCGCGCTCAAATCAGTCGTGAAGCAGTCATTTTATGATTTGACATTCTGATAAGAAGGGAGCTTGTAATTTATTGTTTATCAGAATGCCAAATCGTAAAATGACTGCTTTGATTCCGCTCCCGCTTAGAATAACCCTTAATAAAAGCCATGTCGGCCTGGGTTTCCGGAAGCTATATCTAGGAGGCCTTCCTTTGGTAAAATACTATGCGCTGGTTCGGCTGTCGCGTGTCAGTATAATAAAAAAGGAATCCAATAATCGATCAGACTAAGACTAGCACTCAACGGTAGTGTGTTCCAATCCAAGCACTGGATCCTTTAATAATGGTAAAAAGAAAATGCGGTACGGTATGCGATCTTTAGTTAGTGCGCACGCGACAGCGGTTAATTTTCGTCCTTCTTTGACTGACACCAACTAGCGCAAACAAGGCCCAATACCCAACCAAGTATTGGGATTACCCTCGAACAGGATTTTCATTTATCTTTCTTAACACGTCGTTATATATTATACGTGAGTGAAGTCCGACCGGAGTGTCCACAACTTGTATTATATGTAAATTTGGTTTGCGAATTGAATAACTTTTCATAATACAATGGAATCTCTTTAACTCGAACGTCATTAAGACTTAAGTAGAAAACCTCAGTAAGTCGAAAAAAATAGGCATTCCCTTCCGCTGAACCCCTAAATACGCGGTATCTCAAATTATTTAGACTTTGTAACTCGTACAAAATGTTATTTCCCTAAGAAGTATTGATAGTACATATTTATACTGTATAACTCGAATTTCTTCGAACGTCTTACTTTGACCCGAAATAATAGCAATAAAATCTAAAATGAATGTTCGGGTTTGGGGCTTCTAATCTATTGTTTTTGTCTTCCTTTTCAAACTTCGCCCGTTTAATAACAAACACGTATCCAGACGATTGACGATAGGTTCCTGAAGTGCAGATCTCACTACTAATGTAGTGATCTGTCACTTCCCAGTTAGATGTATTGTGTTGCAAAATAAATAATTTATTATAACAATTTAAATAAATAACAAATTTAATGCAATTAATTTATGATAAAGTAAATTAATATAAATACTTATTGCATATAATTTAGTAGATTTTCCACATCGTCTGTGTGGTCCGCGAAAACACTTTTAATGTTGAAATTGCTAATAGTGCGAGATCCGGCTGCAGGATAAGTGCGCTCATCTGTTATTTGCTAAAAACCAAATTTATATTATATTATTTATAATTAGGACAGTGTATATCTACCAAGTTGTCTACCAAAATTTGGCTGGTAGTATTTTTAATGAAATTATTTAGGCGGCATTCGCTATCCTCGTCTGACAAATAATGTCATGCGTTAACTCTCTTTCACTCTACCTTAAATATTTATCATCTTTAACAGCAGGTAACCCTTATTTGCGGCCAGATTTAGCTAGGCACCCATATACGATAATTAAAAGAAAAAAAAATAGCTTCAATTTGATATATATAATTAATAAATGTACGTTATGAACGTAAAATGTATCGAAATCATACCTGTAAATCAATTAAAAGCTTTCCTAAACTAAAACTTATTTTTTAGCGCTATCAAATACATTTTATAAAATATACCTACAAGAAAGATGAGCGACGCACAATTTGTGTTATTTATTTATTAACATTTCGTTGCATACAGAAATATAATACAGTAAATATAAATTAATGAAAAGGAGGGCAACTGGCGGGTTTATCGCTTTCAAGCGAACTCTTCCAGGCTACCAATTATTATTTATCATGTACCAATAGTCAATTCGCTAAAAAACTAATAAATTCTCAAAGTGAATTATCTTAAAATACTTTGATTAAATATGGAAAGATTAGTCATTTAATACATTAAAAATTCGATTCTGAATGCACCTGGCTACGATCAAGTACGGCCAGGTGGGCAACGGCACCCGTGATTTTTTAAAATCTGTAAGTAAATTGCTGTGATGTAGACGATATTTTATTTAAATAACAAGTGAACGAAATGTTTTCCCAAAAATCAATTCAAAATAATTTCATTAAAAATACTTTCGGCCAAATTTTGATGGGCAACTTAGTAGATATACATTTTCCTAGTTATAGATACATAAAAATTTGGTTTTTAGCAAATAACAGATGAGCGCACTAATCCTGCAGCCGGATCTTAGACCATGAGAGGTTGAATATTTTTATACGTAGTGGAATTTTTTGATAAAAAACTGATGCTAAAAAAGATCGTCTATAATATTTTAATAAATAGACACGTTAAATGCAAAGTTATGAATTAAATTAAAATATTAACAGTAATTTTATATTCTAATTTTATTTTAAAAATACCCGTTAATTCAGTTCTCATTACATTGGCCTAGTGACTTTAGCATGCGCTTGCTCATACTCGACTAAATCTAAAAATCAACGACATGTGTCAGACAGAAGGCTGTTAACCTACTTGTCTATGAAATAAAAGTCGAGAAATCGAGAAACGGATGCCATCTGAGGCCAAGACCCATTTAGGGTTGTAATGCCACTGGATTATTATAGTGCGCACGCACAGATCGCTTATAATTAGAAGAATGGCATAAAATTATTATTAGTAATTAACTGAAAGTACAGTTTTATGCTTTCAGAATCGAATTTTTAATGTATTAAATGACTAATCTTTCCATATTTAATCAAAGTATTTTAAGATAATTCACTTTGAGAATTTATTAGTTTTTTAGCGAATTGACTATTGGTACATGATAAATAATTGGTAGCCTGGAAGAGTTCGCTTGAAAGCGATAAACCCGCCAGTTGCCCTCCTTTTCATTGATTTATATCTACTGTATTATATTTCTGTATGCAACGAAATGTTAATAAATAAATAAAACAAATTGTGCGTCGCTCATCTTTCTTGTATATTTTATAAAATGTATTTGATAGCGCTAAAAAATAAGTTTTAGTTTAGGAAAGCTTTTAATTGATTTACTATTAAGTAAGTTAGCCTGCCGTATAAGTTTTATATAAACAAAAGACGAAACTATAATACGTTTCGTTTTACTTTTATTGGTCAAACGGAAAAACGGATCGTAACGCACAGATGACACGCGCCGTTCTTTCGTTTTACATTTTTAGTCGTCAGTTAAGTCATTCAAACAAGTTCAGCACAAAGTTTTACTAACCATTTCCCGTATACAAAACAACAGCGCAATCAAAACTTTTCAAATACTGTGAGAAGATTATCGTTAGTCCTTTTCATGAAAGAAGTCCCCCAGACGTAGCGCTGTACTCGCATGACATCATGTTGCAAGTTATGAGTAAAAAATTTATCTATTTTACATTTAGCATATGTAATTTATCAAATAATACTATTTCCTGCATACTTCGATGAAACAATATTTCTGTTATGTAAAAAGTTTTATTTACTTATATAATCGGTGTTCTACCTACTTACAGGGAAAAGATGAGAAAATAGGGTAACCAAAAGCATTACAATTTTTTATTCAGAGTTTTATTGAATAATTGTGATCAGCGGTTATAGGAACATCACTGTCTGAAGAATGGATGGAAACAGAATCTGATTCTGTTTCAGTATCACTAGCCGTAGATATAATTGTCCTTTTTTATATTGATACTATTTCTGATACCGGCGACTCTTCCCCGGGGTGACCATTCTTTACGAAGTACTTGCCGCTGTAATACCCTCTTTTGTAATTCATGTTTCAGTTTTCTCTGCAATTAAAAAATGAACAATTAAAAATAATAATAACTTTAAGTTTATAAGGCTTATGTACTATGTAATATATGTTTTAATTTCAGTTACCTAGTTTCATCACGTTATGTATTTGTTCAATTTTGAATGAATGAATAAATTTATATCATAAATGTCCCATCAATACAGCAAAAAATTATTATGTGACAACTCTAAAAAGTACCTGTTATGGCGGCGACTTCCGAACATTGTTTAGTAGTATTAACACACCTTGATTCTTTTGTTCCGCTTCAATATCATTTCTCGAGCCGAACTTTTTACAACTTTTGGCATAGTAAACAATATTTAAAATGCACTAAGCTAGTTAAAAACTCACAAAAATCTACCACAACAAACGAACTTGATAACATCTACGAACGACAAAATTGCCGACCTGTCCAATTTAGTTCTAAAAATCTCCGCGGGACTTCTTTCATGAAAAGGACTCTAGGTTTAAAATCAAACGTCGGTGAGTCAGGGTCTAATGCCTTTGTCAGTGTCAAAGTTTCTTTTTAATTTTGTGGGTGTAAAATGCCAAAAAATAAACTTGACATTGACAGTGCGTCCTTTGCGTAACAAGTTACGCTCTACGCTACAACGATTAACGAGCAGTTTCAATGACTTTAACCTTTGATTTTGTTCTTGTTACGCAAACAAGTAAGGCGTCGTGTTTAATTTATGAATGAATGAAAATCGTGGCATAATGCGCAGATTTTTGGATATTTGATTATAACATTTCAGTACCAGTTTCATTTAAATTAAAATTATTCAGACTGTATCCGATTAATAAAAAAGCTTTTACGCATGATGCAATAGAGTAACGATTTTTCAAAGTGACACACTGATAATATAATTTAAGCATAATATATTAATTCATTATAATCGCAAAAATGTTGAGGCTGTTGATATACCAAACTATTGTCTGTCACTATAATACTATAAAAAAATCCTAATGTAAAAGAGAGACGGATAGTATATTGACCGTTCTTCTCGTCTGTTCTACTGCTGTAAATGCCCTTAAAGCTAACAAAAAGACTCCAAAAAAATTAGAGGTGTATTTTTTAAGAGTTAATAGAAACTCCCATTAAACATGTAATATAACTACTTTTTCCACAATATTTGTATCAATACAATTAGACAGGCTATTAGACAGTTTAAAAATAACGTATTATCGAGAGTAATCTTTATAAAACATGGCTTTGAAATGCAAAACGGTTATGAAGTAATATAGTATTTGTGTATTTTAAGATTCACTAATCTGTAAAAACTTGACATTGTTTACGTGTTTACAAGCATCATAAGGTATGACGCCATCTTGCCAAACGTTTTGGCGGGCTTTCGAAATTATGAAGGTTTAAATTGAATTACAGTGTAAACTTTTTGTAACGTCATTCGTTATAACAAAAAACTCAAGATACATTTGTTTGGTTTAACACAAAACCCATACATTAATTCACTCTTTATAACATAACAGACATTCTCTATAACGAAGAAATATTTTCATACATATTTAGACATCAACAACATACTTAACTGTAATTGTTTTTATAATCAGCTTATAAAACTAACCTTTTGAGGTGCCGAAATTTCTAAGAAAGGCACCTGAGGTCATAAACAGCCGTCACGCCTTTCTTATTGTGAATTGCATTAACACGTGTGGCATTATTCTTAGATTACATTGCCTGTAGGAAATTTTGGTCTTAGTTACTAAACGCACCACCGTCACCTATCGTGTATTATCAGTTGTAAACAAACTTTGAAACTGTCAAGTTGGAGTAAAAGAAAAGGAGTATTTACCTATTGATAGTAATAAAATTAGAAATTATTGTAATTGGTTAAAAAAAAATTCTCTTTTCTTCCTATAACGAAATCTCTCTATAACGAAAAAAATGCTCGGTCCCTTGAAATTTGTTATAAAGGGATAATTTAAAATATTAGTCTACTAAGTTAATATTTAGTTAAACAGCGTATTACATATTATAAGATATAATAAATGATTCATGGCTAATCCTATCAATTCAATCTTTACGGACATGTCCTTCTTTTCGTCATTGTTACATCAGAAGAGGAAAACGTTGACATACCTCATTGATGGTTCTCGAATGTTTAACGTTGTAACCACGAAGCAGAGAACGGGTGGCCTTAGGTCGAATGTAGAAATATTATATGCGCTTTGGAATGAAGAGTGTTTAATCATAGGATTTGGTTTAAATGGCAGCCTTGTTGATTCAACAAAACTCGCATGATTCTAACACTAACAATTTCTATTGATTCACTTAGATACTTCTTACTACGTTGATGTATGCTTTATTAGTTTAGATTCTTTTTCTTAACAACTATATGTAATACCTACATGTATTTTTGCACTTCTTCCCTACCTTATGTAATTTAATAATTTTTTTTTCTTTTCTCACAGTGGTTGCCTGGAAGAGATCGCTCGAAAGCGATAAGGCCGCCAGTTGCCTTTCCTAAACATGTAATTATGTTAAATTTTACAGTTAAAGTGTAAATAATTAAATACTACGTAGTGTTCTCTTAGTAATGAAAGTTCATGCTCTTATTTAACCGCACCTTGCTGATAGAAGTGAAACCTTTTCTTATTTATTTATACTTTATTTTACTACAAAAAATAACTTCGTTAACATGTGATGAGCATAATGTAATAGTTGCAGGTTCTTACAAACATTTTGTGTAAATTGGTGATTTAAAAGAGTGCCAAGTTTAGTTTCCGTTCATCTCGTCCGATCAAGGCCGATTTGAGAACTTAAATCTAAGTTTAGAAACATTTTTTACCACGGTCATAAGTATAATATTACACGAATAAATAATATTGATTCAATTTTTGCAATTAGCAAGTACGATTTATTTGTTGTAAAATTTGTCCGAGACTCCAATACAAAAATCTTAGAATCTAAAAGTAGAGAAGCAATAATAAAATATTTAACATTTGTAAATATAGTCCTACGTACCACACACGTCACTTAACACGTCCAGTTATGTAAATGATATAATCAATCTGCGCTATTAAAGAATATTTAAACAATGGAATGGAGTATTAATATTAATGTAATTAATATTAATGATAAGCAGTGTTGGTCTAGTGGCTTCAGCGTGCGACTCATCCCTGAGGTCAAACTCAAACTCAAAATATCTTTATTCAAGTGGGTAACCAAGTACACTTTTGAATTGTCAAGTTAAATTAATTGTAAATTTACATTTACTACCAGTTCGCAAGTCAAGGGCGTAGAGCGGGTAAGAAGAACTGGCAAGAAACTTTCCGCCACTCTTTTTAATCGCCAAGTATTGTCATACAAATTGTTTGAACTGGAGCAAATCAATCCCAAGGATTAGGATCATTTAGGTATTCCTCAAATTTATAAAACGCTTTATTGATTAATTGCCGTTTAACGAGGGCTTTGAATTGGTCGTAGGCTGGATCCCCGGCTGTGCACCAATGGACGTTCTTTCTATGTGCGCATAAATACATTCGCTCGAACGGTGAAGGAAAACATCGCGAGGAACCGGCTTACCCAGTGGCGTAACAATAGGGTGGCAGGGCTGGCAAAATGCCACGGGCCCCCGACCCAAGAGAGTCCCTGCCTAAGAGATATTATATTCTATGGATGAATGTGAAGTCTCCAATACGCATTGGGCTAGCGTGGAGACTACAGACCATTCCCTCCCGTAAGATTAGCCTATGGCCATTAGTGGGACATATACAACGTGTAATTGAGTACGCTGAAAATCTCGAAGTTTATTAAAATTAAACTGAGTACAATGAAACGATTTTTACTGATAGGGGCCCCATCAAAAGAATTGCCACAAAAGAAGATTTGCCACGGGCCCTACATGGTATAGTTACTGGGCTTACCTTAGACCCAAAAAGTCGACGGCGTGCGTCAGACACAGGAGCCTGATCACCTGCTTGCCTATTAACAAATGATAATGAATCTGAGACACACATGGACTTCATACTACTGCTATGAGACAAATTTCTGAAGGCACAAATTATTTAATAAAGTCTATTGAGTATGAGGGTGTGCAATTGTTTAATCAATTACTCTAAAATTATTAATATTAGCGTGTTTAATCAATTCAAAAGGGCATTAAAGATTCATATTAGAATAAGCCTAATAATCTAAAATTGGGATAGCTGATGGCAACGCGTATCTCGTTCGTATATATTAGGTTTCTCATGTAAATAAAGATACATTTTTGTAATGAGAAATAAATTTCTTTTAACATTAACCATTACAAAGCGCAAATTTAGCCCTACATGGAGTAGGTACTGTTCACACCTCTGGGCTAGAGCTCCCCAGTTCCGATTTACTTGATCTTTTGAGCATCAGCATCTTCTACCGCATTTATTATGGTCTAAAGAATTGTTTAGAATAATACCTGCGGCTAAATTTCATTATCGGACGGCAATAATTCCATCTTCTCGATATCGACGCCTGATGTACAAAATAGCATTTTCCAAGGCACTTTCTGCCGCGTATCATCTCTTTGTGGAGCCAGCTGTCTGTAGAGACAGCTAGACGGATACGACTTAGGGGCCTTCAAGAAAAGAGGATTCCCTGAAACGTGACCTCGCTGTTGCAGGTGTTCATGGGTGGTGGTTATCACTTTATTCAAAGTGACCTGCTTCTTTGCCTCTGTCCCGTAAAAAACCTTTCAGATATTTTTTTATTTCTTGTAATGGCCTCGTCGTGTTGAACCTGCATACGCGATACATAAGCTTTTCAAGTAACACGTGTCTTGTAAACTACAATCTCCTTCTAATTATTCTCTTAAAATATTCAAGTTGAAAGACTCAATAGGTTGATTATGTTGCGCACACAATGTTAATTCCCCTAATAACAAGACAATCATCATTTTTTGCAAATTACACATTGACGTATTCGTGAAAACGTGAATTTATTTTGAGTTGAGGTTCGCGTCGCGTTAGAGGTTTTTCAAGTATGTATTTTTAATAGATTTTGAATAAGCCTGTCCTTTTTTTACGTGTAATCATTTGGCATTGCGAATACCCTCCCACGGCGTGACTGCTTAGTGCGGGAGGGTTATGAGGGACTCGTTATTGTGTATATCCACTAAATCAAAGCGCCACCATCAATCGCCCTAGGCGGGATGCGGGAATAGCCCGTCCCGTCAAACTCGAAACAACTCGTAACTAAACAAAACATGAGTTCGTACATTAACCTTAATGTGTAATTAAGATTAAGTATTTAATATATTATCTGTATCTACCATTATCTTAATATTCTGCAAAAGATAGCAATTAAATTTAGCGAATAGATTCTTGTTACAAAATTGGTTATAATCCTACTTATGACTTATATCTTTTCGTTGTCAGATATTTAGTTAAGGTGTTGTCATGGTCAGACCCAGGAAAAAACGTCAAAACAAATATTGTCCGTCACTTGGAACTATGTATATAAATATTTGCATATTTAGGAATGTTGTTACATTAAAATAAACATATCTGTTTGACAATTGGATTTAAGTATTGGCGGAGTAACCAAAAACTTTGATTTGAATTTGGAACTCGAAAACCAATTTTGATGCTTTCTTCTATTCTATTTTTAAACTGAAAACAAAAGGCACAGAGCAGAAACATTTTTAATTTACAGAATAGATAAATAACAATAGAAGGATAATGCAAGAGAGACGTCGGTATGATGCGTTATTTATTTGTCATGTTTCAAGCTAAATCTATTCTTACATAATTATATCGATTTTAGACTCACCATCACCCATAAATTATTATTTTTTAACTTTGCTTTGTCAAGAGTTTTGAGATATTCATGATTAGCACAAATAAGGGCCCTAAAAATTTGCAAATGCAAATACACTAAAATTGCTATTTACAATTATTGTTTGATTTTTATGAATGCATTTTTTAATAATCAATTATTAAAAAGGTCATTTCGAGGACCTAGTTTCAATGAACCATGGACCTTGACCATATTATGACCATTTATAACATTCAACGATATTAATTATTGTACCTATAAATCTTTTCTGAAATATATTTGCATCTATAAAAAGCGATTCCGCGTCACCTTGTACTATAAACTCACGATCATTTTATTGTATCGCCTAGTGTATAGCTTGTACGTGGGATTTTGAACAGAAATGTTTTATAAATTAATTGATTCGTGTCCATAGATGAATTAGTAGCGAATTAGCGGGAAGGTATTGTCAAACGTCACTTTCAAAGATTACATCAACTAATGATCGGAAAACAATTCTTGCTAATTACTGTTTTGAATATTTTGTCTTACTAGTTTGAATAATATACTTACGAGTGATTGCAAAGAAAAACGAAAAAAATATCGTTTAAAACATAATATTTAAACGATATTTTTTCAATTCACACTATTTTTTATCCAATATATAAAATTCTCTTGTCACAATGTTCGTCCCATACTCTTCCTAAAACGGCGCGACCGATTCTTATGAAATTTTTTATGCACATTCAGTAAGTCTGAGAATCGGCTACTATTTATATTTCAAACCCCTAAGTGATGAGGGGTGTCCAACCCCAAATTTTTTTTTATTTCTTCGACAATTTTTTTTGTTTTTATAACAATACAAAAATACATAGAACCCTTAATTTTCATCTACCCTCTAAGATCAGCCCCTATTTTTTATTTGTTAGTTAAGAACTTATAACTTGAACTCTGATGTTTATATAGAGAAACATCACAGAAAAACCTAAAAAGGTTTCATTCCGGAAAATCGGAAAAGTGGGTATGTACTAAAAAGTTAGATGAAGTTCGCGGGGGCACCTAGTTTTACCATAAAATTCGTTTTCTTCTAGTACATAAAGCCAGGTCCTATACTTTAACTTTAGATACTACATCTTTTCCGATCTCTTCTTCTTCTATCTTAATACTATAACGTAAGATATGTTATATTCTGTTAAATTACGTATTGCATATAATCAAAGTAATCTGTTCATACAAGATGCATATTGTGGATTTTAATCTATCCTCGTTGGAAGAAAATTGCAGTGTGAAGAAACTATTCGTAATTAGACTTTCTCGCTGGCCTGGTTGGGTAATGTTCTAGGGCTGTGCAAGACTAATATTATGTAAAACAAAATCCAAAAAAGGTATCAGTTTGAACTGTATGTATGTGATATTGTGGAAATTGGACAGTATAGATAATCTGCTAAAAATTGTGTATGTTTTTTACAAATTTCTTGGAAAACAGAAGACCAGGGTAGCCCAACTTAGGTATAGTCTAAGTTTCTTAAAATAAAGCGATGAAACGGAATTTGAATAATATCGTGGTACGGGTCAAAATATTTACATTAAACTTCTCATGCTCTAATGTCAGATTAGATATGTTAAATGTAGTCTGTGTGAAACAGGTTTTTTTAGGTTTAAAACGTATTCTGTAAATTATGGATTTTACTCACGATCTTACTTCTGTTGATGGTATCAAGTCTGAGTAAAGGAGTTTAAGGATTTCAGTGAGTTTCACAAGTTGTTCTAATTGACTCAAAAGATATAAAAAATACAATTTAATCGCAGTGTATGTGTAAATACTCGACACAACATCGTGATCTATATCACCAAATTACGTGGTAAGCTTGCAGATATTCAAATTTAATTTTGTTAGTAACTTAGTTAAGGCTAAAGCCGAGGTTATAACTACGTAGTAAATCACATATATGGCTTGACATTGCTTTTTTAAGTACACTACATCATATATTATTCTACAGTTTAGGTTACAGGTTATGTATCTAAAATACATAACAATTATGGTGAACAGAAAATATAAAGAAAATTATAAAAACACTTCCAAAATAGAGAAAAATAAGTTAAATACTTAAATCGAAAATTAATTCGTTCAGCCGTGTTAACTCACGACTTTAAGATTGAGAAACTCAACAAATCGAAAATTGTATTAAAACCTAAAACTGTAATAAACCCGAAAAGTGCATTAAAATCGAAAATTGTATTAAAATCGAAAATTGTATTAAAACCTAAAAATGTAATCAACCCCAAAATTGCATTAAGATCGAAAATTTTATTAAAATCGAAAATTGTATTAAAGTCGAAAATTGCAATAAAATCGAAAATTGTATTAAAGTCGAAAATTGTTTTACAGCTTTAAAATATAATAAACCCGAAAATTGCATTAAAATCTAAAATTGTATTAAAGTCGAAAATTGTATTAAAATCGAAATTTTTATTGAAATCGATGTTAAATTGTTCAACCCTAGAATTGAATTACTAGATTATCAATCTAGATTACTATGTAGGTCGTATTGGCTAACTAATATTGATATATCTAGAAATACACCTTTGCTTTTCAATCACATTTAAATTATTTAAATTATTATTATTATTAATCATTCAGAATATGTTTAAATATATTGTATTATAAGACGAGCGAATGAAGGTGCAGTTTAAACAGAGATTACCCCAGGGGGGTACCTACCACACGTTTCCGCTTTGGTGGCGCTTCAAGAAAAGAGCGTACCTATCCTTAAAAGGCCGGCAACGAACTTGAGGTGAGCCTCCTGCCCATTTGCCCCTTTTTCTATAAAAAAAGACCAGGCCGCGTTGAGAGCTTGCAAGTGCAAGTGCGTTATCGGCCTCTTAGAAAATAAATATCTAGATCCTTACGGTTCTAGAAAATGGTGGTATTTTTGTCGGTATAGTAAGCGAATATGATTAAATAAACCTTCTATAACGGGTATAAACTTTTATTTATGGCAACATTTGCCTGCAGTGTAGCGACCCCTACATTCGGCTACAAATCAGGACGATGACGTCATGCCTTGAAATAAGTCAAAGAAGTCCGATCCCTATACATATAAAACTACTAAAGAATGCAGTACATATATACTGAGCCTTCAATTAATATACATTCGCGTCAAAAATCCGTGGGATTTTTAAATAGGTACTATAAAAATAATTATGAATGGAAATGATTTTATATGGTTCAGACGTCCGAGGCCCAGACCTAAAAGAGGTTGTAGTGCTGATTTTTTTTATGTCTTTATTCTATACCATTACGGAAGAAACATTTCTATATATAATTTTGTAACTAATTGTACAAGCCATAATGTGCGTCTATAACGAGAAATATAACTTTGTCACAAGTAATTACAATATTCATAATAAATCACACGTGAGTATATTTAATTATCCATGAATATCTACATAATGACGCCTGTATAATTTACAACAATGTTAAATCATTTATTTTGTTTTTTCATGTAATGCGCAAGAACTAAAGGCGACTAAACTCCTTGGAGGAAACTTTTATACCTCAGAGGTCATCAGTAGGTTTAAAGACATTTATTCTCATAACAGACGATAGCACACATGAGAACTTATACTAAAGATACAATTTATCACGTCATTGAAGAGCTTGAAGGATGAATTAGCGAAGTAGAACTTCGGTGGACTTTCATTTACGTAGAGAACTGGGATCACTCAAGATATGGTCTTTTAGTCTTCATTTAAATATTGCCAGGCAGACATTTTTTATATTTTGCGGAAGTTTATTATACCGCAGCATTCCCCCAACGCTCAATGTTTTTTTACCGTAATTGGTTCTATACTTAGGTAGAATTAGATTATGAGGGCGTCGTGAATTAGTTTATTAGTTACAGTTAACTTCGTGTGTCATATATCTGTGAAACTTGAGAAAGAAGTGCCTCTTCCAAATACTAATGATAAAGTTTTGTCATTTTTAATAAGCCCTAAAACAATATGCATTCCTAAAAATATGTCATAACAAAATTAGACCCAAAAAGTCGGTGTGTTGGCACTGGATCAGATACAGAAATCTGACGATCATACCTAAAAAGTTGTAGCGCTACTGGTTTTTTTATTAGTATTGCATAATCGGCAACGGAAAATTTTATCCCAAATTCAAAATTGGGAGGTGTTAAACTTTCAAAACGTACGTAGTTGGTCCCAAAGTTCTGTCACTGGCACATTATTTCTAAATTTCGAGCAGGATTTTATAAAAAGTTATTGCATTCTATTTTGGAATGTTTGACTATTGTTTTAAAATAAAAAACAATAACTTTCAGTAATTTTTCACGACGGAGTGGACATTGAAAGAAGACCGAATAGTTGTTATTGTGTTGCACCGCTGTGGGCACTCGCCGAGTACCATTTTCAGTTGCTCAAAAATTTTAATATAACGCTTAGGTTTGTGTACGGTACTATTGATAGGTACCTTGAATCTCCAGTGTTGAGGACAAGAAAAGAACTGGCCGGCCACGCTCCGCAAGAACACCAGCAGTAATCAAAGCTATCAAAGCGCGGATAGTAAGAAATTCTGTCCGAAAACAGAAGTTGATGGCTTTGCAGATGGGTGTCAGTAGGAAAACAATAAAAAGAATTTTAAATGAAGATCTTGGTCTACGAGCATACAAAAAAAAAGTGGGAACTTACTTAATGCTCGTCTAAAAGCAATAAGGTTAAGAGATCGGGGTGTTGTTTAAGGGTAGCGAAAAACCGACACCGTGATATCCTCTTAGGAGAAAAAATTTCGATATTGAAGAGAAGTACAATAAACAGATTGATAAGTGTAGTAGGAGTTCTGAAGAAGCTAAAAATAAAGTTCCAAAGGTGCAACATGGACATCATCCATATAGTAATGGTCTGGTTGGGAGTGTCTATTAGGGCTAACTGAGGTTCATTTTTGAAAAAGGGGGTCAAAACCAGAGCTAAAGTGTACCGAGAGACGGTTTTGGATCGCCTTATAAAGACCGTCAGACCCTATTTGGGGACATACTTGTGTACCAGCAGTACTCTGAGCTGCATACAAAGCCAAGACCACTAAAGCTGGTTTGAGCGTCAAAAATGATTTAATTAGACATGAGGATTGGCCTCCTCCAGTCCGGACCTTAATCCTTTGGACTATAAATTTTGGAGGTCTTAGAGAGGAAGGTCTGTGATACACCCCATAAAAATTTGGAGAGTCTGAGTCGTCTTTAAAAAACTCAGTCACTGAAATCGAATGAATATGTGGTGTGCGATAACGACTGGCGCGGGCTTAAGGGCCTGTATTAAAAATAAGGGAGGTCATTTCGAATAAGTTTATGCTATTTCTATTCCTTAATTAATGTATATGAATTGATATATCACTCATTAAAAACTGATCAGTACTTTTGTTTTTATGATTATTTCCATTTATAAACTTTGGTGTTATAAAATCATTTTTATTAAAATGTATATTTTGAGTTTCATTATCGTTTATTAAATCCTACACATAACAATCAAATATACAGTATTTACAATTATCTTAACCTACACAGTGATAATAAAAAATTGATTGTACCCCAGAGCTGGTGCTTTCCTCGCACAATGAATAAGTATCGCAATAGAGCGAGGAATTGCTGCCAGCTTTAAAGGTACACTGCTACTATGAATTTGTTTTACATTCTTTTTAGTATTAGTTTTAGTATCTATTTAAAACATTTACGGATTTAGACTCGAATTTATAATATTGGAACCTTTCGAGCACTTTACATTTGTGAAGGAAAGAAGGTGGTGTTCTTCCTCCGACCTACAGGGAGGACCAGTTTAACTGACTGGCCCGAAGGCTCAGTATATATGTACTGTATTCTATAGTAGTTGTTTCTTTGGCTTATTTCAAGGAATGACGTCATCGTACCGATTTGTAGCCGAATGTAGAGGTCGCTACACTGCAGGCTGTCAGTGTTGCCATAAATTAATGATTATACCCGTTAAAGAAGGTTTATTTAATCACATTCGCTTGAGTGTAATTTAGTTTTCTTGAATGGGTTAATTTAGCTTATGACGTTATTGATACGTTTTAGTTGCCTCAAATGGTAGAAATTTACAGAGAACAATATAGCCACGTTAAAGTAGCTTAAAAATATAAATTACCTTTGTAGTAGTAAAATAATAATATTGTTAGATATTTAACTTAAACAATATTAGAATAAAGTTGTTTTGCTTTCACCAAATATCCTCTGTATCGCTTAGTTGTGGAGGCTTTTAAAATCGTTGCAATTGTTTTGTCTTTTGTGTATGTACTTGCTGTCTAATTGCTGATTATATTTTCGTACCAATTATTGTTCATTCTTTAATAATAATATAAAACTTCTATAATTATTACTATATATATATTACATATATGTATTGTATTTGTGATGTGATTGTCATTATTGATCAATAAATAAAATACGGACGTCTGTATTTCCTATTCTGCTTCGAAAATGTCTTTCTGACTCTCACCATCACCTTCCACTTGACCGTACCATATAGGCCGGCAACGCACTCGCGAGCCCTCTCGCATTTAAAGTGTCCGTGGATATATCTTAACATCAGGTGCGCCTCCTGTCCGTTTGCCCCCTGTTCTATATAAAAAAAAGATTAAACTTAACTGAATTCGTATACGATATTACGACTTCCCATACAACTTGTTTAGTTACACTTATCCCAATCGAAACATGCATGCTAGATTTAATTAGTTCCAAATTTCGTTTAATACAAAAATGTATTGTTATTGTGCAGATATCAATTATTTCGAGACTGAGTGTTGGTTAGGTTTAAATCTGAAGATGAGACAAGTACGACATTACTAGGAAACTTTATTAATATAACACTGAGTAAAGAGTTGAATATTAATCTTCATTTATGAATAATAGCTGCTTGGTCCTTCAATTAGTGTATTGTTTTAATTTACATTAAATTAACCGGTTATTTTTAATATTAGGTCCTTACATATGAAATTGGCGTATTTCGTACTGGCCACTTTAATCACGATGTTCTCCTCTTTGGTAAGGAATTCCAAATTCAAATTTGTACAGCTATTTACTCATGTTATACATAGCAAATGTTTCGACAAAATCGACCACAACATACTTTTAAGATTATTTCATGGGTTAGGGGTAATCTATCAGATGTTCTGAGAATCGATAGACTTGGTTTGAATGGATGTCAAGAACTAGATATATCCTTGGAGTCCCACAGGATCGTTTGGGCCCACTTTTTTAAATTGCTAACGACATCAAATTGTTTTCAGTCGTCAAAATTTACTGTACTATACGAAAATCATGAAACAGATTAATCTGTCGCTGATGCACTCTCTTTACAAGAAGATCTGGACCGCTTTCAAAATTATGTGTACTGAACGGCTCGACTTGAAGTATTGTGTTAATTTGTACATTTACTCGCAAACTCCACCCCATGCCTTTCCCTATAAACTTCAAGATTCTATTTTGTAAGAGTTGATCTGTCAGATCTGGGAGTTGTATTTGACAGCAAACTTCTTTTTGATCTGCAATTGAGAGCATCATTAATAAAGCCACGAAAGCGTTAGGTTTCATTATAAGAATCTCGTCCGACTTTCAGGAAATTAAAACCATTAAAATATTTGCTCTTTCGTTCGTAGTCACCTCGAATATGCCTCACAGGTGTGGAACCCAATATACAACATTTAAGAGCTTGAAAGTATACAAAGAAAATTTTTAAGGTACATTCAATTTAAATCTGATTGTTACCTGCTGACTATCATACACGCTGCAAAAAGTTTCATATTTTGCCTTTAGCTGAGCGTAGAAAAAATGACATTACGTTCCTAGTGTCTTTACTTAATGGTGCGGCTGATTGCCAGAACTGTTATCTAGGGTGGGCCTGTACGCACCATCATTGTTTCTGCGCGGACCAAGCTTATGTACGTCCCCATAGCACGAACTACATACAGAAAAAATTCTTACCTATTGCGAGCATGTCGTTTTTTAGTGCATGAGCTAATTTGGATTCTGCACAAGTTCTGCAACGAACAAAGCCCTTTGGCCGATACTTTGAGATTTGTTTTAAATACCTTGAGAGTTTTTTGAGCGTTGGTGTTTATGTGAATGAAATGTTAGTTGGAAACTGAAATGGCGTATAACTATTGAACCTTTTAGCTGTAAGTTTCCCTATTGTATTATTAATGTATTTGTGCTTCGATGACCGTCATTCATTTGTTTTTTTCTTCTGTTTTTTTTTTGTTTGCATCACTCATTTTACAAAATGGAAAACTTAAAGTATCGCATTATTTACGAGTACGAGTTCCGCCGTGGCACTAGTGCTGCGGAAACGACTCAAAGGGTGAATGATGTGTAAGGCGGTCATGTTGCAAAAGAAAACACAGTTCGTTTTTGGTTCCAACGTTTTCGTTCTGGAAATTTCGACCTGCAGAACAAGCCCCGTTGACGGCCTGAGACCCAAGTTGATAATGAAGTATTGAAGGCTATTGTGGAAGCGGATCCATCGCAAACCACGTCCGAGTTAGCTGCAGGCTGCGGTGTTAGTGATAAAACTGTTTTAATTCACTTGAAGCAAATTGGGAAGATTAAAAAGCTTGAAAGATGGGTACCTCACGAATTGACTGAAGCAAACCGACAAACGCGCGTCAACTGCTGCGTTACATTACTGAACCGGCACAATAATGAAGGTATTTTAAACCGAATCATTACCTGTGATGAAAAATGAATTCTTTACGATAATCGAAAGCGGTCAGCGCAATGGTTGGATCCTGGCCAGCCAGCCAAATCCCCAAGCGAAAATTAACCCCAAAAAAGTTACTTGTAAGCGTTTGGTGGACTAGTGCCGGTATTGTTCATTGCAGTTTTCTCAAATCTGGCCAGACTATTACGGCTGATGTCTATTGTCAGCAATTGCAAACCATGATGGAAAAGTTAGCGGCTAAACAACCTAGGCTGGTCAATCGCTCCACGCCACTGCTACTTCACGACAACGCTAGACCACACACTGCACAACAGACGGCTACCAAATTAGAAGAGCTTCAATTGGAATGTCTAAGACATCCTCCGTACTCCCCGGACCTTGCTCCAACAGATTAAATTTTTTTTCGAAATTTGGACTTCTTCTTGCAAGGGAAAAAATTTAACTCTGATGGGGCAGTCCAAATCGCCTTCACAGATTTTATTGATTCCCGTCCGACTGTTTTTTTTAGTAAAGGTATCAATGAAATGCTATGCAATAGTTTTGCCGCGGCAGTCCCCGAGTGCCCCACGTTTTTTTTGTGGTATTTCAATAAACTTTATTTAACTAGATAATGCGTTATAATAAAACTTTCAATGTATAAAATACCTTTTTCTATTGTTAGTGTCGTTTTTTCTACAAAGAATAAGGCGGAAGATAAAAATTTTAAGATTTTTATTTTGTTACACCAAATAAGTACAACTTCTATCGCGTGTACATAAGTACACACAGATGTTTTTTTAATTTAATTTAACCAATGTTATCTCTTCCAGGAATGGTGGTTATAGGAGAAACGATTGTTAAAGAAGGGGGTGACATCACATACAAGGACATGATTGACGAGCCACATTTAGAAGACTCCCAGATCCAGAAAATGTTCGCAGGAGCCTCGGTGTTTATAACTGGTGGCACTGGATTCCTTGGGAAACTCTTTATTGACAAATTACTCAGGTCAGAACTAATAACAATAATAAATGCTAGAAGGTGAGAAAAATCTATGGTTCGAACGCACGAGGTTTAAGAGTCGATCACCTAATACGGGATTATAATAAAATCTTGTAAACAAGTAGTTTGACGCTTGTCTTCTTCGATACAAATAGTCCCCGCGGACTGCTGCTGCGCTAATGCGGGCTACTGGATTGTGAGGAAGTTACATGGATCTGGTTAGCTTAGTCGACTTAATATCCTTTAACCCCTAGATGGGACAGAGGGCGTCCATAGTGAGTCTCCATCGCGTTCGGTCTTGAGACTCGTATTTCACCTCGCTCCAAGTCTTTCCGGCTCTCTTTGCCTCATCTGCAACTTTACTGCGCCAGGTTTGCTTGGAACGGCCACGCTTGCGTTTTCCTTGTGGGTTCCAAGCAAGCACCTACTTGGGGATATAATTGGGATCTCTTCACAGTGTATGGCTTATCTATTTCCACTTGCGTCGCTTGATCTGCCGGCTATTCGGGATTTCTCGGCAGTGCTCCCAAAGTTGCTCCTTAGAGATCTTTTTGGGCTAGTAGATGCCCAGAATACTGCGAAGACAGCGGTTGACGAACACTTGGAGTCGGTGAGAGATGTCTTTGGTGACCTTCCACGTTTCACACCCATAGAGTAGCACTGATTTGACGTTGGATCTAAATATTTTAACCTTGATTCGACACGTCAACATCCGTGACTGTCATACAGGCCGAAGTTGTGCGAAGGTTGCTCGGGCCTTGGGCCATGACATGGGCAACAATTTGGTTAGCACTGCGCCTTAAGTTCTCATGTCCTTTTCACACGTGTATATCCTTTCTATAACATATTTTCAAAAGTATTTGATTGTCCTCATTTTAGCATGTGTGATTGGGAGTATAAATAAAATAAATGATTTTTGTGTTCACGGTGTTTCTCGTCACCGTTTTGTTATTTCGCACATAGAAATATAAGCGAATGGTACACACTATTCACTGATATCTCAGTGAAATTTATAAAGAAATATGTTTACAAGAGATCCCCTTTTATAGAGATAATTTAAATTCTACAATATTTGTTGGTGCTGCGGTATACACGGGATAGCGCGCCACCGACCGCACCAACTTATGCGACAATATTCTTTAAATATTTAGCACGGCACAGCCCGGTTTCCCGTGACTAGCTTTTCCCTTCTTCCTATTACTAGGTTTCACGAACTTAACGATTTTATCGCAGAAAGCTTGCAGGTTTTCTTGTATTCATTCTTTCAGACCTCAGGCTTAAGAGTCGCATTTAGGCCAAAATTAACTTATATTAATGAATAAATATTCGCCATAATCCTAATTAAAATTCTAAAATAAAACTTCATTAGCCGTACGGTTTTCTTCTGCTAATTTAGAGTCCAGTCCATGATACTAAATACTACTGTGTACTATCTATTGCATACGGTTTAAATATCTTTGTAGGACGATTACGCAATAGTAATTAATTCTAATCACCGAACTTGGTAACATTGATCGCGCTCGTTTAATGAATTAAAACAAGTGACGGAAAATCTGCCGTATGACCTAATCTTATTGTATGCACACTAATACGCCTCTGACGAAATACATTTGCATACATAAAAGATTAATGATTTGCTTGCGAATAAATTAATCTTAAGGTTTTTATAACTAAAAATCTGTAGTTAATAAAAAGCTTTCACTTCAAACTTTTGTCAGGCACAAAATTTCATAAATATTGAAATTAAATAAAACGTCGTGTTCTCGTCACATTACAGCCCTGCGATTCTGTAACTCACTTTTCGAACTCACAAAGCGAAAAGGTGAGAGCTTGTAGTTTATTGTTTATCAGAATGCCAAATCATAAAATTACTGCTTCACGACTGATTTGAGAGCAACCGCCGATGCGAAAACCGCTGTGTGAGTTCGAAAAGTGAGTTACAGAATCGTAGGGCAGGTGTGAATGACCTCTGGAATCCAAACACAGGTTCTTCATACTCATACGTGTATATGTTCGCATATTTATAATTGAAAATCAATTTTGGGAGAGTCTTTTCCCGTACCACCAATTTGCAATTCTTTTGCGTAGTTTGAAGGGATATTTACGAGCCAAGGCTGAACATTTTGCTGACTCAGTTTTAGTTTTACAAGCCTTTACCTAAATCGTCGGAGTCATTGCCCTGAGTATTTCCAGACGCAGGCACTCTCTTCAACATTTTACATTACATCCAAGTTGGGTTTCGTGCCTTAATAAGCTTATAAACTAACTTATTAATAATAAAATAAAAACTTATCAAATATGGTTTATTAAGCCATATTTATTATATCGATGTCTCGATCAATTTTTTCGTAAAATTGTCGAACAACGGCTCCACCTTAAAACAGCTTCAAATTTTTTTCCGACATATTTTCATCACACGGCAATGATGTACCATGCAATAATGTGGTGGCGCATGTTCTTTAACTTTAAAATGAATAGATTGTACAAATTTTTGGCTTAACCCAACCTAACCTGATCAATAACGCTACTTAGAATAAAGCATGCCCGAAGACGCATCTCAACTGAATAAACGTATTTTGATTTTTGATTGGATTTTTTTATTAAAAGAAATAATTATTAAAACCTTACCTTACCTAATGTAATTCACTGCAAATTAAGTAAATATAATTTACATAAAGCATGTAATATTATCAATTTTTTAAGGGGTCCAAAGCCGTGGGCTTCCTTAATATTACTTAAGGGAACTACATACAAGTCGTAAAGAACAAAAAATTTGATGATGTTCCGTGCCGTGATTCGACAAATTTACAATTTTTTTCTTATACGAATAGTTTTTTGATGTAATTAAATCTATCATTGTCTTTATATATTATTCAATTATATTAGATACAGGTTCAAATGCTACTTTAAAATATCACTTATATAATAATAAAATAATATACATTGAAATAAATAACTAAACATAACATAAACTAAAATATATCATTAAAAGGAGTCCCTTTAGGCAAGGTTCCGAAGATACTGGCAGCGTTCCCCCTTTGAATTGCTAGACTAATTCTTTGTCCGAGGTAGCTGCCAGATCTTCGGTCTCCTGTGATGTCGACTAACCTTTTTGAAATTTCTTTAAAAAGCCTTAAAGCGCTAGGACCCCACGGACCAAGGGTCTCGACACCGAATGGGACAAAATCATATTCTGAGCCTAGACCCCTGTACTTGCATGCTTTATTTTTTTCAGCCGCTTCACAAGCCGCACCAGCTCTGTAGTTGGTTCCATGTAGATGGGAAGGGGCCAGCGTGTCTGTACAGGTTGCATCCCATACCAGTACCCGGCCCATCTTCCATGGAATCAAACTCATACCGTCCGGTCTCTTGCCATCGTCTCTTGCAATACCACTCGGCTCAAGTAGACTTGGCACGTTGACGGTGGCAAGGGAACGGCGTATGATATCGTTAAGTGCGGCATGTCTCGAGAAGCGGCCTGCACTTTTTTGGCATGACAGGCCGTGATGTCCTAACTTGTCGACATCACTGCCACAGGGACATATATGAGGAGCGCAGACCGGAACCCCAAGCCGTAGACAGGTTGCGATTCGAAGCGTGTCAGGCTCAAGAAAAGTTCCTGTATTAGACGAAGGGTAAGCGTGAAGCCAGTAGCCGGCCTCATGCGTACCCACGGCCAAAAGCCTAGCACGCGCCGAACCTGTACTACAACTCAAAAGATCGTCAAAAGTCGTTTTGCAGTGTATGTCATCCCAGCTCCTCTGTTAATTTAGAGATAATGGAAAATTTTGACCTGGGCATGCAATTAAGAAAGCGTTTCTAGCTTCTTCCAAGCCAGCAATCTCAAAGTTTGAAGGGGATGCCCTTAAAATTTTACTTATGAGATTTGCTGAACTATGGACAGAAGATAGAAAGGCTGGTAAAGCGACACTGGAAATTTTGCGAATCCCTAAACCACCATAACGGATGGGTAGGGAAGCTTGGGTCCAAGATTGCTCGTTCAGCTGCATATTAAGAAGTGATTCTAAGCAAATTTTGATTAAGTCGTCTAATGGTGTTAAAAGATCTGGGTGATTCCAAAAGGAGCAGCAACGGAGCACATACGTAAATTTTGGGAGGAAAAGACAGAATTTTAAGATGCAAAGTGCATAATGTGGACTAATTTCAAGGAGACGGTCAGCAGAATTTTGAAATTTAGTAATTGAAGTATGAATATAATCAGAAATAGATTCATTAAAAATTGGAGAACCTAAAAGGTAAAGGCAATTCCTGTTAACTATTTTAATATTTGGAGCCAAAATTTATTATTATTATTATTTATTATTCAATTTATACGTAATTATGTAAAATTATGCATCAATACGTATAAAATTATGTAAATTCGGACTTCGTGTATTATATTAATAAACAATTTTTTCGTAAACGTCATTGTGTGTTCCTTGTCAATAGTATATGACGATTTAAATTATATCAAAGTTGACCTCCGAAGCTTGTTGCCTTGTAAAAATTTAGTTTCCAAGTCAAAAAATGGTAGGATTAGGGTGACCTGGACTGTTACGATAGTACAAACAATGAAAGATCTGTCGCCCTGCTTTTGGAGACGAAGCAATATAGCCAGTATTGTCTTATTACAGCGTTGTTTATCCAAAAAGGTACCTCTTGCGGTACCAGCCGCCTTCACACAACTACGATTATTAATTATTGGAGTTTCGTTTATATTTACTCTTCTAAGATATTACAATGTTATAATGATATATCTCCGTCAAAAATAGTGGTTTGTAAATTAAATAATAATAATAAGGAATTATGGTTGTGACAAAAGTGATCTTACGCTAGTCCTCACACTGAGCCCCTGTGTTGTAACTCGATTACAGTTTTTTTAGTTTTTCCGTGTTCGGTGCATGTTTGAAGAAAAAAGAATACAACTTTTATGTGAAAATAATTTTTTCATATAAAAAAATCCGTTGTTTTGGCGTCGGGAATTGTAGCAAGGATATTTACATATTGTTTTATAGAAACGGCAAACGGGCAGGAGGCTCACCTGACGTTATGTGATACTGCTGCCCATGGACACTCTTAATGGGCTCGCGAGTGCGTTGACGGCCTATTAAGAATTAGTTCGCTCTTTTCTTAAAGGACCCAATTAAATATTCCATTTATAACTGTTTCAAGTATTAGTAGTAAACGAATTTATTTCATTATTTCAGTAGTCTCACGATTCCACAAATGCCGGACAGCACTTTATGTCCACCAGAGACAATACAATTTATATTTTTGACCAAACCGGATAGATCTTTCTATAGAGCTAATAATTGTAGGAATTGATGAAAAATAGTTCCGCAAATTCTAAGTGTATGTTATGTACAGCTAAACATATTAATCGCATTACAAGTTTCACACTTTACCGCAAATGTAAATTGTCAATACTGTTATTACTCAGTTGGTGGGCCGGATTTGTTGTTTTTGAGTAAAACTTTTGAGAAAAACATATTCTGTTAATGACTATTGGAATATTGGTTTAATTATGTAATGTTATAATTTAAATATGTTATAATGTTGTGTAATATGTCCCGTAGCATAAGACTAAATTTCACGGTTTTTGTCCTTTAGAGGCCCTTTCATCTTTACCTTTTATCTTTCTTAAAAACTAAATTTTCACTAACGATTCAAAACTTTATACATTCACTAACAATCATAAAAAAACTATCCTATACTGGAACGTAAAAGTGTACTGAAAAGTATTTTTATTGTGTAACAGTAGTTTAATTATAAAATTGTGTTGTGTACAAATTATTACGTTAAGAACCGTTAATATGTCGACAATATCAATGAAATCTCTGTATCTACGCATTTAGTACTTCTATAGTAAACGTCGTGTGTAAAGCAGCATATCTCTAACCCGGAATTCGATGACGTGTAAGACAATACCAACCACATACTTGTCTATAAAATAAAAATGATCGAATAAACGCATGCAATCAAAGACCAAGACTCATTTAGGGTTGTAGCGCCACTGGATTATTAAACTAATATACATGTGTTCTCGGATGTATATAGTATTAAAACAGTTACCTTAAAAGACTTTAGCCAAATACAGATTCTACTTCAGAATTCTTAGTATAACATTCTTAGTGTAACATAGGGCCCTATGTTGTAAGTTCAGCCCTGGTTCACCACATAATCACGTATTCTCATATATTCGTTAATTTTCACATCATATTTATGTTTACCAGTTATTTTTTATGTTTAAAAAGATAAGCGTCATTTAATAGAGCTTCATTCAATTCAAATAAATGTATGATATTCAAATCTAAACGGGCGAACACTAATAAAATAAAAACACAGTAATAAAAATAGATAAATGGGACATCAGCGCTACGAATATTGAGAATTCGGTCCGTTTTGGTGTGTTCACTACAAAAGCTAGTAGCGTTTGTAGCACTACATAGCCAAACAAGTTTTAGGAGCAGATCATCATTTGGACCTTGAACTTTATGATTTTTAAAATAATAAATATATTTTAAAATATATCAAGACATAAATACGATTTTAACACGGCGAATTTTATTTAAAACCAGTTAATGTGGTCGATACTTCTTTTGGCGCGTTAGTGAATAAGAGTAATTTTTTCGATGCGCGCGCATTCCGTCACAAAAAACCGACACCCTGAAGTTAGGTATAGTCAACATTTTAGTTTTTTTGTGCGCGTTAGGGAAAAATTATGAGCGTTATTTTTTTCTATTGTGTTGATTTTTCTACAAACCTAGAATAAGGCGAAAGATAAAATCTTTGAAAAGATTTTTATCACACACACACAGTTTTTTTAATATCCTAGATCTCAAAAGAATGTGGTACCTACGTGAACCTTAATTCTAACGTGTGTGTTACCTACGTTGTGCTTGGGTCTGTGACACTAATCTAACAATCAAAATCCACAGGTCTGCGTGATACGCCGACTTTACCATCTAAGAATGTTGTTTACGCAACGTCAGCACGTATCTTTCGCGGAATGGTGCGTGCGCCGAATACCGTATCACTCACGTCCACGTCTTAATTTTATATCTAACATAAAGACAGTTATATTATCTCGCTACAGATAATATTTAATATAATTGCTTTTAATTCTTTCTTCAGCAAGAGTACCGTTTATAAAGATATAGCAAACTTACCCTTTTCCATACTCTCTAACCTCTAATAGATGCCAATATTAATGGCTGCATCTTGAATTTAATCTTTTTTTAATTGATAAAATATGACAGTTCAAACTTCTACTAATTTGTACAACTATAATTAAATTAGACATTCAAATTAATTAGAATAGTGCAGTGAAGTTTAGAAATTTTAAACTAACTTTTTCACGTAACAGTATTAAGCTTAGATTTTATTTGATGCTTAAATTTATTCGCTTATATTATTTAACGACAAATCTGACAATTCAAGGAGAAATAAAATATGTATATATTATATCGAATTCAGTTTTTTGCAAAGAACTTATTACCATAAAATGATGTAAGTTACATATGATTGGCATATGTGTGTATATGACACGGGAATATAACAAAATCCGCAAGATTATAAACTTCCTAGGAAATTTTTAAACTTTCGTTGGATTCTAAACGAGAGATAAATAATTGTATTATTTTAGGTCCAACTTTTCGCAAATTGATAAACTTACCGAACTCACGCGTAAAATAATAAGTAAGCGATAACCAAACGGCATGTGCGCTCTGATTGGTTGAGTAACTTAACCTAACCTAACAGTTTGGAATCTTACGAATGGATATCCGTTAGTTTATCAATTTACCACGAGACGTCGCAAATTGATAAATTTGCGCAAAAGTGGGCGTAAATAATAGTTAATACGTTTAGAATCCTACGAAAGTCTACTAGAAAAGTTAAAAACTTGCGGGTTTTGTTATCCTACGGTGTCATATATTACGCAATTGACGACGTAATTATTAAGAATCTTAATTATTAATAAATATATTTATCGATGAATGACGTAAATCGGTCGGATTACACAGACAATAAATGAAATATTAATATAGAAATTAACATAGATTAATAAAACAGGTAAATATATATTAAATTAGACAAAACGAGGCTGGGAATAACTGATGATTCACGTCACATTTATCGCCATGTTGACATAGACATAGCATTTACATAGCAACACACTTAATACAACACACAAAATAACTATAATAAAAAAATTAGATCTAATATTTTTTTTTTCTTTTAAAGTGTAATACGTGTTTGCTGTGGTTGTAATTCTCCCTGGCTCAGCATTATGCTAAGGAGCAGACGGTTCCACAGCGTTGGTCATTCTGCCAGAGACCACAGCAGCTAGTTTGCGCCTCAGTCGCAAAAATAAGAAAAATAATGTAATAATACTAAAACTTAGTAGAAAAAAAATAATATTAGTAAAAGTTAGCAGTGTAAGTAATGAAGTCTTGTGAACAGTATATATAGTAAATAAAATAAAATAAAAAATGAGATTTGAGAAAGTATATCAACACTACTCGTATCTCCGTTGAAAAGGCATTTCTTCGATTTAGCCTGTGGACGTCCACTGCTGGATATATGCCTCTCCTCTAAATTTCCAGTACGACCAGCTCCGCTTTGCATTCAACGTGTTCCCTCCACCCTCACCAGGTCATCTGTCCATCTAGATTCTAGTAGGAGGCCGCCCAACACTTCGCCGACTGGTCTTCAGTTCTTCGGGCAATGCTTATATATTGCTGTCTCAAGTAGCAGATCGTACCATTTTTAAGATTTCAAATGAAGGTTGTCCGTTGGGAATTTATGTGCCTAATTAAGTAAAATATTTCCTTCAAATACCCATCGTAACCAAGTAACCCAGCCGTCTTACAGGCCTCGCCTTTAACTACGCATTTTGATTGCACATTTCCCGCATGTATTTATAACATAGTCAAAATACTTAGATACTATGCTATAAAAAACTCCCTTTGTTATTCCTCTCTTTCAAGACATTCTCCTTAAAGCCTCAAGCATCGGAATACTGGGCATTGACATATCGAATGACGTTCAGTTTCGCGGTCATTTGGAAGGTAAGGCTAAATTAGCCTCCAAAAAGCTTAGTGTGCTCAGCAAGGCGAGACAATACTTCACTCCGGGCCACCGCTTGCAACTTTATAAAGCGCAAATTCGGCCCCATATGGAGTACTGATCTCACCTCTGGGCGGGAGGTCCCCAGTACCTGCTCCTTCCGCTTGACCGCATTCAACGAAGAGCGATTCGAATCGCGTTGCGTGCGCTTGGCGTTGCGTAGAAATGTGTGGTCTCTCTGCATCTTCTACCGCATTTACCATGGAGAGTGTTCAGAAGAGTTGTTCAGTCTAATACCTATATTATATAGAAACGTATTCAATGTTAAGTTCTTGAATCGCGTGCTACCAAGGATATTAAGAGAGCTATATCAAAATTGCATATGCTGTCGCTGGAAAAGTGCCGTGCATGGTGTTGAAACTTGTAAAAAATAATTGTGTGATTTTTTCAGATCTTCTCCTGGCCTAAAAAAGTTGTACGTTCTCGTCAGAGCCAAGAAAAACAAGGAGCCAGTAAAGAGATTAGAGGAGCAATTGAATGATGTTGTAAGTACATTTTTGTCAATTAACCCGAAAGATAGTACAAACACAAATTCCATCTTTAAATATTGACACTTAATTGTAATATTTGCAGCTATATGATCGACTTCGGAAGGAACAGCCCGACTTTATCAAAAAAATTTACGTGGTTGAGGGAGAAGTCAACGAAGAGAATTTAGGGATGTCTGAAGCGGATAGGCAGCTGCTTATCAATGAGGTAATATTGCCTTAAAAGTTTGTATTTTTATACTTTATACGCGAGTATTGCAAAGCATTTAAAAACACTTGTTTGTGGACCTTTATATCATCATGCCATCATCACCAGAATACCATCCTTTGGAAGTAAGTTGAAGTCCATTTCTACACAAAGCTAATTCAGATTTTTAATAAATCATTAGGATAGTTCAGTACGTATCGAAAACCCCCATTACCTTTACATTACATCCGACGTCCGTCGTTCCAGAACAGAGGGTTTTTAAGGTATTTTTACTGCGCACCTCCGCTGTGGAACCAGCTGCCCACTGAATTATTTCCCAACCAATACGACATGGTCCTTCAATAAAAGAGCGTACCAATTCTTAAAGCGCCAGCAACGCACCCGCGAGCCTCTGGCATTGAGAGTGTCCAAGGAATACAGTATTACTTAACATCACGGTCTCCTGCCCGTTTGCCCACTATTCTATAAAAAGTTTAGTTTCGTAAACGTCATTTGTGTAGAACTTAATTTTTTGCAAGTAATAAATGGAGAATATTTTTTTTATAAATAAAGGCACAATCTTTCGCTCACTCGTGTTAACGCCATGTCTCATATATATACTCGTATGTATGTGAAATACACAGCGCGTAGTTACTTTCGCAGCCCGTCCACTCGTTCCTGCCCCCTCTTGCTGTATAGTAACAGCCGGTAAAACCCAAAGCGGGTTAAGAAAAAAATCTTTTTAGAAAAAATTTAAATGTTGATATGTTTTAGGTGGATTTCATATTCCATGGGGCTGCTACTGTTCGTTTCGACGAGCCTTTAAAGGTCGCTGTCGGAACCAACGTTCGAGGGTCCAGGGAAATGCTGGTACTCGCCAGGGCTTGTACAAAGTTGAGAGCATACGTACACATCTCAACTGCCTACAGGTATGATAATATCCTATTCTTTTTATAATGTCTATTGACTAAAATAGCAAAATTTAATCACGTCAATATTATCAAAACTGGTATAACAGGCCTGATTGTGGCAACATGAATAATAATATTACGACACAAGATTCGATAAATTTAATGTTAAAAATATATTTTAGCTACTGCACACAACTTAATATTGACGAAAAGTTCTACAAAAGCTCACTAGAGGGCGACAAACTAATTGACTTGGTCGAAAACATGGATGACGCTATTTTGAAAGACATCACGCCTGGGTAAGTTTAAAAAGTCAAATGTATTACTTATCTAAAGATAAATGCTTATTCTAAAACTAGCTAACCCGGCAAACGTTGTTTTGCCATGTATATTATTTCTAGGAAACAATTTTTAGTTCAATAAAAATAACTATCATAATAAAAAATAGGGGTTGATCGTAGAGGGGTGAAAATTATGGTTTGTATGTACACGTATGTTTTATCATTTTTGGGATGGACACCCCTTATCACTTAGGGGTTTGAAAGATAGTAGCCGATTCTCAGACTTACTGAATATGAATATTAAATTTCATAAGAATCGGTTGAGGCGTTTCGGAGGAGTATGGGAACGAACATTAAGACACGAGAATTTTATAAATTAGATGTTCAGTAAAAAGTGATAACGAGTATGACACAATTATCCGGTGAAGCATGATGACTTGTGCGCGGAGCGTTCTTGGTGAAACAAAACAACTTTAACTTTATATTTCCTCACGCCACTTTATTATGTCAGCCCTACGGCTGATATAAAAAGTTTTCCAACATCCACATCCCTCGTTCTTAAATTTTGCCCTACTTTTTTTAGGTTGGTGGGAAATTATCCCAACACATACGCTTATACAAAAGCAGCCGCCGAAGATGTAGTCTTAAAATATTCTAAGGGACTACCAGTCGCCATGGTCAGGCCATCTATTGGTGAGAATCTATTAAGTAACACATGAATATATTAGTTTTACGCTTTAATGAATATCATTCTGTGGATTTGTTCTTGAACTACTAAACCGGTTTTGGAAATTCTTTTACCATTACTTGTACCTCAGTTACGCAATAGTGATATATTTAATTTCAATATTTTTTTTTTGACACCAATAATATATGATTACTTTTTAATATTTATTATTATTTCACACAAATTAGTGCTAAAATAATTAGGTCTAATGATAGAAGAGACAACTCTATTAACACTATGAAAAAGGATGTTTTTTTTTAAGATTAACGGATTAAGGTACATAAATAAAGCTTAGTATAAAAGCACTGCTATATATAAATCAGAGTTCGGCGGGTCTGCTCAGTGACAGCCAGACCTTAGATCAAAACGACATATGTCTGGCACAAGTGACTCACCTACACCTCTATAAAATACACAAAAGATTAAAGAAATATTCCAACCTATGACCAAGACCATTATAGATTGTAATACTAATGGAATTTAAATAATAAATCGACTATAATGGCATTTAACCAAATTGTGTATTTTTAGTTATCGCTACAGCAAGAGACCCAATTGTAGGATGGATTGACAATGTATACGGACCTACTGGGGTAAGTTATTGGAACAAAACAGATTACAAAATACCATCCGTATCACCTCGACGTCTGTCGTTCCATAACTGAGCGTTTATTAAGGCAGTATTTCCCGCGCACGCATATTGGTGCTATGTGGAACCAGTTGCCCACTAAAGTATTTTCAAACCACTTCGACTTAGGGTCCTTCAAGAAAAGAGCGTACCAATTCTTAAAAGGTCGGCAATGCACTTGCGAGCGATTTGGCAATGTAAGTGTCCATAGGCAGAAGTATCACTTAACATCAGATGCCTCCTGCCCGTTTGCCTCCTTACATAAAAAAAGAACAGAAACAAACACTCGTCTTTGTGTTGCAACTAAAGTCTTTACAATGTAAATGTAATCAAAATCAAAGTAATAAATATAACCTTTGCATTTTATCATAATTTCATTCGCGTAGTTTCATTTGTCCAAGTCAAGTTAGTTTAAGGGTGAGATCTATAGTGCGACTTGGACTTTGCTCAGACTTACCTTACGAAAAACTTTGCTTAGTGTACACTAAGGTTAAACTATGATTTCGTATTTATAGACATTTTAACGGTGAGATTAAGCTAAGCCCAAGTAAGACAGAAAATGTCAAAATACAAATTGATTTTCATTTCATGCAATACTTTGTTTATTATCCTTTAAAAAAAGTTAACAATAACAAATATTTAAAAATCTAAAACGGTACACATATATCTTCAATTTATTGTTATTTATGTATTCATTTATTTTATTATTGCAATAACTAGAAATTCACGAGTAACCTTTAGAAAATGTATTAATTATTTAAAATACAATAATTTTATTACGTAGAACGGATCGCAATGTTTTGGTTAGGTTATAGTTTGAATTTCGTTGTCACTATAATATGCAAATTGCAGGGCTAGGTGACATACAAAATCATCACCAGTTATTTTTAAGATTTCTCAAAAATGGGGTTTGAACAATTACATAAATAATATAAATAAACAACAATAAATACCATAATAATTTAATTATTTTATTTCATGCATTTCATAGGTATTTATCAAATCATTTAAATTTCTTTGAATTCAAATTCTATTTTTCCCAAAGTCTATGAACTCCGATACAAAATGGCAAATTATTAAAACCACAAAAATAAAAAGTCCATAAAAATATATGGTAAAGAAATTTTGGGCCATTATTTTTGTTAGGCTTATATAAATTTTGGTAAGTTGATTTTGACTTGAGATTAAGCTAAGAACACTAAGGAGAGATTCGTAGTTTGTTATAAATACGACTGTGTCTTAGTGATATTAAGAAGAATATAGTTTATGTCTAACCTAATTTGCTAATAAGGATTTTTAACATTAGAAAGTGTCCAATAACACTACTTACAGTCTCTATTAAAGGTAAGACACTCTGTGAACATTTTTTAGTGTAAAATTCAAAATTTAAAATCATTTACTCATTTAGGTAACACAATGTACACCTATGAACGTTAAAAACAACATATATATATATTAAATGCTTCTAATTTTACATTTACTGCCAGTTCTCAAATTAAAGGCGTAGAACGGAAGAGAAGAACTGGCAATAAACTCTCCGTCACTCTTTTTAATCGCCAAGTTTTTTGTTTTGACACAACGTTTGTAAGGAGCTGCAACCAATACACCATGTTCCACATGACATCTTAAGTAATAAATAATAATAAAAAAATTAAAAACAAAGACTTGTCCTCTATCAGCAGGAGACATGGTGAAATAGAAGCACGAACTTACATTCTCGTGGGAACAACACGCAAATACATAGTCGAAATAACTAACATCACCGCATACACGAATTCAAGTACGACCAGTCACCACAAGTAGCACCCGTTCACGAGTATGACGCATGGCCAGCCATCGGCCCCCGGTAAATTCGTTATTTCCAATCAGAATATCTTCCCCTTAATAGAGACTGTATATAGTGTTATTGGACAATTTCTTAGGTTAAATATATTTCATAGTAAATTAGGTTAGTTTTAAATCACTTATTAGTCTTAAGTTAGGCTAGAGATGTGTATTTGTGCGGAAACATATTCTTATGCTATGGTACATAATAATTACATTTATACAGGTAGTTGTTGGTGTAGCAGTTGGCCTTCTTCGAGTGCTACTGTGTAACCGTCATGCAGTCGCCGACCTGGTACCAGGCGATATGGTTGTGAACGCATGTATTGCTACTGCCTGGAAAACTGCAAAAGATTATCCTGGAAACCATGAGGATGCTCCTCCTCTTGATCAAGCTCCGCCTGTGTATAATTTTGTTTCTTCAGAAGAAAATCCACTTACTTGGGGTAAGTAGATTTATACGAGAATGTAAGTGCGTGCTCCTATTTCACCATGCCTCCCGCTGATAGATGCCAAATCTTTGTTTTTAAATTATTTTATTATTATTAATTGATTATTAATTACTTAAGATTTCATATGGAACCTGGTGTAATGGTTGCAGCTCCTTACACACATTATGTAAAACAAAATTTATTATTTTGTTACAAATTACAATATTGTCCTAAATATTATTATATAAGTAGGTAAAGTAGTATCTTGTTGTTGTTGTTTTTTCAGATAATTTCTTGGAACTAAACCATCGTTACGGTTTTGAAGTACCCACTATTCAAGCTGTATGGCATTACATCTTACTCTTCACAACTTCTGAATACTTATTCAATTTCTACTGTCTTCTACTACATTGGATACCTGCTTACATCATTGACGGCATTGCTGTACTTATTGGGAAAAAACCTGTGTATGTATTGTTTAACTTATCAGTTATATCTCTTCGTATTATTTTATGAAGCTATAGAATTTGAATGCGCAATCTTGGATACTCCTGATTCATATTAAAAATTCATCTTTCTGATGACGCTACCACCGCTTAAACATTTGATCCATGCTTGTAATGATGACAATGAAACTGTGTCTTCCTAGTTCCTTTCTAAGTCGGTTCGATTCCCAGACGAGACAAGTAGTTTTAAAAAATCATTGAATGCAGTAATACTTACTTTTCAAAATAAAATAAAGTCTTCTTTCAGCAAAATATTCTTGATGTCCCATAGTCTTGGGTGGGACGCTTACATATATATGTAACGTAACATTAAAAAATCCTTCAACTGATATTAACCCGAATCAATTATTCACATAGCTTTACCGCGAGCATTCAGGAATCATGGTCATGGACAGATAAGAACTTAAAGCACCGTAACAACTATGTTTCAGATTGAAAGTTGCGTACCATAAAATAGAAAAATTCTCACGCGTCATTGGCTACTTCTCGTGTCGGTCCTGGAAGTTCTCCAATCAAAACGTCCAGAGTTTATATAAAGAACTATGCGACGCAGATAAAGATATTTACGACTTTAATATCGCGCAATTAGACTGGAAGATGTATTTCTATAATCAAGTTCGGGGAATAAGGTTGTATTTGCTCAAGGATCCTATGGAGACGGTGCCACAAGGACTAAAACGGTATTTGAAACTAAAAGTAGCTCATTATTTCATTTTAGCGATTTTATGTCTTATTGTATTCAAATTAATGAGTTGGATAATTTGCATGTTTTTATAATTGTAATTTATTGTAACTAAATTGTAGTTGAAGTATACATCATGTATCAAATATATGTCACCAATATGTCGAAAAGCCGTATTCTGAGTCATTGAAGTTGTCTGTAAGAGATTTGAAAAACCCGGAGAGTGGAAACTTGGGATTTTTCTCAGAAAATTTATGATGAGTTAAAGTCGATATGTATTCGTGCTCCCCAACTGTCAAATGACTTTTAAAATCGTTGTTTTTGTCTTTTGTGTATTATAAATTGGTGTGTTTACATGTTCGTGCATGTTATAGTTTTTTTTTTATTTTTATAAAAAAATAATCTTATTTGTGTAACAATTTAAGGCCACGTCTATAGTTACTTAAAACTTGTGTATTTATTTTACATAATTTGTATTTGTGATGTGTATGTCATTATTATTGATAAAAAATTAAATAAAAACGACCGGAACACAATCGCTATCTCTTTTGTTAGTTACACGATACTGGTATTATCAGTTTTTCAGTAAATTGTTTAAAATAACATAAATACTAATGTAATCAAATATATCGAATTGTATATAGTTTTATTTATGTATAGTTAAAATGCCTCAAATAGCTGAATTTTTTATCACTCATGTTTGCAACACGTAAACTGATGTTTATAGTAAATTTATGTTTAAGGGCGTTTGTAAAAAAATTGAAATGAAAAAAGAAAATTGCTAATATAGCATTTAAAAGACTAACAGTGGTACTTAGACTCTGTCGAATTATATAAAATTCTTAACAATTATGTATAAAGATCATTGCAATAAACTACAATATTTAATGACGGATTTGTTGATGATTTAAAGTATCTTTAAAATAAAACTTTTCTGCGTTTTGTGTGATGTGTGGTGTAGACTCTCAGTGTTATAACTTAGTGCTAAGTATGAGTATGACGTACCTACATCAAAAGCAATATTTAATATTAGAGTCCTCCACTAAGTCTCAACTCTGAATCTAACTTAAACTGTTTATTAAAAAGTGAACTTTTGATAAATGAATGCCATTGCACTGAATTAGTTTTTTTTTATAAGAGGGTACTCTCGAAAAAGTGGGTGGGTTTCTAATAAGTTTTTGATTACGAGGGTATTTGCTTTTTTCTAATTCCAGAAAGTGATTTGTAATAATTTCTTTATATGTCAGTTACAATACTATTTAAGCGATACCCCAGAAATTACCATAATATTTCCTTCTATGTACCTATGGGATAGATAAAAATTGTGATAACTTTTGCTCATTTATTTTTAAGGTATTTTTGTATTTAGTTAATAGGCCATTGCAATAAAGTCTTGGAACTTTCGTGCTTATATTTATTTTAGTTTTGTATATTATACATTATTTTTGATATATAAGACTTCGGAACCAATAGAATAACATTAACGTATGATATTATTAAAAGCGAGTTTATAATAACCGAAATTCGTTTATAGTAAAAATGATAACATTTTCTTAAACTACATAGTAATAATAAAAATAATTAAAATTAATAGAAAATTAAAACGAATTTAAAAAGTTTGGTCCCTGTGAATGTGTGCCTTTAATGCTGCATTTCCACGCTGTATTGCGATACTTATTCGTTGACCAAGGAAAGCACCAGCTGCGTGGCCACCGGTACTATCTACCAGGCGCCAACTTAAAACATTAATTAGCGCCGTCGCATTTAAACCACACGGCCCAAGAGTCTCTACTCCAAAGGGAACAAAATTAATGTTGTATAAAGAATGCAGCCTTTTCGATAAAATACCAATGTTCGATCGCTTATGGTTCAATTTTAAATAACTACCACAATAAAATTTAGTTAAAAATAAACACGTCTTCTCTCTTCACTTCATTTATTGCAACTCAATGACCAAACAGGGCTAAAGTATAATTTTTTTTTATTTTGTCGACGGTGTACAAATTGTCACCATGGAGATATTGAGTTAAAATCTGAAATAATCTTTGAAAGATCTGTAAGTACAACCTTTGCGTTACCTCATAGAGTACCATTATCAAGATATTAAATATTATAGCGAGACTAAAATAGCCGGATAGGGCGATCTTCTTGTTGAAAAGCTACTTCTGAAGAGAGTTATATATTTCTGGAATGTTTTCAAAAGCTTTGTTAACAAAAATCCCTGCCAATTTAGTTATAATATGCATTTTTGTAGTCAGCTTTTAACAACACATCAAATCTTGGTTCAAAAAGCTCTTTTCGGTAAGAGTAGCTCTTTCCCCATATAAAATAGCAATAACTCGGTTTATCCCCACTAAGCACTTTATTTACAACTTTATTAGTGCGTCCAAATGACAAGCACCTGTTAAATCTTTTAGATGTTGCCGTCCACGGCAGTAGCTGAACCTGGCTTAAAAGAATTTATAGCATTTAGAATTTCTTCCGAAGACTGCATTTAAAGGCAGACTTGGACAGTGCAGGCTACGAATGGGCTGCACGTGTTTCCGGGGTGACAGGGGCCAGTACATCTTTTTCTTAATATTTCACACGTCAATTATTTAAACTTCTAACTCTAATTTCATCTAGCCTGAACTTAAGGTAAGTTATATAAGGAACTATGTAAGTAAAGTACAAAAAAAAATTATATTCCTATTAATATTTTTAAGCTATTGCATGGATTTTATCGCGGGCTTTGAGCGCGGCGACTGAATCAAGAAATCCCGTAACGCAAAATAAAAACCTAACACACGATGACGTAGCGCAGGTGCGTTAGAGTGGGACAGAACGCATACTGCGTATTCACATCTCTTTGACGAGATTAGTGACGCAGCGTAAGCCGGTACGCGTTATAGAGTGAGTCAGACAACATAGGCGTGTCTGAGTCTGGTAGAGTGGTAGATTGAATTAATATCAAAGAAAAAAAATACTACATAAATAAAAAATAAATAAATACCTAATTATAATTGCATAAGTTGATAAAAATGCTATGTAATAGCTTTACAGCGGCAGTCCCCGAGTGCCACACGTTATTTTTTACAAATGCCAAAAATCTACAAAATTCGTATTACGAATTGATAATAAATAACACACTTCATAAAATAAAGTAAATCGTTTATTCCCATTTCTACCAAAATTAATAAATTGTCTTTAAATTTCAGCTGAAAATGTTATACATTAATTTCAACACACCTCCACCCAAAAGTTTAACAAACCAAAACAAAGCTATAGCGTAAATTGTCATCACTATATAATTCACTATTATTAGTAAATATTGTTTTGTTATTCCTCGAGGGATTGTTTCTTTAGGCTCTTTGATAAGAAACAAGCGAATTCCCATCATATAATTATACATATAGGAATTCCAGTCTAAAGCAGATATATCAAAGTCAAATATATGTCGGTCCGTCTCGTTGAGCTCCTTAAAAAGTTCTACAGTATTGGAATTTCTCATCTTCCAGGTTTGGCACGCGAAAATTTTATTAAAATGTATCCACTTGTCAATTTTCGAATAAACTTTCTTTAACCTGAAATAATTCAAATGCTCAATTATATTAAATTGTACTATGTTTAAAAACGTTGAAAAGTGAATAGGGCAGGTTAAATATGAATGAAGAAAAAGTTAGAATCGTAAGTAAGGTTAGGTTAGGAGTTGAGGAAATTTTCGTACTTTATATATAGTTGTGCTGATTATTATACAATGACATAGATTATACTATGTTACGTTTCATATTTGAATAATAAAAATAAATGAGACTCATAAAAAAGTGTTACTGGTATCAATGATATAACTTAATAGTATCAGTGATAATATGATATCATAATAGGTTGGGGAATAAGTTTCTTCGCATTTTTTAAGAAAATTCACAACATTTTTTAATATAGTTATTTACATTTAACTAAAGTATGTAGGTACCGTTTTGTTCGATAACTTTTTGCCATCTTGTAGGTAGGGACATGATCCCATTGCTATAGAAATTTTGGGGCTTCTGATCAAAATACCGCGTCAATTGGTTTTGGCAGTCCTCTCGTGATGTTAACCTGACACTGCCGAAAGAATTCTGAAGAGACCGAAACAGGTGGAAATCTGAAGGTGCAACGTCAGGACTATACGGCGGATGCATTAACACCTCCCACCCAAGCTCTCTTAATTTTTGCCGAGTGGCTAAAGATGTGTGAGGTCTAGCCTCATGATGAAAACATGATGAAAAACCACACCCCTTCTGTTGATTAATTCCGGCCGCTTTCTCTCAACTTCTTGCTTTAATCTCATCAGTTGTTCGCAGTAGAGTTCAGAATCGATGGTCCTGCCTGGTGGTAACAGCTCATAATGAATAATGCCCTTCCAATCCCACCACACACACAGCATCACCTTGTTGCGAGTTAACCCGGGTTTCGCCACAGTCTGTGAAGCCTGACCGGCCTTTGACCACGACCTTTTTCGCACGTTCTTGTCGTACGTGATCCACTTTTCATCACCAGTTATCAGCTTCTTCAAAAATGGTTCGGTTTCATTACGTCGTAATAAAGAATCACAAATGAGTACACGGTTCATTAGGTTTCTTTCAGTGAGCTCGTGAGGTACCCAAATATCGAGCTTTTTTGTGTACCCAGTTTTTTTCAAATGCGTCAAAACTGTTTTGTGGTCAATTCCCAGTTTTACAGCTACGTTGTAACTACTGATATGCCGATCTTGCTCCACTTTTTCAAAAATGGCATCCATTTTATCCGTAATAGGGCGACCTGAGCGACGTGCATCTTTGACATCAAAATTTCCGGATTGAAAACGCTTAAACCAAATTTGTGCTACTCTCACAGACACTAGGCCCATAATCATCACAATTTTTTTTCGCGGCTTGCGTTGCATTTTTACCTTTTTTGTAATAAAATTTTAAAATGTATCGAATTTCTTCATTAGATTCCCTCATCTTGACGGTACGAAAAATAAATAAAAACCACACATTTTCCTAATTTGAATTTGGAATTATCTTCTTTAAAATTTAAACTTTTAATGATACCAAAACCAGCCAGATACAAATAGTATAGCCAAAGTGATTTTATTACAGGTTCATACATACTATAATGCGAAAAGACTTTTTCCCCAACCTAATATATATTATATAAAAACGTCACTGTAATTTATATAAAGTAGGCTTATATGTATTTGGAAGACTGGACAGACGGTGTAACAATTGGTGGATACAGGATTGCGAACTTGCGTTAAACGGATGATCCCACTTTGTTTGCATCCAGTTCGCTACACTTGGAAGAGCTTCTGTCAAGGATGGAACGAGTGAGCCATGAGTTTGGACTAAACATAAATCGCAGCAAAACCAAGGTGATAATTGTTAACCGTGCCAGAAATAATTCGCCTCAAGTGACTCAAATCGCGAAATGCAACGTGGTCCAATCCTATATTTATCTTGGGGTAATGATTTCAAGCAATGGCGGATGCATCGATGAGGTCAAACGACGTATGGGCATAACAAAAACGGCAATGAACAAAATGCAAAAAATATTGAGAAACAGGAATATAACAAAAGCTTGAAGACCAGGCTCGTGAAGACACTTATATTCCCCTAATTTCTGTACGCAGCTGAATCGTGGACCTTGCGATATATGGAAAGGCAGAAAATAGACGCTCTGGAAATATGGTGCTGGAGGAGAATGCTTGGGGTTTCGTGGACCGAGTTTCGTACAAACGACTCGATACTTCAAGAACTCGGAATACCGAGTTTAATAAAACAGCGTCTGTTTTCAACATTACAATCTCGCATCCTTACATTCTTCGGACACGTATCTCAGCGTGGTGATCAGTCCATAGAACGCCTTGTCGTCCAGGGGAAAGTGGAAGGCACTAGACCACGCGGAAGGTCACCTACGCGTTGGACTGACCAAATAAAGTCTGCCGTAGGAGATTCACTCAATCACTGCAGCACGATGAGCAACGCTGGCGAAACGTCGTGAAGCGCATCACATCTGCTCCGTCTATTACCACTACTTCATAGCGATCACGTCCACTCAGTCAAGAGTGTACCGGATAGGAAGAATGTATATAATTTGAAATAAAAGTAATATAAAGAATATACATTTTGCGATTAAGGCAAAGATTAGATTTGAACTTTTTATAAATCCTCTATATCGCAAGAACTATACAGGGTGGCCAAAAGGTCATGGATCAAACGCAAATAGGGTATAGATGAGGTCATCAGCTGCAAAAATTGTTCTACGGGAGGTCTCTAAGGTCAACCCCTGCAGAGTTATAATTTATAAAAAAATTACTCTACCGAAAAGTGACCCTGTATTACAAGTTTGCGTTTGATCCACGACTTTTTGGCCACCCTGTATAAATCGGCTTGATTGCTGTTTACAGACAACGTTCTCAAGAGAACAGAATCGAAAAACATCGACATACTCATAACCTGTGGGTTTGTAAACCCAACAACAGAGACACTGCAATATGAATGGTTTCCTTTCTGCTGAGACGTTTTCTTCTTTTTCTGGAAAACGATGGTGTGTATGAATCTCTCATATTATATAAATACAAATTTATGGCCCCAGAGATGTTCGTTTGACCGCGGAAAAGGTAGAAATCATTAAGGATAATAGGAGCAAGATCCGATAAATTTGAAGAACGTTCCATCAATTCGAATCTTCTTGGATGGCAGCCAACTTTAAACCTCATTGGAGGTATAAGAATAATGGACAAATCGGTAATTAGTAACAAAATTTTTAACTACTTTGTGAGATAATCCTCGATATTGTCAAAACATATGCTACTAAACACGAAGTGGCGGGGCGAGTTTTGAATTTAATAACATTAGTATTAGAAGAAATATCTTATAAAATATTAATCTGCTAACAAAATCCTCTCCGGGACTCATTAGCAGCTGATTCGAGCAATCGAAGGTCATTTGTTCAGATTGGGTCACGGACGGCAGAGTTATGCTAGAACATACAAAAGGAAAAAAACACGCCGCATTGATAATTTCCTTCTACTGGTTATCTTGGAAGTTGAAGTCGAGTCCAAGTGAAATGTTTAAGTTTATATAATCTTATATTATAGTTGTGTCTGCTAGTAGACCTTACATAGGTTTTTTCCCAATCATAACTGCTACTCCATCGCACACATAAGCCGGTATCCAGTGAAGAAGGATGTTCAAAGTTCTGAACAGGAGCGCGTTATTTATAAGAAATAACATATAACACCACACTGCTTTACTCGGCGCCATTGTAAATCCGTGTGTATGTGCGTAATTCATAAAAGTACCTAAAAAAAGTAAATTTATAATATCTCTTTAATAGTATATCGTATGTAAATAAATATTTTAAGCTTTATAATGTATATCAGCAGAGTAAAGATTTATTGTTATATTATTTGACTAAAGTAGTCAAAATCTATTCAAAGGACTCTAGTACGTGGTGATTCGATGGTTCTGCAATGGTGCTTTGTTGGAAGTATTATAAAAGACATTAGGAGATATTGATCACGCGACTGTGTCATGTGTGATATGCAGTGAACCTGGAGTCTAACCCTGTATTTATAAAAAATAAATCAGTCTAGCCCAATTTAACTAAAACCTGTCTCTTTTTATCACATCGTAAGCCCAATTTGACAGAAAAAGACAAAAGAGTACGACTTTTAGTACATTTGCGCTACATCCAAACATGACCACAAAGGTAACAGGAAATATAACTTACACCATGTGATAGGATTTTGGTTTCCAGATACATAATTATATACACGGGGAATCTGGTCAGCTGTTGTCGCCTCATCTTTCGGTCCCTCACTGTGCTCCTCAAGTTTTCTCTCAGAGGTTTTTTTATGGTGTCGAGCAGTCTTCCAAGCGACGGCAATACAAGCATTAACAACAAAATCAGCTGGTACTAAATCGGCGATGGCATCCGGGTTACATTTGATTATTCGAATAATGCCCACCGAAGCTCCAACACATATCTAAAACAATACCATTAACACTTTATCTGCATCTATATAGATTCCCCTTTATAAAAAGCCCTACTGGAATCTCGCTGTTGGCCTGAAGGGCCTTGACAGCGTATCGGGCAAGACACGAAGACAAGAAGAGACAAGGAGTCGTGTACGATGTGCAAGGGTCTTATTGGAGCTTGAAGGTGCCATTAGAGCTTGTTAACCAAGCCCTTGCGGCACTAGGTATCTGTTTTCCTAGGGAGCTATTTTCCCCGTAAAGGATGTGCTCCGTGATCCTATGGACTTGGCGAGTTCACGAATGGGCCGGCCTGAAGCCAAACTACTCATTGAAAACGCGTTTATTGGAAAGAGCAATTATATCATCTTATCTTTCCTGTCCATACCTATGAAATGTGTGTATTCTGTGTTGAAAAGAACTGTAACTAACAACCGCCTAGTTTCCGGTTCTTAAGAGGCTTCAAAGGCTCTGGCTGCTGGTTACTAAAATTTGTTTCTTGTTTCTAATCTTAAAAATGTTCACTCAAAAAACTCAACATACTCTCACAAAAACCTCACTTATTAAGTTAAAGTTTATTATTAATATACAATCGTATAAAGTAAACATAAATTAAGATGGCGATCATTTTATTTATTATAAAATACAGGACTATTTATTTTACAGAACTTTTAAAATTTGAAAGCAACTCACCCCAGTCGGTCCATAAATGTTATCAATCCAACCCAGAGGAATGGGATCTTTTGCCGTTGATATCACTGGAAATTATTACATATTAACAATACTTCATTACGCATTAGCATTTTGGATGCCAGTTTGGCATTTTCTTCATAAATATTGCGGAATTGGACTTCTTACGATATACCCCAAATATACTGAGGCTGTGTGAAGTACAAATTGTGAAGACACAGTTACATATAACTGATATACTTTTGTCTTTTGTGATGCATACATCACGAAATATTTTTTGGCCGAAAACGAACAGACCTGAGTCTTTGTAAAGTTACACTTTACAAGGTTCCTACAACTACCCCACACAGAAACTTTCTCCAGTATAGTTTCAATTTTGAAAACAAGTTTGTTACGGTTCTCATCTACTTCAGATCGAGACATGTTCGGATAGCCGGAAATAATAATATGTCGATAGTTTTGTCGTCTGCAAAGCAATGGATGTTGTCAATGTTCAATAGGTCATTGATATGCAGAACAAACAGGGTAGGCGAAAGAACACAACCTTGCGGAACGCCTTCATTGAGGGATCTAGAATTGGAGATTGAGGATTTACAAACCCGAGCTTTGTGAATTTCTCAGTCTCGTTTGTTTCATAACACAAATGGTAGTGGTAATATAATATCACCCCTCTAAAATTCTTTATTTCTTCTGCTATTAACACGTTCACTGCGGCAAGTAAAATCATAATTTTTTATCAGGTGCGGCGGCGGGCCAAAATGCGCCCCCAATGATATTTCCGCTGGTGCGTGGCAGGTCTTTCTAGACCCAACAGCACTAGGATAGATTAAATTGCTATAACTTTGTGGAAACATAATGTATACATTTTTTTTTATATTGTTAGAATGACCTTGAACCCAACTTCCTTAGGTTTGATTCGCCCCGGGATCTGGCAAACAGGAAATGAGAAATAAAGCAGAAAAGCGGCAGGCCGATATCGACCTGAACCGCACTAGAATATATTTTTAGTAGTGATGGGACAGAGACATATCGAAAATAATACAAAATTATCGTAAAGGAACTGAAAAATGTATTTTATTACTTATGTATGCCTGTCTTGGAAACAGAAATACTTTTTATTTTTCTTAGTGGAAAATATTTCTTCACTGCTGTCACTATCACTGTCAATAACTGCAAGGCGAATTACTCTATTTTCCTAAATTTGTATTTTTCTTGTATTGCTTGCCATCGTTGATTATATCGAACGCTACGTTAGATCAGTTAGTTAGCACAACACTAACTAGCCGGGCGCGCGCTCAGTGCGGTATCGGGTCGCCAGCTGCCTGTTGGGAGGGCGGGCTGAAAAAGGCCCACTGCCGCACTCAGCGGATGCACAGCAGCGTCAGTGCGTGGTAGGTCGATAAAAGCCTGCCGTTATGTTTTGATGGGGAAAACCTACAATTTTGACCGCAAGATGAAATATATATTTGTCCCTGTCGAATTTTTACAAACACCTGAGATAATCGTTACGCACCAGCGAGAGGTACATAGATTTCTTCGTCCGCACCAGCTGAAATACCGCGGCAGGCTGATATCGGCCTGTTACGCAGTGAACGTGTTAAACAAACAGTAAGACATGATCCAAATAATGTCTCCAAATTTTAAAATCATTTGGTTAGTCACTACCAACTTGCAGGGGTCGTCGTTAATTGATGTTCTTTCTAACACGCAACCGTAGGATATGGAGGAGAGTTTATGTTTCTCTTAAGACGATTTACCAGCTCCTTAGCAAAATGTTTCAAACAGAGATATTTTTTTACCTCGCGAACTTAAATTTAATCCAATTTTAAAGAAACTTTCCGAAACGTCGTAACCAAATGACTTGAATGAATGATTAATTTTTTATTTTTATTATATCTACTGTCTGGGCTATGCCTGCCTGCGTATTTACTTTTTTTCTCCAAGTAATTGAATCATACTGTCACTATTTATTGAACACCGTTAATCTGATTAAATTATTATAACTAATATATTGATATTTTTAAATACTTGGTAACTATAATATTAGTAAACGTCTTACCTATAGAAGGTCTTAATATAGCAACAGGTAATCCTTGAGAATGTTTAAGAAGATGGTTTTCTGCGGCCGCCTTTGTGTAACAATATGTATTTGGATACATGCCTATTAGTCTAAAAGCATAAAAGATAAACAGTTAAACAACGAAAGAATAGAAAACATAATATACATAATTAGTGTACAAAGCAAAATAAAAATAAATATAAAACTTACCCAGGTGTAATGTCGTCTACAGTTTTTGAATCCAAGCGTTCAACTACGTCAATAAGAAGATCACTGGTCAGTGGAAAGTCGTAAATTTTTTCCTCTATCGGTTGTTGCGGGAGGTTACTGAAAATAAAACATTTTTTTTAGGTTATGCAAAAGCATGAGGTAGACATTTTTGCGACTTTTACATTGAGTGTGTTTGTTAATAGATAGAGTACGAAAATAACCTAACGTACGGAAAGACACCACACATAGAGTATTGAGGAGAGAGATTATTAATCAAAGAGAGGGACACTTATATTACATGGAATCAAACTTTCGAAAACACAACAACTTCAACATAATATTTACGTTTTATTTCTCAATGGAATCTCGTTGTTGGCCTATAGGGCCTTTACAGCTCAGCTCGGGCTGTTTTGGCGAGCTTAGCTTTAGCTATTGGCGAAGTTTCAATAGACAGCTGGTTCAACAAAGTGGTGGTGCGCGTCAAAAAGAAAGACGAGGTACCACCACGGGTTGCGAATTTCTTGCTATTGTCTTTCCTTACCAATAAGCGGTCGAAATGTAGACAAAAGCTTCAAGGTATTTGCAACAGCGAGCAAGCTTTAACATCTCCTTGGTGCCACGTGTATTGATGCGTACGGCTTTATTCAGGGTCTCGTCAAAGCGGACGGTCGCTGCTCCGTGGAGTATAAAATTAACCTGAAAGCATGAAATTAAATATCAGTAATGGCTATTATTTGTTTGCGACAAAGATAAAGGAACACATAAAATTACAAAAAAACTGAGTAGGTAACTGAGTATCCTATAAAATTATACTTTTAGGTTTGCTGCGACCTATCAAAAAGTTTCGTACTATAATGTACCTTATCGCATACTGTCAGCCAATCCTGGTCTGTGAGACCAAGATTTTCGCTGTCCAACTCTCCCTCTAGAATCTCTACCTTCTTGATGAAATCTGGCTGATCTTTGTGAAGTGTTTCATACAGCTGAAAAAAATACAATGAGAACGTAGGCTTTAAGAATAAGTGATAAAGAGATATCAAATATCACGTTTAATAAATGTTCACATAATTTTAAATTGTTAATTTCTAGGCATTAAAAATGTTTTGCATAATATGCTGTACCTACCACATCATCGAACTGTTCTTTTAATCGTGTTTGTGGATCTTTATTTTTCTTCTTCCTCACTAATAGATATATCTTGTTAAGCTCCGGGCAACATCTGCATAAAAGAGTTGTGGCCCAAAAAGTAAATAGAAAATTAAAAACGCAAAACTAAACTAAATTAAAACAAATCTGTAGATGATACCAATCGTGTTCGTAGACGTGAGATCGACCAATCACGTACATGAACATGTACGTACATAAACGTACATGATACAAAGATTTAAAATGGGTTATATTTCGAATTTCCATATACAAAATAATAATAATCTAGAAGCACAACTGACCTTAGTAATTTTTCAATAAGCAGTTTTCCAAGGAAGCCAGTTCCTCCCGTCAGTAAAATGTTAGCTCCCGCGAATGACTTCCGGATCTGAGACTCTCCTTGATTCTCCTCCTTCATCTTTATATTAAACTGGATTCCTAGATGGTGATAAATGTACATTACAGTAATTTTTCTAATTATACTCCAAAGCAAAAGCGTTTTACAATTGTTTCACTTTAATCAAAACTACGGACGGTACAGGAACCGCACATTACGACGGCACAATTTGACGAATGTGAAATAATAATCTATTACTTACCACTCTTTCGGCGGAAATATTTTGATCTTGGAATATATATATAAGTTTAGATATATATATAAACTATCTTTATTCTTTATGATTGTTGCGATCTATTTCAAAGGTAAAATAAGGTACTATCATTGTGTACAAACAAATTTCGTAGAAAAAAGGTATCCTCGTGTTTTAAAATTTATTGAGAATTAATTAAAGGCATCCATAAATCTACAGTCCTACAATGGCCAATTTGGAATAAACTGTTTTTCTTGATTTAGTTATTAGTAATCTTACAGCTAACAAACATATTATATAACAAAACAATTAGATAATATACAAAGCCAACACAGATTACATAGATAAACAATGTATATGCAACAGAAAACATAAGTAAATACATTAGTACAGAAAAGAAAATAAATAAAAGAAAACTGAAATTTTACATTAAACAACGACAAATTATATTTAATATTTCAAAGAAAAAACTAAATTGTTACTGCTAAACAAAGTCAAGCTGAGGTAAAGAGGAAGAGGCGAAGTTATCAACATCCTCATAATTCGTGTCATAGTTTAATAAACCTGAATTATGTGTGCTGATAGGCCTATTTTTTCATCTAATAATATTCCAAGATCTTTTACTAATTTTACTTGTTTTATTAGGGTGTCGTCGATTTTGTAAATGTATTGTTATTTTTTTGTTTTTACGCGAAAATGTTTATCTAATTACATTTGTTTATATTTATTGAAAGTTTCTTTTGTTTGTTAGATATTTCTAGCCTATGAGATTTTGTTGAATTTCTTTATAACGCAAACGTAAGATGCTTAGATAAGTGAAAACAGTATTTTATATCGTATAAATAAGCATTAAATAATAATGGGCCAAGTATTGACCCTTGGAATACTCCTGATGTAATGTTAATAATAAACGTCCTTTTATACTATTGCTTGCCGTCAGTTATGCTTGACTTTATCTATCTGTAAAGATCGCCACGTATTCTAAGGTAGAAATGGAGAAAAGCTGATGTATCAGGATAATATGATCAACACGATCAAAAGCTTTTTCTATATCCGTAAATAGCGTCAATTTGTTAACCCTTATCCATAACTCGCAGTATAAAATACAAGTTAAGTTAGAAAGAGTTCAGCGATTTCATAGTAAAGCCGTGTTGTCGTTCCGGTAGCCGTTTAGTTATTAATAGACTTATAATAATAAACTATTTCAAATGGTTTGCTAAAATAAATAAAGATTTAGATAGGTCGATAATTATCAAAAAAAAATTTGAAGCCTTTATTATGAATTGGAACTGCATGTGCTTCTTTCCATTTTAAAGGGTATGTACAGAAGGTACAGATTTCAAGTTACCTTACTATTCCATCACAACCTGGTTTGTTTTTTGTTTTTTTCCCCCCCCCCCCCGCCAGCCCCCGGCCCGGGGGGCGGGGGGGGGGCGGCCGGCCCGCCCCCCCGCCCCCGGGGGGGGGGGGGGGGGGGGCGGGGGGGGCGGGGGGGCCGCCGGGCCCCGCGGGGCGCGGGGGGGGGGCGGGCGGGGGCGGGGCCGCGGCGGGGGGCCCCCCCCCCCCCCCCGGGGCCCGCCCCGGGGCGCCCGCCCCCGGCCGCCCCGGGGGGGGGGGGGGGGGGGGGGGGGGGGGGGGCCCCCCCGGGGGGGGGGGGGGGGGGGGGGGCGGGGCGGGCCCCCGGGGGGGGGGGGGGGGGGGGGGGGGGGGGGGGGGGGGGGGGGGGGGGGGGGGGGGGGGGGGGGGGGGGCCGCGCGCGGGCCCCCCCCCCCCCCCCCCCCCCCCGCCCGCCCCCCCCCCCGGGGGGGGGGGCGGGGCCCCCGCCCCCCCCCCCCCCCCGCCCCCCCCCCCCCGGGGGCGGGCCCCGGGGGGGGGGGGGGGGGGGGGGGGCGGGGGGGGGGGGGGCGGGGGGGGCCCGCCGCCGCCCCGGGGGGGGGCCCCCCCCCCCCCCCCCCGGCGGGGGGCGCCGCCCCCCCCCCCCCCCCCCGCCCCCCCCCCCCCGGCCGCCGCCCCGGGCCCCCCCCCCCCCGGGGGGCCCCCCCCCCCCCGGCGGCCCGGGGGGGGGGGGCGGCCGCGGGGGGGCCCCCCCCCCCCCCCCCCCCCCCGGGGGGGGCCCCCCCCCCCCCCCCCCCCCCCCCCCCCCCCCCCCCCCCCCCCGGGGCCCCCCCCCCCGCCCCGGGCCGGGCCCCCCCCCCCCCCCCCCCCCCCCCCCCCCCCCCCCCCCCCCCCCCCCCCCCCCCCCCCCCCCCCCCCCCCCCCCCCCCGGGGGGGGGGGGCCGCCCCGGCCCCCCCCCCCCCCCCCCCCCCCCCCCCCCCCCCCCCCCCCCCCCCCCCCCCCCCCCCCCCCCCCCCCCCCCCCCCCCCCCCCCCGCGCCCGCCCCCCCCGCCCCCCCCCCCCCCCCCCCCCCCCCCCCCGGCCCCCCCCCCCCGGCCGCCGGGGGGGGGCCCCCCCCGGGGGGGGGGGGGGCCGGCGGCCCGGGGGGGGGGGGGGGGCGGCCCCCCCCCCCCCCCCCCCCCCCGGGGCCCCCCCCCCCCCCCCCCCCCCCCCCCCCCCCCCCCCCCCCCCCCGCCCCCGGGGCCCCCCCCCGCGGGGGGCGCCCCGGGCCCCCCCGGCGCCCCCGGGCCCCCCCCCCCCCCCCCCCCCCCCCCCCCCCCCCCGGGCCCCCCCCCCCCCCCCCCCCCCCCCCCCCCCCCCCCCGCGGGGGGGGGGGGGGGGGGGCGGGCGGCCCCCCCCCCCCCCCCCCCCCCCCCCCCCCCCCCCCCCCCCCCCCCCCCGCGGCCCGGGCGGCCCCCCCCCCCCCCCCCCCCCCCCCCCCCCCCGGCGGCCCCCGCCCGGGGCCGGGGGGGGGGGGCCCCGGGGGGGGGGGGGGGGGGGGGCCGGGGCCCGCCCCCGCCCCCCCGGGCGGGGGGGGGGGGGGGGGGGGGGGGGGGGGGGGGGGGGGGGGGGGGGGGGGGGGGGGGGGGGGGGGGGGGGGGGGGGGCGGCGGGGGGGGGGGGGGGGGGGGGGGGGGGGGGGGGGGGCCGCGGGGGGGGGGGGGGGGGGTGCCGGGGGGGCCCGGGGGGCCCCGGGGCCCCCGGGGGCCTGGGGGCGGGGGGGGGGGGGGGGGGGGGGGGGGGGGTGGCGGGGGGGGGGGGGGGGGGGGGGGGGGGGGGGGGGGGGGGGGGGGGGGGGGGGCGGGGGGGGGGTGGGGGGGGGGGGGGGGGGGGGGGGGGGGGGGTGGGGGGGGGGGGGGGGGGCGG